>JASJET010000323.1:0-702337 GCA_034092305.1 Diaprepes abbreviatus | reverse complement strand
AAACTGAAATATCTCAAAAACTATTATAATAGGTATAGGATATATTGAACAAAACTTTTAGGGTTTTTATTACTCTATTAAATAATATGAAAATATACAGGGTGTACCATTTAAAAAAAAAGATATTTATTCATTTAAACTTGTTCAAATTTGAGCCGATGTGTTCAACACCCCGTAGCTTTTATTGCAAATATTAGGTAAAAATTATGTTAAATTGTCCTTGACCTTGCTAAATTCCAAATTTGAATATATTTGTCACAAAATTGAAAACGTTATTTAGGATTGAATTGATGCTTGAAAATGTGACTTTTTTTCTTTAAACTTAATTATCTCAGAAACTATAAAGTTTTGTTATAGTAAACCCTTAATAAAAAAGATTTAAAATTATAAGCTAAATCGAAAATACGATTCGTATATAGGGTGTTCTATTTAAAAAAATACAACTTTATGCTGTCCTAGTTTTTTGGCTCACCCTGTAGAGTCCTAAATATTTTTAAAATCTGCGTAAAAATAAACTGTATCAAACAATAAATTTAGTTTCTTTGTTAATTTCACCGAAAAGGCACAAACCTACTTCATCCAATCGTTGACTCACCCTGTACAAAATTATGGTAATTTCTAATTTTAATGGCTCTTAAATGTTTTTCGTTTACTTATGTAGATGATGAAAATGATTTGCCCGACGACCCAGAGCAAATAGAACAAGAAACAACGCAAGCCGATGAATCCGTAGTGGATAACTATTCCTTCGCCAACGCTTACCGAGAGGACAAGAAGAACCACTGGTGCGAGTTAACCTTTAGTTTACCCATGACGTACAAAAAACTGGACCTAACGGCTATTTTGAGAGACGTGGCTGGTAAAAGTGTGGTATGGGAGACCGCAAATATTAAACGAGCCATCACGTACATGAAAGACCAAGAATTTATGTTGCGGACTGATGGTATTAATATCGGGGAGATGGTTAGATATCATGATTTACTCGATTTAAATAGGTAAGTGATAATTTTTGAGGAGTTTAGTTGACTCGTAGATTAATAAAATTGAGAATAACAATCTTGTTACATAATAAGGTCCAAAAATTTGATAATAATAATGTATATTAACGGACCAGCCATTTTACAAATAATTAAAATTACATGAGAAACAGTAAAATTACTTAAAATAATACAAATCAATGTGTACACCACCAACATTAATCAATATAATAAAAATAAAAATTAAAAGTAAAACTATACAGTGCCTTCATTTCAAAACGAACCATCCTTAATAACTTTCTTAAATAGAAAAATTTAAAAAAAAGAAAAAACACATCAATTTAGATATACAGGGGGAAGTTTAATTTTGCATTTGTTAAAAGTCTGTCAATCACCTCCTCAACTCCAGCTAACCTCACTTTGATATGTCAAATGGGAACCCCCACCTTGTGACACATCATTGTAAGCAGCATAAAATTGTCTATCCAACCGTATAAAAAAAATTAAATCGGTTGACGTACAAGCGAATAGTGTGCAAAAATGTCTTGTAATAATGCATAATATATTGGCCTCGAACTTTGGTATGTCAAATGATTACCCTATAGTGTGATACATCATTTTAAAGGACGTACGATCTGCTATCCAACGATGTCAAAAAAAATTAAGTTAATAGACGTTATAGGCAATTAGGATGCAAAAATGTGTGTTAAATATAAGCAGTTTATTCAGTTTTATTCAGTTGAAGAAAATTATTTTATTAAATGTTCAAAATGTGCGCCGTTATTAGCGAGACAATAAAAAAGCCTATTTTGAAATTCCCCACGAATATTGGCAAGGGTTTCTCTGCTAATTCCTCTACATTCCCGAACAATTCGATCTTTTAAATCGTCAATATTTTCAGGTGGGGTTTTATAAACCTTGCTTTTTAAATACCCCCAAAGAAAAAAGTCTAGAGGGGTTAGGTCTGGAGACCGTGCTGGCCATTCAATTGCACCACGTCTGCCAATCCACGTCCCTGGAAAATGTTCATCAAGCCACTCTCGAATTGCCAAAGCGTAGTGCGGGGGAGCTCCATCTTGCTGGAAATGCAAATTATTTTCATTTAGTACCATAACAGCATTTTCATCCACTTGATTTTCTAAAGATTGCACAATGGCAGGGTATATTGTGTTTTCTAAAAGGTTTAAATAAATTTGCCCAGTTAAATTATCTTCCAAAAAAAATGGCCCGATGATTTCATTGCCATAAATTCCTGCCCACACGTTAATTTTTTCGGGATATTGAGTATGCCCTTCTCGGAAAAGGTGCGGATTTTCATTATCCCAGTATCTGCAGTTATGTCTGTTAACCAGTCCATTTAGAAAAAAAGTTGATTCATCACTAAAGCAGATATTCTTAGGTAAATGGGGGTTCTCGTCAATTCGTTGGCACATTAATTCGCAAAATTGAATTCTCCTATCAAAATCGTCTTCTCCGAGTTCTTGAAGAATTTGAATTTTGTAGGGAAAAAACTTATTTTGTTTTAAAACTTTATGCACAGAGCCAGCAGAAATGTTGGTTAAATCTGCGACCTTTGAGATGGATAAAGTTGGATCTATTGCAAACTGTCCTAGTACCTCGATTTGGCATGCTTCATCTACAACCCTTTTCTCAATAGATTTTTTATTACAAACGGATCCCGTTTCTTCAAACTTTCGTACCAATTCGAGTACATATTTATGGCCCACGTTTTTGTCTTGATGCCTCTCGTTAAATGCTCTGGCGGTTCTACGAGCGCACCGATCTTCAGCTCCATAGAGAAAAATTATTTCTATTCTTTCGGCTAGCGTATACACCATTTATATTCACGTTTCAACTAGGCGTCACAATGACAATTTTAACAATAATAAACAACTGGTGTTTAAAGATCTTAAAATTTTATTTATTGCAGTGATTTCTTGTACCTATCAGGTACCGCAAAAAATATCATTGAAATAAATACACTAGATTGATTAGACTGCAATGAATTTTGCGATGAATTTTAAAACAGGCTTAGTTTTTTTCTCGCAAATATTTTAACTGTTTATTATTTTAAAAAAATATTTATTTTAAATTTAAAATAATATTTTACTCTATGAAGTAGCCATTTGACATAATAAAGTTTAATGTGATAAGGTGTCTATTATTATCACACATCTTTTCTTACTATTCGCTTGTACATCAACAGATTTTGTTTTTTTTTTATTGGCTAAATAGGAGATAGTATGCCCTTTAAAATGATGTATCACACTATAGGGTAATCATTTGACATACTAAAGTTCGAGGCCGATATATTATGCATTATTACAAGACATTTTTGCACACTGTTCGCTTGTACGTCAACCGATTTAATTTTTTTTATGCGGTTGGATAGACAATTTTATGCTGCTTACAATGATGTGTCACAAGGTAGGGGTTCCCATTTGACATATCAAAGTGAGGTTAGCTGGAGGTGAGGAGGTGATTGACAGACTTTTAACAAATGCAAAATTAAACTTCCCCCTGTATATCTAAATTGACGTGTTTTTTCTTTTTTTTAAAATTTTTCTATTTAACAAAGTTATTAAGGATGGTTCGTTTTGAAATGAAGGCACTGTATATAACCACTTAAGCCCTAACACAATTTTAAAATACCGATGAGAATGCTAAAATAGATATTTTTTAACCTTTCCCTTAAAAGACCACAACCCATCAAAAAAGAAATCAATGTCAATCTCCCTAGCCACTTTGTTAGCATTAATGCAACATCTAGTGACAGCAGACGAAACACCGTAATTTGTTCTATGGAACGGAACATGAAATAGATCACCCCCACGCAGAACTCTCGGCGGAACATGCAAATAGATTGCATTCAGTAATTCGGAACAATCAGTATGGCAGTTTATTATCTTAAACAATGTACAAACATCAATAAAGCTTCTTCTATCCTGTAAAGAGGGAAGTCTTAAGAGTTGCAATAACTCGTCATAAACAATATCCTCACTCAAAATACCCAACCTATAGTCTATAAACCTCAGAAATTTTCTCTGAACTTTTTCAGTTTGATTAATATAAGTTTGGTAATATGGGGACCAAATGGGACAAGCATATTCGAGAATTGATCTTATATATGCGCAATACAACATTCTAAAACACTCGACATCAGAAAAATCAGTCAGTGATCTCTTAATGAAGCCTAACAGTTTCAAAGCTTTGTTAGTTACGTAATTAACGTGATAATTAAAATTCAAATCTTGATCAAAGAATACTCCAAGATCCTTTATGAAATTCATATGCTCCAAGAGACTGTCATCGATCATGTAGTCATATTGTATAAAATTTTTCTTCCTGTAGAACTTCATTACTTTACACTTATCCGTATTCAGCTCTACACCATTCATTCTGCACCATTCATTCAATCTCCTTAGATCCTCTTGCAATTCCTCGCAGTCACTTAACTTATTAATCACTCTATAAATTTTGAGATCATCAGCATATAATAAAAATTTAGAATCAGTAACAAAATTACCTATGTCATTAATATACAAATTAAAGAGGAGTGGAGCTAGATGGGAACCCTGTGGCACACCTGATGTGACCAAAACCTCCTCAGAAGTGTAACCCTTAATCTTTACTATTTGTCTTCGATTTGACAGATAACTTTGGAACCAACTTAACAGACTTCCAGAAATACCATACTGTTGTAATTTATTTACCAGTAGACTGTGGTTAACACGATCGAATGCCTTTGAGAAATCTGTGTATATTGAATCCACCTGACACACTCCCTCCAAAGCCCCTACCAGATATTGCTCATAGATAAGCAAGTTAGATATCGTCGAACGCCCCTCTACAAAACCATGCTGGAACTCAGCTATAACATTCCGGAAACAAGGCTTAATCTTGGAGTCAATTATTGATTCAAAAATTTTGGCAATCAATGATATTTTACTAATAGCACGATAGTTAGTCACTAATGATTTATCTCCATTCTTGAAAATTGGTGTGACATATGACAGTTTCCAAATATCTGGGTATTTACCACTGGAAACAGAAAGATTAAATAAGAGTCCCAAAATATGCGCAAGAACACAACAACAATTCTTCAAAAATAACACTGAAACTTGATCTGGCCCCACAGAGAGATTGTTATCCAGATTATTTATCGCATTATAAACATCCACAGCATTAATATCACAACTTTCAATTTCAACACACTTAATATTTTCCATATTATAACTATCACATTCTTTATCACAGTATACAGAGGCAAAAAACTTGGCTACCTGGAAAGCATCCTCAATAAATTCAGAGCGATACGATACAACCTGCGGCACCTCAAAGTTCCTGTTCCTAGTACTTACATATTTCCAAAAATTTTTACAGTCACTATTAATTGAATCCTCTATGCTCGCAATATAGTTCTTATAACACAAATCAGATAACATCTTACAATTCTTTCACATATTAGAGAAAATACAATAACTTGCAAGTGATCCAGTTTTTTTTGTAATTTTTATGAGCTATTTTTTATGAAAAATCAATTGCTTCAACTCTTCTGATGAGTAATGAAAAGTGTCGATGATTTTGAGCACAAGGTTTAGGATTAACAAAGATCTGGCAACAATGGATGGCGCCTAAAATTAAAAAATGCAAGTTTTCTTTTTACATGCAGTTTATGTCCAATTCTCCAAACATTCTGCTATATATTGTGTCCTTGTTTAATAAGCGAGAATTGTATGAACCTTTCTCATTTTACATCAAACATTTATTCTTATAAACGTGCTAGGCAACTTCTCTAATAAAGACTGAAACGAAATTTTTCTATGATGTCAATGTTCGACATTCGTTGATTTTGTAATAATTCCGAGAATACGGTCTTGGAACAACTTCCATCATGGATCTGCAGTTAGGAATGTTAATAAAAATATCGAATTTTCGATATTTTTAAATATATCAGTATTGGAAGTCGATATGTCAAAAAAATATAATCTCTATTAAAAAAAAGTTGCTTCAAAAGAATCCTTTGGTAAATAAAAAAAGAATGAAGAAACGATAGTTTGGTTTAAATAATTTACGATAATATAGTTTAAATAGTTGACGAGAAACATGGGAAATAATAACTTATTTTAAAAATTATCGATGCCAATACCTACATTTTACTATCGATATGTCGCCCTAAAAAATAATATCGATATTTCGATATATCGATGTTTATCAACATTCCTATCTGATCTGCAGTACTTTTTGGTTTTCACGCTGGCCTTACGTTTGTCGCTCACGGTTTGGAATTATTGATTTATTGTGTATTTATTCGAACTTTAGAAAAATAGTGTATTAAAGTACTTTTAAGATGAAGAATAGATATTATGTTCTCACTTGTAAGGGAATTTACTCAAACGATCTGACGGTACAGGCTGGTTAAAAAAGAAAAAAGTGATTCATTGTAAAATGTTTGTGCTCAGTAATAATAGCAAAGTTTGTGAGTGCAATCTAACTTTCTTGTTGTGAAAATGTAATAAATAAAGAGGATTTTATCGAGGAATTGTTTGCTAGGATCGGCATTGCCATCACTACATCCAATGTTGTCAGGTCTTTGGTTTTAACAGAGCTTCAGATTATTCTAACGATTTTTTTTATTATTATTTAGGTTATACTGTAATGATATTCACAAGATGGCGGAAACATATGGCATTGAAGCTGCGTCGAAAATTATTGTTAAAGAGGTAAGGAATTTGGATAATGAGCATCGAAATTTTTTTTATTCGAATTACCTTGGAGTTGTTACCGAGCAGGTAGAACAATTAGAGCTAGTTGTGATATCACAGTAGAACTAATATCGTCAGTAGGTTAACTTAGCTTCGCGTCAGGTGAACCCTAATTCTCTCCTGTTAAAAGTGAAAATTTGTTTTCATTCCCGTCATCTACAGTTGTGTAGAAAAAGATTGTTTCACACATAGCTTTATTTATTTTAGTTCATCTGCTCGATGACAGATATATGGTACACAACTGGAAATGTACATCTAACAAGACGAACCATTTTTTGTCCTTTTTCTTTGCATTCTTAATGAATTTTCATATTTTAATTACAGGTAAAAGATGTGTTTAACGTTTACGGTATCAAAGTTGACCCGCGCCATCTGTCTCTCGTGGCCGACTACATGACATTCAACGGCTCGTTCGAACCTTTGAGTCGTAAAGGTATGGAAACGAGTTCGTCTCCGCTGCAACAGATGTCGTTCGAGGCGTCGCTAGGGTTTTTAAAAGCTGCTGTTATTAAAGGTAAATTAGAGATTTTTTCTTGCTCCTATTTAATGTTTTGGTGATTTTAAGTTTGGTTTGTTTTATGAAAGCGGAGTTCTTATTTTGCAAGTATTGATTTAATTCTTTTTGTTTCTTTAATTTTAGGTAGAAAAGATGACTTGAGCAATCCATCGGGCAGTCTGATAATGGGAAAACCATGTAACGTAGGTACAGGGACCTTTACACTTCTACAAAAAACTCCAATTTTAAGTATTTAAATTTGTTTTAAAATGTTATTGTTTATTTGTTAACTATAATTTAAGAATTATAATTATTTTTATTTTAATTTGCCCTGTGATATTTTATTTGTGACTGCCCCTGCTGAAAACCAGCATTTTCGAACTATATTAAGGCAATTCTTTTGAGTCATTATCAGTTTCACTTCTATCACTTGAAGTAATCATGATCACTTCGACCCAATGACAAGTAAATGCATATTCAAAAGAACATGAAGTTATCAGTTTCACTTTGTTCACTTTGATCAGTGATAATTTACTCAGAATACAGCCATTGACACTAGAACTAGATCCGGGCGTATATATCGATACTTCAAAGTATCGATTTCTATACTAATATTTAATTAAATTAACAATGTATCGTTCCCTTATAATGAGATCCAATACTACTATGACTATCAATTATATTCGTCAAACGGTAGGGTGGCAAATGTGTACTTTATTATTTTTTAATTGTTTAACAATAAAGAGGGCAGGTACCTATTGAAAATGCTTTTAATTTGCTGCTAACCTTTATTATTTTGTGATTTGCAGTCTATGGTCCGTATTTGCGGGGATCACTTACCTATGTTTGCAGGCTTTTAGCCATTTTGCCAGTTTGTTGTAAATTATTATTTTAACCATGCTTCCAATGAAAAATCCTGTTTGAAAATCTCTTATTAAATCGCAAACGAGACGCAACGCAAACCGTGTTACTCATAGGTAAAAGCCATCAGTACGAAAACCAATTTGTTGTTACATTTTCTAATATTACGAAACAAAACAAGAATAAAGATATAAACGATACTGAACATATCGATACTTGTATACCAATATATCGGCCAATCCATGTTTTGTGTCACGTGTCGATACATTTGGAGATATCGACCAGCCCTACTAGGAGCTAGGTCAGAACTTGAAGTTAGTTTGTAAAATATCGACAGTCGAACGCCATCCATATGTATATCCATATGTATATATATATATATATATATATATATATATATATATATATATATATATATATATATATATATATATATATATAACTTATCGAACCATCCTTGTATTTGCCTGTACAGTTTGAAACAAAGCACTTAATTTTGGATGTTTTTTTTTCGCCAAACATTTTTAACCTCTTTAAAACGTAAATATCGGCACAGTAGACACCACGGTTGTATTCTAACCTGAACTAAAGGAATGGTTTAACTGCTGCTTGAAGAAGAAACATTTACTTGATACTGGCAGCGCCACGTGCGACTGGTAGCCAAAGTTTAAATACTCCAGTGAGCTGCATAAGAGAAATTTTTCTAGTAGAGGGATATTTTATGGGGCAAACTAAACACAGGTTTACGAGTCAACTTGCAACCTGCACGAAGCTTATGAAACCCGTGGGGTTTATATAGTGGTCAGGTCGAAACGCCCCAAAATCAGGTGACGTTACCGATAGTATGGTGTGACTTTTCGACGCAAATTTTGAAGTCTCATTATGTCGCCGGATCTGAATATTTCCTTTTGAAAATGCTTTAACATATAAAGGGACGTTGGAAAAACAATTTTATTTTGTTTCTTCCTTATTTTTCTTTGTAGAAAATGTGCATTTTCAACAGTATTTATATTTATTAGTGTTTTAATTTATAATTTTTTTTGGAGTTGCGCAAACCTGCAAACCCAAGGAAAAGCAGCCACTGTTTTGTTTCAGATTCAATTTCATCTGGATTTGATTTGTTTGAATGATATGTTGTGTAATTTTTCCAATTTTTTGGTTGTTATTAGTGTAAGTTTATTTTGTATAGTGCTATGTTTATTGATATTGTTGTTTACATACCGCCCTATAAATTATTATTGTTGTAGGGCTTTGTTTGAATTAAATAAATAAAAGTAAAAAAAAAAACTACTAAATTTTAGTAAAAATTTATTTGTGCGAAACTCCTCTCACTCATTAGGGTAAAACATAAAATATGTATTCTATATCTGCAATAACACTCACGAGACATTTAAATAATTCCTATTATTCAAATACAATTACACATATAAAAACATTTGTATTTAGTTATCGGTAAATCTCACAGTAAACAAGCTTAAAGAAACTCATCTGGATGGCATAAAACAGGACGTTGTGCTAATATTGCTGTACTGGCAATTATCCCTAAAAACTATCTCGAAAACCACTTGAAGTAATTTTGATATTGTTAAGATTCTGGGACACTCTGTATCAATTAATGCAGCAGCTTATAAAAAAAAATATAATCAAAAATTAAACTTATAATTTTTTTTGTGGCTTTTATAAACAATTCGTTTAGTTACAGATGAACCCCTATTTCTATCTCTAAATACAAAAATACCATATAAGAGGTTCTTCTTCGCAAAGGCGACGTCTAATTCTAATACACACTAATATACAGGTTACCTAAAAAGTGTCCTACAGGGTGGCTCAAACATCACGAAGCTCAATAATGTAAAATAAATAAATAAATATTTTAGAATGTCAACTTTGTAAATAACCATGATTTTTGAGCCATCGTGTATGAACTAAATATATAATGTATAAAATTTGGGAAGAGTATAAAAATTCAAAATACTATATAGTTATACATATACGAATTTGTGGCAAAGCACTTGTAGTTTTAAGTCTTAAGCCCTTTCAAAGGAATTTGAAATTGTAAAGGTCTTTTAAAAGTTCTTCAAACTTCTGACCTTTTTTGGAAGCTTGCAAAGCACTTTTCCACAGCCTGAAGCTGGGAGTAAAAGTGCTGTAACAAAATTATAGTAAAGCACTTCAATTTCAAGTCCTAAGCTCTTTTAATAGAACTTGAAAGATCTGATGTCCTTCAAAAGTACTTTGAACTGTACGGAAGTACTTTTGTTCCTTACGAAGGTAGGCAGAGTGCTTTTTAAAAGCTTGAAGCTCTTAATTTGAGAGGAAAGGTGTTATAGCAAAATTATAGCAAGCACTTGTGGTTCTGAGTCCCAAATTCCTTTAAAGGAACTTGAAAGGGCTTAAGTCTATTAAAAAAGCTTCAAACTGTGTAAAAGTGCTTTTCCGCCTTTTAGAAATTTGAAAAGCGCTTTTTAAAACCTCGAGGGCCTTAATTTGGGAATTACACGTGTTATAAAGAAATTGTTGCAAAGCACGTATAAATTTTAAGTCTTATATCGCTTCGAAGGATTTTGAAAATGGTAAAAATCTCTTAAAAGCCCTTCAAATTATGCGAAAGTATTTTTCGTACTATTATAAATACTTGAAGCTCAATTTGCGATTTAAAGAGTCTTTCCTATAGTTTTAAGCCTTGAAAAAGTCCTAAGCTTCTTACGTCTTTGAGAAGTGCTTCAAAATGTTTAAAAAGGGTGTTTGGCCTTTTAAAAACTCGTAAAGCACTTTTTAAAAACTTGCGGTCCTTAATTTGGGAATTGACCGTGTTATAAGGGAATTGTTACAAGGCACTTATAATTTTTAAGTCCTAATTATTTTCAAAAGACTTTAAAACGGCTGAAGTATTTTTAAAGCTATATATTTTTCGACATTTAGAAGACTGAAACTCATTTTGCGAGTTAAAGTGCCTTTTCTGGTAGTTTAAACACTTTTAAAGGGACTTGAAGATGCTTGAAGCCTTTTAAAAGTGCGCGAAAATACTTTTAGTTCTCACAGAAGTAGGCAAAGTGCTTTTTAAAAGCTTGAAACTTAATTTGGGAGTAACCGTGCTTTATCCAGCACAATTTTGTAACGTAAAAAAATTATACCAATCGCTTGTAGTTTTAAGTTCTTAAGTCCTTTTAGAAACTTCTAAAGCACTTTCTAAAACCTTGAGATTCTTAATTTCGAAGTTCAATACGTTATAAGGAAATTGTTGCAGAGCACTTATAGTTTTAAGTCCTAATTCTTTTCGAAGGATTTTAAAAAGGTTGATGTCTCTTAAAAGCCATTCAAACTGCGTGAAAGTATTTTTTCGGCTTTTTAGAAGATTGCAGAACACTTTTTTAAAAGACCAAAGCTCAATTTTTGGGTTAAAGTGCTTTTTCCAGTAGTTTTAAGTCTTAAACGCGTTTAACCATATTTGAAAGGGCTTGAAGCCTTTTAAAAGCGTGCAGCTCTTAATTTTTAAGTAAAAGTGGGCACAACTATAGTTTTAAGTTCTTTTAAGGGGACTTGAAAGTGCTTTGAACTGTGTAAAAATGCTGTCGAGTCTTTTTAAAAAGTCTTAAAGCATTTTTTAAAACCTTGAAGTTCTTAATTTGGGAATTGAACGTGTTATAAGAAAATTGTTGCAAAGTTTTTAAGTCCCCATGTCACTTCGAAGGATTTTGAAAAGGCTTAAGTCCCTAAAAAGCTTGTTAAAAGGTTGTAAAACACCTTTTTAAAAGCTTGGAGCACAGTTTTTGAGTTAAAATGCTTTTCCTAGTAGTTTTAGGCCTTAAACCCGTACAGTGAAATTTGAAAGGTCTTTAAAGCCTTTTAATAGTGCTGCAAATCGTGGGAAAAGTACTTTTGATCCTTACGGAAGTAGGCAGAGTGCTTTTTAAAAGCATGCAACTCTTAATTTGTAAGTAAAATCGCTTTATCTAGCACAAATGTAGTTTTAAGCTCTTTTAAAGGAACTTGCAAGTGCTTTGAACTGTGTAAAAATGCTGTTGAGTCTTTTTAAAAAGTCTTAAAGCATTTTTTAAAACCTTGAAGTTCTTAATTTGGGAATTGAACGTGTTATAAGAACATTGTTGCAAAGTTTTTAAATCCCCATGTCACTTCGAAGGATTTTGAAAAGGCTTAAGTCCCTAAAAAGCTTGTTAAAAGGTTGTAAAACACCTTTTTAAAAGCTTGAAGCTCAGTTTGAGTTAAAATGCTTTTCCTAGTAGTTTTAAGCCTTAAATCCGTACAGTGAAATTTGAAAGGCCTTTGAAGCCTTTTAATAGTGCTGCAAATTGTGGAAAAGTACTTTTGATCCTTACGGAAGTAGGCAGAGTGCTTTTTAAAAGCATGCAGCTCTTAATTTGTAAGTAAAATCGCTTTATCTAGCACAAATGTAGTTTTAAGGTCTTTTAAAGGAACTTGAAAGTGCTCTGGACTGTGTAAAAATGCTGTTGAGTCTTTTTAAAAAGTCTTAAAGCATTTTTTAAAACCTTGAAGTTCTTAATTTGGGAATTGAACGTGTTATAAGAACATTATTGCAAAGGATTTTGAAAAGGCTTAAGTCCCTAAAAAGCTTGTTAAAAGGTTGTAAAACACCTTTTTAAAAGCTTGAAGCTCAGTTTTTGAATTAAAATGCTTTTCCTAGTAGTTTTACGTCTGAAGCTAGTGCAGTGAAATTTGAAAGGGCTTGAAGCCTTTTAAAAGTGCTTCAAATTGTGCGATAGTACTTTTGGTCCTTACGGAAGTGGACAGAGTGCTCTTTAAAAGCGTGCAGCTCTTAATTTGTAAGTAAAAGTCTTTATCTAACACAACTGTAGTTTTATACTCCTTTAAAGGGACTTGAAAGTGTTGAAATTCTTGAAAAGGGCTGTAATCTTTTAAACGTGCTTCAAACTGCACAAAAATGCTGTTCGGCTGTACTTTTCCTCGTAGTTTTAAGTCTTAAGCCCGTTCAATGAAACTTGAAACTCAACTTTTGAGTTTAGGTACTTTTTCCAGCAGTTTTAATTCTTAAGCCCGTTCAACGAAACTTGAAGCCTTTTAAAAGTGCTTCAAATTGTGCGAAAGTACTCTTGGTCCTTACGGAACTCGAAAATGTTTTTTAAAAGTTGTAAGTAAAAGTGCTTTATTCAGCACAATTATAGTTTTAAGGAACTGGAATGGGCCAAAATATTCTAAAAGTACTTTGAACTGTGCAAAAGTTCTGTTCGGCCTTTTAAAAACTTATAAAGCATTTTTAAAAACTTGAGATCCATAATTTGGGAATTAAATGTGTGATAAGGAAATTGTTGTCAAATACTTATAGTTTTTAAACCCCAAGTCCTTTTGAAGGATTCTGAAAAGGCTTTTGAAAAGGTTGTAAAGCAGTATTTTAAAAGCTTGAAGCTAAGTTTTTGAGTTGAAAGTGTTCAAGGAAACTTGAAAGGGCTTGAAGCCTTTTAAAAGTGCTTCAAATTGCGCGAAAGTACTTTTGATCCTTGCGAAACTGCGCAGAGTACTTTTTAAAAGCTTGAAGCTCTTTATTTGGAAGCAAAAGTGCTTTAACCAACACGATTTTGTGCTTTTTAGTGATTAAGTTGCTTAATATTTTCTATAAACAAGTTGGCAAGGAAGGAGTTTTATAAAGCGTAAGGTGATGTTATGGAAGCATTTTGTTTATAGTTGGAAAGAAAATTGATCAAATGAGCCGATAAACATTCTAGAATTGTTAGAATAAATTGTGGCAAGTAAAATTGGCTATATTTTGTATAGATGTCGTCTCTTTTGGCCAATTATTATTTTAAGATTTTAGAAACAAGCAGGCTCCACATTGACTCTCCTGAGTTAATATAAAATATTGGATCAACAACGCTATACAGTGAATTCGAAAGAGTGTGCCACAATAGAAGGTTACACCTAAATATAGAAAGTTAATTCCACATTACATTTTAACGGCTATAACACTTTAGAGGTTATTAAAAATTTGTTTCCTTAGCTTAAAGTCAGACGAAGATGTGCATTTCGACGATTTCAATAAAAACGTTCAATTTTAATATAGTGATACTTTTTAAATTTACATTACTCACTGGTACTAACATCTACGGAACACTATTAAAGACACATTTTTATTATAATTATAAAATCACAGCCCTGTTCTTTGCGCCCAGGAAGCCTCACGGGAGCCTGCTCTTTTCCTATTAATTTTCTGAAAAATCTCCTTCCTTTTATTAAAAATCTATTCGAAAAATTGTAGCTCATTCAATCTCAGTCTTGCTTCTTCTCTATTTCCGGCTTTTTCTCCATTTCCGTTTCTTTTGGCTGTTCTTTCCTCTTTTTCTTGAATATCACTTTGAAAATTGGCGCATACAGGAAAGGCCACATGTAGAAGAGTATGAAGCCAACGTAGCTGAAGTGTGAAAATGTCTTGACATACCTAAAAAAAAATTGCACTGATCAAGTGCGAGTGTGACTCACGTGCTGAAGGCCTCGTTCATTAGCTGTTACTGTTGTAGTGTCATATATTTTAAGTCAATTACTTTAATACAGTGTGTCCCTCGACGGACTTTAGAAAATTTGGCAGTTTACTAAAGTAGATGGGGGCAGTTCGGCTAAAATATTGTCAAGATAGTGGCACTTCGGATTATACCTGAAGTTGATACCTTCTTTCTTATTTGGATATATATATATATATATATATATATATATATATATATATATATATATATATATGTATACCGGGTGTCAACGAATCTATTAGACAAGTCATAATTTCTAGAGTATTATGTGTATCAAAATGAGAATTGGTACAGGTAAATGGTATGTGAAGAGGAGAGTTTTCGCATATTTTCCACTTTCCGGTTTCACCGGAAATGGCCCCGGTTTTGAATTTTTAAATGGAACACCCTGTATATTTTAACATTTTTGGATTTCTGAGACAATTCTAGATCAGAATGTGACATTTTAAAAACTTTTTACGTCTACTTCATTTTTTTAGAGCCACTTTTAAAATTGCATCTAGGTGGCCATGATCGGACGCAAACTAATCTAAGGGCCTTAGGTGATATCAAAAAAATACAATCGCAAAGTTTTAGTTACTAGTATGAAAGACAGGAATAAGACAAGTTGACAAAATTACGTTTTCATTTCTAACTATTAATTTTCAAATGGCGACCCCTTTTTGACAACTACTTTTCGAAAAAAGCATTCTTTGACGAATCTAACGGTACTAATTTATTTGCGATTGGATTAGATATAAGAACAGAAATTAAATATTATTAAGCAAAATACTGGATAATTTATTTACTTATGGCAAGTGCGCCATGGACAGCCATGATGCATAATAATTTGCAACTGTTTTTATCAAGTCTTCTTTGGAAAACAAAGCACTCACTTAAGTAGATAATGACAGTGACATACGCTCTAAGAACAGACGTAAAAGTTTCTTAATTTTCGTTAATATTAATAACATATCCACTTTTTCACTTTGAGTATACATTATTTTAACGAAAATTAAAACTAAACTTAACGAAATGTTAAAATATACAGGGTGTTTCATTTAAAAATTCAAAACCGGGGCCATTTTCGGTGAAACCGGAAGTGACCGGAAAGTGGAAAATATGCGAAAACTCTCCTCTTCACATACCATTTACCTGTACCAATTCTCATTTTGATACACATAATACTCTAGAAATTATGACTTGTCTAATAGATTCGTTGACACCCGGTATATTGTATTTTCCAGATTCTTGAACCATAGATTATATCATTTTTTTTTGTGTACAATCGCCATTCTATCGTTTATCAAAATTCTTATCGGATTGCATTTCAAATATTACAGGAAAAAAACGATTTTTTTATTAAAGATTCATCCGCCTTTAAAACATATATGATACAGTAAATCTACCCGAAAATTACAGGCTCATTTCGCTAGATGTTATATTTTTGTATACAAATATACCAAATCAACTTGTCCACACTATTTTGGCAGAAAAATGGGAAAGTTTAAAGAAACATACATCATTATCAAAAAACAACTCTATGGATGCTGTTGACCTCGCCCAAAACACAAATTACTTTCAGTGTGAAAACACATTTTACAAACAACTCGATGGATGTGCTATTGGATCACCAATTTCATCTACCATTGCTCAGTTAGTACTGGAATATTTAGAGGAAAAAGTTTCAGAAAAATTTAAATTTAATATAAAATTTTTCAAACGGTTGTCGATGACTGCATAACAGCCGTGCCACAGGATAAAATAAATGAAATTCTCCAAGAGTTTAACAGTTTCAACGAAAAATTACAATTCACGTCCGAAGCAGAAAGTAATAATAAAATAAATTTTCTAGATATGACACTTATACACAGAAGAAACAAAATTTTAACTGAATGGTACACCAAACCAACTTGGTCAGGTAGATATCTAAACTATTTCTCAAATCATTCAATATCCCAAAAAAATAGTGTTATGATCGGTGTGTCTGATCGTGCCATCTCTCTAAAGTCTCCAGAATTCCGCAGAATACTGCAAAAAGTGAAAAATACGCTAATAAATAATAATTTCAGTGAAAAGACTATCACCGAAATAATTAATAAACGAACATATAAATTATATAATAACCTAATAACAAGAAACATAGAACATAAACAGCAAAAATATGTAAGCATTACCTTACACTAGTGAACTGTCAGAAAAATAAAACACATTTTAAAAAAGCATGATATCGTATGTCACAGGTCTTATAATAAATTAAATACACTATTTAATGATTTAAAAAGTAAAACTCCTTTCATGTGGTATATTCGATCCCTTGCTGAAATTGTCCCAAAAAATATATAGGCATGACAAGCCAATTGCTAAAGAACACATTGAATGGCCATAACTATACGAAAAACGCCTCAACAGCGTTAAACAAACACACAGGATGAAAAATATACCTTCGATTATAACAATACCATAATTAAAAACAAAGATATGAATTATCAAAAATTGCAGTTAAAGGAAATGATAGAAATTAAAAAAGATAAAAACGCTGTTAACGACAGTTCAGATATAGGAAATTTGAACTACATTTACACCAGCTTAATTTAAAGAAAAATATTAAGTATTCGATCCTGTTAATAAATCAAACATTGAATATCCTCTTAAACATAAAATTAAATGTATGCTTTCTTTCGGTTTTTTTTGATACATTGTTGAAATATAAAAAATAAAACACATTCGCATTCCATGTATCCTAAGTACTTAACTACACGATGTAAAAATTTCATTTCATTATTAATAAATAAACAAAATGTCAAGGTATGTACTGGTAAAATTAAATACTTTTTAGAAATTTGACTAGTTTTTAAAAGTGTTTGTTTGTTTTTTAAAATTGTAAATATGTTTGTGTATGAATATATTTGAAGATAAAATAATAGAAAACGTAAGAGAGTACATATATCTAGGTCATAAAATACAAATAGGGAAGGAAAACCAATCGGCTGAAATTCCTAGAAGAATAAGTCTCAGCTGGGCAGCTTTTGGCAAACTCGGATTCATTCTTAAATCCAGTAACACCCCCATAAGTCTGAAAAGAAAAGTCTACGAGTCGTGCATCCTGCCAGTTCTTACTTATGGTATTGAAACAACCTCCCTAACATGTAAAGCCATTGATAAGCTTCGGGTTACACAACGAGCAATGGAAAGGGCTATGCTGGGAATTAGTTTACGAGATAGAGTTCCAAATGAAGAAATCAGAAGAACGAAAATAACAGATGTGAGCAAACGAGTAGCGCAGCTAAAATGGAGATGGGCTGGACATATCGCAAGACATGACGTAGACAGATGGACATACAAGATAACAGCATGGCGGCCAAGAGAGAACAAGAGAAGTGTTGGCAGGCCCCAAAGGAGATGGCGTGACGACATCCAGAAATGGAAAAATATAGAAGAGGCCTACATTCAGGAGTGGATGAAAACGGGCTGATATGAATAAATGAATGAATGAATATTTTTAATATTTTTTAGGAAGATCAATAAATAACAAAACAAAAAATTTTTGAAGATGCCTTAAATAAAGGGCGAAAGGTTAAATTGCTTTTTTATTTATTTTTTGTTAAATAAAGAACCTAAACCCAAGAAAAGGCAAAATAAAAAGAAAATCATATATATATATATATATATATATATATATATATATATATATATATATATATATATATATATATATATATATGGTTATTCACCCTATAAGGCACGGAATATTGCGGCCAAAATACCTGACTTTCAAAAAGTTTTACTTTTGGGATATATGGGGGTCTAATATACTTACTTTTTAAAATTATTTTCATATTATACAGGGTGTCCCAAAAGCTCTGAAACTATCAAAGTGGTGTTTTAAATGGAACCCCCTGTACATTATTGCATTTTGGATTCTCCAATCAAAATAAGTACCTATTTTAATAAGGTTTATAGTACCTAAACCTCAACGGTTTTTGAATAATTTGAATTTTGACAAAATCTAACCTAGTTTTCATGTTTCAAATACTTAAGAAGTATTTCAGTTATGTACTCGAAATTTACAGTGAAATGTAACAATAAATCATATTTTATAACCAAATTATAATAAACTTGCTATATTATACAGGGTGTCCAAAAACTAAAACTAATCCAATAAGAACTTTAAATGGCAATAACTTGATTAATTGAAATAGAACTATATACATTTTAATTTACCAGAAAAAATTTTCAAAATATCATAAAAAGACTACTAAAGTCGATCTTCGTCTACAAGAAAACTAACCCAAATTAAATAATAAAGACTTCCTTATTGGAAAAATTTATGGTTAAGTTTTGGTCTGCAAACGTCATTTTTGACATAAAAATTTAAATATGTCCAAAACGGTGAGACTTAAGTATAGAATATTATACATGAAATATATCTAGAATTTTACGTAGAAATCAAAAATGCAATAATATATAGGGTGTTCTATTTAAAATAAGCAAGTTGACATGTACTTCCTATATAACTGTAAGTGCTGCCATCTTAAAAATATTAGAGCCGCCTGTCCCCCATGTCAAATTTTCAGATTTTTCCTAATTATAGTTTTCCCATAATCGATCTATAAAGTTCCTAGAGAATCACCCTGTATAAATTTTTTTCTAAATAGATTATTATATCAGCAGGACACGTCGTCAACAGCTGATCGATACCATCTTTTTGAGATTATGTTCAGCGAGGTCTATAAAAACATAACTATACTTTTAATGAGCAACAGCATCTAAGTTTAAACAAATATTTGGTGATAAATTATACGTCCGTAAAAGAAAATACAAATGAGAGATCATTTTTTTCCTGTAAATTTCCTATTAAAAAATATCCTGCAAAATTAAATGTCGTAGATATGTCGAAATCAATTTAAAACCATCGTTGCTTACCTTGGATATTGCAGGAAAGCAAATGCCAGCACTGACCAACCCATAAACACAAACGTATAGATCCGCAACACAACCTGCAACAGCATCTTCACCGCAGGGTGCTCGAAGAACTTTTTTAATGATTCGTTGGATTTGATTACCGATTGTAACTAAAAAAAAATTATTATTATGGATAAAAATCGTTCAAATCAACACTTATTAAACTGAGTGAGAAATTAATTCGACAATAAGGAAAAAAAAGTTTAACTTACGTCCCTTTCCATATACATAACAATGAATTCGTGTAAGAATGTTATGTAGTACCCGCTGTGAAGTCCATGCCACACGGCCAAAAAGAGGAGAACGCCTGCTTGGGAATAGTAGCGGTTTCCCAGAAATTTGAGTCTTTTGTAAATGTGTTGAGCTACCTAAAACATGCGTGCAACAACATAGTGAAATATACCAGGGTGAGTCAATAAGTAAGGTAAATTAATCATAGATGGCGGCACTATCATTTTTAAATGCACGCGATTATGTAGTTAATATAATTTAATATAATTTACTGAACACAAACTCTACAGATACATTAGATACCTAATTATAGAGTTACACGTTCACACATACATACACACAAACAGACACACACACGCACAAAAGATAGTGTAATAAAGAAAAATGAATTACATTATTTCCATTAGCTTACGTTTTAGTTGTTTATAACTTATTCTAAAAATATCTACTTCAGTTTGAGCATCATTAGCTAATTTAAAAATCATATTGACTGGAGCGTTAGTACAATAATTAGTATGATGGTTTTTTTAAATAAAAAGTCAATGTATTTCTTGTCCTATATGTAGAGATATTAAAATTCACCTGGGCGAGAAGATTCATATCGTCAATTCTATTGTGAATTATTTTATACAAAAAAATAACAGAGGCTATATTCCTACGCTTTTCCAAACTTAACAAATTATATTTACATCTAAGCTCATCTTTGCTTGCAGTTAAGTCATATACACCTGTTTTCCTATAATAAAGATACCTTAAACATTTATTTTGGATTCTTTCAATAGCGTATTTATGAGTATTATAGTACAGACTCCATATTAAATTAGCATCATCTAAAATGCTCCTAACATGAGATATATACAGTTGTCTTATACAGTTTATATCACTGAAATCTCTACAGTTTCTGACTATAAATCCATACATACTAGATGCTTTTTTTGTTATATTACAAAAATGTTGAGATCAAATATGACTCCAAGATCCCGCATTTCTCCAACCCGTTCTAAAATTGAATTCTCCATTACATAATTAAAGTGTAAGATGTTCTTTTTTCTACTAAAGCTAAGTACAAAACATTTAGAAACATTAAATGTAAGTTTGTTTACATAAGACCATTCAACAATTCTCTTTAAATATTCCTGAAGTTGTATACAATCGTTTACGTTCCTTACCACGGAATATAGTTTTAGGTCATCAGCAAACAGAAGAACATTATTGCTATTAATTATTTTTAATAAACTATCAATAAAAATAATAAATAGGCGCGGACCGAGGTTGGAGCCCTGCGGTATCCCAGAGGTAGCTATAAAGGATTCTGAAGTTATTACTACTGTCTGCTTTCTACGATGCAAGTATGATTGAAAGAATTTAATTAATTCAAGGTGAAGACCAAATTCATTATATAATTTTTCCAACAGTAATGCGTGCGAGACCTTATCAAAAGCCTTTGCAAAATCTGTATATATTACATCGACTTGTGCTTTATTTTCCAAATGTCTGCTATATATATTGAGTTATGTTACATAAATTACTGACAGTTGACCTATTTTTCATAAAACCATGCTGAAATACTGTCTTTTGTGAAACAAACTTATAAAGGTATTTATAAATGATTGATTCGAAAATTTTTGCAAAAGTCGATAATATAGCTGTAGGTCTGTAATGTTGTATATCTATATTGTCACTTTTTTTTAAAATGGGACATATTTTAACTTTCTTCCATATTCGTGGAAACGAACTTGTACGTAATGAAAGATTATATAACAATGTGAGAGGATATACTAAAAAATCAATCATACCTTTTACAATGTATGAAGGAATATTATCTGGCCCTACAGACCTGTTAATTTTAAGGCTCCTGACAGCCTCATACACATCACTACTGCCTACAGAAGTAAGGATTATTACCTCGGACATACGATGATTTTCAGAAAAATATATATATCGCGTTTTAATTTTGCTCTAAGTTTGATAAACTCTCTTTTCACTTCAATTATTCCAGTTTTTCTGCTTCTAATTCTTAATTTATCTTTTTTCTTAATGTTATTTATATCTTTTGTAAACCAAATAGGATAATCCTTTTTTCTTTTACTTTTTGGAACACAAATATTGAATATTTGAGATATTTTGTTGTAAAAATATTCTAGTGCAATATTAATGTCATTAAAAGATTTTAACTCATTCCAGCATGTATTTTGAAATATTAAATTAAAGTTAGCCTTTCTAAAATTGTAATTATTAATTTTGTTAACTGATAAAGTTTTCTGTTTGTATGCTTTCAATTGTGCTTCAACGACAAGAGATGGATGATGTGGATCCTCGTGAACAAAGCTTATTGTATTTTTAGTTAGTTTACACTGCAGACGTGAAACCACAAGATCTAAAATATGTCGATTGATATTAAGAATTTGATTGTATTGTTGTACTCTTCGGAGGAACCTCTACAAAGTTTCAGTATGATCCGATGCTTGGTTTATATGTGGCAGTGATTTGAAATATGTCATCACGCCATTGCTTTAAATAATGGAAAAATATGAGTTTCGAGCAGTGATTAAACATTTGTGGACAGCTGCTCAGATTAAAAATGAGTTGGATGCTGTTCACAGAAGTTCTGCATTGACTTTAAAAACTATTTATTTTTGGATAAACGAATTTAAACATGGTCGAAAATCAACTAAAGATAAAACACACTAGAGACGTCCAGTTAAGGTCACTTCACTAGAAATGATTGAAAAAATATATCGTATTGTTGATAACGATCGACGAATAAAAATTCGTCATATGGCTGAATATGCAGGCATATCAATTGGTACTGTAGAAGATATTTTGCACCAATATTTTTGTATGAAAAAACTGTTGTGTCAGATATATTAGTTATTTTCACTGCCCTATAGGACCGGAGTCTTTATTATTAGGCAGGAAAAAGAACAGTGTTACATAAATCCTAATATTACATACATAATACATACAGTACAATAAGTATAACATAGTCTATAAATCAATCACAGATAATTGTAAATAAACGATTTGACAATAGAATAATTACAGTGAAATATATCAAATTTGTCTTTCAGACGATCATAAAGGGAACACATCGAGTATAATGGAGAGAATTATTTTCCGAACAGTATAAGTAGAATCGAATATCATAAAGCTAGCTGGGTAAATACCGAAATCCGTAACTATTCCAACTACATCAAAGACCTGTATGTGTGGTACAAGCAGACAAAAAGTCAAGCTGTGTATAGAACATACAGGTGAGAGAGAAAGATTTATCGGAAATACCTTTCTGATTATCGGAAAAATTTGAATGATAGTAAGATTATTAATTCCAAAAATAAAATCAAAACTGCCTGGAATATTCTTAATATCGAATGCAATGGGATCAAAAAGAATTATGACATAATCCTAAAAATAGATGATCATATTTATAGTGACCCAAAATATATTGCTGAATTATTTGGCAGACAGTTCAATGTGTACATAACAATTCAAACCTTAACCTTACATTTCAAACCGAAGTTAATTATCGTACAATATTTTTATCACCAGTAAATTCCGACGAAATGTTTCGAACACTTATGTGTTTACCTAATAAATTTTCAGCGGGACTGAACGATGTGCCCGTATATGTTTTAAAATTTGTCGCACACTGCATAAGTAAGCCCTTAGTAAACATTGTTAATGAAAGTTTTGCCACACAGGTCTTTCCCACTAATCTCCAGACCGTCAAAGTGATTCCTATATTTAAAAAGGGGGATCGCCAGTGCATCAAAAATTAGAGACCAATCTCCCTGCTTCCAGCAGTGTCAAAGGTCATCGAATAAGTTATTTATACTAGAATATTTGAACATCTAAACAGACTCAACATCCTGAGTAATAATCCATTCGGCTTTAGACCTAACAAATCCACCGAAATAGAAACATTCAACACAATTTCCTATATAAATGAAAAAATTGACCCAAATGATAAAGTGGCAGGCCTATATTTTGATTTGTCCAAAGCCTTTGACACTGTGGATCATAACTTGCTTTTAACAAAACTTGGTGCGTATGGGGACAGGGGTGTTGCTGCCAATGTGTTGCAATCCTATATATCGGATAGGCAGCAAACAGTCTGCTTTACTAAAAATAATCATAATTACTTTTCAGATAGAACTAAATTGTTGCAGGGGGTACCTCAGGACCCATATTATTCTTAATATATGTAAACAAGCGGATAGCGTTTGCCAGTTTGCTGAGGACACATCAGTGATTCTGGCGGATACTTCTACAACGGGACTGCATCAAAAGTGTACAAATTCTGCATTGAAAATGCAGCAGTGGTGTTCTAATAACAGTCTCACTCTAAATGTAGGTAAAACCGGCCTCATTCTTTTTTCAAAACACGCAACAAGGTGTGAGTCACTACTTGTATGGCTTGGGGGTAAGATCTGTACCTACTTTGGAACACGTTAGGTATTTGGGTGTCCATTTGGACCCCTCTTTAAGCTGGGAACAGCATATCTCAGCTCTTGGGGCTAAGCTTAGTTGTGTGGTGCAGTCCGAAGACTTTGTGATGTTATCACTGCAGAGATTTGTTAGGCTTTTCTACCTTGAGCAAATACAATCTCTTGTCTCTTTTGGGGATCATCAAGAAAGGCTATAAACATGCATCTTTCACCTACATCCGAGAACTTCATGTCGATCATTTTTAACTAAGTTTAAGTTGCTTACTGTTCCCTAATTATACTTTAGATCTTTAGTTATGCTTGTCACAAGGAATGCGGAATTATTTCCGCTCAATAGACAACTTTATGGGGAAAACATGGTTATGACTACCAGAGGGGCGAATGACCTAAGGGTGCCTTTACATAACTCACATTCTATAAGAGGAAACCATACTATAGGGCCATTAAAGCCGTACCAAGAGAAATCTGGCTTATCGAGTCAATTAACTGCTTTAAGAGACGCGTAAATGAATGGCTGTCTGATAGATGCTTTTACTCTTTCAATTTTAATGAATAATTTTTATAATATCTATATTTTCACTTAATATTTTTTGTTTAGTTGGTTTTTCTCATGCTTTTGTTTTTTATGTAAAAGTTTTATTCCTTTTTAAATTGTAATATCTTATGTCACAAACTGTAAAACTTTGTTCAGTTTAAATTAACTTTTTTATTACTACTATTGATCTTTTTTAAATTATTTTGTATGTTTTTTTTCTCCTTTTGTTTTCCTTTGTGTAAAGTTCCTATCGAAATGTCGATTAGTTTTATCTTAATTGTAGTTAGATCAATGTATTTATAATGCTTAATGTTAAACTTTTCTTTCTCTGATGTTGCTTTGTTATGCGATTATAATTTTGTTGGCAAATAAAGGATATTATTATTATTATTTTGCACCCGTCTTGATCCTTCGTATTTATTCATTTTCATCAAGGGATTTGAAGGCGCCCCCCCTCCTCGCACAGCGAGATCTGCGGGGTCGTTATTTACGTCACTGTCTATAAATCAATCACAGATAATTGTAAATAAACGATTTGACAAAAGAACAATTACAGTGAAATATATCAAATTTGTCTTTCAGGCGATCATAAAGGAAACACATCGAGTATAATGGGGAGAATTGCAATACATTAGTTCTTGGTTTCAGAAAATAGAAAAATACTAGAGATCTTGTTATCCCTGGAACATAAAAATTAACTCTCGCGAGCAAATCAATTGTCGAAATTTTATTAACCACTTTATACCAAAAGTGTAATGAGACCGGTTACTGCGCTTTTCCAGAGTGGTGAAATTAAATCTTGTCAACAAGCTTTCACGAGGTGTAATAGCCAGTGGATAAAACTCATCCCATTTAAAGTTTAAGAATCTTAAGAAATTATATTGAAGTTTCTCTAATTTTTCAGAGTGTACTTGGTAATATGAATGCCAGATAACTGAGGCATATTCTAATTTGCTTCGTACAAGAGTATAATATAACGAGCTTATGACCTGAAGCGACTGAAATTCTTGACTATATCTCACTAGAAAGCCTAGCGCTCGGTAAGATCTCGATACTGTATCATTAATATGATTGACAAATGTAAGTCTGCAGTCAAAAGTGACTCCCAGGTCCTTAATGCAGTTAACTCGCCTTAGAAAAGCATCATTGATTCTATAATCACGCAGCACAAGCGTTTTACTTCTTGAGAATGACATAACATTACACTCGTCTACGTTTTGTTTTTTAGACCCCAAGCATTTAATTTCATAAGATCCAGTTCAAGGTCCAAGCAATCGCTAGAGCTCCATATGTCCCGGAAAACCTTCAAATCTTCTGCATAAAGTAGGCAGCTTTTATCCAACCCACATGTGATATCGTTAATAAAAACGTCAAAAAGTAAAGGACCTAAAACAGACTCTTGAAGAACACTGACATTACTACAAAATTACTAGATCTATGACCACGGTATTCAACAATTTGGAAAGTAAAACATCGTGATCAAGTTGATCAAACGCTTTGGACAAATCTGTGTAAATGACATCGAGTGCCGGAATCAAAACACTCCGAGACATACTGCGCAATAATACAAAGAATGGTTACGGTTGACTTTCCAGAAGTCAAACAATGCTGCTGATCGATCATAGGAGGCGCAATGTAAAAGGATATTTGTTCCTGAAGGACCCGCTCAAATACCTTTACAAAATTGCACATTATCGCTATGGATCGATAATTTTCAATCCTGGTTTTATCATCCTTTTTAAAAACCGCACGGATTTTTGATTCCTTCCATTGGTCAGGAAAAATACATTTCTGAATACATAAATTAAAAATTATAGATAAAGGTTCAGCAAAGGCCCAAGCACAATCCCTTACGACAAACGAAGGATAGGAATCAGGACCAGCCGTGAATTTGGCTTTCAATTTTTTACAGGCTTTCTCAACGTCTTTAGGCATTATATTAAATAAAGAGATAGGGTAAGAATTGCAACCATGACTAGAAGTAGGTACATAAAGAATAAAAATAATAGAAGATTCTTTGAACAATTTCGCAAATGAATTTACGATATCAATGGAATTATTTACTTCCTGATTTTGATAAGACAAGACATAACAGCTGGCAGAGTACTATTAGATTTCCTAAGATTGATGTAGAACCAAAACGATTGAGGTTCTTTTTAAATTTCACTTCAACATTTGATAGCATGATAAATACTATAGGACGTACATATAAGATTTTTTAAGACTGTCCTAGCATTCCTGAAAGATAAATAGTCACAAGTATTCTTAGATCTTTTGTATTTCCACCATAGTCACTCTTTATTTTTTAATAAGCGAATTACAAAGTCTTTGGAATCGTCTCATTAAGAATTATATCTATATGCTGATAATATGCCGCCACAGCTTCTTCAACAGCAAGACCCTCACGTAGAATAGACCAGTCACTGGCGAGCAAAAGTTGGCACATCCTAGGAAAATTATATGAGTAATATTCTTTTAATTCAAATTCGTTTTGTTTACACGTTCGATAAGGGCATGTTATCAACAATGGAGGATGATGTACAGCAACAGGTTACATTGCCGAATCAGATTCAACAACTCTGCAAAAGTCCAGTGAAGAATTGGAAAAAAAAATCCAGGACTACAAAGCAAAAAAGTTCCTTTTCATCAAAACAATGCTCGAGTTCACATTTGTGCAATTGCAATATCAAAATTAAATGAATTACGGTTTGAATTAGTCCCCATCCACCTTATTCCTCAGATTTGGCACCTAGTGACTTTTTCCCCTTTCTAAACCTAAAAAAGTGGCTCGGAGAACAGAAATTTTCATTACATGAAGAGGTTATTAGGGTTATAGAAGACTATTTTGAGGATCTGGATACTTCCTATTTTTCAGAAAGCATAAATAAGTTGGAATACCGCTGTAAAATAAACAATAATGGTTTTATTCCTTTTTTACCTTACTTTTTGAACTACACGACATTCTTAATTTTTAGTTGGGATTATGAACAGATGAAATCATTTAACTTGTAAGAGAAAATTATTAATGTAAATTCTTAATATTAGCTGTTAATTTTTGGAGGTATAAACCAATCATAAACGTTTCCGGAAAATGTCGTTTCTACTTATTATATATATATATATATATATATATATATATATATATATATATATATATATATATATTTTAAACGTTTAATCTTCGATAATAATGTTTTTCACTTACCCACTGGTTCGTATTAACGTTGAACGACATAATGTAGTGATTAAACTCGGTGGAAGTTTCAAAAAGTGCCACTTTGATGTTTTCAACCCCATTCCATTGTGGCACGCCATCTTTTTCTCCATTGTAAGCCAAACCTAAGAAAAAACAACAGGTCCCTGTACTCCTCACAAATCCCAATATACACAGATGACGTAAAATAAAATTAAAGGAAGTTTTCTTACCACTATTACCAAAAGAATACTCACCAAACAGTATACATGCCCCTTCCGACAGCAACCAAATAAATATGTACTTATACAGAGTGTACCTTCCGAACAGTCCCAGTAAAAACATCCTTTTGAAAAAGCCCATTTGAGCGAACTCGTCCGATAATATAAAGTCATCAGGCACGCAAAATCCTAAAACTTGATAGAGGATAAGGTAGATGATACCCAGGCCGAAACGTATAAGAGCTGGATTTACTGAATCTGGAGGTAAAAGCTGACCAACAGAGTCCTAAAAATAAATATTAGTAATATAAAATGATAATGAATCAATTTACTAGTCTGTATTTTTGATTTGGAACTTTTTGTGTTTGTCTTATGGTTTCATATGCAGTATGTACAGGGTGAGTCAACGATTGGATGAAGTAGGTTTGTGCCTTTTCGGTGAAATTAACAAAGAAACTATATTTATTGTTTGATACAGTTTATTTTTACGCAGATTTTAAAAATATTTAGGACTCTACAGGGTGAGCCAAAAAACTAGGACAGCATAATGTTGTATTTTTTTAAATAGAACACCCTATATACGAATCGTATTTTCGATTTAGCTTATAATTTTAAATCTTTTTTATTAAGGGTTTACTATACAAAACTTTATAGTTTCTGAGATAATTAAGTTTAAAGAAAAAAAGTCACATTTTCAAGCATCAATTCAATCCTAAATAACGTTTTCAATTTTGTGACAAATATATTCAAATTTGGAATTTAGCAAGGCCAAGGACAAGTTAACATAATTTTTACCTAATATTTGCAATAAAAGCTACAGGGTGTTGAACACATCGGCTCAAATTTGAACAAGTTTAAATGAATAAATATCTTTTTTTTTTAATGGTACACCCTGTATATTTTCATGTTATTTAATAGAGTAATAAAACCCCTAAAAGTTTTGTTCAATATATCCTATACCTATTTATAATAGTTTTTGAGATATTTCAGTTTTTCTTATTTTCCATACTTTTTTACAGAAATAGTCTTCATTATCATAGTAGCCATGTAAAATAATAAAAAGAAACTACAGAAACAAACATAATGTGGTTAAATATGATGAAATACATTATTCGTTATATTACAACGGCAATAGTTTAATTAAACATAATGTGAAAAAATTAACACAACAATAACGACAAGGCAAATACATATTTACTTTTATACTAAATTGAAACAAAAAAATTACTTATTAAATACTGAGATTAATTATTTCTTTTTAATAAGTGTTCGAATAAACGACCCTCTTGTGCAATGCACAAATTTAGTCTTTGTTGCAGATTTTCTCGAACCCTGGACAAAATTAGTGGCGTTATTGTTCTACAGGTATCCCTAATATTGTTTCGCATATCTTCCACTGTTGTTGGTGGATTAACATACACCTTATTTTTAATATAACCCCATAGGAAGAAATCTAATGGGGTGATGTCGCAAGACCTTGGTGGCCACTCAATGAAACCCCCACGTCCAATCCATTTTTGCGGATATCGTTGGTCCAAAAACGCACGAACTTCACGATGGTAATGCGGAGGCGCACCATCGTGCTGGAACCACATACTGTCGAGCTCATCCCTATCGAGACCTTGAAGCAGTTGGGGTAGTTCTTCTTGTAGAAAGTTCAGGTAACTATGGCCATTTAGTGGTTCATTAAAAAAGTGGGGTCCAATAATTCGATTATGATGAATACCACACCAAACATTTAATGACCAGTGGTTTTGATGTTGCACCTCTCTAATCCAAAATGGGTTTTCTGTGACATAATAATGCATGTTGCGTCTATTTACGGCACCGTTACTTCTAAAAGTAGCTTCATCACTAAACATTACCTTGCATAATAAATTTGGATTTAATTGAATCTCCGCATTTATTGTACGACAAAAGTTTACACGACTTTCAAAATCCTGTCCATGCAATTCTTGGTGTAATTCCATGTGATATGGATGATACCTATATTTCTTGGTAGTACGATTAGCGGTGGATTGTGATGTTTCACATAATGCTGCTAACTGACGGCTACCAATATAAGAATTTTCCTGAACATTTAACAATACTTGTAGTTCTTTTTCTTCATTAGTTACTGGTTTGTTGACCACTTTACGTTTTGGATAATCAACAGTACCAGAAGAATCAAATCTTTGCGTTAAGTTTTGAAAAGTATGGGTATTAGGCTGGCGTCGATCAGGATACTTCATTTTGTAAATTCTTTGAGCAAGAAGGCAATTTTTTTCAGCCTCTCCTATTGTATATCTCATATCTATTAACTCATTCTTTGGAAAATTCATTTTACAATATAAGATAAGAATGCAAAAAAAACCAAACTACACTACATAAAAACCAAAAGAAGCGATTGCGGTTATAAATTTGACACACAGAAAAATGTTCTTTTACATTGTTTTTGCCATGGCTACTATGATAATGAAGACTATTTCTGTAAAAAAGTATGGAAAATAAGAAAAACTGAAATATCTCAAAAACTATTATAAATAGGTATAGGATATATTGAACAAAACTTTTAGGGTTTTTATTACTCTATTAAATAACATGAAAATATACAGGGTGTACCATTTAAAAAAAAAGATTTTTATTCATTTAAACTTATTCAAATTTGAGCCGATGTGTTCAACACCCTGTAGCTTTTATTGCAAATATTAGGTAAAAATTATGTTAACTTGTCCTTGGCCTTGCTAAATTCCAAATTTGAATATATTTGTCACAAAATTGAAAACGTTATTTAGGATTGAATTGATGCTTGAAAATGTTACTTTTTTTCTTTAAACTTAATTATCTCAGAAACTATAAAGTTTTGTTATAGTAAACCCTTAATAAAAAAGATTTAAAATTATAAGCTAAATCGAAAATACGATTCGTATATAGGATGTTCTATTTAAAAAAATACAACTTTATGCTGTCCTAGTTTTTTGGCTCACCCTGTAGAGTCCTAAATATTTTTAAAATCTGCGTAAAAATAAACTGTATCAAACAATAAATATAGTTTCTTTGTTAATTTCACCGAAAAGGCACAAACCTACTTCATCCAATCGTTGACTCACCCTGTACAAAATTGGTGATGACAGCATTGCAATGTCGAAAACTGGAAGAGATAGAAGGGCGGTTAAACAGGGAAAGTTTTAGGCAATTATGTCAATAGCTTGTGAATCGGTTCTGGTTTGTTATGTTTTTAAGCTATTAAAAGAAAAGTAAAATCTTACATTTCTTAGATCGGCTATAACTTTTTTATTTCCCGATATTTCTTAAATCTAAAAATATATTTATTTGGCCACCTTTTACACAGAATACGTCAATATAGTCAAATAAGGTATGAAAATAAAATTTACAGCTTGGAGGTGGTTCAGAGTAGATTTTTAAAGTTTTTATATTACAAGGCATTCTCGGTATACCCTCAAAGAGAAACTGATCAGAAGCTTTTATGTTTTTTATTCAACTTTCCCAGTTTGAAGCAGATGCTTATTGAAGCGGGTGTTGTGTTTTTGTTTAAATTGATTGGGAACAATATTGATAATAAAGAATTTTTAGAACAACTTCCATTTAAATTAGGCCGAGTTAACACTAGATCCAGAAATTTATTTTATATTAACGCACCTGGGACTAACCTGTATAAAAATTCCCCATTAATAAGGTTATGTTCATATTTTAATAAGTATTATGGTGCCATAGACATTTTTAACCTAAGTTGTAATAGGTTTAGAAGGTAAGGGAGAGATGAATTATGCAGGCAATTGTAGTGCCTTTTTATTTAGGTTCTAAATTAGATTGTAGTCTTAGTATATTAAGTTTAGTTGTATTTGAAATGATTGTTGATACTAAAATCAAACCAAAACTTCAATCTATTTTAAGTGAAAGCCAACATGGTTTCGTCAGAGGTAGATCTATTGTAAGTAATTTGCTTGTTTATGAGCAGTTTTTGAGAAATTCTATTGAGGACACTAATCAGATTGACTCTATTTACACGGACTTCTCTAAGGCTTTCGACAAGGTAAATCACTCTCTACTTTTGAGAAAGTTGGAAAAATATGGCATAATTGGTGACCTTTTGCACTGGTTTTATAGCTACCTAACAAATAGGAGACAGCAGGTAAAAATTGGCAATTTTGTTTCTAGCGATATTTTAGTCTCATCTGGCGTACCGCAAGGTTCGCATTTAGTTCCACTTTTATTCGATATTTTTATTAACGATGTGACTGAATGTGTGAAATATTCTAAATGTCTTTTATACGCTGACGACTTAATGAAGAAGATTTAAATGCTGTAAGTGAATGGTGCAATTTGAATGATATGCAATTGAATGTAGGAAATGTTTTGTCTTGAGATTCTATCGCATTAAGCATGTTTATTTGTTGAATACAGCATCCACAGCAGTTAAGCCAGTTACAGATACCTTTCTTAAAGTTAAAAACATTAAACTAACATTACTAGTTAATATTATTGTCAATATTACATCTGAGCCTGAGAATCCAGCAATTTATGGTCAAGAATATCCTTATATCTACGTAAAGTAATACTACTTAAATCTACATCACTAACGTATATATTAAAATAATTACACATTTTGTATAGGGGCGAATTTTTGTAAGTATTTGTTCTAGGAAATTCTAGATAAAATGTTGGTCTTTGTCTTGTTCCACCCTTATTTACCACAAATGGAAGTTGCAGCAGTAGGTCTGGACTATTTATTTTATTTTTTAAGATCTTGAATATATATACCAAACATATTTTTATACGTCTGTTTTCCAATGAAAGTCTGTTAAATATATTCAATAAGTCCAGGTTATTATAACCCTGAATAGGATAGTATCCAAATTTTTTAAAAAACATATACTTTAAAAACTTTCGCTGGACACGTTCTATGACTCTACTCCACACTTCATATTGTGGTGACCATATTATACTACAGTATTCCAGTTTTGGCAGTACAAGATTGTCAAAAAGTGTCATGCAAACATCGACATCAAAATGTCTAGTAGATCTGATGATGAAACCCATTATCTTGTGAGCTTCATTAATTTTATTTATTATATGCTCATTGAAATTCAATGAACTATCAAACAATACTCCCAAATCCTTCTGACAAGAAGCCCGTTTTAACACTATATCATTAATAGAATAGGCTTGATTTAAAACATTCTTATTCAGAGTAAGGACATTGACGAGCACTTGTTGTCATTGAGACAAAAACCGTTTACTCGACACCACTCAACAACATCATTCAGATCCTGCTGTAAACAGTCACAATCATCAGCAGTCAATACTTCCCTAAAAAGTTTAAAGTCGTCTGCAAACAGTAATGCTTTTGAGTGTTTGATCACGTTACATATATTATTAAAGGCAATTAAGAATAAAAGAGGTCCCAAATTAGACCCCTGAGGAACACCAGAAGTACTTCTATATACATATGATTTGGCCCCTTTTATTTCAACGTACTGCTTTCTATCAGTCAGGTAAGAGACAATAATATTTATCAGATTCTCTGTAACATTCAGTTGCTTCAGAGATTGTATTATAAGGGTATGTTTCACTCTGTCAAATGCCTTTGCCATATCCGTGTAGATTACATCAACTTGTGCTTTTTTATTAAAAGAGTTATGAAGGTATTGTGTAAAAGTAATTAAGTTAGTTAATCTTGACTTATTTGGTAAGAACCCATGTTGACACTCAGATATACTGTGCTTTACTTCATCATATATTCTGTTAAAAATCACTATTTCAAATAACTTTGACGTTGCATTTACTATGCTAATAGGCCTATAATTAGTTACTTCGTGCTTTATCCCTCCTTTGAAAGTAGGTATAATCTTTGTAATACGCCATTCTGTAGGATATGTTGCTGTTTTAAGTGAAAGGTTAAATATATATAGTAAAGGTTCTAACAGAGATTCGCTACAGCCCTTTATAACATAGCCAGGCAACCCATCTGGTCCAATAGCTCTGTTACCCTTTAACTTTTGAAGAGCACAGCGTACTTCAGTTTTATCTATGGGATAGTCACAAAAATGATTTTTAGATATACCCCCACTGCATTCCATCACCTCTGCAGCACTAAATACATTACCAAAATAAAGCGCAAATGCATCTGCAATACCCCCTGCACCCGAATAGAAAATGTTATTATAAGAGATTTCTGCAGGAATATCACCCTCACCTCTCAGACTTTTAATATACGACCAAAAATACTTGGGATTATTTCTTAGACTCAACTGAACCCGTGCCAAATACTCCGAGTGTGCTGCCTTTACTTTATTTTTAATATTCTGTCTACTAGATTTGTATTTATTATACCAAAAAAGACTTTTGGATTTTTTGTACTTTCTAAAATATTTTTCTTTATCCTTAATTAATTTAATTATGTCATTATTATACCACACTGGAAAAGTTCTACCTATCTGTGTTGCTATTGGAACACATTGTACAAAAATATTATAAAATACTCTGTAAAACTGAGTTATGACAGTATCAATATCACAACACTCATATATAATGTTCCAATTTTGATTTTTAATTAGCCTATACATAGTGCCAAAATCAGCTTTTTTAAAGTTAAATTTAGTACTGGGAATTTGCTCACATTCAGTCAATTCATAACAGAGATTTAATTCCAATAACAATGCCGGATGATGTCGATCCAGCGGTAACAATGGGTCATCATCATTTTCTACTTTGCAATCCTGCAAATGGCAGCTGACAAGTACCAAATCCAAGATAACATTATTTACATTACGAACATAATTTATTTGTAAAAGGTTTGTAAAGGATAAAAAACTTTTAAAATCACATACACGCTCACTGGGAAGATTCAAAACAAGGTCAGGCAAATTAAAATCACCCAAAATTATACAATCACAGTTTAAAAAATTAGACTCAATACAAGTATAAAATTTCCTATAAGTATTCAAATTACTATTAGGTACAAAATATACAACTACTATATAAATACATTTCTTTTGATTTAAAGTTAGTTTCACACACAGTGCTTCTTGTTCATTGTCAAATATGTTATATTCCTTCACAGAAAATTTCCTATTGACTGCCAGTAAGACACCACCACCTTCCTTTTTTCCCGTCTCTATCTGATTTCTGTCTTTCCTAAATATATTCATACCACAATTAAACTCACTATTATAAACAGTACTATTCAGCCAAGTCTCAGTTAAGGCAATTATATCTGCGCTATTATTTAACATGTTAAGTCTTAATATTTCTAGTTTAGTTTTAACGCCCCTACAATTTTGATAATATATTCTCATTGAACCTAAGTGATTGGCAGTTGATTGATGTCCTTTAGAAAATTTGAACCATCAGTATCAGTTGGCTCATCATTCAGGTTACTAACACTCGTAATATTATTATCTAGTCTAGATTCATCATTTGCTTGAATACAACTATTTTTCATACCACTACTATCTAGCATACTCTCAGGCTCAGAGTTTATATCTAATGCTACTCGATCACTATCAACACCAGATACAGCAATGTGTATTAAATTTTTTACTTTACATTTTATTGAGGCTGCTTCCAAAATGGCGCTATACAGTAACCGAGAAACATCAAAATTACTTAATTTATCATTAAAATCATCACATACATTAACATACCCTACACAATTTTCAGTAAACCTGTTTGCAAAAGTTAAAAAATTACAGAGTTTTTTATTATACATTTCAACCTGTTGGAGATATCTTTTATTCGCTGACTTCGTTGAGAGAAACAGAAGATTTGTATGCATACAATCTTTAAGTGTTTTATTTATATTACGCCTTCGTGGATATTTGCCACATGATAAATCATTGGTTCCACATCCAATTATCACAAAATCATATTTGGTAAAATATTTTGTTAGGTTTACTATGTCTTCCAAAACATTTTCCTGCCTAGCATAAGGTTTAACAATAGCTTGAATTTTAGTGTCATCACCATACACACGTCGCAAATGTTTATCCAAGTTTTTGACCATTTGATCACCCAATACCAAAATATTCTTAGGGCCAATAATAGTTTTCACTGGAGGCCTAACTTTGCTTTTCTGTGAAATACCACAATACTCAACTTCCGTTTGAGTATCGACGTTTCTTTTCTCAGCGTTTTGTTTTGCCTTTATTTCAAACAAGTCATTATTTGCCTTTTTCGAGCCTGTCATATACATTTCATTTTCAGCGGATAAAACCTCGATACTTGTTAATAATTTAGTTTTAAGGTCATTCAGTTCGTCTAATTCCTTTAATAGCACATTAGATCTAGTGTGAAGCTCATTAATTTGTTTGGATAGCTTATTATTTCTCTCTGTTAGCTGTATAATCTCTTTATTAGCCTCTGATATTTCAAGTTGTTGCTCTTTGCTTTTTTGTACATTCTGGTTATTGTCCGCAAAAGCCAAATTCTCATTAATACCAACATTCCTGTCTCTGACATCCTCACTTAATTGTTCAATTTCTGTATTTATTATATCATATTTGTCCCTATATTGCCCTTGTAGCTGTTCTATGTATAGATTTTTTCTACCCAATTCTGCTTTAGTTTCTTCTAATTTTTCTATTAATAATATCTTCTCCTGTTTTAAATCTTTCAGGACTTTCCTACAACTTGGGCAATAAAAAATCAAAACACGTTGCGATAGTGCTACGGCATGTGCTTGTGTTGTATTAATTTCAGAGCATTCTTTACAATAAAAAGCTTCACATGAATCACAACTAGCTCCAAAAAGTTCATCCTCTTTGGGTCTTGGTTTAAAAATGCATTGCCTTTTACATTTACTACATGTATTCATGGTTACCTTTCAATTAAAAAGAGTAAAATAAAATATTTATCAATTAAGATTATACTTCAATTTAAAGTCGGCCGTTTATTATTGCAACATTCAATGCAGTATTTTAGAAACCACATCAATTTATTTAAAGTTATTATAGTTATTCCGGACCTGCAATTTTATCGTATCACTGGATTTTAATCTACAAAAACGGTATTTCCAAAATTAACCACTTTTTTATCACAAAGTTAAATGCAAATATCAGAACCAACAAAAAAAAACAAATAAAAAACGAGAATCCCAATAGTAGACTCAAATATAGTCTTATTACTACACAAATATATCAATGGTTTTTTGTATCAATTGTTTATATTTTTAATCATTCAGGAGATCACTTATATATTATTAAAACTGTCGTTTTTTAACAAATCATTCTATATTAGACACTCAAATATTAGTCACTGACTTAACGGTAAAAACGGAAAAACATTCAGAGAGCATACAACACGTGCTGCTGTCTGCCAAGTCGCACAATGTTATTCAATATGATTATTCGATTGGTAGTATATCACTTGAAACTAAAAAAGAGCTCAAAGACGTAGGAGTATATTTTGACAGCAATTTAAGTTTTAACTTTCATGTGAATCATATTACTAATAAAGCATTAAAATTACTGGGCTTTATTAAAAGAACCTTGCATGACTTTAATAACATTGCTTGCTTTAGAACATTATTTTGATCCTATGTTAGGTCAGTCTTGGAATATGCTTGCCAGGTATAGTCTCCTTACTAAGGGCAGTATATTCAACAGATTGAAAGAGTGCAAAAGAGATTCATTAGATTTGTGGGTTTCAAAATGGGGATACCAAGTGAAGACATCGTATATGAAGAAATACTTAAGGCCATTAATTTGATACCTCTTAGGGAAAGGAGAACATATATCGATACGCGCCCCTTTCATAAAATTTTGCATGGATTAATAGATTGTCCGGAATTATGAGCTATGATAGACATAAATGTTCCACAGAGAGTTTTGAGAGAATTCAATCTGTTTGGTGTTCCTTATCACAGAACAAACTATGGCTTATCATCATCTCTTACTCGTTCTTCAATTAAGGCGAATAAATTTGACATGTGTGATATATGTATCTAGTTGTTTTATCTATAGATGGTAACTTGTTTTAGTGTATGTATTTTATATTTGCCCACCTTCTGTATACCTCTTTGTTTTAACTTTTGTGTTTGTAGGAGTATATAATAATAATAATAATAACTACTCTTTTGGAATTGTAAAGTGGAGCAGGACGGACATCCAAAACCTGCAAAGAAAAATAAGGACACTCCTAACAAAAGCACAAAAACATCACCCTCGGAGTGCTATTGAACGGACAATGCTTCCAAGACACCAAGGAGGAAGAGGATTGGTGGATATTGGTAAGCAGCTCGACCAACAAATAATAAACTTACGTTCATATTTCCACAGGTTGGCGGACTCTTCCATACTACATCGAGCAATATGCGAGGCAGACGATTCAACGCCGCTACAGTTGAGGGAACAAGATGTTACTTCTCACCACCAAACAGACCAAGAGAAGTTACAAACCTGGCTACGGAAGCCACTTCATGGACGGCATTCAAATGAGATCAATCAGGACAATGTCGACAACTCAGCGTCGAACTACTGGTTGATTTCAGGACAGATGTTTCCGGAAACGGAGGGCTTCTTCTTAGCTATCCAAGACCAGGTTATTCCGACGAAGAACTATCGGAAGTTCATCATTAGAGATCCCTCAATAGAAAATGACCAATGCAGATATGGCTGTCGAACATCGGAGACAATTCAGCACATAACTGGAGGATGCCAAGCGTTTGCCGCAACCGAGTATAAGGAAAGACACGACTCAGCCGCTAAGATACTTCACCAAGAGTTAGCAGAAAAGTTAAACCTATTACAGGTAGGAAAAGTGCCTTATTACAAGTACAATCCGGAGCCTATTCTTGAAAACAACCAGTTCAAGTTATATTGGGACCGAACGGTTCTGACGGATCAAACAGTAGCTCATAATAGACCAGACATTATACTAATAGATAAAATTTCTAGGCGAACTACATTAATCGACATTGCTGTGCCTAACAACAACAACCTAAGGCCAAAATACAACGAGAAGATCGCCAAATACAGAGATCTGGAGGTCCAAATCCGAAGACAATGGGCAATGAACAGCGTCCAAACGATTCCCGTAATACTGTCAACAACTGGAGTGATACCGAAGAACCTCCTGCAGAACATCAAGGGACTGGGCCTTAGTGAGCATCTTGATAAGCCGATGCAGAAAGCAATTCTTCTAGCAACCGCGCGAACCGTCCGAAAATTCATGGGAAATGCAGCAGACAACGTCACTTAGGACCCGATAACATGGAAAGGGTTCCCACAGAGCTTCATACTTTTGGTGTCTTTGTATGCCTGGTATGAGTGAATAATCCCTGGAGGGAGTGCGAAGCCGTTTGGCTTGTAAATCATGTATAATAATAATAATAAACGTCTTTTTTAACAATGTATACATATTACAAAGTAATACAATGCACACATGGGATGCGGCTGGCGAAGTTTAACCAATGGCCATTCTTCCACTTAACCAACCACACCTCCCAATGCCCCAACAAGAAGTAATCAACAACAATACAAATACTTATTATTAATCTCCAAGTAGAAAACTTTTGTATTCTGATTTAAGTCTTTTGATATTATAGTGCCTAAACTGTGGTGAAATTGTATTATATTGCTTAACAAAACTATAAGAAAAACCCTTCTGAAACAAAGAAGTTCTATGTCTTGGTATCGTAAACAGACTTTGATTTCTTATATTAATATTATGTACATCAGTCCTAAGTTCCAATTTTTTATACAAGTACATAGGTTGTTTAGTATCTAATAATTTTCGAAAAAATATCAGAGAATACAGTCTGTATATATTTTCACATCTTAACCAGCCAATCTGCCTGATATTATTTGACACAGAATCAAACTTTCTTAAGTTAAAAATAAACCTACAGCATGTATTTTGGACATACTGTATTCTCTTCTTTGTAACTACATCCAAAAAGGGATAGTAAACAATATAGCAGTAGTTATAGATTGGCATAATAAGAGTTTCACATAATTTTTTCCTCATTTTAAAGTTCAATATATATTTATTTGAATATAAAACCTTCATTTTAACATAACTTCTTTGTAACAGGCTTTGGATATGTTTATGAAATCTTAAATTAACATCCAAATGTAATCCCAGGTTTCTGGCACAATTTGAAAAAATAAAACATCATCTCCAATAGATACTTTGAGGCAATTTGTAAGCATGTTGCGCTGTTTTTCGGAACAAAACAAGAGATATTATACCTTATTTTATCTATATTGTATATCTTCAAGTTTATATATTTTTGTATTTGACTAATTATCTTATTATTTGTTCAATGTTTCGTTGTATGTTTCTGTTCATGTGTGTGATACTAGGGATTTTTATATTATACTTATGTATTGATTTTTTTCTTTTGTAAATGGCTGGTCCGTCAATAAACATTTATTTATTTATTTATTTATTTATCAGTATTTGGCCTTGTAAAGTTGTTGATACAATGAATAAATAAATAAAGAAAAGTAAAGTTGATGATGATTCCAGAAAACTGAAACGTTATAATTAAAATTTGACTAAATAGACGTCTTTTGCCTAAAAAGTGGCCATACAAAAGTGTTTACAGATTTAAAAAATATTTGGAAATAAACAAGTTATAGCCAACCTAAGAAAATGTAACATTTTACTTTTATTTAATGTCTCAAAAACGCAAAAAAAACTAGAACAAGCATCAATAATCTACTGACATAATTGCCTTTTTCCCCATTCAACCACGTTTTCATCTCTTATAGTTTTCCAGATTGCAATGCTGTCATCACCAATTTCGAATACACTACAATGTGAGATCCATAAGAAATCTTGCGATATTAAATTACAAACACTCTTTTACCGATATTACCACAATAAAGTTAACTTTTATAAAATTCAATGATTTCATCATTTCGGTTTTACCTTTGCATGAAATTTTCCACCAATAAAATCCAAAAATCGTCTCATACTGAACTGGGGACCCACTAAAAAGGCGCATGGGAAGAGACTATGTCCTAACATTTGGAGGAGAGTAGGAGGCTCCTTTAAGGCAGTCTTTAAAGCATCTGAGGAGAGTTTTTCTTTGGGGCGACTTCCGTCGTATATATCGAAAGCTACACCAATTAACCTAGATATAAAAAATATATCATTGCACATTGTGATCTTATGTTAAAAGATAGAGGATTGTCAGAAGGCTTAGATGGAGAGGAAGGTTTTAATTTTTAGATAAATTGTGTTACTATTGAAGATTGAGGACGTTAAAAGGGGTAAAATCTTACTAGCCTTTTTTTTTATTTACCAAGCTTACCTCAAAACAAGAATGCAATAAGGCATTGTCCACGTTATGTCGTAGCTGTCTGTACCATAATAGCAATATCCTAAAAAATATATTATTAAAAAACAGCACGATGAAAACAAAGGATAATTACTTTATATTTTTACACTTAAAATAAGCAAAATCGATGCCAAAAGCCAAACGCATGGGAATAATATTGTTGTTTTAATTAACACACACTAAGGCGATGGATCTCATCTGGGCCCCTATCCTCGTAAGTGTGGTGTGAAAGGTGAGGTGAACGGCGATGGGAATGGCGATGTGAACTTTTTGACAGTATTCTTAAAAAGCCAATGTTGCCAAATATGAACGTGCTAAAACCCGAGAATTTTAAAAAATAAAATTGATAACAGATTGAATTGAGCTGTCAGACCGAAAATGTTCGTAGTATATTTTGTTGCTTTTTTAGGCAAAAAGTAGTTTTGGTACTTTAAATTAATCGTCAAAAGTAAAAAAAAATACTGCTGTTGTTATTTTTGTGAAGTTATTGATTGTCATTACAATATTTGTACTTTGCCTGGATTAACTTTATCTTAAATTGACACTCTTAGAACTGTTAAACAAAAATGCATACAAAGAGCCAAGTACTTGAAGATTCTAATATATAAAGAAAAGAGGATATCAAAAAAAGCAGCAATCATATATACAAAGTAATATACTGACAGTAATTGCAGAAAGTCAGCACTGATAAACCTTGAAACGGTGGAAATTACCACTCTACGTACTATGATTAAGAGCCATCATCCCTATGCACTATGGACACTATCCAATCAGTTATTTATTGTATGAATTCACAAAGTGTCCAGCCTCTTACTGCAAGATGTTCTGTCCTGACAAGTAAATTTGAAAGAAAGCCTGAAACTTCAACGAAGATAGTGAAACTGTTTATGACCAGGGACCGAAACCAAAGGCATGACAGAATACGTCCATTAAAGATACTGGCGGATCTGACATTCAACTTTAAATATATATATATATATTTTTTTATTTTATAAAGATTTGTAGAGGCTTGAAGATAAAATGTACCATAAATAAGGTTTTTATGCTGAAGGACATTCGTTGGTCTGTAGGGTTCATATTTATATGTCTCGATAAATTATAATCATAATATTTATTTAATTGTAGTGTCGTATAGTGTTTAACACAGTCTAATTAAGTTAAGTGCTGTAGTTAACATAATTTAAATATAAAATTTGTTACTTATATAAATAAAAGTTTCAGATAGCTTACAAATTATGATTTCTCAAATTTGTTATAAGTCGCGTCGTGAAAAGAATTATGTTAGATTTAACTGTTTAAAACTAAGATACTCAGCTGTTATAGACACAAGTATTTATGTTAAATCCATAAGCAGAACTGGCCCTAGAAATTTTTTTTTTTTTAAATAGCACACTCATACAATTGAGTTATGAACAGAATCTCCTGTAATAATTTTATATGTCTGTAATCTCAAATTTATTTAATATTTGCGAGACATATTCAACTTTCTAAGGATATTTTATTAAAAAGTTTGAAAATATTAAAAATATCTGGGTACAACCTAATTAACGTTTCAACTGTTTATTCAAAAAATAAAACGTCTTAAAGAAACGGTTCGTCAACATATTATTTTTTTTTGACAAGTTATTTTGAAGAACCAAAAATAAAATAAAAATTTTTAATACTATTTAATTTTTTGAAATTCGTGCGTTCAGTATGTCATTTAGCGGCTGACATTTCATTTGCGCATGTTTCACCGTTCGCTTGCCTTCCACCGGGCGAACGAGGATATGAGCGATGAACATTTCAAGAATACGCGTTCGCCACCTTTTCACCGTTCACTTCACGTTCCCCAGTACGAGGATAGGGCCCCTGGTGGGTTGCGAACCATAAGGGAGTCATTGGTTATCAATTTTAAAAAACAAACCGTTTGGGACAAGTTAGCCGGGTAGTTCACAGCGATCGCGGCATTCCGCAGGCTGATGTTCTACCGACTGAAAAAATGCCATTTAAAAAAAAAGCTTGGGAACCACTGATCTAAGTAGTTTGTATTATTTTTCTTATCTATAAAATGATTAAGTTATTGTTTGATACTACATCTTTTGAATACAAAGTTTATATCCTTTAACAAACATATCTAAAGACGTCAAAACGTGACATGTGATTCAGCATGTTGAGGATACGAACTTCTATTCTTAAATTTATAAGACTTTATTTGTCAATACAGTAAAATAAAAATAGATTGATATTTCTTACCTGCCAAGAGATAAGTAAAAGTGAATCCAAATACTACTGCTACCATCGAAGCAGTAGCTCCCAAATGTACTATGGTACAATATGTAAAAAGAATAGAAAACACACAGTGCAACATGCCGAACCCATAATTCCAGAATCCGATGGCCAATCCGGATAACATAAAATAAAAACACTGTTTATCTTCATCTTGATTGTATATGTATTTTCTGTAGAACAGTGCTAAAGGATAACCTGTAACAATTAAAAAAATTACTACATTTGTACATTTAAATCTATTTTTTTTTTGATATACAACAGTTTCTGAACTTCAAGAAATGGTCAATTTTAGATAAGAAACGTACTCTTCTTTTAAATCAGCACGTTTTTTGCAGTAATTCAATTTTTGTTGCTTTCTCAAAAAAAAAAAACGGAAAATAGGAGATCCTCCGGAGAAGATAGAATTACAAGTGAAATGCTAAAAATGGGCGGAAATGCTTAAACTGATGTATTATTAATACTGCTAAATAAGTATCTTATCAAGGGTAAAATACCAAAATTCATGGCAAAATGTTCAGGTGGTTTTATTCTTTAAGAAAGGAGATAAAAAAAAAACCTAGAAAACTATAGACCCATTATTTACTGTTTCATGTCTCTCATCGTTGACTAAAATTCTAACAAATCGACTGCTACATAAACTGGACCTCTATCGACCAGTAGAGCAAGTAGGATTCTGAAGAGGTTTCAGCACTATTGATCACTTGCAAACTCTGCGTTCCCTCATTGGAAAAACCCCCGAATATAAAGGGCTATTCACCTTATACGGCAAGGAAAATTGCGGCCAAAATACGTAACTTTCAAAAAGTTTTACTTTTGGGATATATGGGTGTCTAATATAATTAATTTTTAAAATTATTTTCATATTATACAGGGTATCCCAAAAGCTCTGAAAATATCAAAGTTGTTTTTTAAATGAAACCCCTTATATATTATTGCATTTTTGGATTCTTCGATCAAAATAAATGCCTATTTTAAGGGTTTGTAAATAATTTGAATTTTGACATAATCAAACCTAATTTTCATGTTTCAAATACTTAAGAAGTATTTCAGTACTCGAAATTTACAGTGAAGTGTAACGATAAATCATATTTTATATCCCAATTATATTAAACTTGCTATATTATATAGGGTGTCCAAAAATTAAAACTAATCAAATAAGAACTTTAAGTGGCTACAACTTGATTAATTTAAACAGAAAGCAATACTTTTTACCTTACCAAAAATGTATATTTTTAATACCTATCGAATGGTATAAAGTTCTATAGCGAAGTCTTCGCGTTTACATAGAATACGCCAAATAATTGTTTTCTGCACCATTTTGTGTTTTTTTGAATAGATGTTCTAATGTATCTAGTTGCCTATGGCATTTGGAAATGACAAGTAATTTACAATTATAAGAATAATAATCAGGAATATCTTTACAAATGTTCAAAAATTCGGATCGCGATTTATAGTCGTCCAACAGGCTATAACAACAATAATGGTAATAACATATTGACGATAGCACAGAACAGAAGCAAAATATTGATAGTAGATGTTCGAAATGTCGACCATCCATTTCCAAACACTTACATATTCTTTTTTTGAAACCACTTCTACCTCTGAACAACATTTGCGGGGTTATAGTTTGAAAAGCGTCTCTTATGAGTATTTTCATATCTCGTGGTGTTGTCCGAGGCGCATTGTAGACAATTCCTTTTATGTATTCCCATAAAAAGAAATCTGGTGGAGTTAAGTCCGAAGATCTCGGGGTCAACTTTAAGATCCGTCTCTCCCAATCCACCTGTTTTAAAAATTGCCGAACCTTGCGATGATAATGAGGCCGAGCTCCACCCAGTTGAAGCCACATAGATGTTATATTATTTAAAAGGACATCTTCTAATAACACTGGAAGTTGGTATAAAAGAAAATCGCGGAACATCAAACCATTTCAAGGTTCTTTAAAAAAGTAGGGTCCAATTAAGTATGGACCCAGTATTCCTCCACCACCTTTCTGGTTTCTCATAACTCTGTATTCATGCAGATTTGAATCAGAATAGTAATGGAAGTTGTGTCTATTCACGAAACCATTGTTATTAAAACTACATTCATTACTAAACAACACTTTATTCAAAAAGTGTTCATTTTCTGTCACTCTATCTAATACCCACAAGCACAATTCAGTTCGGTTGTCAAAATCATTTCCGTGAAGCTCTTGACAAAGCTGGATTTTACAAGGATAAAATCTGTATTTGTTAAGAATCCTTGAAACACTTGCTTGGCTAATGTTAGCATTTTCTACTGAACCAAGTAGAGTAAAAACATTTTCTTCATCTTCAGTGACAGGTTTTCTTATAACAGGTTTTTTAGAACTGACACTTCCACTTTCCCGAAACTGGTTTAATAGTCTCACAAAAACAGCTGGTTTAGAATGGTTTCTTTCAGGAAACCTTTGAGCATAGACTCGAGAAGCCAACAAACAATTTTGATGACATTCTCCAAAGATAAAAATCATATCAATACGTTCTTCCTCTGGATAAATCTTCATTTTGATAAAGCAATAACACAATAATATTCAAATAATTCAATTCAATAAAAGAAGTTTCACAATTACAAAAAGTAATACTGCTATTATAGCAACAGGCTTTGCAGATTAAACTGACAGATTATCTGACGTTTCTAAATGCCATAGGCATCTAGATACATTAGAACACCTATTCAAACAACACAAAATGGTGCAAAAAACGATTATTTGGCGTATTCTGTGAAAACGCGAAGACTTAGCTATAGAACACAATTATACTATTCGATAAGTATTTAAAAGGTACATTTTTTGGTAAGTTAAAAAGTATAGCGTTCGATTTAAATTAACCAAGTTATAGCCACTTAAAACTTCTTATTTGATTAGTTTTAATTTTTGGACACCCTGTATAATATAGCAAGTTTATTATAATTTGGTCATAAAATATGATTTATTGTTACTCTTCACTGTAAATTTCGAGTACATAACTGAAATACTTCTTAAGTATTTGAAACATGGAAATTAGGTTAGATTTTGTCAAAATTCAAATTATTTAAAAACCCTTAAGGTTTAGGTAGTGTAAACCTTATTAAAATAGGCACTTATTATGATCGGAGAATTCAAAAATGCAATAATATACAGGGGGTTCCATTTAAAAAGACGCAACTTTGATACTTTCAGAGCTTTTGGGATACCCTGTATAATATGAAAATAATTTTAAAAAGTAACTACATTAGTCCCCCATATATCCCAAAAGTAAAACTTTTTAAAAGTCACATATTTTGGCCGCAATATTCCGTGTCGTATAGGGCGAAATAAATAAATAAATAAATAAATAAATATAATATATATATATATATATATATATATATATATATATATATATATATATATATTATATATATATATATATATATATATATATATATATATATATATATATATATATATAAAAGGGATATTTCTGCTATACAAAGTTGGTCCGAAGAAGGGGGTTTGTGTAATGTGTAATTATATTCGCTTAGGGTCGCGTGATTCCATATTCCACTCATTCTTCTTTCGTACTATGGGAACGGTCGGCATTGGAGAGGCGAAATTTAGTATTGTCTAAATCTAAGGGGATCACAAACATAATTTTCTCTTTTAATTTAAAGTTACAAAAGCACTTTGTTGCTCTATTTTGGGCCAGTAGTGTATATTTGCCCATATGTTCATAATGTTCCATCAAACTTCTGGCAATTTATAAATAGTAAAAGAAATAATAAGGAATTACCTGAAAATATGATTTGTGGGGAAAATACTTATAGAAACCATGAAGATATTGCAAATGCATTTGCTGACTTTTTTAAATCTTCATATATTTCATCGAACAATGCTTTTAATAAAGATATTCAAAGTTCTGCCACTCAAACTATTCAAATTTGTAAGGTTAGTGAAAATGAAGTACTATCTTGCTTAAAAGAAATTAAACCAAAGGGAACAGTAGGTCCGGATAAAATTCCATCCTTTTTCCTGCGTGACTGTGCATGCGTATTAGCAAAACCTCTTTCCATTATCTTTAATCTCTTTGATCGACATTATCCTGAAACAGGGTTTCCGCATGAAATCTTACTTCAGCGGCATTCTTTTTGTTCTCTAGAACATAGACGTACCGTCACAGACCTCAAATTTCTTTATAAAGTTTTGCATAACAGAGTGAAATGTACTGATATACTGGAAAAAATAAGTTTTCTAGTACCTAGGACTTCAGCTCGCCAATCTGCCACATTTTATTGTCCTACACCTCGTACAAATGTGTAACTACTCTCCTTTATATAGGATGTGTAGAAACTACAACGAAAATCAAAATAAATTCGACATATTTAGCTGCAAAATAGCACAAATAAAAAAAAAATTAAGTATGTAATATTTTGTAGTTTTGTTTTTGCTTTGTCATTGTACATATTTTAGTTTTTTTTTTCTGTTGTACCCATTTGTTAATTGGTTTTTTGAACTGTGAAATGGGTTTAAATAAATAAATAAATAAATAAATTTGTTAAAACTCTGTGATAGAAAGCAACTTCAAGAGCAGAACTCCCTTCTTTTTTTATGACCACCGTGTAGAATTTTCTATTTAAAACTATTTCATTATGAAACTTTTATTTATTTTTCAAATCAGTTAAAAATATTTCTTTTGTTCTAATATTTTATTAACGTTTGAAATAATGTTGTTAAACGATTAAACTTTGAAACTCGGACGATGCTTGCAAAAAATCTGTACTTTTAAAACGCATATAAATTACATTCAACGAAATTGTATGATGACTATGTCAACAAAAAAATATATATAAATTAAGGAACATGTTATTTAACTGAAATTAATAGTCTGCATAATTTACTAGCAGTTACCCATCGCGATATCGCCCGCTCATGCAATATAATTATTATTAAAACAATTCTTTAAATAAAAAATATATACAGGGTGAGTCAACGATTGGATGAAGTAGGTTTGTGCCTTTTCGGTGAAATTTACAAAGAAACTATATTTATTGTTTGATACAGTTTATTTTTATGCAGATTTTAAAAATATTTAGGACTCTACAGGGTGAGCCAAAAAACTAGGACAGCATAAAGTTGTATTTTTTTAAATAGAACATCCTATATACGAATCGTATTTTCGATTTAGCTTATAATTTTAAATCTTTTTTATTAAGGGTTTACTATAACTAAACTTTATAGTTTCTGAGATAATTAAGTTTAAAGGAAAAAAGTCACATTTTCAAGCATCAATTCAATCCTAAATAACGTTTTCAATTTTGTGACAAATATATTCAAATTTGGAATTTAGCAAGGCCAAGGACAAGTTAACATAATTTTTACCTAATTTTGCAATAAAAGCTACAGGGTGTTGAACACATCGGCAAATTTGAACAAGTTTAAATGAATAAATATATATTTTTTTAAATGGTACACCCTGTATATTTTCATGTTATTTAATAGAGTAATAAAAATCCTAAAAGTTTTGTTCAATATATCCTATACCTATTTATAATAGTTTTTGAGATATTTCAGTTTTTCTTATTTTCCATACTTTTTTACAGAAATAGTCTTCATTATCATAGTAGCCATGGCAAAAACAATGTAAAAGAACATTTTTCTGTGTGTCAAATTTATAACCGCAATCGCTTCTTTTGGTTTTTATGTAGTGTAGTTTTTTTTTTGCATTCATCTTATATTGTAAAATGAATTTTCCAAAGAATGAGTTAATAGATATGATTTATACAATAGGAGAGGCTCAAAAAAATTGCCTTCTTGCTCAAAGAATTTACAAAATGAAGTATCCTGATCGACGCCGGCCTAATACCCATACTTTTCAAAACTTAATGCAAAGATTTGATTCTTCTGGTACTGTTGATTATCCAAAACGTAAAGTGGTCAACAAACCAGTAACTAATGAAGAAAAAGAACTACAAGTATTGTTAAATGTTCAGGAAAATCCTTATATTGGTAGCCGTCAGTTAGCAGCATTATGTGAAACATCACAATCCACCGCTAATCGTACTACCAAGAAATATAGGTATCATCCATATCACATGGAATTACACCAAGAATTGCATGGACAGGATTTTGAAAGTCGTGTAAACTTTTGTCGTACAATAAATGCGGAGATTCAATTAAATTAAAATTTATTATGCAAGGTAATGTTTAGTGATGAAGCTACTTTTAGAAGTAACGGTGCCGTAAATAGACGCAACATGCATTATTATGTCACAGAAAACTCATTTTGGATTAGAGAGGTGCAACATCAAAACCATTGGTCATTAAATGTTTGGTGTGGTATTCATCATAATCGAATTATTGGACCCCACTTTTTTAATGAACCACTAAATGGCCATAGTTACCTGAACTTTCCACAAGAAGAACTACCCCAACTGCTTCAAGGTCTCGATAGGGATGAGCTGGACAGTATGTGGTTCCAGCACGATGGTGCGCCTCCGCATTACCATCGTGAAGTTCGTGCGTTTTTGGACCAACGATATCCGCAAAAATGGATTGGACGTGGGGGTTTGAGTGGCCACCAAGGTCTTGCGACATCACCCCATTAGGTTTCTTCCTATGGGGTTATATTAAAAATAAGGTGTATGTTAATCCACCAACAACAGTGGAAGATATGCGAAAGAGGATTAGGGATACCTGTAGAACAATAAGGCCACTAATTTTATCCGAGAAAATCTGCAAAAAAGACTAAATTTGTGCATTGCACAAGAGGGTCGTTTATTCGAACACTTATTAAAAAGAAATAATTAATCTCAGTATTTAATAGGTAATTTTTTTGTTTCAATTTAGTATAAAAGTAAATATGTATTTGCCTTGTCGTTATTGTTGTGTTAATTTTTTCACATTATGTTTAATTAAACTATTGCCGTTGTAATACAACGAATAATGTATTTCATCATATTTAACCACATTCTGTTTGTTTCTGTAGTTTCTTTTTATTATTTTACATGGCTACTATGATAATGAAGACTATTTCTGTAAAAAAGTATGGAAAATAAGAAAAACTGAAATATCTCAAAAACTATTATAAATAGGTATAGGATATATTGAACAAAACTTTTAGGGTTTTTATTACTCTATTAAATAACATGAAAATATACAGGGTGTACCATTTAAAAAAAAAATATATTTATTCATTTAAACTCGTTCAAATTTGAGCCGATGTGTTCAACACCCTGTAGCTTTTATTGCAAATATTAGGTAAAAATTAAGTTAACTTGTCCTTGGCCTTGCTAAGTTCCAAATTTGAATATATTTGTCACAAAATTGAAAATGTTATTTAGGATTGAATTGATGCTTGAAAATGTGACTTTTTTTCTTTAAACTTAATTATCTCAGAAACTATAAAGTTTAGTTATAGTAAACCCTTAATAAAAAAGATTTAAAATTATAAGCTAAATCGAAAATACGATTCGTATATAGGGTGTTCTATTTAAAAAAATACAACTTTATGCTGTCCTAGTTTTTTGGCTCACCCTGTAGAGTCCTAAATATTTTTAAAATCTGCGTAAAAATAAACTGTATCAAACAATAAATATAGTTTCTTTGTTAATTTCACCGAAAAGGCACAAACCTACTTCATCCAATCGTTGACTCACCCTGTACAATGTGACCAGTAAAGTCCGCATCATATGGGATTTTTTTATTAATAGCTTTATTCGAAATCTGACTTTGGCAACAATTTCTGCTTCGATTGAGATGAAAATTAGCCAATAAAATGGTAGTCACGTGATTAGTATTATCTGTCAAATTTTAATTTTTTTCTAAAAAAACAAGAGCGGGGTTATTTATTTATTTATTTAAACCCATTTCACAGTTCAAAAAACCAATTAACAAATGGGTACAACAGAAAAAAAAACTTAAATATTTACAATGACAAAGCAATCATACACAAATTACTAGAAACAAAACTACAAAATATTACATACTTAATTTTTTTTTATTTGTGCCATTCTGCACACTGTGCCACACCCAGATCTCTAAAGCATTCTACTCGTGGAACACATGTTCCATTAATTTTATAATCATACACCAGCACATTTTTCTTTAATGTGAAAGTCATGACTTTGCATTTACCAACGTTTAGAGGCAGTCTGTTTTCGCTACACCAATCGGTGACGGTATTTATTGCTATTTGTAGTCTTTGACAATCAGCATCGTTTTTTACAGAAGTAAAAATTTTAGCGTCATCCGCATAGAGTAGCATTGTACAGTCACCCACAATTCCATTAATAAATATATTAAATAATAAAGGACCGAGTATTGACCGTTGAGGAACTCCCGAAGTCACACACAGGGGTTCCGAGGACTGACCACAGCATTCTACTATTTGCTGCCTATCGCAGAAATATGATTTAAAAAATAGAATTAATTTTTGCGAAAGTCCAAAACATTGCAGTTTATCAAGCAGAATGCCGTGATCAAGCCTATCAAACGCCTTTGAAAAGTCTGTGTATATTGTGTCTACTTGACTTCCCCTGTCCAAGACATCAGCCACAAACTGAGTAAAGCAGAAAAGATGGGATGCTGTGGACCTACTCTTTATAAAGCCATGTTGGGAACCACTAAATAAGTGTTTCAGCTTGAAAAATAGATGTTCATGCAGAAACATTTCAAAACATATAGAAAAATTATTTATTATACAGACTGGTCTGTAGTTTTTGATATTTTGTTTGTCTCCTTTTTTAAACACTGGAGAAACTCTGGAAATTTTCCATTTATCAGGAAACTGTGAATTATTTAGGCAGAGATTAAAGATAATGGAAAGAGGTTTTGCTAATACGCATGCACAGTCACGCAGGAAAAAGGATGGAATTTTATCCGGACCTACTGTTCCCTTTGGTTTCATTTCTTTTAAGCAAGATAGTACTTCATTTTCACTAACCTTACAAATTTGAATAGTTTGAGTGACAGAACTTTGAATATCTTTATTAAAAGCATTGTTCGATGAAATAGATGAAGATTTAAAAAAGTCAGCAAATGCATTTGCAATATCTGCATGGTTTCTATAAGTATTTTCCCCACAAATCATATTTTCAGGTAATTCCTTATTATTTCTTTTACTATTCATAAATTGCCAGAAATTTGATGGATTAAAAGCAATGCGGTTTTCAACACTTTCACAATATTTTTTATATGCATCATTTATGTCATACTTAATTTGTCTTCTCTGCTGTTGAAATTTTAACAGATCTTCATTTTTTTTGTGAACGTTTGTATTTTTTCCAAGATTTAAATTTTTTCTTAATATTATTTATTATTTTAGATGTAAACCAAGGTGGATAATTTCTTCTGCGTTTTTTAGTTTCAGGTATGAATTTATTTAGGGCAGTGTATATTTGAGTATAAAACAAATTACAAGCCTCATTAGCATCATTAAACTGATACAAAAAATCCCACCTAATATCACACATATACTCATATAGGCGCATAAAATCTGCCTTTTCAAAATTATAGTATACATTATTAATTCTTTGTTTAGTAATTTTTTTTTCATGAGCCACTGTGCATAAGAGTAATAAAGCAGGATGGTGCAACACTTCAGGTAAGATTAGGTCTTTCGCCCTTTCAATTCTACATGAAAATGAATCATTATTGCTTAAAATTAAATCTAGTAAACGATTATTATCGTTGTATATGAAATTGTGCTGTTTAAGGTTTAAAAATTGCATAAAGCCTACCAAAGACAAAGTTTTGTTCGATATATTGTATTCGTCAGATGACATGTTTATGTAATCAGGTAGATTGAAATCTCCTAAAAGTTTATATTTTAAAATATCGAAAAAAGTTATTCTAAATGCAAAGTCTATTTTCCGAGAAATCGACTGCGATTCGTCGTGGGACACACTGTATATTATCAATATTGGATAGGTGCGTGACGATATAACACATTTGCATTGCATTATGTTTAATATTTTTAGTTAAAATACTAACAAAGCTCTTGAACTATATAAATTTAAATTAGTTATCATTAACAAATATTGCGTAACGTTTTTAATTGTACTGTTCTCATTTAATGTAGAGACAAACAGAAAAATCACAAAAAAGGACACCCGATTTTGACAAATTTTGTCTACATTATAAATGATAATGTATTGACGAAATCTAAATATAACTTAACAAATTTAATTTTATTGTGTAATGTGGAATATTACTCAACAATATTGATTGAGTAATGAGCCCTTCAGTTTATTTTACAGTTATAAACAAGTTGTATCATTTTCAAATTTGGCCAAAACCTATGTTAGTTAAAAGAGAGAAAGAAAACATGAAAAAAAAAAATGACAGCAAATTCTTGATAGCAACTATTAAGAAAACTGCAAATGCAAGCCTTGCGATTCTATTTCTTCCCTAAATGCGGGGCGTTTTTAGCCGACCTCTACTAAATTTGCGTCGATTAACTGTCCCTGGATTAACCATAAATTATGGAAATTTAGCGATAGTTCTAAGTGTGGACTTCAAACGATCTTTTGATGCACTATTGCATTATTTTGGATACATTGTACCTGGGTAAACCAAACTTGGAAATGCGGCTTATTTTTTTACTTTCCATAAATGAATGTTTTGGCGTAATCAATTCAACACAAAGTGTTTATTACATATAAAATGAATTCCGCAAATCTTAGCTTTTATTTTTTTAGGAAAATATTTAAATATTGCGTTACTTTTGAAGCATTACTATTAGTATTTGAAAGTTTACATTAATATCAATTAACTTATCTTGATTGTTGGAAATAGTTGTTGTTGCCGATAACATCAACCTACTTTGATATTTTAAAACACAATATATTTAAATGTGTAACAGTAAAACTTCCCATTTCGGCCACCCCTCAAAAGCGGTTACCCCTCTGAACTTAAAATGAATCTTATAGTTTTTTGATTACAAAAGACCTGCCAACATCGGAACATTGCAAAAACGGCCACGGTCACGATAATCCGTAAATATCAGGTAAATAACCTGGAACTTTCACTCTTAATACCGGACACAAACCGCACACAATGGGTACTTTTATTACTAGAAATGCCAAAGTAATAGTTGAAATCCAATTATATAAATAGGTTTTTAGGTAGTTTGTTCAAATGTTTGTATTTATAATTTATTCTGTTAAAAGTTTAATAATGTCTCTGAAACAAACGTCTTTTCTTTTAAAGAAAAAGTGGAAATCATCGCGGAAAGTGAAAAATATAGTACCAGAGCACGAAAGTTAGCGGGAAAGTTTGGTGTTGGAAGAACACAAATGAATGATATTCTAAAAAGTAAAATCGAATTGAAAAAATCTTTTTCAAGACCGGAGATTTCATGCAGATCCAAAAATAGAGGTACTGACGATTACCAAATGGTTTATAATTGGTTTTGCAAAGCTAGAAACAGAAACGTTCCTATATCCGGCCCATTAATTAAGGAACAAAGCTCTGGAAGTGTTAGGAAACTTGAAAATTAGTGACTTTAAAAATTGCTGGTTAGATAGGTTCTGCAAAAGGCATGATATCTGTTTTAAAACAACTTGTGGTGAGTCTGCTGATGTGGATGAAGTAAGTGTTCAAAATTGATTAACTAAACTTAAATCAATCGTTAAGGATTATGATAATAAAGATATTTTGAATGTAGACAAAACAAGACTTTACTATGTGGCAATGACAAACAAAACTTTTGCCCGAAAGAGTGATAAATGCGCTAAAAGAAAGTCAGCTATACAACGAGTGACAATTCTTTCGTGTAGTAGCATGAATGGTGAGAAGGAAAGTCCATTAGTTATAGGAAAAAGGAAAAATCCGCAATATTTTAAAAGAACACATATAAGAAAATTACCATTAGAATGGGTCTCCAAAAAAAAAAACTTGGACGACAACAGAGATGACTTCCTGGCTGTAAAACTTTGACTTTTGTCTAACGCGACTTCTCACTCGAAAATGCATCTTGAAATGTTCGAACTATTTTTCTGCCTCCAAACACTACATCTCATTGCCAGCCAATGGACCAAGGCATAATACAAAATTTTAAAATGAAATACAGGATATATTTGATAAGAAGGCTTTTATCTTTTACAAACAAAAGGCTGGACTTATGGAAACTGTCCAAGAAAACGAGACTTTTGACGAAGAAGACGATGTCCCACTGAGTCAGTTGTTTCCCATTTAGAAGGCATTCCAGGTAATCTAGACCTGGAAAAATATCTTCTAATCGGTTCAAATATTTCAAACAAAAATCCTAGTATTAATATGCAGGAATTAAGCCGAGAATACGCTAATCAAGAAAGCAAGAGATTTTTAGTCCGTTTCTGAAATATTTGAGTGAAGTTTGTGAAAAATTAAGAGGCATACAGAATTTTTTGTTAGACAAAAAAAATGGCGATTTGGACCTAGATATTTCCAGCATTTTAATAAAATATGAGAGTGAAGTAGCAAAAATGAAATTTAACAATTTAAGACACAACTTAATGTTTCTTGACTAAAATGTGGTTGTCGGACTTGCATTGTCTTTATTTTCATTTATTTTTACGACGTTTCGATTAGGTTGTATCTCTAATCGTTAACAAGTATAAACTGAATGTTTTGTCTTAAGACTAGGAGCTTATATAGTGACTGTGTCCATTGAAGCGCAGAGTTTCGCTTCACTGTACACACCTCAATGATTTGATATTACAAAGTCGTGGTTGCCAAAGATTAGGTATCTCAACACTCGGTTTACTAAAGATTCTATTATTGTTTTTAATGTAAGCTGCTTCTATAAATTTTCTTTTTGTCATGTTGGGTTCCATATATATTGCCGCAGCCTCAGATCATTTTATATGGTGTTGTTTATCCCAGGCGTGTTCTGCAATACCTGATCTCGATGTTTCCCCTTTTTGTGTATGAGTTTTATGTTCCTTAATTCTAACTTCTAGTGGTCGTTTGGTTTCTCCAATGTACATTTCACCACACTCACATGGAACTTTGTAAACACATTCTTTCTTATCGGTAGTTTTCGGTTTTGTTTTTGTTAAATGAGCTCCAAGCGTATTTCCTGATTTAAAGGCTATTTTTATATTATAACTACTGGCAATTCGTCTTATTTTCTCAGAAGTTCCCTTAATGTACGGAATTGTGAAGAAGGAATGTGTTTCTTGGTGTCCAGTGGTCGTTGTTCTAAATTTATTTATGACATCGTCAATTAGTTTTAAAGGATAACCATTCTGTTGTAAATCCGATTTAATATTTGCCACCTCTTTTTCCAGTGAATCGGCATTATTGCATATAGATATAGCGCGATTATAGAGGTTGCGTATAATTCCCCGTTTTGTTAAAACAGAATGATTAGAACTATTATTAAGATATTGTTCAGTATGTGTTGGCTTTCTGTATACTGAAGTTTTAATAGTTTGGTTTGAACGGTTCACCATGACATCTAGGAAGGGCAATTGATCATTTACCTCTTTTTCCATGGTAAACTTAATTGTAGGTCGAATGGTATTCAGATGTTTCAGGAAATCATTAAGTTCTTGATCATTGCCCTTCCATACGATGAAAGTATCATCGACATATCTCAACCAGACTTTCGGTTTTACTGTTGCCGTTTCTGACATGAGGTTCGAACCATTCCATATATATATAGTGGCGATGATTGGAGAGAGTGAAGAACTCATCGGAATTAATATTTCTTTTTGTAGTGTCGCTTATTTTTTAGCACATTATATACAATTACCTTTTCGCGGCTTAGTTCAGAAATGTGAAAAACATTGTTTCTATGTGTCAACCGCTTGTTTGGGGAACAGGTAGTGGGGAGCGACCGCAGGCAGACAGCGGGGCTTACCTATCTCACTTTGCATACATCTGCGGATTACCATATGGTGCAGGAATCGCAGATTGAAATGGAAACAATTCATATAATTTATTGGTTACTTGAATTTCCAGTTTTCAGTGTTATCTTTTTTAAACGCGTTCTTCTCAAAATGCCTTTTTTTCAATTTGTGTGCACTGTAATTTAAGAGAATTCTTGACCGATTTTCAAAACAAAGTACTTATTACTTCTTATTAAATTATCTCTCAACAGGACTAAATTTTGAAAGAATATAATAATTTGGAATACTCTTGTTTTGAAAAAAAAGTGAAAATTTCAATTTTCTTTTTTCAAACGTCTCTTAATTTTTCAAAATTTTAGCTAGAATATGGTTCAACTGATAAGAAAACATGAAAATAATGTAAAAAATTTTCATTGTATGCTTTCAGGTCAAATTAGCGGCCTCTATAAACACCAGCCATAACTTTGTGATTTTCAATGATAAACACTTGAAAATTCTGAGATATAGTTTAAAATATTGATAAAGTGACTTATCAATTTCAATTAGTTTCGATTATTTTTCCCCTTTAAAAAAATTTACAAAAAAAGCATAAAAATGAGCTTTCTAATGTGGCTTCCCCCCTTAAGCTTAGTCAAAAATCAGTATCAACGTAGTGATCAATGAAGAGATCTAGTAGTTATATGATGGATACTAACAAATGTATTATTTCTGACGAAACATCATGCAAAGGAAATTCTCAACTACATCAAATGGAATCATGGACATGTACTGTAAAATTATATTCAGCTTCCCAATCATTTAAAGATGACCTTTACAACAAAACTGTATCCATTGTTTCCCCAGAAAGTTTATTAATCTTGAAAATCAAGTACTACGGTTAATGCTTTATATCCTGAGGGAGAATGGTGATCTTTAAATATTCCAGCACATAGAATCTCCACTTTTAGGGCCTACTTCTCCGATTGTGGTCCTCTACTTTATAATACCATCTCAACTCTTCACAGACTTCCTGTGGGAGCTATTAATGTTAAACTTACAAGGAAAATTTTTATTGATACCTTTATAGAAATATTGATCAAAGCTTGTTTTAACCGTGCACTGTCATATTGACCTTATTTGTAAGTCTTATCTTAATTTATTGACAGTGTTTGTATTTTTAATTGTTTTGTCCATTATTTTCATTACTGACTTATGTAAATTTGTTAATTTTAAGTTAAAGTATTATATTTTGGGGCATGTTAATATCATTTTATGTTCCCTGTTATTTAATTTGATGCAAAAATAGGTATAATGAAGCTCCTTATGCTACTGTATTGTTTATTTTATGATAAGATGCTTATAATTAATAAATAAAAGTAGATATGCAACAATCAGCGAAAGTTATAATGGATTAAGTGCATTAGTTGAGAGCCCAGAGGCGGATCAGTAGGGTGAGCGGAATCGCTATTTGTTTATAGCATTAAAAAGCAGTAAAAACGCGCTTGATTTGAAAATATTTGTTTGACCAAACTTTACTTATGTTGAAAAGTAGCAAAAAATGCCATTCTTGACATGTTTAACGATTTTTACTCAAAAATTAGATGGAAAAATTACAAGAGGAACAGGAAAATATTTTTCATTATACAAAAAAACAATTTTTTTAATTATTAACAAATTTCCTAACCATTTTACAGGATTCCACCTTTGATATTCGTAATAAGGGGGATCTTTATCGACTACGAAAACTCACTGAGCTCCTTGACTATTTAATATATGTCCTATTTAAGAAGAAAGTATTTTAAATTAAGCAAAATTCATTGACTATCATGTTATTTACATATAAGTATGTCGACCCTATAAAATGGTTATAAGAAAACAAGATAAAAATAAATTAGAAAGTCCACAAGTAATTTATCGCATCAAATATATAAAAATAGATTTTGACAATACCCCCCTTTCCCCGTTTCAAAATAACAGTACAAATATGAGCATAATGGAATTTATAAGTTAATTTGAAAAATTAAAACTAAATTTACCTGCCAAAACCCCTAGAAGCAATCTCAAAGCGGGCTCACCGACCCCCAAAACTTCACTCAATTGGCCTACAAGGCCCCCGGGTACCTCTTCAGTCATTCTAATCGAAAATTTTTAAAAATCCTTTATTGTACCACTCTTATCTCAAGTTTAAACTATGAACTCTAAAAAAACATAATGTAATCGCTTGTCAACAGGTACAATGCATAAATAAAAAGTAATTAAAACAAATAATAGCACTAATTGGGGTCGTATGATAAATTTTAACGTTCAAGTACACCGTACGATTTTTTTATGGAGGTCGATGATATTTTGACGTATTCACCATGTGCGTATTTAAAAATCACCTGATTTGCAATTCGTTTTTTGATTTCTATGATTTCGACAAAATAAATTATCGATGATTTTGGAAACAGTACAAGTTAGTGCCAACTATCCATGAAAGAAGATGATATTCATAACTAACTTCTGTGTGTCGATGTCAATAGAAAAGTTGTGTTTGGAGACAAACCGCTTGGTTTCTTAATTTTTTCAGTTTTATTTAAAAAATTTAGGCGAAATACGGTAAAACTTTATTCGAAATAATAGTATTTTAAGGCTAAATCATAATAGAATCTGTAATTAACGACTTTTCTGATAGATAATAATAAAATTGGAAAAATGTAGGGTTCCCACCAATTTATATATTGTTTTTTCTATTTTAGAAGAAATTTATTTGCCGGAAACATACTGAAATTTGTTAAGAAACTACTCGAACACAATATAAGTGGGAATTCTTTATTAAAGGAGTACTTAATAAAAATTGTGAATGTCAACCGGTCATGGATATGCAAGGTATCCCTGGCATTTCGGGGCACAATATTGGTCCCAAAAAGCATAAGAAACACAAAAAAGACAGAGAAGATAAGGACGATAAACCCCAGTTAAAATTAATATTAAAAGTAAGTAAAAATGAGATTAAACAGGGTGTTTCTAAGTACTTCCCGAGACTTCAAAGGATGATTCACCTTTTATGAAAAAATGTTCCTGTAAACATAGTAAAATGCCGCAGCTTGAAGATAAAGGATATTAAATACTATTACCATGTGTTTTTTTTTTTCAAAAATTCTTAAATTAGCCTGTAGAAACTTTTTCTGGTGGCTGGGTATTCATAATTTACTTCAATGGGGTATCCTACCCTGTTTGGACCTAAAATTTTAACTTGTTTTTTCTGTTTAATATAACGTGATTTTTTTATATGTATATTTTATCTGCAATTCGCAGCCCTGATTGTAAATTATTAAATTTTCCTTTTCTGTGAAATAACTTATCGTAAAAGAAAGGCACAATAATAATATTTATTCAGTAGTTTAGGACACTTCAGATGTCATTTTTATTGATTCAAGTTAAAATTTTAACGGCATATTTTCAAGATATTATTTTCTAAGAATTTGTGAATTTTTTTTATAAAGTTGCTAAAGAATCATCCTTTGAGGTTTAGGATAATATTTGGGAACCACTTTTTAATAGTTTCAAAGAATCAGAGTGGTTTTTCTTTATTTGATTCTTAAGGTTCTGGCGTTAAGTTTGGTGGTATTGGATCATAAATTTCTTGTGCCTTAGTCATTGTCATTTAATTTCATCCTGAGTTGCATTGCTAAATTGTGGTACTATTGTATGTTCTTTAGAAAAATTGTTTTTATGTTCAACTCAAGAATAAAGTTTTCTGAGATTCATTTTAAAAAGTATTGTTTCAAAGATTATAGTTTTGTTGGTTACTTAAAAAAATCAATTGTACTAACTAAAGATGTAGATTTAACCTTTTTTTCTCAAGTTTGCATGATTTTTCTTAATTTATATCTCTTTTTAGGCAATGGCTGAAAAGTATGCATGTGTAAGTACAGTATTTATGGTTTATATATAAGCAATTTTATTATGTTTTGCATGAAACAAAACTGGGACTCAACACTTGCATCTTTATAATTTCCAAAAAAAAAATTCTACAGACCCAAGTACACCTTTAAAAATTAACTGGTACTTATTTGTATGTGCACTTTTTCTTAAGCTTTTTTTTTGGTCTTTATAATCGTAAAAAAAAAATCAAGTTTATGAAATATTTTCTTTAGAAATTCATTCTGTTTCTTTAATATGACTAATTTGTTATACTTTTCATTGATTTTATACTAATTTTTTTCTTTTTACCATTTTTCAAATGATTTTATTGCATTCTTACATTAAGTAGGAGTTTATGAAACTTTTTTTTATCTGTTTTTTTAGGTGGGTTCTAATAATACACCAGAACATGAAGAAGAATATATCCAGCCTTTGATGGCAGAAGGGGATGGGCAACCAGTGATACTAGGTAAGAAATAGTAAAATTGATACTTTTGAGCAGTGATGACAATAATTTTATGTAAAATATATGGGGAAATCTGAGTTAAAATTAAATATTATGATTGTATACCCCAAAATTTAAATATGGACAATTTTTTCCCATTTTATTTTAGAACCTAACGATCCAACTTCTTTGCATCGGGCCCATCACAAAAAATCCAAAAAGAAGAAGAAAAAGAAGGACAAAAGCAAAGATAGAGAGAGGAGGCATAAGCATCATCACAAGGATAAGAAAAGGAAAAGAGAAGAGATGGAAGATGGAGATAATACTGAAAGTAAATATTGTTTTATGATCACTAAAAAAAGTGTTTTTTTTTCACTTATAAATAAAGTAATTGACTAAAAAGAGAAAATAATTTCAATATGTTTATGTTAAAATTGTCATGTTAAAATAAAAATATATATTTTTCTTATACAGTTCCAACATTTACCGAAATGGATACCTCTCTAGGAGTCTATCCTTTGGCGGATTCTCCAAGCGCTCATCGGGAACAGCGAAGCTGCGTCATAAAGAAAATTCAAGAGAGGACTCCACTCTCCAAAGTATTAGATCATCTTTTAGTACTTTTAGAGAAGAAAGATGTACAGAATTTTTTCGCTTGGCCTGTAACCGACAACATTGCGCCAGGATATTCTAAAATCATCACCAAACCGATGGATTTCAGTACTATGAGGCAGAAAATTGAGGACAACCAGTATAATTCTCTTAAGGTAATAATTTTAGTCAATTTTTGTTATTGATATATCAGAAAAATTTTATTTATTTATTTATTCATTGTATCAACAACTTTTACAAAGCCAATTACAGATACAACTAAACTTAATATACTAAAACTACAATCTAAATTAGAACCTAAATAAAAAGGCACCACAATTGCCTACATAACTCATTTCTCACTTCCCTTGTAAACCTGTTACAACTTAGGTTAAAAATGTCAATGGCACCACAATACTTATTAAAATATGATCATAATCTTATTAATGGGGAATTTTTATACAGGTTAGTCCTAGGGGCATTAATATAAAATAAATTTCTGGATCTGGTATTAACTCGGCGTATTTTAAATAGAAGCTGTTCTAAAAACTCTTTATCATCAATTGTGTTCCCAATCAATTTAAACAAAAACACAACACCCGCTTCAATACGCATGTGCTTCAAACTGGGAAAGTTGAATAAAGAACACAAAAGCTTCTGATCAGTTCCTCTTTGAGGGTATAACGAGAATGCCTTGTAATGCAAAAACTTAAAAAATTTCCGCTGAACCACCTCTAAGCTGTAAATTTTATTTTCATACTGTGGATCCCAAATTACACAAGCATATTGAAGTTTAGCAAGCACCAATGACTTAAACAAAACAATCATTGTATTGATATTATTGAAATATTTACAGCTCCTAATAATAAAACCAAGAATTTTTACTGCACTTGCAGTTACATTATCAATGTGCCTACCAAAACTCAACTTCGTATCTAAATAAACACCAAGATCCCTATGTAAATCAGTTCTTTTTAACGGCGTGTTATTTATACAATAATTAAAATGAATTATTTGCTTTTTAGATGTAAAAGACGTTACTACACATTTATTTATATTTACATTTAAATCATGTTCCTTGCACCATCTCATAACCGCATTAAAATCCTCTTGCAGAGCCCTCGCATCTGACTCATCTCTAATAGCATGAAAAATTTTATAATCATCCGCAAAGATAAGACCTTTGGCAAATTTTACATTCACACCTATGTTATTGATAATCAATAAAAACAGAAGTGGCTCAAGATTTGAACCCTGAGGCACTCCTGAGGTGGGTACATAGCTTTGAGACTTATACCCCTTAAGTTCAACAAATAAAGTTCTATCATGCAAATTAGATATCAGCAATGAAACAATGTTTGGATCTACAGAAAAATCTTGGAGGGCAAGTACTATTTCACCAAAGTTCACTCTATCAAATGCCTTCTCCAAATCATTAAAAATTACATCAACCTGACATCCTTCCTGAATTGATTTCTGAACAAACTGAACAAAGTTTACTAAATTTGTAACGGTTAATCGATGTGGCAAGAAACCATGTTGTTGATTTGAGATTCTATGTTTACAATCGTTATATAAAATTGTTTATTGTTTCAAGAATTTTACATTGAGTGAGTGTCATAAATTATACATAATAAAATATTGGAAAACGCTCAAAGTTTGATTTTTTAAGTGGCAACCCTAAATAATTTAAAGATCTTAAAATACTACAACTTAAAGAGACTAAGGAATGTTTTATGGTCATGAAAATACCTAAATAGTATTTATTTAAAAAGTTATAAATCCAATTGAATGTTTAAAGGATGGCCATTTACAATTTGATAATATCCTAAGCTTGACAAAAATTCATTGATTTGTGATTTATTTGTCATAAACACTTTATTTTTGAGATATCTTCACAAAAAAAAAATCCAGTAACATCAGATCTGGAGAACGAGCAGGCCATTCTATATCTCTTCTTCTGCCTACCCACTAATGGAGAAACATATTTAAGTAATTTCTCGCCAGTGCAGTGTAATAAAGTGGAGAACCATCTTGTTACAGAAAAATATTTCTTTCAGGTGCTTTTAATGGGGATATAAAGCAAGTCATTTCAAAAGTTAAAAATTCCATGTATCTTTCTCCGCTTAACGTTTCTTAAAAAAGAATACCCCAATTATTCTGATTTTCAAAATTTATAAGTTCACTTTTTGGGGATTTTAAGTGTGAGCCTCTTGTATTCTGTGTAGATTCTTATTAAATTAGTACCAACAGATTGACCCTGAAAAAACATATAGGAAGAAATCAGACCAGGGAAATAAAATCAGCTGGTTTGATGACTCTCTGAGGGCAATGAGGAATAACCTTCAGGTTCTTGATGAATGGAGTAGACAGTATAACCTTGCAGGAGCTCGACAAGAATACAAAAACTATAGAAATATGTATAAAAAAGCCATTCAGGTAGCCAAAATAAAAGCTAATGATAATCTAATTAATACTTCTAATAATCCTTCTAAAACCATATGGCAGATTATTAATGCAAAAACAAACAAAAATAATAAATTAAACTTAAGCCACAGCTGTACCATAACTCCAGATACTTTTAATAACTTTTTTGTAATATTGCGCACGAAACAATTCTTTCAATACGAGCTTCTCAAAAAGATCCAGTCGAGTTCATGTCTTGTTTGGTGGTGGGGGGTGCTCCCTTTGTTTTTAGGGCTTGTGTCCTTTATTGAGGTCAGGGACATCATTGCCCAATTAAAACATAAAAATAGCTCAGATATCTTTGGTTTGAATGTCAAACTTATAACTTTGACAACTCTTATTAATCAATGTTTTAGAGAAAATACCTTCCCAGATATATTGAAAATTACCCAAGTCATTCCCATCTTCAAGAAGGGAGACCCTGACTCACCGGGCAACTACAGACCAATTTCTTTGTTACCCATCATCTTAAAGATATTTGAAAAATGTATATCCAATAAAATAATAGATTATTTTGAAGGAAACAACCTCTTTACTTCCTGTCAGTTTGGTTTCAGGAGTGACAGTAATACCACAATGGCGATTCTGGACCTTGTTTCCTACATCTCAGATTCCTTTAATAAAATGGAGTATACGGGTGCCTTATTTTGTGATGTAAGTAGGGCATTTGACTGTGTTACGCATCAAATTCTTCTTCAAAAACTCAAAAAATATAATTTTTCTAATGCAAGTGGGAATCATATCTGAAGAATAGGATGCAGATTGTTAGGGTTGCCGGGGTGTCGTCTGGACAGGGCGAGCTTAACATAGGTGTTCCACAGAGCTCAATCCTGGGACCCATCCTGTTTTTAATCTATATCAACGACTTACCTCTTGTTAAACCAACAGCAAAGTTCACCTTGTTTGCGGACGACACCAGGTTGCTGTGTCGACAAATTTGCTAAAAAATACTTTGTCAGAGGTCGACAGGGTGCAGAGAAATATTGAGGAGTGATTTTGTACAAACAGACTACTTCTCAATAAAAGCAAAACCAATAAAATGGTGTTCTCACTGAGAAATATAGAGGAGGTAAATGATAACCAAATGTCAAGTTTTTGGGGGTGCAGATGGATAAGGGGCTTCGTTGGCACAGCCATATCCAGGAAGTAGCTAAAAAGCTTAATATTGCTTTATATGCTCTTCGTTCTTTAGCAGAAAGTGCCTCAAGGTCTATATTAAGAACAGCATACTTTGGACTTTTTCATCCAGTCGTGTCCTATTCCATATTGACTTGGGGGCATGCACCCCAGGTATCTCGAGTATTTAAAATACAGAGAAGGGCTATCAAGGCTTTGTCTGGTCTTAACTATAGGGACTGCTGTAGGGAGGCCTTCGGGGATCTTGGTATACTAACCATCCCTTCTTTGTATATACTAGAGAATCTGCTCTATATTCATAAGAATAGGCATGTTTATGGAACTCATGCAGAGGTGCATGACTATAACACTAGATTTAAGGATAGACTAGTGCCTATGTACCAACGTGTAGAAAGGTGTCGGAGTGGCTTGGGATATTGGGGTATCAAACTTTTTAATAAAATTCCCCTACAGTTACAATATCTACCCTATTTAAATTTTAAATATAAAATAAAACAAATTCTTGTCCAAAATGCCTTTCATTCCACTGAGGAATTTATAAATTACAACTTTTAAATAATATGTTAATTAATGTAGTGTTGTTTCTGTTCTTTTCATTTAAATGTTTATATTGTTTAAGCAAACATATCTGTTGCTACTTTGTCTTGGTAACCTATGTGTTTCTTGTATTTTTTACTTGTACACATTTTGATTTTTGTACACGCACTAGTTTTATTAGTACTTGAGCTATTTGATTGTATACTATTATTATTGACTTGTGTAAGTACCTTTTGTGCATTGACATTAGTAAACGATTTTATCTTATCTTAACATATTTAAGCAAAATGCAGTTCCATTGACTAACAGGACATTCTTGGTTTTAAAGAATTCCATGCGTCTGTCGCAGTTATTAGCGTTTATCCCACATACAGGTGACATATCTCTTTTTAGTTGATTTGAAATCAGTTTTTCAATTTATTTATTCTGTCTTAAAAATTTACACATAAATATTGACAACGTCAAGAGAAAAATACAAAAATAATTTAAAACTAGATAAAAATACAGAAACAAGTAGTTGTACATGTAGTAAAAGAAAAAGTACAAAAACGGTATGAAATGAGACGTGCAGGCATTTTCCAGTCATTCTAAAAGGATATGCATGAATGAAAACCTTTTTTCCTAGTATTCTTGGATAGAGTAGACGACATTTTCCACAAGGTAACCCCTTAAGGATTTTTTGATTTTGTTTCATCCCATTTCATAAATGTTGCTAGGTAATTTGTTACATCCTCGGGAGGGATAGAGCTGCGATTTGTGGTGGGATTGTTGACAGGACATTATCACCTCAGGGGCCATCTTCATAGAGTCGGTGTCGAAGACGACCCGACGTGCAGATGGTGTTTGGAGGAGGATGAAACTGTTGACGATGTCTTCAGAGAGTGCCCAGCACTCAACGGACTGAGACAGAGATATTTCGGAGATACAATTTTGTTACCAGCTGCTTGGATTCACAAAGGCGAACGACCTAGAATGATCTGCAGATATAGTGGGATGTAAAGGGTCCAATAGCATCGATGATCTAGTATCACCACCCCTTTTTCATTCATTCATTCATAGTGGACTGAAAATACTTCATTTTTCAAAATTTTCAGTACTCCAGATGGATCTTCTAGTTTTATAATATACTCAATGTACTCAAATAACTTAGAATAAGATATAAAAGTGATATCTGAAAATATCCAGAAGTGCACAGACTTTTGTATATGAACTATATATTTTTTTCAGGAATTAGCTGAAGATTTTCAGCTTATGTGCGAAAATGCCATGAAATATAATCACGCTGACACCGTATATTACAAAGCAAGTAAGAAACTGTTACAGGCAGGCCTAAAAATTTTGCAGACAGACAAGTTGGGGTGGCTGCTCCAGGTAATAAAAGTATTATCTAAAGTATACACGTACAGAACCCTTTTAATCTTATCTTAATATTTAAACATATCTTTTCGAATTAAAAAAAATAATAATAATAAACAAGAAGTTGCATTTTATATCCCAGGTCGCTCCTGAATTAACAGAAGCTGAATTAGGATTCGAGGTAACACCTGAAATGAGAGCTGCCGCCGGATCTAGACATGAAGAAAACGATTTCATGGTAAAAACCGAAAGTAAAGAACCTCCAACGCCAGAAGAAGTAAGTAAAAACATCGTTTTTTTGATTAAAACCAACGTTCTTTAGAAATAATCAGATAGACCATGAAAATGTTGGAATAAACTTAAATTCTCAATATTTTTATTTTTTCTAGATCCTCGCTCAGGCTAAAGCTGCCGCTCGCATGGCTCGCGCTCGTTTAAAAGGCTACGGCCCCTCGATGGGTTACCTTAGAGCCCGCAGGGACGGATCGGCACAGTTGGCCATTTTAGTGGGTAGCAACACCGGCAAGAAAAGAGGTGTTGCTCCTTTGGGGTCTCTAGTGGGAAGATTGGCAGATGGAACTGCACATTTACAAGTGAGTTTATTAAAATTTAAAACGTTCTTGGGTAATTAGATTTTGGAGCTACCATTGGCTTTATTTTTCAATTAAATTAAAAGAAGGAGGTTCCACATTCAATTACTAGGTAGGTTTTTTTTTATGTATGTATATTTTTTTGGCTGAATTAGGTTCTGTAAAATCCAAGATAGCGCTGATAATATGGCGGACAAAAAAATTAATTTTGTCCGATTTTTTCTAAAATTGATTTGGGGGAGTTTTCGAGGTCGTACATAACAAATCTAAAATTATTTTTAAAAAATTCAATATGGTGGATTAAAAATTTTACATCTCTCGATTTTATCCAAAATTGGTATTGGGAGGTTTTTAAGGGTGTAAATTAAGAATTTAAAATTATTTTTAAAACTCAATATGGCCTACTAAAAATTTTACATATATCGATTTTGTCAAAAATTGATATTCACAAAGTAATAAATTACGTTTTAAAAATTATTTTTTAAAAATTCAATATGGCGGATCCTTCGAACATACCCCTGTAGAAGTAGCATAACGTCAGAACTAGGGCCCGGTTGTTTGAACGCTGAATAACGTAATAATATTTTTATTTATATTTGAAAAAGTGTTGATAAACAGTAGATATTTAATTTCTTGGTACAGACATACCGATTTTATGCTATCCTTTTCTAATTGCATTATTTAAACGAGTATCATCGGTACGTCCTTTGAACATACCCCTAGGTACGTCAATTCTGAAAACAAAGTATGAATATATGGTTGCCTAAATTTTTATTATTGTTATTTTCAATATGTAAACAATATCTAACAATATTTACCGATAAAAATATGTTTTTAAATCCTCTTTTTGTTAATATTAATTGTAAACTTCGCATTTATAGTAATTTCTAACACGAACACACCGAAAAAGTCACGACAAGCAATTAAACTGAAAGACAAGATAATTAAATATGTTTATGTCTGTCAAACATCAAAAAAGCGTCTCCCCCACCGACCATAAACAGCCTTCAAGCAAATCTATTGTTGTTTAAATCTAGGGTATGATCGAAGGGCGGATCCAATATGGTGGTCTGAAAATGTTACATCTCTCGATTTTGTTTTAAAAAATTCAGTATGGCAGATGCAATATGGCGTTCTAAAAATTTTATATTTCCGGATTATGTCCAAAAAAGGTACTGGGGGTTTTTGAAGCTATAGATTAAGATTAGATTAAGGGTTTAAAATTATTTTTTTGACATATCATATGGCGGATCAAACTGGCTTTGAGTGTAGTTAAGAAACAGATATGTATTTTTTTTGGAAAAACCACAGTTTATTATATCCAAATCAGCTTGGGTTTAGAAACAATATGCCAACCACCACAGCCATTAATCAACTTGTGGTCTATATACAGGTATGCTTTGAGGAAAAAAAATATGTCCAAGCATCATTTTTCAATTTAAGTAAGGCATTCGATTATGTCCCATACTTTGTTAGTAAAAAAGCTCTGTTATCATATTGGCAACAACAGTGTTAGTTTGATTGAGTCATATTTGTCTAAGCGTTTTCAGTACGTTCCATTAATATCACATTTCCGACAAAAGACTGGTTAATCATGAAGTTTCTCAGGACTCTGCGCTCTATATAAATGACATTAGTATCTGTTTATCAAGTAGGGCTGCGCCTGTTTTATTGTTTTCTGGTCCACGAAGTACAATTACTAACGGAGTAGCCATTTCTTCGTTCCAGTTATTTGCAGTAGCGGCAGCTTCAAATTGTCGTTTGTACATTATCCAAGATATGTCCATCGTTAGTTAGAGATTTGATGTTCTATTCTATGGTTATTACTTTCAAAAGAGCCATGCTTCTTGATTTTATTGACTTCTATCTGTAGACTCTTCATTTTAGATTCAATCGCATCTACGACTTCTTTCATTTCTTGCCGCACTTCTACGTCTTGTACTTCTCCTATATCCAGGGCTGTCAATTTGCCAGTAATTTATTTATTTATTTATTTATTGAATACAACATCCACAGCAGTTAAGCCAGTTACAGATACCTTTCTTAAAGTTAAAAACATTAAACTAACATTCCTAGTTAATATTATTGTCAATATTACATCTGAGCCTGAGAATCTAGCAATTTATGGTCAAGAATATCCTTATATCTATGTAAAGTAATACTACTTAAATCTACATCACTAACGTATGTATTAAAATAATTACACATTTTATATAGGGGCGAATTTTTGTAAGTATTTGTTCTAGGAAATTCTAGATAAAATGTTGGTCTTTGTCTTGTTCCACCCTTATTTACCACAAATGGAAGTTGCAGCAATAGGTCTGAACTATTTATTTTATTTTTTAAGATCTTGTATATATATATACCAAACATATTTTTATACGTTTGTTTTCCAATGAGTCTGTTAAATATATTCAATAAGTCCAGGTGATTATAACCCTGAATAGGATAGTATCCAAATTTTTTCAAAAATATATACTTCAAAAACTTTCGCTGGACACGTTTTATGGTTATACTCCACACTTCATATTGTGGTGACCATATTATACTACAGTATTCAAGTTTTGGCAGTACAAGACTGTCGAAAAGTGTCATGCAAACATCAACATCAAAATGTCTAGTAGATCTGATGATGAAACCCATTATCTTGTGAGCTTCATTAATTTTATTTATTATATGCTCATTGAAATTCAATGAACTATCAAACAATACTCCCAAATCCTTCTGACAAGAAGTCCGTTTTAACACTATATCATTAACAGAATAGGCTTGATTTAAAACATTTTTATTCAGAGTAAAAGACATTGACGAGCACTTGTTGTCATTAAGACAAAAACCGTTTATTCTACACCATTCAACAACATTATTTAGATCCTGCTGTAAACAGTTACAATCATCAGCAGTCAATACTTCCCTAAAAAGTTTAAAGTCGTCTGCAAACAGTAATGCTTTTGAGTGTTTGATCACGTTACATATATTATTAAAGGCAATTAAGAATAAAAGAGGTCCCAAATTAGACCCCTGAGGAACACCAGAAGTACTTCTATATACATATGATTTGGCCCCTTTTATTTCAACGTACTGCTTTCTATCAGTCAGGTAAGAGACAATAATATTTATCAGATTCTCTGTAACATTCAGTTGCTTAAGAGATTGTATTATAAGTGTATGGTTCACTCTGTCAAATGCCTTTGCCATATCCGTGTAGATTACATCAACTTGTGCTTTTTTATTAAAAGAGTTATGAATGTATTGTGTAAAAGTAATTAAGTTAGTTAATGTTGACTTATTTGGTAAGAACCCATGTTGGCACTCAGATATACTGTGCTTTACTTCATCATATATTCTGTTAAAAATCACTATTTCAAATAACTTTGACGTTGCATTTACTATGCTAATAGGTCTATAATTAGTTTCTTCGTGCTTTACCCCTCCTTTGAAAGTAGGTATAACCTTTGTAATACGCCATTCTGTAGGATATGTTGTTGTTTTAAGTGAAAGGTTAAATATATATAGTAAAGGTTCTAACAGAGATTCGCTACAACCTTTTATAACATAACCAAGCAACCCATCTGGTCCAATAGCTCTGTTACACTTTAACTTTTGAAGAGCACAGCGTACTTCAGTTTTATCTATGGGATAGTCACAAAAATGATTTTTAGATATACCCCTACTGCATTCCATCACCCCTGCAGCACTAAATACATTCCCAAAATAAAGCGCAAATGCATCTGCAATACCCTTTGCACCCGAATAGTAAATGTTATTATAATTCCTTGCATTTGCCAGAAATAGATATCTTGATATCTTGAACTCAGAAATTGATTAAATATTAAGACGAAATGTACGATAAGTTTCTCCTAGTCGTTCGTAACAATTAAAGTGTTTCACAATTTTTTCACGTGAATTGCATTTTATCACGTATTGATTTGCCGCCGACTTTAAAAATTTCAATTTCATATAAAAATTTGTATTGTTATTTTTCACTTTTTAGCGTTTTTTTAGAAGTGGGTTCAATTTTTGATAAAAATTTTATTACATTACATTTATTCTTAGGGATTCAGAGAAGATCGTAGGAACACAGCTCGTCCTGTAAAACCATTGTATTACGGAGCATTTGGTTCATATGCTCCTAGTCACGATTCGGCTTTTGCGAATCTAACGAAAGAGGAATCGGCCTTGGTTTTAAGGACTTACGGAAGCGATCAGGCTGTACAGTATGCAGAATCTGTACAGGTAAGGGAAAAATAACCCGTTAAAAATAGTGATTTTCCATAAGTTGCCATCTTCTTTTAGGATTTTGTAAAAGGCTGTGATTATGCAGAACGTTTGGTGGACTCGCTGCTGGATCTTCTTACTGGAGGTGATCATTCCAGAACTAAAAACACCCTGGAGGATGGCAGAAGACTTAAGGGTATATATTGTTACGATTATATACATCTATAGAACATACTAGAATAAAAGTCTAGAATCTCACTAGAAACATGAATAACAATCATGATTAATCAAAATGCTATTTCAATTACAAACAGGGTCGTATTCAGGTAGTCTTCTTTACAAATATTAATTTTTTTATTTATATTGTCCTGTACAGATTTATATGTAAAAATTCTTTAAAATGTTATAGATGAGGAGGAGGCAGTTAGAACCGTTTTAGAAACGACGTCAGCTGATGCCGTTAAAGTGAACATTGAGGAACTTAAATCATTGCAAGGTAGGAAGAACTCCATTACAAAAAGTTTTTGGTGTAATGAAATGGTAAAATTTATTTTCAGAACTGGGAATTGATGTAAATTTCTTGGACAGCATGGAGGAAGATATTAAACAGGTAGAAGAACGACACGAGATGCAGCAGAAACTTAATGATATGTGCCAGTTATTGGAGAAGTTGCAGAAAGCACAATATGAAAGGTATCCACTGATAGTGATCAAGAACCGCTTCATTTTTAATTAAATCGACGACTATATTCTGATTTTTTAGGTTATCTCAACCCTTACCGGCTTCGCTTCATAATTTACCTGGTCCTAAACATGAAGAGAACACCTTGGCAGAACAGTGTGCGGACGGACTTACCGAACTAACTAAGAAAGTTACTCCGGGTGTTGTGGCTCCAGTGCCGGCCATTAGGAGAGCTTTAGGAGTTCCGGTCGTGCCAGACCCAGAGCCTGATTTAGAGACTGAATTAAGGCAATTTTTGGAACAGGTAAAATGAGTTTTTAAATTTGCGACCCCATTTTTAAACCTTATTCCTGTTTTTTTTTTACTTTCTTTCTTCATATACCCAAACAGCACAAATACGTCTTAAAACGTCCATAAGACGTTGTATAGACGTCTTATGTTACAAAAGGTAACGTCTTTAAGACATTTGCTTACAACGTCTTATGGACGTCCCTTCCCAATATTAAAACAACATATTCCACCATTAAAATTATGTACATTAAAAAGGGTACCTTTTAATTTTTTTGTTTGTCTTGTTTACAAAGTCAAACCGTGATTATTCAAAGGTCCAAGAAATAAATTTAATTAAGAAAAAATCAAGAGCAAAATATACACTACCATTTTAAATAACTACAAGTTCCGCATGAATAATTTGCTTTCAAAAATATGTTCCACATAATCTCTTTATACAAATAAATACATAACTTAAGCATAATGTAAACTTTTTCTAATTTGAAATTTAAGAAGTGAGGTAGAAAAGCAAATATTTTCAGAACTACTACTGTTCGAACTATAAGTGAACCTATCAAATTTAAGCCTTAGTTTATCCCTTCGATATAATAATCTAAAAGGTAGACTATCAACAAAATAAAAGTTTATTGAAATAAAAAGTACACAAATCTTTAAATAGTTTTAAAAACAAGAATTTTTATTTAGTCGAATAACAAATCTGGTCTGATGCCCTTTTCAGCCATGTTTGGATTGAAATTTCCTCATTCTTCCGACTTTTTGCCAGTCTTGTCTCTGTAGATCCTAATAACAAGCTGATTTTAATATTAGAATAAAGTTTATCATTTGTGGGAGTAAATTTTTTGATATTTTTGCGAATTTTTGTAATTGTCCTCTACTATAGAATCGTGACTTATGCTATTTCAAGGTTAATATGTATAATGAAAGACAGAACTTACTCATAATAAGTCTCGCCAAGTTGGAATCGTAGAACTTTCTCTTTTCTTTTCGTACTAATCAACGGTACATGGTAATTTTACAAAGTCATAAATGCTCCCTACTCCCAGTTTTAAAATTTCTAAAACCTTAAACAGGATTACTCCTTGTAATTAACACAACTCTATTTTCTATGTTCTTTAAATATAAACCAATCATCAGGAACAAAATAAATCTTACAGGTTTCATTAGTGGAGCACTCCATAAACAAACATTTCGCCTTCCACTTCATTAGTAATATTTCTTGTAATATATAGGACCAGGCCTGGATGAGCAGTGCAAGCCTTTTTTGCACAGATAATATTTTTGAAGATTTCATTTCATACTTCTAATAACATAGAGTTACTAAAAAATATAAGCGATAAAGCATTCGGGAATTTCCTGTAACACAACCTATAAATAACGTTATAAATACATATGATTCTCGATCTTACCTTAAGTATTACATAAACACGAATAAAAAAGATTTTCAGAGGCACATAGATAAATCAACTATTTTAATCAAATTCTTTCAAAAGCTAAATTTTCACAGTCGGCACCCCAACAATATTAAAAATGAATAACGACATGACGAAACCCAAATACAAAACTGAAAAATGACAGTTGACAGAAACAAAAGGCGGGTTTTTTAAAGTTATAGTTTCGCTGGCATCATATTTATGTATGTCATTGTTATCGGTACATCAAACAGTCTGTGACAAAAAGAACCAAAATATTGATAAAAAAGATCATGCAAAAGTTCTATTAACCAAGGTCGTAGTGAGGCTACTAAATATTTGTCGTTCAATCAAAAATTTTAACCTCAACTTGTATTCAGCTGAGCTCTGTGCGGCGTTGCAAACTTATTTATTACCCAACTGCGACAAAATCCATAGGGAAGGAAATGCTTTTTAGTTTTTATCAACTAAATTATTCACAACTGTATTTGTTTTCATATAAAATATAGTATGTAGACTTTTAAAAGATATCTTAAAGACTTTGTATATATACGTCTTATGGACGTCTTTAAAACAGCGTCTATAAGACGCCTTATTTATGTCTTAAGACGTTCAGACATAATCTGGATATAAAAATGACGTCCATAAGAGGTCTAGTGCTGTGTGGGATAGCGAATATTTGGCAGTGAGTGAGTAATTTCTTTTATGGGACATTTTGGCAAGCGCGACATTTTACCACACCATAATGTACATTTTCAATTAACTGTGCCTTTTTTTTTTAATTTTAGGCTCAACAACCTGCGCATTTGGAAGCCGATAATGCAATAGAAGAAATATTGATGGAGTAATCGAATTTTATAATGATCATAAATTATAGGATCTTCAAAATTTGTCATTTGAAGTATTGGAATGATTTTTTTTCATTTACGGAAAGGTACCGTTTGTGTAAAAAAAAACGAAACAATTAACTATTGTATTAGAGTATCCTTATATTTTAAATTAATGATATACTAGTAAAAATTCCTTTTAAGTTGTATTTGAAGTATTAAAATGGTTGTACTGAAAAAAAAAAGTTCTCTTGTTTCCTTTTGTATAATTCTATTTGCCTAAAAACGTGCTTTTATAGGTAAATAATATTTTTCCGGTACTTGAATTTACAACCAGTGCTACATATTGAAAGTAGCTAGTATCGTAAATACACGTTTTATTTACGATAAAATTTTAAAAGCAAGGTTTAATATTGCCTCAAACTTCCTAAATAAATAAAAAAAAGGTCGAAATACAATGCTAAAACTGGAAAACTTTTGACCAGACATCAACCGGCGCGGCGACAACGCTCTGGTTCGGTGCTTTCCCGATTTCAGAGTGCAGCGTCACCATTATTGTAAAACCGGCAACTCGGACTGAGAAATCAGGGCATTACGGGGGACAACCTATCCTTTTCTGATTGAGCAGAACTTCCAAGGGCCACGAGACTTTCTTTATTAGGACAGATCGTGGTTCTTACAGTAGATTGCTTTGGCAATATAACTTCTTCAGTTAATAAAAAACCACGTGAATTCAACGGAAATAGCAAATTAACTTAGGGACAACATAAATAAACACGCGACTAGTTTACACTCGGACGAATCTACACGCGAACCATGAAATAGTTCATCGCGAGGATTGTAGTTAAAAGGTGTGTTAAGAAACGTAGCTAGTTTATGTTAGAATGATTCTACATAGGGTTACCAGATCAAATAATGAGATTTCCTGACAATGTTCCTTAGTTTTCAGTAAATTTACTGACATTTTGTCTGAATGTGTATGTGGTATGTGAAATCAGCGAGATTTTGAAAATATTTACAATCCAAGTACAAAATGCGAACGCTGAGCGAATGTTCGCAATAATGGGAACGTAGTAGACCAAAAGTAGCTTGCACACGAAGCAAATAGCCGAGCCAGGCCTGTATTATCTCCTTGTGCGTGGTAATATTAAGACCACGCATATATTTAGTGGGACATCGCAACTGTCTCAAGCCAGCAGCATTGCCAATATACCTTGTTAAATTTAAGAAAATCAATATGAATACAAATCATTTTTTTCATTAACTTACCGACTTGCATTACTATCACTACTCTCGCTTCTTTTGTTTTTGAGCGAAAAAGGAGAATTGAAAATATTTGCGTAATTTCTACCAACCTTTCTGTTCTATATGTGAAAAGTCAGACTAGTATCTGTTCTTTTTTACTGTACAGGGTGAGTCAACGATTGGATGAAGTAAGTTTGTGCCTTTTCGGTGAAATTAACAAAGAAACTATATTTATTGTTTGATACAGTTTATTTTTACGCAGATTTTAAAAATATTTAGGACTATACAGGGTGAGCCAAAAAACTAGGACAGCATAAAGTTGTATTTTTTTAAATAGAACACCCTATATACAAATCGTATTTTCGATTTAGCTTATAATTTTAAATCTTTTTTATTAAGGGTTTACTATAACAAAACTTTATAGTTTCTGAGATAATTAAGTTTAAAGAAAAAAAGTTACGTTTTCAAGCATCAATTCAATCCTAAATAACGTTTTCAATTTTGTGACAAATATATTCAAATTTGGAGTTTAGCAAGGACAAGTTAACATAATTTTTACCTAATATTTGCAATAAAAGCTACAGGGTGTTAAACACATCGGCTAAAATTTGAACAAGTTTAAATGAATAAATATATTTTTTTTAAATGGTATACCCTGTATATTTTCATGTTATTTAATAGAGTAATAAAAACCCTAAAAGTTTTGTTCAATATATCCTATACCTATTTATAATAGTTTTTGAGATATTTCAGTTTTTCTTATTTTCCATACTTTTTTACAGAAATAGTCTTCATTATCATAGTAGCCATGGCAAAAACAATGTAAAAGAACATTTTTATGTGTGTCAAATTTATAACCGCAATCGCTTCTTTTGGTTTTTATGTAGTGTAGTTTGGTTTTTTTTGCATTCATCTTATATTTTAAAATGAATTTTCCAAAGAATGAGTTAATAGATATGATTTATACAATAGGAGAGGCTCAAAAAAATTGCCTTCTTGCTCAAAGAATTTACAAAATGAAGTATCCTGATCGACGCCAGCCTAATACCCATACTTTTCAAAACTTAATGCAAACATTTGATTCTTCTGGTACTATTGATTATCCAAAACGTAAAGTGGTCAACAAACCAGTAACTAATGAAGAAAAAGAACTACAAGTATTATTAAATGTTCAGGAAAATCCTTATATTGGTAGCCGTCAGTTAGTAGCATTATGGGAAACATCACCATCCACCGCTAATCGTACTACCAAGAAATATAGGTATCATCCATATCACATGGAATTACACCAAGAATTGCATGGACAGGATTTTGAAAGTCGTGTAAACTTTTGTCGTACAATAAATGCGGAGATTCAATTAAATCCAAATTTATTATGCAAGGTAATGTTTAGTGATGAAGCTACTTTTAGAAGTAACGGTGCCGTAAATAGACGCAACATGCATTATTATGCCACGGGAAACCCATTTTGAATTAGAGAGGTGCAACATCAAAACCACTGGTCATTAAATGTTTGGTGTGGTATTCATCATAATCGAATTATTGGACCCCACTTTTTTAATGAACCACTAAATGGCCATAGTTACCTGAACTTTCTACAAGAAGAACTACCCCAACTGCTTCAAGGTCTCGATAGGGATGAGCTCGACAGTATGTGGTTCCAGCACGATGGTGCGCCTCCGCATTACCATCGTGAAGTTCGTGCATTTTTGGACCAACGATATCCGCAAAAATGGATTGGACGTGGGGGTTTCATTGAGTGGCCACCAAGGTCTTGCGACATCACCCCATTAGATTTCTTCCTATGGGGTTATATTAAAAATAAGGTGTATGTTAATCCACCAACAACAGTGGAAGATATGTGAAACAGGATTAGGGATACCTGTAGAACAATAACGCCACTAATTTTGTCCAGGGTCCGAGAAAATCTGCAAAAAAGACTAAATTTGTGCATTGCACAAGAGGGTCGTTTATTCGAACACTTATTAAAAAGAAATAATTAATCTCAGTGTTTAATAGGTAATTTTTTTGTTTCAATTTAGTATAAAAGTAAATATGTATTTGCCTTGTCGTTATTGTTGTGTTAATTTTTTCACATTATGTTTAATTAAACTATTGCCGTTGTAATATAACGAATAATGTATTTCATCATATTTAACCACATTCTGTTTGTTTCTGTAGTTTCTTTTTATTATTTTACATGGCTACTATGATAATGAAGACTATTTCTGTAAAAAAGTATGAAAAATAAGAAAAACTGAAATATCTCAAAAACTATTATAAATAGGTATAGGATATATTGAACAAAACTTTTAGGGTTTTTATTACTCTATTAAATAACATGAAAATATACAGGGTGTACCATTTAAAAAAAAAGATATTTATTCATTTAAACTTGTTCAAATTTGAGCCGATGTGTTCAACACCCTGTAGCTTTTATTGCAAATATTAGGTAAAAATTATGTTAACTTGTCCTTGGCCTTGCTAAACTCCAAATTTGAATATATTTGTCACAAAATTGAAAACGTTATTTAGGATTGAATTGATGCTTGAAAATGTGACTTTTTTTCTTTAAACTTAATTATCTCAGAAACTATAAAGTTTTGTTATAGTAAACCCTTAATAAAAAAGATTTAAAATTATAAGCTAAATCGAAAATACGATTCGTATATAGGGTGTTCTATTTAAAAAAACACAACTTTATGCTGTCCTAGTTTTTTGGCTCATCCTGTAGAGTCTTAAATATTTTTAAAATCTGCGTAAAAATAAACTGTATCAAACAATAAATATAGTTTCTTTGTTAATTTCACCGAAAAGGCACAAACCTACTTCATCCAATCGTTGACTCACCCTGTACATTGCTAAATAAAGATAGAAAAACAACGGACTTATATGTGCGGCTTAGTGATTTGAAGAAAATTTTTCGGCCTTTCAAGCATAAAATCGTTTAGATTTCGTAATGTACCTGTTTTATAATTAGTATAATAATATTATTATCCAATAATAATAAGGTTAGTAAATTATAATCCAAATGGTTAATGAAAAACGGTAGTAGCTCTTATTGAAAAACGGCATATCTACTTTTAAAACGGTAGAGTTGGCAACACTGCAAGCCAGTAATCAAGCCAGGACAGTATATAGAATGCCACTCTAACTGTCCAAGACAGTAAAATTCTTTTTTTTATCGTACTGGTAAACGAGGATAGAATAACAACGGGTATACGTATCCAGCGTAGCGCCACCTAGTGAACTAAAGAAAATTCGTCAGCCTTTATACATGAAATCATTTAGATTTCGTAGTGTACCTATTTTATAGTTAATATAATAATAATTTTTTGTAATTACTTTAAATAAATATGTAATTAATTATAACCCAAACGTTGAGTAACGAAACGGTAGATCACTCATGAAAACGGATAGATTTATCGTTAAAACGGTAGGGTTGGCAACACTACTAGCCTGTCCCACTGGACAGGCTTACTGTCCTGGTTTCGTGTGCAACCGGCATAAGGTGAGAAACAGACTGTCTGGCTCTACGATTGACAAGAACACATCATGTGAAGAATAAAATGGTTATAAAATTTTATAAAATGGTTTTAAAAAACCAGCAGTTGCAAAAGAAATGTCGAGCAATAAAAATTTCGAAACTTATTGATTGAATGAGTTAATTCACTCATTTTGTTCACATTGGTATCGGAATAAGAAACGCCTTCGGTTTTGAGCTTCTCTCATTTGTGCACTACTTGGCTCCGTCGATTTTTCTTGAATTTGTATTTTTGATTGTGGTGAATGGAATTGATTTGACTCTTGAAGTGAATCGATCGTAGTAAATTCCATGTGTGTATCAAATTAGTGAGCGGGGTGTCTCTCTGTAGACGCGAGCGTTTGGTTTCGATGACCCAAAGGTCGTAAACCAGGGAAGTGGTTGGATTGTGAAAGATTTTCCAGGGGATTAATCGATGTAATTGTTGAAGAAACCTCGTAGCACGATTCGTTTTCGAAATCGATGAATTGTCTGCCGAGTCTTGCAGTATTCGTAACGGGGTTATCTAAATCGATAAGATTCCTCTGAATCTGTTCACTGTGGTGCTGTGGTTGTTGTGTTTGTTGGCGAAAGGAAAGGCACCCAAGGGGTGCCGGAGAGGACCCACCGTAACCTCCCGACCCAGGAAAGATCCAGGCCTCCTCACCTTTCTTGCTGTTTATTTGTGGCATTGGGAATTGTTGAGCCATTTTACGCTCTTAAATTTGGAAGAGTTTTGAAGTTTTGTTGTTTTTTGTGTGAGCCAAAAGTCAAATGGGGACTAATTTAATACAAGACGCGTATGGAGGTGAGCTGAAGTGCTCTACGGGCCTTGTGCAATGTGATTGGGGTAATCTAATTATTGAAAAATTAGATTGGTTGGTTGCAACTTTTGAATGTACTGTGTGAGAGTTTGTTTGTGCGAGAAAGTCAATCTAAATTTGTCAAGTGTTTGTCTTTTGGTCGGAAAAGATTTTTCGCAAATTTAATCGTATTTCTCGTTGGTATCCGAAATCCGCTGCCTTCTCCGAATTTCACGATATTTTATATCACGGTGATTTGATGGGACTTTTCTGTTAATTTTTTCGCGCTCGAATTTTTGTGCCAAATTTTTCTAAGTATTTATCAATTTAGAAAAAAATTCGTGCGGGACCAACCTTAGAAGTACTTTTTTGGTATTGTTTAATATATGGGGATGGTTCAAGGCTTTTTGCAAACCTTTAATGTCTTTAGAGGGTGAGTTTATTGGGAACACTCTTTATTTAATTTGTTTCGCGAAGTTTATGACGGTGATCCGTAATTGCAACCCCAGTTCGTGTATACAATTACGAATAACACCCGTCTTTCGAACTCTAGTATATCGGGCTCTGAGGTTTAGAAAACCTAGCTTACCTTAACCTGTAAATTTAAATCAGAGGAACCCCGATATACCGTATTTAAATCCGATTTCAACAAAAACAAAAATTAAATTATTTTTAGAGTCTTCAGGCACCCCAGCCTTTGGCAATTTCCCGGGAAAAAGCTACTAGTTCGTCCAGGGGCCTCGGAGGTGCTTTGTTTTAAACTTAAAATTAGCAAAAATAATCCTTCAGCCACGCAGCCGTCTAAAAAGATCGTCGAGGTTGATATTTTCTGGGCTATTGAGCCTTCCTGCAGAATTATCTTCTCGAATTTGTAAAATATCTTTCCCCTAAAATACGAATTTCTTTTAAGAAAATGCGAATTTCTTTCAAAAAGTTTCGATATCTGACAAATTCTAACGTTCTTTCTTCACAACTGATGTTTTCTCTCTTCAAAACTGATGTTACGTGATTTTCTGTCTCTTCCTTGAGCATAAAATACTGGCAGTGACGTTTTGGCTGACTATTGCACAAAACATGGGGTTTATATAGTTTCCGAGAGCTGGCTCTACTCTCTTGTGTGTAACCAATCAGAACAAAGCGAACTTTTGATTGGACACTTTTTCGTTTACGCCGGAACTATATAAGAAAATTGCTGTCGTATTATCCAACATCTTACCGCCTTTCCCCGACCAGATTTAACTTCAAATACAAGTTCCGAGTATTAATAATTACGAGGACGGGGTGTCTGGGAAGGTGCCAACTAGAATCCCACTAATGAGTCCTATAGTTGGTACCGGGACGAAACACCCACATTTTTAGATAGAAATTCCATCAATACTTTAACCCGATTGCGACACGGCAGGTCTTTTCTAGGTTTTCCCTGCCATAGAAGCCCGATGATGACAAATGACCCAAAGAGAGAAAGATATATTGACAACCCACCCATACATGTGGACAAAGAAAGAAAACCGAACTTGTTTGTAATGTAGGAGTGTACAGGGATAAGTCGAAAATTAGTTACTCGACTTTCTCCTATATTACAACATTGCATTGTGCGATTACCGGCATTCTATCCGTCGGATCGCGACGAATCTTGCGGCAATCGATTGGATTTTTCATTATGCAATTTCTCATTCCATTGTAAATTTGTTAATCCGTAAGGGATATTTACAATATTGGTATAAAAAAGTCTAAACTTTAAATTGACTTCGTCATTTTTTATAAAATTATTTTACTTTAAGACATTAAATAGATATCTTAAAAGGATAATTATTCGGACTAGAGTAAATCTAGACTGCAAATTTAAATAATTTTAAACAGAGTGTTTGGTGGTACATCGATAGAAAGTTTGGAAGAAGCGATAGAGAATGTCATTTTGAATAATTTATGCCGTACAAAAATGCACGGTTGTCGAGTTACAGCACATTTTATAATTTTTCGGTTTTCTGGCAACTGGTGATTAACAATTTAATTTTTATGATACTGACATCATTTTTTGGTTTGAAATATATTTTTTTCTTATTCTTTGGTTCATACACTATAATAACATCAAGAGGACTAAAATTAAAATAGCACGCAGAGAACTTTACACTCAAAAATTTTATTCATCTACGAAAATTCAAGTTCTTAGATTCGAGTAAGGTTTTTTTCTAACAGTGAGAGAAATAAATGAATTTAATTTATTTTAAAAATAACTTTATTGAAATACCTTTACAGTGGTTTATCGAAACCCGTATCAATAAAATATTACATACATTAAATCCAGGGAAGATATTCATATTAACGAAATTAATAATTTTCTCTATTCACTTTTTCTTTATTTAATTAAAATACGAAATATCTAATGTATTGCATTGGATGTTCTGAACGCCTAAAAGACGAATTTTTGTGTTTCTGTTCACCAGGCCGGTAACTGTTATTTCTAAAATAAACATAAACCAAATAAAAACACTACCAGTTTTTTTAGCCAGCTATACAGATGATATCGGCTTTAGTGCTGGTCGCACACCTGTTGCCATTGTGTTTTATACCAGTTCAGTGTTCATTTGGTAAATTTAAAATTGTCTTGTTTTCAAAACGATGGATACTTTTCCAGTTTAGAATAAGCTGATATAATTTTCATATATGGTAGAGCAGACGGCAATGCAGCTGCAGCTCAACGAGTATATCGAGATCGATTTCCTGGAAGAAAACTTCCCAATGTACAAGTTTTTATTAACATATATCGCCGTATTTGTGAAACCGGTAATCTTCAGTTCAGAGAAAGATTGCATGCAGACAGACGTGCTATCGAAGTATAACAACAAATTTTGGATTCATTTGATGCAGATCCAACCACAAGTACTAGAAAGGTAGCTAATCAACTTAATTTGTCTACTTGGAAAATGTGGATCGTTTTGAAAGTTGAAGGAAAACATCTATTTCATTAGACCCCGGTTCAAGGCCTTGAATAAGGTGATCCAGCACGGAGAATTCTGTTCTGCCATTATTTGTTAAATGCTGATATGGAAGATGGACTTTTCTTAAAAAGTATTTTATGGTCCGATTAATCGAAACTTTCTCGGGAGGGAATCACCAACTTCCACAATCTGCATTATTGGACTGATGAGAATCCGCATATGAAAAAAGAAATATATTTCACAGAAATTTAGTGTAAATGTATGGGCAGCAGTAATCGGATGAACTTTCATTGGGCCATATTTCCTTCCTGAACATTTAAACGGAGACAATTACTGAGTTTTTACGAAATGAAATGCCGAACATCGTGGATGAAATACCACTGAACGTAAGAGACAGAATAATTTTTCAGAACGACGGATGTCCAGTACATTATCGGCTTGACATGAGATTTTTTAAATGAAACATTCCCTAATCGTTGGATCGGAAGAAACGGTCTCATATTGTGACCTGCAAGGTCCCCAGACTTGACGCCTATAGATTTTCATATCTGGGGACGTATGAAAGAACTTGTCTATAAAGTTGAAATAATGGACCGTAATAAACTGATTGAAATAATTAATAAAGGTGTCACACGGGAAGAAATGAAACTAGGCGTAACCACCACCAAAGTGAGGAAAAGAGCCCAAAAATGAATTAGAAATAATGGCTCACATTTCGAACATAACATGTAAAATAATGTGATTTTGGTAACTTTAGGAAAGTAAAAATAAATAGAGAAAATTGTTAATTTCGTTAATATGAATATCTTCTCTGAATTTAAAGGATTTAATATTTTATTGATACGGGTTTCGATAAGCCACTGTAAAGGTAATTCAACAAAGCTATTTTTAAAATAAATTGAATGCATTTATTTTTCTCACTGTTAGAAAAAAACATTATTCAAATCTAAGAATGAAACTTGAATTTTCGTAGATGAATAAAATTTTTGAGTGCACAGTTTTCTGTGTGTTATTTTAATTTTAGTCCTTTTGTTGTTATTATAGTGTATGAACCAAAGAATAAGAAAAAAAAAATTCAAACCGAAAAATTATACCAGTATCATAAAAATTAAATTTTCAATCACCAGTTGCCAGAAAACCGAAATATTATAAAATGTGCTGTAACTAGACAACCGTGCATTTTTGTATTAAGGCATATATGGCATAAATTATTCAAAATGACATTCTCTATCACCACTTCCAGACTTTCTATCGATGTACCAAACACCCTGTATAACATAGACGTCTCCGTTAGTGTGGAACACTTGGATCCCTACTCTTGTCGGCTGCTAAAGCCAAAAAATGGCAAACCATGGGCGAAAAAATGCGTTTCTGCACATCGGGCGGCAGTCATATTTTTGGATACTGGCCAGATGAGGGCATGCTCATAAGCGACTTCCTGTTATCGATCGGTTGTTTCGTAGTGCCATCCGTAAACAGCACAGTATCGGCTTAACGCTATTTTTGTGTTTATTTTTGCTTTGCAAGTTACGTGCGATTTAAACGGATTTATAGCGTTTTAAGTGATTTATTTTATTTGTTCTTGTGTTTTTATTTAATATAATGGAATGTGTACATATTTTATTTGATTTATTTTCCTTTTTCTCTATAGGGTAAAAAATAGTGTTGCTTTATAACGTTTTTGGAGTTACGTTGTTTTCGTATAACATTAAATTTCCAAAACATGTAGTATGATATATTTCTGGCACTTTTCAAATGATTACCAACAGATAAACTGAATTTTTAAACAGTCAATTCTTAAAAAAAATCAAAATTCGCACCAAACCATAGAATAGTTTATTCTATCATATGAAAAAAGTACATTCATCAATATGTCAAGAAATGGTATAATTTCTCCATCTATTACATTACTTACATAAATAAAAACTAACGATTCATTTCAAAATATATTTATTTGGCAATGCAAGTAAGTATAATTATGAATAAAAACATACTTCCTCATAATGAAGTTGGAATATTTTAAAACATACATATATAACAATAATACAATAATACAATAATTATAATGTATTATTATTTGGTTATATACATAAAATACTTGAGTACAAGGTTTATATTGTAGCCATAATCGGCTATTGGCTCTATAATTTCTAAGCTCTGTTTGAATTATTTTTCCAAATTGCCAACGAATTTTTTCCAGTAACTAATTTGCACAATGGCCATATTCTTGCATAACTTCATCTACCTTATATTTAACCGATGTTTCCAACCAGCTCAAATGTTTTTTTTTTGTTCTGCAGCCAATCTGATTTATAATTTTGTATGTTTGAAGATTGTGGACATGACGTTAAAAAGCGTCGTTCATCATTAATACTGGTTTTGGAAGTAAATTCAGATTAGTTATGTCCGTACTCATTTTATGAAATTGTCATGAATCATGTTGTCATGGAAATCCTCACTTTCAAATCGTCAAATAAAAAATTCATTAATATGTTAACAGAAGCAAAATATTACGAAATAAGTTAGACAAATGTGAATTTCTTTTGTTGGTATATTTTTTTTATTCACCCCCAGCAATGACCTTGTTCACTTATTTTATTTGAAATAACATTTTTATCATTTTGTCGAAAAAATTAATGCGATAAGAAAATATATGCTCCGTTCACCATTACGGCAGAAAAATATTATTATATAAAATTATTTTCAAATCCTGCATATCCGTTAAAAAACCAATTTCGTATCAATATTTTCTTAAAAAATTTAAAAAAAAGACAAGGAAAAGATGGTAATTATTTTTTCATAATTAGAGAATAAATTGCCGAACTTTAAAAATGTTAATTATTCACTCCCACCCCACAACAAGAAAGTTAACGCACACAGACGGAAACAATAGATTAGAGAAATAGTAAGATACATTTTTTTCACAATTTTACTTTCACAGTATAAGAAATTACTAAACTAACTCCCATCGGTACACTGATCGGATTATTCCCTTCTGCTTCAGATATTATTTGTGCCCATATGAAGAACAGAACTCCCAGAACAAGAAAGTTACATGAGACCGACTTCTTTACTAAAGATTGCAACTTTGATACTTGCTTGATTTAGACACCATTTATGACTAATTGAACTAACTAAATAGATTTTCGAAGTTCGGTCCTGTCGATGGTCACCTGATCAATTTGTACTGCGCATGCCGACATCTGGTCTAGGATGTTTACATTTTATTGTCGTAAATTTGCCGTTTTTGGGATTAAGCTTTGCGGATCTATAAATATTTTATCTATGGTGTGGAATCAAGAAAATTTTCAAAATAACCAAACAAAAAAAGATTAAAGTGTAGCAGAAATCGACTTTCTTGTGTATTTATTTACAAACAAAATTATTAACGAGTATCACGAACTACAATATCAAAAAATGTCTTGCTACTTTGTTCTAGTACGGCACTCAACAGTTATTTACTGATCTAGGGAAATTTCAAACTTCCTATATCATGTTTACTGTCACTTTTCCGTCATCTGCCTGTCAAATGAAGGTAACGACCTCTCTTATTTTTATATAAATCTAAAATTTAATTGTATGGAAATTTCAGAAAAGGGAGATGATTTGACAGTTGTAATCACTGCTGTCAAATGTTCCACAGAAAAATACTTGCGAGTTTTATATTTATTCCTGGCAATTCCTAGCAAAATGCGTGTGTTAAGAAAAAGCTGATATTGCTCAATTAAACCGAATATTAAAAAAAGACAGATGATGACAAGAATGTCCATCCTTTAAATTTTAGACTGCAAAATCATAAAATAAAGAAAGAAATAACTACATCTGAGAGTGAGTCCACACGATACCAAAAATTTCGGCGGCAGCGTAGCGTAATAAGACATATGTCAAATTTCAAGCATTGTGATTTGTTAGATTTAAAAAAAGACAAAGATCGAAGATTTCCCGCCTAAATCCGCCTTTTCCAAGGTCATTACGCCAAATCATGTTTAACTTTTCAGCGGACTGCTTTCAAAATGGTGGAAACTGTTTGTTTTCAATATTTTGTATGAAAATATAACCTATGTTTTTTTTTAAACTTTGTTGTTTTATTTATATATTTTATTTAGCGAGTTTTGAAATAATAGATATTTATGAATTATGTTAAATTGTTTTAATTTATTAAAAATGCTTGTTACCGAAGATCATTACTGCTTGGTCCTCAAAAAAAAAAAAAAAAAAACGATTTTTGTTCATTTTTTTATTAATTTTATAACAGTTGCAATAATACAGGTGTTCATTATATAAATTAAAGCTTATGAAATAAAGGCCATTATATAATACAATTTCTATTCAACGACAATCTGTGATATCGAGACGCTAATCCACAGACATGCCCTTAGCTATGGTTACCAGAACAAATAATGAGTTTTCCTGACAATATCCTTAATGTTTCTGTAAATATCCGGACATTTTATCTGAATGTTGTATGTTAAGGCAGTGAGATTTACAAAATTTTTGCAATCAAAGCATCAAATGCCAATATCGAGTGAGTCTTCTCATTAATGGGAACGTAGTGGACTAAGGAGAGACAGACTGTCTATATTGTTATAAGCTTTGCCTTTCGCTGCCATCAATGTTATAACTTTGCTAGTTCGATGAATTCAAATAAATTTTCTAATATTACTTTTTTAATATTTTATTATAATGTTCACTAAATCATGAGGTAACAACAGTTTTTGTTCTTACTTACTAATTTAATGTTACCAGTGGCGGCGTGTGGGATGTTCAAGGGTGTGTTCTGCATTGAAAATACGCGAAATACGCAAAGCAAAAAAAGAATTATTAGACCTACCTGTATTCCTTCTAAGCTCTGGTACAAGGTACAAACATGCAACATGCAATCCTTTTGTCGCAGGTGGTAACCTGGTAGCACATTGAATATAAGGGGCAATAAATGTCAAAAAACGAAAAACAACAACAAAAATTTAAACGTTTAAAAAAATCTAAAGTTCACTTTTTATATATCAAATCAATACGTCTTTGTTTAGCTCTTGCAAACTTCTCAATTACTTTCTCATTAAAATTGGGGTCTTTTCTAATAAAGGCATTTTCTATTGACAGCATAGAAAGTGCGGATAATCTACTTTCACCCATGGTATTGCGTAGGAAAGTTTTAACTCTTTTTAAAGTAGAAAAACATCTTTCTGCCTCTGCCGTTGTCATAGGAATAGTTATAATTATTTGTAATAACTTGACAGTTTCTTTGAAAGACTCATCCAAATTGTTAGATGTAAGTAAATTTAAAAATGCTACTGCCCCTTTAAGATTCCTAAAATCTGGCCTTATGTAAATTATGGACAGTTCAGTCTTTAGGCGTTCTAGTTCAAATAAAGGGTACATAGTTAGCACAGAGTTTAATATCCCATCTGGAAATTTTTTTGAAAACTTCTCGAACAATTCAGATGTAAATAACGTCGCGACTGCTAAATGATCTACATAATCAAATCTAGTTTTGGCAGTATGAATTATTGTGTCGCAAACTTCTAATGCTGCCGCACGAAGGTTCTCTTTTGAAAGACAAATTCGTTTAACAGTGGGCTCCAAATCCTGTCTGAGAAGATTTCCTCTGTCTATTACCCCGTCAATATTATCTCTCAACTCTTGGATACACTTTTCAAAAGTATCGACGCAGTTTTTAATTTCTACCGAATCGGCTTTCCTTGTTTGTAGTTGGTTATATAAAATGTCAACATGCGGCATAACATGATGAAAAATATTTAGCCAAAACAGAAATGATTCATCATTAAGCGAACGTTCTATAGCAACTGCCTGACTTACGACTATTCTATTAGCAAACCTCCGTTGAATTTCTTGCATACATTCTATTAAAGAATTTCTGTGCTCATAAATAACGTTTATTGCTCTGCTTTTAAAATTCCACCGAGTCTGAACGGCGCGTGGTAATCTTCTCCCTACTACTTCGTTTAACACATCCATTCTTTGAGGAGAATTCGAAAAGAAATTTACAACGTCATCTACATTTGAAAAGAATACCCGCACTTTTGTATCTTGAGACACTGCCTGGGCCATTATTAAGTTGAGTTGATGAGCGTAACAGTGAACAAAATGTGCCTGGGGATATTTTTCCTTGATTACTGTGTGTACTCCTCTATGTCTGCCACTCATAACAGCAGCGCCATCGTAGGTTTGTGCAATCAGCTTGTTGAAATCTTTCGTTAAGAATGGATCTATAACGGATTTAATACAGGCTGCTAAAGATTGAGCGTCATGTTGCTCAGGATTTATAAAACCCCAAAATCTTTCAACTGGGCTTCCTTGATGTACATATCGTAAAACGACCACCATTTGAAATTTTGAGGCAACATCACTAGTTTCATCTGCCAGAACTGCTAAATAATTTGATTCATTTATTTCATCAGAGATTTTTTCTCTACATACCTCCAGCATGCATTGTAATAGTTCATTCTGCATGTCCTTTGATGTACCTTTAAATAACGTAGCAGATTCTAAATGTTTTTGGAAAACGTTGTCAAGATCTGCACTAAAATTCACCAATCCACGAAAGATTCCGGGATTATCAGACTCGTCACTTTCATCGTGGCCACGGAGGGCTAACTCAAACGTTCCACAAAATTTTATACAATCAATAATACGCGATAGCACATAACGATTTTTATCAACTTGTTCGTTGTGCCGTTTTACATTAATCCAGTAGGCATTATCCAATTGCTTTTGGATGTTTATGTTTCCTAATAATGCCAGGCTTACCGTATTGGAAATATGCTTCTGTGTTCCTTCGTGCCGTTTAATGTTTTGGCTTAAATGTCCCAAATCTCTAAAACCCGTAACTGTCCACGATTTGTCACCTCCAAACAAAATACAAGGGAAACAAAAAAGCGCGTGTTTTTTGTCACAACCGCACAACCACTTTGTATTGTTATAAACCGTGTCATTAAACTGGCGTTTGTATGTTTTGCTTCGACTTGAACCGCTAATTTCAATGTTTAATTGTGGTGTCGATCGACCAAGTTCTTTAATTTTAATTTTGTCCTCGTATGCCAAAGAGCTAAAACTATGACTCTGCAAAAACTCGATCGAATTCATTATAATTAAACTAAATAAAACAACAGGACAAAACAAATAGCCGGCCGCGCGCATATAAAATTACAAAACCACTGCTGGGTGCTGCCGTCCTGCAGCCGCAAATTTTCCATAAATCGCCGTATTAAGCCACGTGCAGCGTTAAACCAATCACTCGCTTTGTTTTCAGAAATCATTAGCTGTGAACCCAAATCCGCGGCGGGCTCGTAAGCGGCGGCCCTACGCTCGAGTGTTCAGGCCGGAAAACTTGCGGTGTTTTGTTTGCCATTTTGCCAATGCTATTAGAGAAATAATTTAATATTTTTATTGTTTAGTTTAGGGATACACTACATTAAAAAATATATAATTTGTCGAAATTATGTGTGTTCTGCAGCTCCGCAGCACTTATGAACGCGCCGCCACTGAATGTTACTATTGTAGTTTTTTGATTTTAGTTCCTCTCGTTTCAATGTTCATGTCCTAGTTATATTCTATTCTAAATTATATATTTGACAGTCATAGGCGTATTAACAAATATAACTTATAACTATTTATTTACATGATTACTGAAATGAAAAAGTGTGTATTTATGGGACGATGACAATATAAACAAAACTAATGGTCTCTGTAAAAAGTAAAGTTTTAGAGTTTCGGAGATTAAGGCATGCTTTTGTTTGAACCTATTAGAACATAAATTTACTTAAGATATAACTATTTCTTAAGGGAGTATTAAATATTAGACTATAATTATCTATTAATCCATAAGAGTAACTTAAAAATATATATACTAATTTAATAATTAATAATTTGTAGTAATAGTTGGTTTACAACAATGTCTTCTGTTAAGGTTCTACTCTAGACACAATTTAACTTAAAGAACATATCATGTGAAGAATGTCATGAAATAGTTATAAAAGTCCAGCAATTGCCAAAAGAAACATCAAACAATAAAAAGTATGAAACTAAATTTATTAATATACTAAATTAACAATTCACTCATTTTGGTAACGTTTAATCAATTTATTTTTTCTCACTACAATGATTAATAAATATTTTTTCATTACTTATATTTTCCTCTTTTAATTTCAAAAAAATACTGACAATTGCAGTTTTTTCCTCTTTCTTCCTAACGAGGGGCTAAAATTTCAGACATGTCAGGAAAATTCCTGTCGTCTGGTAACCCTACCCTTAGCAAATTTTATATAAACCTATTATAAACAATTAAAAAGTAAAAATTAACATTAATGGAAATTTAATAACAGAAATCCAGTTAGTGTTATACGTAATATATTTTTCTAAAAACTACAAACAATTGTAATTATTAAAACGATTGTTAAAATGACACTTTATATTAAAACTCTCGTCTTTGAACTCCTTGGCAATTCTTTACCAGGCAGAAGTGGCAAACTTCGGAAATAAAACTTGTTTTAAAGAGTCTCATATTATCGCACAAGTAACATGACTAATTTCAAAAACACTGTTTACCGACTCGGAATTCGCACTGTTGCTTTCACATGCTGATTTCATCAGCTAAATATCACAATGTTTTTTCAAACCTTGTAATAAGGGTATAGCTGTACACATTTCCATAGCGTGTTTCCTATTTATTGGCCCAACAACAGGTTTTCAAACTCACCAAGAGTAACAGGAAAATATTTTTAAAAAATCAGGATCACTTTCTCGCATTTCTTGAATTAAATCATTAGTATGTCCAAGCCTTTCTCCAATGTTTTTCTCAAGAACAGATCGGACCTAGTAGCGACGACTTTTCCGTTTTTTTAATAAAGAATATATTAATAATATCCTTATCTTTTGTAATTTTTCTTTAGTTTTCTTTTTCTACATAACAACATTGCTGCAATTATTTTTTTTATTTTCTTTCATTTTAATTTATACATAAATAAATATTATCAAAAAATCAGAAAAAAGTTAGGTTACCACAAAAAAAAACATTACGACTGCACGACTGCACGATAAAAGTTCCCCGTGTGGACGAGACATTTTTAACATAAATGGGCGTAATACGCCTACGCCGAAATTTTTGGTATCGTGTGGACTCACTCTGAGAAGCAAAAAGAGATAGCAGAGATATTTAATTTTAGAGATGAGGCAGCTTATCGATTTTCATACGCTTGCCAACAATTGTATGCACATTTCGCCTTAATATTTTATCAATTTTTAGAGTACAAAATTCCTGGCAAATCCCTAGCATGATAGTATTCCTGGTATAGCTTACTATTCCTGGCAAATGCCAGGAATTACTGGCAAATTGACAGCCCTGATTGTAATTTATCTAAAGCGCCATCTGATCTGTTTATGGGGAAATTGATGAAGCCACAAAATTCTAATTTGTTGTTAAACATTTTGTGAGGTTAAACACTTTGTTTGTATTTTTGCTTATTTTCTGCTTATTTAAATGTATTTAAAACTTGACTTCCCTAATAATTTAATAAATACATTTTGTGATTTTGCTAAAGTTAATGAAAGGTAAAATAAAACAATCAAGGCAAGGCAAAATGGTAGACATGGCAGAAAAATGTATATTTTGTGAAGAACAAATAGAGTCGCCTAATCAACCTCGCCTAGAAGAAAATAAACTGTGTATGTTAGAAATTTTAATGGAAAAAAACCCTTTTGTAAGTAGAAAATTGTCTATCGAACTCATCGTTAAGTACAAATACAGAATATAAAAAATTAAAAACTTTTATAATTTGCTTTTAAAGGAAAAATTTAAATGAACGTTTTTAGGACAAGGAGTTATTCATGAATTGCCCGTTGTGTAAAGATTGTGACAAAACTATATTAAATTTTTTCAATTTGAAATCAAATTTGATGGAAGTGGAAGATGAGTTTCTCAATTATTCGAATTCTGGCAACAAAGTGAACCTTTATGAAGTATTAGTCCAAACGGGGAAGCTCAAGAAATTTGCTAATGAGCTTATTAAAATAAAAGTTTGCAGGACGTGTTTTAAAGCTACTCAGGTAGAGGATTACAAGGAAATCAAGTCGTTGGAAAGTAGTTTAGCTAAGTTGGTTAAAACATGTCTTCCTGAATTCGTAAGTAAAAATATAAGCAATACTTTTTGTGTAATCTCAAGTTTTTTTCAAGCTACTTAGAACATAAATGATACATTTTCTGTTGGAAGAAATGGGGAAAAATAACACCTTTTTTTTTTGTCAGAATATGTTATTAACAAATAACATCTACCTTTGTCCAGAATGTTATTCTGATCTTCTTCAGTATTATCATTTTCTTCTGCTCTGTTTGGAAGTCATAAAAACAAGGAAAAGAACTAGTTTGAGTGTTTCTGATCCTTTAGCCATAGATAGTGAAGAACCCGAGGAGAAAAGACAAAAGGTGGATGAAGATGATGTTTTTGAAGAGCCAAATCGTTTGGCAAAATCATTAGTGATACCTTTAGATGCAGCTCCTCCAAAGAGGCGTAGAGGTAGGTACGTTTTATCAATTTCAAGAAATTTTATTCAAATATACAACAACCAGCAGAAATGTTGCACCACTTGGGAAAAATTTTGTTAAGCTTTTTAAAAAATTAAAATATAGTTTGGCTTCTCAGAGGGAGTGTGTACTACTGACACCATATATGGTCTGAGTTCTGAGATAATAGGCAGATTAAATCTGAATAAGAAGGTCGTTGCCGTGTTCATAGACTTAGGGAAGGCTTTTGATACTGTGTCCCATGAAAAACTTCTGGAGACCCTGGAACTTTATGGAGTGCGGGGCAGGGTATTGGAAGTCTTTAGGAGTTATCTTTTTAACAGAGCAGTTTACAAAGGTCAATGGCTGCCTTAGTGCCCGCGAAGAATTCGGATTGGTGTTCCACAGGGGACCATTTTGGGACCAATACTTTTTATGACATACATTAATATTTTGTTGGGCATCAATATCAATGGTAAAATTTATTCTTATGCTGATGACACGGCCATTCTGTTCTCTGGTGATACTTGGGATGAAGTAAGAGATAATGTAAAGGAAGGTTTTATGATGGTGAAATGCTGGTTGGATTTTTTAAAACTAACTTTAAACATAAAAAAAAAAATAAATTATATTGCCTTCTTATTGACAAATGCATCTAGACCGCATTTTGACACCAATGTGGTGAATGCGAGTACAGGGCTCGAAATGACATCTGTATCAAAGACTAAATACTTGGGGGTTATTATAGATCAATTTTTAAAATGGTCAGATCATACTGAATATTTACTTATAAAGGTAACTTAAAGACACTTATTGTTGTACATAAATATATCTTAAAAATTATCTACAAAAAAAATAAAACCTACCCTTCACACTTACTATTTAATGAGAACACATGCAGCTTACATGTACAATTAATATGTTTATATTACCATAAATCGAATAATTTGAAGCATTTCATTAATCATAACTATTCAACCAGGGCAAACATAGGTAAAAACTTGATTATACCTCGAAATAGAAAAACTATTAATTTAAAATTTATTGACTATTTAGCCCCTAAGTACTACAACATTTTACCAGTAGAAATACGTAGTATTAAAAGATTAAACCTTTTTAACAGTAAGTGTAAATCATATATTGTAAAAAATTATCAAATCATCAAAACAATACAAGATGGCTAGTGGGAAAATTACCATATGGGAACTGAAATGTAAATCTTCTTTATACTATAAATTTAAGCAAATAATCATTGTATGTGTATGAATAAATATATTAGTATGTAAGTGTGTATGTTAGGACGGATATACCTATATGGGTATTGCTATGTTGCACATATAAATGCTCTTGCATTTAGATGCATTATATAATAGGCTATACTAAATCATAAGCTACTATAACATATGTAAATATATAATGTAATTTAAATTTTTTTTTGTAATAATAAATAAAATTAAAAAAAAAAAAACATACAGAAAGAAGTTTGCTTGATGCTTAATTTATGTTGTTACTGTTTAACTTTAGGTAGGCCGAGAAAGGGGGAAGAAGTTAATAAACCAGGGCTAGGCTCAAATAAGTCCAAAAAAAAGAAAACTTCTACAAAAAATGAGACACCAAAAATTTTGAGATCGGCACTGTTAGGAAAAAATGATTCTGCATTAAAATCAAAACAAGACCGAGAAATAGTTAACAATCAGGGTTATGAGGACACCTTCGAATGCCAAATTTGTCCAGACATATTACATAGCCTCAAGGATATAAACAATCATATGTTGTCTCATTTAAATAATAAGGAATATTTTTGTTGGAAATGTGGATTCGAGTGCCATGAGTTTGAAGAGCTGCAAAGGCATTATTCTATGCATAAAATGGGTAAGAAGATTGCCTTTAGTTTAAACTAACACAAAATGGTAATTGAGCTGTTTATATAGTTTTCAGTATTTAAACTAATTATATGAAAGTAATGATAAGAGAGTTATTTTATTTCCTAGTGAAAACTCATTGTATTTGTATAAAAATTATGCTTTTCACCTTTTTTAAGAAGCAAAAATAAATTTAAAAGAAAAGTACCTTTTTTACCCAAAATTGTCCATTCTTTCGTCTTAATTCTAGCTACTGGATGAGTATCCATGTTTGTAAGATAATTATTTTTAGGTCTTTATAAGATTGTCAAAGTTAAGACAAACACTGTATCAGATGAAGATGTGGGTATAACAACAAATTGGTAAGAAATATGTTTTTTGTTGTAATGTTCTTATTTTGATTGACTAATATTACATTGTCAAAAATAATTATTTTATGACATTACCTTATAAAGGGTCAAAAACAAATGAATGAATGGTTTATTAACGGCAATAGATCATACAAATTCCATTTTATATAATATGTCAAATAAGAATAAAAAATCTGAAACTAAACAATCACAAAATATCAATAAGTCACATCAGTACTAAAAGAATAACAATTAACTAAAACAATAATACTGTCACTACAGTCTATTATGTATAAAACTCAATTACTTAAAAATTCTTTAATACAACCCTTAAATGAGTTCAGAGAGATTATAAATGGGTCAACATTCCTAGGCAGTGAATTCATTTCCCTACTCATTCTGGACATTGGGGTGTTAAACGCATAGTTTGTCCTATGGTTTGGTTCGTTAAAAAGACTAGGGACCCGAAGCAGCCTCTGAGGTACAGAGAATCCAACAGCCCCCAACAATTCAGGAGCATCAACCATAGAGTTTATGATCTTATAAAATAATATTAGGTCAAGATAGATGCGTCTATTATATAATGATAATAAGCTCATATAATCCCGTATTACACTGAATGGCACATCTTGCTTAAAAGCCACAAATTTCAAGAAACGAACCTATACCTTCTCGATTTTATTTTTGTATATTTCATAGTTTGGTGCCCAGACTGGAGATGCATACTCCCAGACTGATCGAACCATTGAGCAGTATATAGATTTAAAACACTGCACACTGCTGAAATCAGCCAATGGGCGTTTAATAAAACCAACAAGACTCGAACCACTGCTCGAAATACTATCAACGTGCAGATCAAAAGAAAGACCCTCGTCAAATATCACCCCAAGATCCTTTATATGATCTGAGCGAGTCAGCATTGTATTGTGCAATGTATAATTATAAACTATGCTATCTTTTTTCTTTGAGAAAGTAATGACAGAACATTTTGTTAAATTAAGTTGCATGAAATTGCGGTCAGACCACTTAGTAAAACTATCCAGGTCACCCTGCAAGGCCACACAGTCCTCTATCTCTCCAACAACCTTAAAGATAACTTTCAAACCACTTAAGAAAAACTCCGTGGATACCCATACTACTTAGCTTCATCAAGAGAAGCTGATGATCTAACTTGTCAAAGGCCTTGGAGAAGTCAGTGTAAATAGCATCCACCTGACAACGCCTCCAACAAGACCTGCTCATAAGCCAACAGATTAGTGACTGCAGAGCGACCACGGACAAAGACATGTTGGGCAGTAGAGAAAATACTTATAAAGAGGGGATATATTTTTTGATGGACTATCTGTTCAAACAATTTGCTAAATATAGAGAATTTTGAGATACCTCTATAATTCTCAACATTCATCCTATCACCACACTTGTAGACAGGGGTAATATAAGTAACCTTCCAAACATCAGGAAACACACCAGTGGACAGATATACATTAAATATTTCAAATAATATTGTACACTGGCAACTTTTGATAAAATGAGGTGAAATATCATCCGGCCCCACTCCCAACCTATTTTCTAGATGCGCGATTGCATTAAATACATCCACAGGTGTCACATGCAGAGAACCAAGATCAGTTGATCCTGCACAGTTATGAGATGGGAGGATACCGGAGTTACTAGAATACCCAGATGAAAAAAATAACCTGAAGAGCTCCACTATGTCTGATTGATTATTAGCCCAAGAACCACCATAGGACATTGAGCTGGGGAAACAACCTCTTGCATTTTTTTGCATTCACATAACCCCAAAATGCACTATTATCGGAACACATAGTCCCCTCCATATCCGAAATATAAGCATGGTAGGTACTTTCATATAACTGCTTACATGATCTTCTCAAATCAGAGAACACCATATAGTTTTCAGCAGAATTAGACATTTTAAAATTTCTGTGTGCCTTCTTCTTTTCTAAGATCAGTGCCTTTAATTCAGGGCTAAACCAATGAGGAAACATAAATATTAAAACATTCATTAAGAATATCATAAAAGGTATTCAAAGTAACATTCACATCATTTTCATTAACAAGTAAGTGCTAATCAAAACAAGACAAATAATTATTAATTTCTAAATAATTGCAGTTTTTAAAATCATTATAGATACAACAGTATTGAAACTCATGCATTTGCTCAGGCATTGGGATCTCCAAGCTTAATGCTGGATGATAGATATCACATCTGGTAATAGGGACATTTGATATATTCCATTTAACTCCTGGAGTTCTACTAAACACCAGATCCAGTACATTACCAGATATATTGGGAAATGAATTCAGCTGATATATATTTAAATACACAAACAAGTCCAACAAAATGTCTGCATTTTGGTCTGAACCACTCAAGAAAACAGGAACAGCTCCATATTCATCATTCCTCCACATGATACCAGACAGGTTAAAATCTCCACATCACATAAACTTGACATCACATGTGACCAAATTTTAATAGCCCTATTTGGATTTTGTAGAAAAACACACATTTAATATGGCTCTACTTTAAACAAAATATGTCTGGGATGGAGCATTGTCAAAACTAAGAAGTTTTATGTAGGTTGCGTTGAGTCTTATTTTGCAACAGTGGTGCAATTTACAAAAAATGGGCAAAAAATCTAAATAATCGTATACAGCTGAAGTTTTGCATGTGAACTAATAATTGCATATAGAAAAACTTTTTTCCTTTTTGCCAACTAAATCAAATCAAATTTGACAAAGCAACGTCACAAAAGCGAAACAAATCTATGCTAATATATATATATATATATATATATATATATATATATATATATATATATATATATATATATATATATATATATATAAATAAATAGAAATATACAACAATTACTAAAATAGTAAATAGGTTTCCTAAAATCTAAATTTAAAATCATAAAAACATTTATTCTGTAAGAACTGAGAGTAGTGGCTTGCTTGAAGCCTAAACTATTTTCAATAGACCTTATTTTTTGTGGTAACAGGCTATAGGCCCGGACAGCCATGTAATAAGGCCCTTTTTCAAAATATGCCGAACTATGGGCTGGCATCTTTAGATCCCCTCTGCCTCTTGTGACAGTTGACATTTCAGTGCTATAGTGGTCACTGTTAACAGCAAAGAGGTCATAATGCTTTTTGACAAACATCACCAGGGACAGAAAATATAATGATGGTGCAGTCATGATATTCAGAGACTTAAAATGAGGTTTACATGATTTTCCAGGGTGCAACCCCAGCATAACTCGGATAATTATTTTTTGTGTTATAAAAATTTGTTGAGCAGTCGAAGATGATCCCCAAAACATCACACTATAAGATATCAATGACTGCACCTCTGCAAAATAAAACCGTCGCAGTGATTGCAAAGCCAGTGATCGCCTCAATCGACGTACCAGAACACAAAACCTATTAAGTCTCGGCTGTAGAGTCGCAACATGCTGCTCCCAACTAAGGGTAGCATCCAAGGTAACACCCAGAAATCCAACATTCTCAGCCACCTAAATCGTCCTTCGCTGCAAGTGCACATAGACAGACTCTGAACACTGACGATTCTTTCGGAACGACACCAGACCAGTCTTCTCACAATTCAACACCAATCCCATCCCAGCATACCAATCCCGCATTGCCCCCGCCGCACGCGAGCATCCCCAAGACAGATCCGGAAAACCCGCCCCCGCGAGAACAAACGAGGAATCGTCAGCATACTGGCAAAGCAGGCCACCAGGCATTCCATCCGAGAGAGTATTCACATACAGCAGAAACAACACAGGACCAAGAATCGAACCCTGCGGAACACCCTGGGTCATATAAACTGGTTTAGAAAAATATTTGTTATGGTCCTTTGTGATGCACACTACCTTCCTTTTTCCCTCCAAGTAGGACTCCAACAAAGAAGCACATAGTCCTCTTATACCATAGTATGAGAGTTTACGAATCAAGAGTCTATGATTTATTGTGTCAAAGGCCCTTGACAGATCAAAAAAACGCCCCGCAACCTTCCTGTTAGTATCAACATTACCTATGATATATGAAATTGCTCTAAATACGGCAAGTTGAGTGGATCTATTAGGTCTGAAGCCATACTGGTGGTCTGCTAGAATGTTAAAACTATGTAAAAAAGTGATGACACGAGTATATATTAATCTCTCAAAGACTTTTGATAAGAAGGATAGAAGAGACACAGGTCTGTAATTTGTCATGTTTAGTTTGTCTCCCTTTTTATGAATGGGTATCATTTTTGCTGCCTTAAGTGCGCCAGGAAAAACACCTGTTTGAAAACATACATTTATAATGTTCGCAATAGGTTCAGCAACAAGGTGGGCTGGATGTTTGAGAATTTTTGTTGGTATTTCATCGAGCCCCACCGAAAACTTATTAGACAGATTCATAATTACCCTAAAGATCTCCGGGCTATCCACAGAATTCAAGAAAATAGTTGGAGCAACTGAATCGGCGAGGGTCTCTCCACCCATAGGGATGACAGCAGGGATATCGAACCTATTCACAAATAAATCAGCAATCATCTGTGGGTCATCAACGATACTGTGCTTGTGAAGCACTCTAATATCTTGATAAGTCCATACTCGATTGGCAGTTTTAGTTTTATTACTAGAGTTTAAAATTTTATTTTCATTCACGGCCATTCTAAATTCTTTAAGATATTTCCGGTACTCTTTTCTATCTATCGTGTACTGCCGGTACACCTTTTCATCGTTGGTAATTTGAGACCACACATAAAGATCCTTTATATACTTGGCATAGTTTTTTATTTCAGTATTTATGTAAGATTTCTCTATATTTTTTTGCCTTGAGCTGCACAAAGGAAATGATTTATCGAAATAGTAGTATAGTACATTATAAAATATTTGATATTTCTCATTTGGGTCTTCTGAAGTCAGAACATCATTCCAGTTCTCCTCACTTAAAGAACCTATGAAATTATCTATATTATTCGGTTTAAAAAAATGTTTTTTGAAAAATTTATTGGGGAAAATAGGTTTTTCATACGATGCCAAAGTCAAATTTCGAATAAAGTTATTAAAAAAAATCCTATATGATGCGGACTGGTTATCCTGTATATATATATATATATATATATATATATATATATATATATATATATATATATATATATATATATATATATATATATATATATATATATGACATCCACTATTACGTAATAAGAATTTTTTTGTTCAGGTTAGATTTGAGTATAAGAAAATATCAAGAAAAGCAAGAAAGGAAGTCTAATCAAGCTAATAAACAGCCAGTGTCAGCTGATACACCATCACCGAGCACCGGAAAGAAATCCGGTGCTCAATGTTCGCCACCCGCTAAAACAACAGATTGTCCTAAGAGTACTAAGTACTACGAATGTCAAATCTGCCCGGGAGTTTTCGGAGACGTACCAAGTTTAAGGGATCATATTTTGTTGCATGAAAAGGAGCAACGGATTATGTGCTGGAAGTGTAACTTGAGATTCACTACGCTGGCGTCTCTAAAAGACCATTTTAAAATTTACCATACCCAGGGTAAGTAAGTAGAAACTTCGTTAAAATGTTAATTCGTAAATTGATCCCAGATAATTAATTAAAAATTAATTTTAGGAATTTTGTGATTGTTATAAGTCTAGGTAGAATTAATCCCCGGGGAATTTACAGAACAGTATCACACATCAAGTACGGATCTTGACAGGGGCTATTGAGGCAATGCCCCTTTCCCAAATAGGTGCATGGGCAAAAAAAAGCCGGAAATGTTTCACTCAGTTTTTATTCAGGAATACATTCGTGCTTTGGTTTCCTGTAGAAAATGTTCCAAATGAGATTTTGACTAAACATCTGCCAATTTTTACAAGAAATCGAACGAACATTGTATTCCCGGATTTATACTGAATCACATATCCCCATCCTTGAAAAACTACGCTATAACATATATATATATATATATATATATATATATATATATATATATATATATATATATATATATATATATATATATATATATAAACCGCTGATTTTTTTAGATATCAATAACACTTTTTTCAAAAATATCGTAAGCAAGGTTGGAAACACACAGTGCTGAATAATTATTCTTTATAGAAAGCTGTTACAACATGGGAATAAACAAACTGCGTCGCAATCAAGATATGAATACCTCCACTTGATCTGCTTAGTGAGAATGGAAGAACACATTTTTTTTCTGTTTGAAGTTTTTCTCTATCTTTCGTTGTTAAGAAATATCGAGCATTGAAAAAGGGCTTATTTTGATCAAAAATACACTTAAGATAGAATTTTAAAAAGCATTTTGTAGCTCCAACCCCAAAAAACTGTGATCAGATTTTTCTTAGGAGCCTTGATACAAATATTGCGTTAAAATTAGCAAAGGCAAAAAAAAACTTTTAAATTTCATTCGCACTTAACTCTGCCTGAAAGTACTTGGAAAGAGCTTTCAAGCGCTTCAAAATTGTCGTACGATCATTCCTTAGTGAAATATAAAATTTTGAAACTCTACTTGTTTTCACACAGGGATGGCAAAAGCGATTGACGGGTAGTAATATATATATATATATATATATATATATATATATATATATATATATATATATATATATATATATATTATAGTTGTGCATGTTAATCGTTATTATCTTATCAGTACCAGATATCAGTGCAAATTTTCTGGATGTCACATAAAGTAACAAAGACTGATTTTGTAGTTCCACTAATGCCAAAACAAATGAAAATAAAAACAATTGTGATCGTCGACATCATAAGTAACGACAACGAACGAATAAGCTGAAGATAACGCCGGGAAGCCCCGCCTACTCTGATTTTAGCTCTACGTGTTGCCAACCTCAATTTTGATAACCAGTTTACATACAGCTGGTTTATCTCAATATGTGACATTTGTTTTCTACATGTTAGGGTAATTTTACAGGCCTTTTTCTATAGCTTTCAATTACCCGCTCCAACTTCTTTGACTTTGAAACAATTTAAAAAAAAATATGCCATTTAATAATACCAAACGAAAGACATATTTTCAAGTCTTAAAAATGTGTACATTCTAATCTGTTTCAAAGATAATTGGTGTTACTAACAATATATCATTTTATTTTAGATTTATATAAAATTGTTAATTCTGAAGCTGAACCGTCGTCTTCTGCAGCTGATAGTACAAATGCTAGGTAAGTTGCTGTAAATAGGTATATACAGTGTGATCAAGAGAGTGTGCGCTATACGAGGACTTTTTATTTTTGATTAAATATCTATATATCACTAAATCTATTTTAATAAAGCTTAATTCCGTAGTTATGCCAATTTTTTGAACTTGCCGAAAATTGTCTAAAAGAAAAGAGTTAAATACTGTTTTATTTTCAATAGAATATCGTCAAAACCAGCTAAGATAGGCATAGAAATGTCTTAATAAAAATGAAAGGTAATCAAAGTATCTTTATGATCAGGTAGATAAATACAGGGTATCTCGTTTGGAAAAACGTGGTAAATGAGTTTGAATTTCGTTAAATTTGCATTACGTTATGGGTGTTTTTGTTCTTATTAATGTTGGAAAATATTACAAATTTTATAACGCTTTTTCAAAAGTTATTTAGTAATGCCGCAGAAATATGTAATACTAATTTCAGGATTGTTTAGAAAATTGTGTGGGGCACCCAATTATATAAAAATATAAAGGGTGTTAAACATTTTAAATAAGACACATATGTTTGACCAAAAAGGATAATATGTCTTTTTCAATTTCAGGAAAAAATCGACACTAGCAAAAATTGCTTGTCCTGACTGCCCAAAGAACTTCCGCGGTATAAATTCTTACATGAACCATACTTGCACTCCCGTATCGCCAAAATCCGTTCAAACAATTTCCTGCTCTACTTGCAAGAAGGATTTTCACGGTGTAGACGCTTATATGATCCGCAATGGTACCTTGAGGAGTACGAAATCAAATGAACTTGGCGACGATAAAGTAAAAGAAGAGGGGCAGGAATTTGGCTGTGGACATTGTTCGGCTGTGTTTTATAGTTTGGACGATTTGGATGAACATAACTGCATTTCTGCGTCTACAGATAGTATCAATAAAGATGGAGAGGGCTCGTTCAAAGTAAGTAAAGTTAGTAATAATAAACAACAAAATACAAGTTCAAAAATACGAGGTGTGTCCTAAAAGTATTGACCTAGGTTTATAACTTCGCGCCATAACGTTGTAGTGACCTCTGTGGGGGTACGACCGTAACCAGTGACCCCTTATAAACGTGCCGTTTATCGTAGTTACTAATAGGCGGCTGTGTTAGTTTGCGCGTGTAATATTTTTATTTACAGTGCCTTTTTTACGTTCTTCGGATTTCTTTATAGCTGAAAATGACGGAGAGATGTGAACAACGAATTTGCATCAAGTTTTGTCTTAAACTCGAAAAAATTGTGCTAAAACTATTGAAATCATGCAGAAGACCTTTGAGGACAAGTATACTGAAGCAAACATCCTTTCAGGTACCAAGCGTTAGCCTATCTTTTTTCTTAAGCGCCCAAGATCAAATATACTGTTTCGGATGGCCGGTCTTTAAACGCATTGTATTATTCAATCACCTTTATTGTCACAATTCTGTCAACTTGTCAGACAATTCAAGTTGCTTCAACGATGTCTCAAAATAAACATCGAAGTTTCATGAGGAAATTAACAAAAGGTGAAATTAATTAAATAAATTATGAACTCGTAGAAAATAAACCTAAAACGGTACAAACTAGAAACACAAACTAACCCTGCTATAACGTCCGTTACATTGCCCCCTTCCAAGTATTGATCGTCCGGATCAATCGTCTTGATTTTGATAATGGGCCAATATGTCAAGATCTACAACTTTCATCTTCGCATGAGGGCTTTTTCGAATTCGGTAAATCAGATCATTTAGTCGGGTCACTACTTTGTACGGATCTTTCCATGACTTCTGAAGCTTTGGTGAACGCCCTTTGGTTATTTTCAGATTGTATAACGACACTTTTTCATCAGCCATGAATCTACCAGTATTGGCTTTGAAGTCATAGCGGATCTTCATTTTGTCTCTTTCTACATGTAGTCGTCTCTGTATTTTTTCGAGGATGACCTGTAGGATGTTATGCTTCCGTAGTCCCTTTCACGGTCGCGATCCATCTCGATGTATTCTCTCGAGGATGACCTGTGCAACTTTCTTCTTCCATAGCCCTTTTCGCGGTCACTATCTCTTTCGTAATGGTTCTTTCCTCCACCAGCAGTAATTTTCGGGTAATCTCTGTAAAAGTGACCGTTGTATCCGTACTGGTAACAACGCATGTTATTCGAATGGTGCCAGCGACCCTGACCCCTTCTCGATCTGGCAAAAGTCATTCTAATGCGACAACCGCAAACTTTAACTCCATCGCAAGCCCTGATGGCAGCTACAGCATCTTTTTTATCTTTGTAAACACCAAATCCAAAACAGGGGATACTATTACTTAACCAGACTTCTTTAAGTTCACCATAGGGAGCAAAAACTTTCCCCAAGTCGCTCCTTCGAACTTCAGCACCTATATTAGCAATATGAAGCCGATCATCATCTGTCAGAAACAGTACTGCAAGTACAGTAGCTTTGTACATGTCCTCCTTGGCCACACTTTCAACAATGAATTCTATTTCTGTCTCAAACTGAAGGGCATAAGCAAAAGCCTCGGAAATTTTCTTTATTTGGGCCATTCTTAGCGTTTGCCTTGTTTCCGAATCGCGTAAACCTTCGATAAAATTATTTACTGCTAATTCTTGCTTGATTTCTTCCGGATATGTTGGGTAAGTCAAATTTACTAGCCTCATTATATCCGCCTCATATTCTTGCAGACTTTCGTTATATTTTTGTCTTCTTCCTTGGAGTTGGGCATTCTGTTTTTCTTTGAGAATGTTGCGTAGAACCTCCATAGCTTCACCTCGTAGTGCTTCAACAAGAGCACGTTCCTTCTCTGGTGGACTCCAATTACTGCCGGCAGAGGCGGCTTCGAATTGACGGACATGGTAAGCCAAGGTACTTTGTCGTCAAAGATAGGTGGCTTCATCACACTAGTTGCAGGAACGCCATCTACCTTTATTATACCTGTACTGGCTACCTTCTCGATTTGCAAATGAAACTGTTGCATCTGTTTCTGGGTTCCAGTCACTTCATGTTGTACTTCGATATGTACGTCTTCTCTAATTTTGCTAATCTTCTGTTGCATTTCTTGTTCTATGCGCTTCATATCTTCTTGATTTCTTGTAATGTCTTTTATCAGTTCTTGTTTCATATTTTCTTGACTTGTCTTAAGTTCCTGTCTTATGCCCTCCCAGGTTTGTTTTTAATTCTTGTTTTATACTTGATTTTTCTTAATGTCTTCTTTCAATTCTTAGTTCATGTTTTTTTGGCTTGTTTTCAGTGTCGTCAATTCTTGTCTCATATCATCTTGGCTTGTCTTTAATTCTTGTTTTATTTCTTCTTGGCTTGTCTTTGATTCTTATTTCATATCGTCTTGGCTTGTCTTTAATTCTTGTTTCATATCGTCTTGTCTTGTTTTCAGTGTCATCAATTCTTGTTTCATATCATCTTGGCTTGTCTTTAATTCTTGTTTCATATCATTTTGGCTTGTCTGTAATGTCATAAATTCTTGTTTCGTATCGTCTTTATTTTTCGTCATATTTTTTTTTCAATTCGTGTTTCATCTCTTCTTCTATCATCATCTGTATCTGATTTAAACTAGTTTGAAGTTGTTCTTCCATTTTCTTCTTTCCACTGGCATACAATTTCGGTTCTATTTTTACCTTTTTTTTTCTAATTTTCTAACCTGAACTAACCTCTTCTGGATTTGATCTCACTTCTGACACCAATTTGTTCCGGACGGTCTTTAAACGCAGTGTATTATTTCAATTGTGTCACGATTCTGTCATGTTGTCAAACAATTCAAATTGCTTCAATGACGTCTCAAAATAAACTGTCTACGAAAGCCGATCTGGACCCTTTATATACCCTTTTGGCCGATACCAGAAGATTCCCTAATTTTCTAGAAGGGTTTCCATACTACATGGTGATGTCGATAAGGCCATTTCAAAAATAAAAAATAGTAACAGCAAAGGTATTGATGGAATTAACACAAAAATAATAGGTAAGCCCCTAACAATATTGATAACTCAATCTATAGCTTGCAGTACATTTTCCAAAGTTTTCAAAACTGCAAAGGTGGTATCCCTCTTCAAGAATAAGGACTCCATTGATTACTACAACAATTATCGCCCCATATCTTTATTACCAATCTTGTCAAAAGTTTATGAACGAATTTTGAAAAATCAGGCTAATGATCACTTTGAGTCAAACAAATTATTTGCCTTGAACCAGTTTGGATTCCGAAAGAACAGGACCACAACTTTAGCTATTGATCACTTCACTAGTAATGTTTTACAGGGCTTTGAAAAGTATCTTAACACACTTGCATCCTTTTTAGACCTCACAAAGGCATTCGATTGTGTCACACATAGCATTCTTCTAAAAAAACTACCATTCTACAATTTTCAGGCTGATGCCATTCTGCTCCTTAATTCATATCTGTCGGATCGTGATCAGTATGTTCACTTCGGGCAGTGTAATTCTAAAAAACAATCCCTAAGGTATGGTGTACCTCAAGGGTCGGTATTAGGTCCCATTTTATTCCTCATCTATATAAATAACCTAGCATACTGTAAGGGTAAGGGAGTCAACACTGTTTTGTTTGCTGACGACACAACGTTTTATATAAGTTATCACCCTTCAGAGATTGACAGTCTTGATTACCAAACTTCAGAAAAAAACTATTTCAATGGTTTTGAGCAAATCGCCTATCTTTGAACAACTCCAAATCACAAAGTATTAATTTTAATCTAAGAAATAACAGTGAAATTGTACAGTCCTTTCTACCTCAATGTGCAATGAAGGTCAAATTTCTGGGAGTACACCTAGATGCAGGATTAACCTGGGAGCAACACCTTGTTAATCTCTCAAAAAAACTATCCCGACAACTGTTCCTGTTCAGGAGTCTTGCACGGGTAACTTCCAAAGAAACTCTTCGGACAGCATATCACAGTAACTGTCATTCTCTTTTGGCTTATGCTATTCTTTCCTGGGGTCATTTTTGTCATACTGATAAGGCATTTGGACAACAAAGAAAATGCATTCGTATTATCTCTGGGCTTGGTTATAGAGAAGATTGTAGAAATTCGTTTAAGAATTTAAAAATTTTAACTTTACCTTGTGTGTACATTATGCAGTGTTTGTTGTACATTAAACAAAATCTTGATCTATACAGATCACATGAAGATATTCACAACTATCCAACAAGAAACAACAACAATCTTGTACCAGACTTTAGCCGGCTTGAGAGATCCAGAAATGGTTCAAGATATTTAGCAATAAAGTTCTACAACTGCGTGCCAGCTAGAATTAAAGCTCTTAACTTCAATCAGTACAAAAAACAAATCAAGAGCTACCTTGTGCTGAACCCCTTTTTTTCGTTTGAGGAGTATTTCGAATATAATTTTAATGTGTAGTATTGTCTTTGTCTGTTGTCAGCTTCTCTTAGCTTTTTTTTTACCAAAACTTTCTTCTTAAGGAAGAATCAATATTGTGTAATGTTTTATTTGTATTAATGATAATTAATTGACAAAATTTTAATATTTTATTTATTTGACTTGTAAAAGTACTATTTGTATATTATTACTAATAAATTATCTTATCTTATCTTAAATAAAAATAGGAAAAAAGAGTAATTTGGTCATTTCTACACCTTTTCTTATAGGCGTTCCATTTTCAAAATAAGGAAATAGATTTTACTAATAAGTAACAAACGTTCTTTCATCGACGTCTCATGGGGAAATTAACAAAAGATAAAATTAATTATGAACCTAAAACCCTATAAACTAGAAATACAAACTAAAACTATGAAGTGTATACTGCTTTAATGTTCGGTACAATACTTTGCCAGAACCCAGAATATTATATATATCAAACTTTTAATAAAATTTCCTTATCTCCCAACAATTTTAAGGCATCTAGGCGAGGTATTTGGTTAATCATAAAGTTAGTTTAGTTGTTTGTATCTTATTAATATCGTGATGTATTCTTTTGGATGCGTTAAGGTTAGTTAAGGTTTAGAATTTAAAATGAAATGTACAATTTATGAATTCAGATTTTTTGTAGCTGGGCTTTGGCCTCTTAGAAATACATTGCCAAATAAATACATTATATAGAGAAAATTCTCTCTTCCAATTTACATTATCAGAAACGTTCATTTCGTAAAACACTGTACGATGTTCTGAAATATTATTATCCAGAACACAGACAACATCATTGTCATTAAAGTTAACAAATAAGTCATCCATGACCGAGATACTGGTGTCACTTGCACGAGTTGGCAACACACCCTAGACACTAAATTGAAACAAGACGATAGTTCCACACAATGTCCAAATTCTGCTTTGTTGTTATAAGAATTAAAATTAATGCACTCCCGATATAGCTCTCTACAACTTTTAGTTATTCCCATAATTGAAATGCCCGCTCAAAAGGCACCGGTTCGACGACATACAGACTACAAACTAATGCGAAACGCACTCAAGGCTATCCCAAAAATTGACAACGCAAACTGCTTCATCATGTAGAAACGCCGATGAGAGCATCTTGTTCAGTCGAATGGAGATTACTTTGAAAGATGTCATAGACCAAGAAAACTCTATTGAGAAACTATGTGATATTTTTTACAAAAAATTATATGACACGTTGGATGTTTCCGTAGCTAAATATAAAAAGATTCCGAAACGAAATTATCCACCTTGGTTTTCTCGTCATATTATACATTGCATTAAACAAAAGAATGAATCTCAAAAAAAAAATATAAAACTTCTGGAAGTTTGCTTCATTTGGAAAATTTTAAATCACTAAGAAGTAAAATAAAAAAGACATATATATCTCATACAAAACATATATTCGGGGGGTGGAGGATAATGTTAAAAGGAATCCTAAACAGTTTTGTAATTTTATTAAATCGAAAAAGGAACTACAGGGTATCCCAAATAGTATGTCTTTTAATAATAAAGAAGTTTAATAATAAAGAAGTTAATGGTTTTCTCGTCATATTATACATTGCATTAAACAAAAGAATGAATCTCAAAAAAAAATATAAAACTTCTGGAAGTTTGCTTCATTTGGAAAATTTTAAATCACTAAGAAGTAAAATAAAAAAGACATATATATCTCATACAAAACATATATTCGGGGGGTGGAGGATAATATTAAAAGGGATCCTAAACAGTTTTGTAATTTTATTAAATCGAAAAAGGAACTACAGGGTATCCCAAATAGTATGTCTTTTAATAATAAAGAAGTTAATACTTTACCTGATATTTTAAATGCTTTTGCGGAATTCTTTAAGCAATCCTTTTCTTCGACCAGTCCGGTATCCGTGGATGATTCATGTTCCGTAGATTCCATCTTTCCAATTGTTCATATATCTGATTTCACTGAATCTGAAATAGTTAATGCTATAAAGAAGCTTAAATCTAAATTTACTACTGGTCCGGATTTAATCCGAGCCTTTCTAATACGAGACTGCAGATTCGTCCTAGCTAAACCACTTAAAATACTGTATAATAGGTGTTCAAAATTAAACAGATTTCCTTCCATATGGAAATCTTCCAAGGTTTGTCTTGTTTTTAAGAAAGGGGATAGATCTGAAGTTTGTAATTATAGACCGGTGTCTATTATATGCAATTTTTCTAAAATATTTGCATTTTTACTTCATGATTATATTTTTCCATTAACTAAAAATTTAATTACTCCATCTCAACATGGTTTCTTAAAGGATAGGTCGACGACAACTAATCTCATGATTATGATTCAGGATATAGCTGAGGCTATTGATCATGGTTGTCAGATGGATGTTGTTTATTTGGACTTCACAAAGACATTTGATCGTTTGGACCACTCCATCTTACTTAAGAAATTGTCATCATTTGGATTTTCAGGTTCACTAATAACGTTATTTAAATCATATCTCCATAATCGTATTCAGTATGTTGAAATTCGCGGTTCTCGCTCAGTGAAATATATTTCAAGTTCTGATGTGCCGCAAGGATCAGTACTGGGACCTTTATTTTTTAATATTTTTATTAATGACATTGTTTCTGTTGTTGACATGGATATTTTATAATATGCCGATGGTATTAAGCTATATAGCAGGATAAATTGCTTACAGGATTGTATAGAGCTTCAATCAAACCTGGAACAGGTGTTCCGAAAATTATCTGCAGCTCAAAGTGGAGAAGTGTAATGTTATAACTTTCACTTCGAAATTTTCTTCATTTCGATATGAATAATCGTTGAATACCGTGGTACTCTCGCGGGCAGATCTCTTTAAAAATCTCGAAGTCACTTACGATCCCAAGCTTTCATTTTCTTTTCATATGAATAATATCGTTTCTGAAGCCACAAAGGTTTTTGGGGTTATCATGCGTTGTACTCGCGTTTTTAATAACACTGACGTCATCAAATTATTGTATTTCTCATATGTGAGGTCTAAACTAGAATACGCATCAGTTGTGTGCTCCCCAGGCTACAATACCCACGTCAATACTTTGGAGAGGGTCCAAAGAAGGTTTTTGAAATACCTCAATCTTAAGAGTTTTGGGGTTTATCCTAAGCAAGGTTTTTCACATGAACTATTGCTTCAGAAATTTAACTATTCATCTTTAAAAGTACGGCGGGAATTTTTCTTACTAACAATTCTTTTTAAGGTACTTAACAATTTTATTGACTGTCCTATTTTAGCTAGGATCAACTTAAGTATCCCTCGTATAAATTGCCGAAATTTTAACGTATTTTATCTCAGAACTCCCAGAACTAACGTGCTCAAATTTTCGCCTCTATATTTCGTGTGCGGCACTTACAACAAGAGTAATAGCTTTGATATATTCAGCTCATCTCTAGGAACTGTCAGCCGGATTCTGGCACATTGACCTTGGCACTTCTTTCTTTTTTCTCTTTTTTTTTTCTCTTTCTCATCCTTAATTAATTTGTATGTTCAACTTTGTATATGAAAGTAGATAGCATAACATTGTAGTATACATTTAATATTAGAATTAATTATTTTAGTTAAATTTTTATTTGTATTTAAATTTATATATATATATATATATATATATATATATATATATATATATATATATATATATATATATATATATATATATATATATATATATATATATATATATATATTTGTCGTTTGAAGCTAATTTAAAATTGTTTGTAGACGTATTATTTGTGTAATCACTGCCTTGTAGTTGGGTCTCAAGACTTGTAGGGCAGTTATTGTAAATAAATGAATAAATAAATCTGTGGGAAAACGAAAAATAATACCAGCGCGAAGTTGTAAATGCAGTGTGACAGCATTTGATTATAGACTCCTGTAAACGTAATATTCTGGGTAGCGTTGGCCGTTTTGTCTACAATCATACTGCTGTTCCATATTAATTTGTAGCTATCTTACGACTCAAAGGTAATAAAGTTGAGATTATGCTTAAGTACGATAATTGATTTAGTTTTCCTTTAGACTTTCTTGGGTGGTAATAAGAAATATATACTATCCCGTTCTCACGGATAAAATATATCGATAGAGTGAATATTTAATTACCCATTTGAGCAGAATATACTGCACGTTAAACAATATGAAATAACTAGTGTTTGTTCCATTACAGCAGGTCGGATATTTCTGAGACACACCTTGTATATTTAATATAACGAAAATATTTATTTCTAAGTTTAGATGTGTTCAATTTTAGAAAGACTTCGTCGTAGGCCGCTCAGAATGCTCTATAAGCGACGATTTAGAGCTACCAGAATGCGACTCTGCGGGTAAAAATGCAGATCTCGAATACGAATGTTCTTACTGTCTTTTGAGCTTTAAAACCGTTACAGGTCTAGACAGGCACCCTTGTAAAGGAGTTCCAGAAAAAACAACCGACACAGGAGCCGTAAATATCCAAGAAGTGAAAAAGGAGAGCTTGTTTGAATGCCTCCACTGCATATCTTTATTTGAAAACGAGCAGGAATTGGATCAACATGAATGCAGCAATAAAACTGCTGAAATTTCCCAAAAAGTTTCAAATAATGATCTTCCAATTATTCGAGTTTCTACTGATGCACATTCAACCATTACTTCTTCTTCTGTTAGTAATATACCTGTCATCCAAGATTCTACTGCTTCTTTTAAGGTTCCTTTTGCTAAAACTCCGCCCAATACTGCTGATAATAGTTTGATTAAACTGATAAAATCTGATCCCGACTATGAGGACTCCTTTCTGTCTTCTGATTCTACCATCCATTTAGGAATTGAAAATTATAATGAAATACATCATGGAAACAAAGTTTTGGATAATTCTCATGCTGATTCCAACAAAGCAAGTGAAAAAGTTGAAGTTGCAAAGAGTACAAATATCACTAGTCAAGTGAAAGTGCACAAACCCAAAATAATGTCGTCAACTAAGAAAAAAGAAGTAATTAATAGAGTTGCCAACATGTTTGGAGTGCAAATTATAGAGGGTAAAGATAGAAATAAGGATCAAAATAAGGATAATAAATATCGTTGTGTCGGATGTGACTTCGAGACTTCCATTCATAAAGATTTTTTGTTTCACTACAATTGTTGTGATAAGGCGCTGCAGTGTCCTTATTGTTCTTTTATGACAAATATATCAGAGTAAGTATTAATCTTATATTTTTATAGTTCTTGTGTAGCGTATTGTATTTTTTTAGAAGGTTGTGGCAAAATGTATTGTAGGTTTTACTTGGTTTTAAAGTTTCTAAAAGTTGCGCATCACTGGACTTCCCTTGTCTTTATTTTTTGCTCAATATTACGACGTTTCGGCTAGTAGTTATCTCTAGTCGTTTTTAAGTGAAACTGAACAAATTCTTAAGTTACGCGACTATTTATACTAAAGGAACGTAAGCGAGACTCTACAAAAATCTGGGAAAACGGAACGGAACATCAGCAACTGCCCTAATGAACCTACAGAAAGATTCCAGTATTAAGATTCTACTTGCGAAGAAGGGAAATGCTATAGTACTAATGAATGCTCAGACATGTAACTAAAAAATTGACAAAGTTTCAAGAAAATGAAATTATACTATACTATTGCTGAAGATCCTACATCTACCATTAAAGGAAGAATCTGTCGCGGTATATTCCTGAAAAGACCCGGATTAAGTGAACTCCACACCACAGTAAAACTTCTCATCTTTATTGATTCCTGAAGATACATTAACAAACCTGAAACCAATACAAGGAAATACATCGTCCTGACTCGAGAATTCGCAACATTTTGTAAAAATTATACGCGAATGAAAGTAGAACCAGACGGCCTTCTTATTAGCTGTGACTTGGAAAACCTTTACACCAGCTTACCAGTTAAGGAGTCACTGAATATCATAAGAAAGAAACTTGACAAAGACCAGACCTTGGAAAGAATATCTGTACCACCATACGACATCATGGAGTTGATGGAATGTTTGACCAATTCCATTTCCAAGACGAGGAAAAATTCTTCATCCAGGCTGATGGGAGGACCTTCACTTTCACTTGTGGTCGCAAACATTTTCATGGAATGGTGCGAGACCCTTGCAATTAAATTCGCAAAGAGGAAACCAAAATTATGGCTTAGATGCGTAGACGATAACTTTATTATAATAATAATAATAATAATGGTTTATTAACGGCAATAAATCATACAAATTCCATTTTATATAATTTGTTAAATACGAATAAAAAATCTGAGTCGAAACAATCACAAAATATCACAAGTCACATCAATACTAAAAAGAATAACAATTAACTAAAACAATAATACTGTCACTACAGTCTATTAAGTATAAAATTTAATTATTTAAAAATTCTGTATTACTACGTTTAAGTGAGTTGAGTGAGAGTATAAATGGGTCAACATTCCCAGGAAGTGAATTAATTTCCCTACATAGTCTGGACATTGGAGTGTTAAACGCATAGTTTAGTTTGTCCTTGATCTTATAAAATAATATTAGGTCAAGATAGATGCGTCTATTGGATAATGATAACAAGCTCATATGATCCCGTACCACACTGAATGGCACATGTTGCTTAAAAGCAACAAATTTCAAGAAACGGACCTGTACCCTCTCGATTTTATTTTTGTAAATTTCATAGCTTGGTGACCAGACTGAAGATGCATACTCCCAAGACTGATTGAACCATTGAGCAGTATACAGATTTAAAACACTGCATATTGCTGAAATCAGCCAGTGTGCGTTTAAAAAAAACCAACAAGCCTCAAAACACGGGCCGAAATATTATCAACGTGCAAGTCAAAAGTAAGACCCTCATCAAATATCACCCCAAGATCCTTTATATGATCTGAGCGAGTCAGCATTGTATTGTGCAATGTATAATTATAAATTATACTATCTTTTTTCTTCGAGAAAGTAATGGCAGAACATTTTGTTAAATTAAGCTGCATGAAATTGCGGTCACGCCACTGAGTAAAACTATCCAGGTCACCTTGCAAGGCCACACAGTCCTCTATCTCTTCAACAACCTTAAATATCTTCAAGTCATCAGCCTATAAAATACATCGGCTTGAGACTATAGAATCCTCTGTCATTCACAAAACAATTAAAAAGAAGGGGTGCCAAATGTGCCCCCTGTGGGACTCCAGAAGTGACAGGTATATCAGCAGATTCAACGCCATCAATCTGCACCCTTTGTATTCGATTGGAAAGATAGCTGTCAATCTACTTAAGAAAAGCTCCGTGGATACCCATGCTACTTAGCTTCATCAAAAGAAGCTGATGATCCAACTTGTCAAAGGCCTTGGAGAAGTCAGTGTATATAGCATCCACCTGACAACGTCTCTCCAACGCCTCCAACAAGACCTGCTCATAAGCCAACAGATTAGTGACTGCAGAACGACCACGGACAAAGCCATGCTGGGCAGTAGAGAAAATACTTATAAAGAGGGAATATATTTTTTGCTGGACTATCTGTTCAAACAATTTACTAAATATAGAGAATTTTGAGATACCTCTATAATTCTCAACATTCGTCTTATCACCACATTTGTAGATTGGGGTACTTCCAAACATCGGGAAACACCAGTGGACAGATATACATTAAATATTTCAGATAATATTGTGGAAAGAATACACTGGCAACTTTTGATAAAATGAGGTGAAATACCGTCCGGCCCCACTCCCAACCTACTTTCTAGATGCGAGATTACATTAAATACATCCACAGGTGTCACATGCAGAGAACCAAGATCAGTTGACCCTGCACAGTTATGAGATGGGAGGCTACCGGAGTTACTAGAATACACAGATGAAAAAAATAACCTGAAGAGCTCCACTATGTCTGATTGATTATTAGCCCAAGAATCACCATAGGACATTGAGCTGGGGAAACAACCTCTTGCATTTTTCGCATTCACATAACCCCAAAATGCACTATTATCGGAACATATAGTCCCCTCCATATCCGAAATATAAGCATGATAGTTACTTTCATATAACTGCTTACATGATCTTCTCAAATCGGAGAACACTATATAGTTTTCAGCAGAATTAAACATTTTAAAATTTCCGTGCGCCTTCTTCTTTTCCAATATCAGTGCCTTTAATTCAGGGCTAAACCAATGAGGAAACTTCTTATTTTTAGCAATTGCTTTAGGTACATAAATATTAAAACATTCATTAAGAATATCATAAAAGGTATTCAAAGTAACATTTACATCATTTTCATTAACAAGTAAGTGCCAATCAAAACAAGACAAATAATTATTAATTTCTAAATAATTGCAGTTTTTAAAATCATTATATGTATAACAGTGCTGAAACTCATGCATTTGCTCAAGCAATGGGATCTCCAAGTTTAATGCTGAATGATAGATATCACACCTGGTAATAGGGACATTTGATATACTCACTTTAACTCCTGGAGTACTACTAAACACCAGATCCAGTACATTACCAGATATATTGGGAAATGAATTCAGCTGATACATATTTAAATACACAAACAAGTCTAACAAAATGTCTGCATTTTGGTCTGAACCACTCGAGAAGACAGGAGCAGCTCCACATTCATCATTTCTCCACATGATAGCAGGCAGGTTAAAATCACACATAGGTATTATTATCCAAAACATTCTCCAATGAGCAACAGAACTCATATATGCATGGAGGAGAAGCAGGAGAAATATAAACACATCCTATGATCACTCTATACTGGTCAACAGTTATCATGGCAAAGACCTGCTCGATCCGGTTACAATTTAAATGAAATTAATATGATGGATGATCTCTCACAGCAATCATCACGCCACCTCCACGAGCACTAACACTGGTATTGACTGAGCGATCACACATACAAAGTGAAGCGGTGAAGTCCAATCGCACCATCGCATACTTCACTCCTCAACCATGTTTCAGTAAAAAAAAATAAATCAAACTCAACCGCCACTGTAGAAGATCTCACATCAAGAAGTTTGTTGTTGATATATATATATATATATATATATATATATATATATATATATATATATATATATATATATATCCTACAGAATGGCGTATTACAAAGGTTATACCTACTTTCAAAGGAAGGGTAAAGCACGAAGTAACTAATTATAGGCCTATTAGCATAGTAAATGCAACGTCAAAGTTATTTGAAATAGTGATTTTTAACAGAATATATGATGAAGTTAAGCACAGTATATCTGAGTGTCAACATGGGTTCTTACCAAATAAGTCAACATTAACTAACTTAATTACTTTTACAAAATACATTCATAACTCGTTTAATAAAAAAACACAAGTTGATGTAATCTACACGGATATGGCATAGGCATTTGACAGAGTGAAACATACCCTTATAATACAATCTCTTAAGCAACTGAATGTTACAGAGAATCTGATAAATATTATTGCCTCTTACCTGACTGATAGAAAACAGTACGTTGAAATAAAAGGGACCAAAACATATATATTTAGAAGTACTTCTAGTGTTCCTCAGGGGTCTAATTTGGGACCTCTTTTATTCTTAATTGCCTTTAATAATATATGTAACGTGATCAAACACTCAAAAGCATTACTGTTTGCAGACGACTTTAAACTTTTTAGGGAAGTATTGACTGCTGATGATTGTGACTGTTTGCAGCAGGATCTGAATGATGTTGTTGAGTGGTGTCGAGTAAACGGTTTTTGTCTTAATGACAACAAGTGCTCGTCAATGTCCTTTGCTCTGAATAAGAATGTTTTAAATCAAGCCTATTCTATTAATGATATAGTGTTAAAACGGACTTCTTGTCAGAAGGATTTGGGAGTATTGTTTGATAGTTCATTGAATTTCAATGAACATATAATAAATAAAATTAATGAAGCTTACAAGATAATGGGTTTCATCATCAGATCTACTAGACATTTTGATGTCGATGTTTGCATGACACTTTTTGACAGTCTTGTACTGCCAAAACTGGAATACTGTAGTATAATATGGTCACCACAATATGAAGTGTGGAGTAGAATCATAGAACGTGTCCAGCGAAAGTTTTTAAAGTATATGTTTTTTAAAAAATTTGGATACTATCCTATTCAGGGTTATAATAACCTGGACTTATTGAATATATTTAACAGACTTTCATTGGAAAACAGACGTATAAAAATATGTTTGGTATATATATTCAAGATCTTAAAAAATAAAATAAATAGTCCAGACCTATTGCTGCAACTTCCATTTGTGGTAAATAAGGGTGGAACAAGACAAAGACCAACATTTTATCTAGAATTTCCTAGAACAAATACTTACAAAAATTCGCCCCTATACAAAATGTGTAATTATTTTAATACATACGTTAGTGATGTAGATTTAAGTAGTATTACTTTACGTAGATATAAGGATATTCTTGACCATAAATTGCTGGATTCTCAGGCTCAGATGTAATATTGACAATAATTTTAACTAGTAATGTTAGTTTAATGTTTTTAACTTTAAGAAAGGTATCTGTAACTGGCTTAACTGCTGTGGATGCTGTATTCAATAAATAAAAAAAATAAAAAATAAGTAAATATCAAGTTGAAATTTTCAGAACCTTAAGAGTCTTGTCTTACATTTACAAAGAGTCATGCGTTATGCTGTCCTGAAAGGTTATCTTAAGTTTAGACGTAATCTTTACGTTAGTATTTGTCCCGGACATTAGGTAATTACTGGAAGATTCCACGATTGCTTTCAGAAATATTGTTTGAAAGATTATAGGAAGCTTTCGTGTAAGGTTATATATACCAAGTAGAAACTTTCAGAAACTGACGTGGATTTTGTAGTAAGCTTAAAAATATCTTACATTATGCTTTCCTGAAAGGTTATAATAAACTTAGACGTAACTTTTACGTTAATATTTGTTGCGGACATTTGTAATTACCGCAGGATTCCACGAAAGCTTTTTGTAAGGTTTCAAAACTTTCTTGAAAGCTTGCTGCAATCATTCATGCTATGTGGGATGACACTACTCAGTCTAGTAAGTAACCATTAAAACCAAAACATTCCAACTTCCTAGCCAAGACCTGATGATTAACAGTACCAAAAGCCTTGCTAAAGTCGGTGTAAACAGAATCAATTTTACACCCTCTCTCCAAGACATTGGATATTGCAAACGCTGCAAAGGCCTTAATGTTTCGGAGTCATAATAGACTTAACCCGTCGCTTTACGTGAAATTATTGAAGTTTTACTGAAATTTTTTACACGATTCATTTTTAGGAAACTAGAGGTACACAGCTGGGCTGTTCACAATATAATAATATATTTGTGCCCTTACTGTCGATTCAGCACAGCAATGGAAGAAAATTTTAAAAAGCATATCGTTACTCATAAAGAATTTACAGCTGATATGCGGCAGACCTCTAATTCAGATGTTGAGGAAGTGGAAGACGATGATTCTTCAACAAATAATTCTGCAGCCGTCGTTCCGAATGGCCCGTCTGATATTGAAGATTCTATTAAATTTGGAGTATGTCTTACTAAGAAGGCGTTGAAGAGTAAACTTCGTGAATATCTGGAAAAAAGTAAGGAGGAGAGGAGATCAACGAAAAATGAGTAAGATAGTTTTTTTTTCTTCATTCATCTTGACTGATTAAATTATAAATAAATATAAAGTTCCAAAAGTGCTCTTTTAATCACTTTGCATTTCAATTAAGAAAGAAAATAGACTCAGATTTGCAATTTTAATAATATTTTATAGGAAACTACGATAATTATTCAGTTATACAGTGAAGTTACAATCCTCGCGTTATAAGACCGTCCTTTATATTAGCGCAAAATCGGGTTATGTCATTATAATACTAACTTTTCTGGTTGGACTTTTGCACAAGGATGCAAGTTTAAGATCAGAGGAAAAAGGATGTTTCAAAATTGATATTTTTTCTTGAAAAACTCAGTTGTTACTTGAGCTGGACAAACTTTTTCTGTTTTTATGAATCGGGTGTATGATAAGAGCAAGGGCGGATTCAGAGAGGGGTCATTGGGGCGATTTTCTCCCCAAATCTTATACCCTAAGCATCTTACATATATATATATATATATATATATATATATATATATATATATATATATATATATATATATATATATATATAATTTATTTTTGTATCTTAAACCTTTTGTTAAATATTTTTTTCTAATATTTTCTTGGGTATAGGTTTTTCATTAGAGAAACAAAGGACAATAATTTTCTTTCTGACGTTTCGCTCTACATAGCGAGCTTCTTCAAAAGAGCTTGGTATATTTATTTTACATCTACAAAAATTACAGAATTTTTTTATATAATAAACATATATCACAGTAATTACACTTTTATATTTTTAATTTAATTAAAATTAATAAAAACAAAACAGATTTTAAAATAGTCTCAAAGTTTAAAATTTAAAACAATACAAACAGGTTAAAATAGTGAAGATTATAAAATAGTACATACCTTGAAAGTAGTTTTGTGTGTATGTTTAAAAATAAATTCAATTATGATCTTTGGTATGCAATTTGTATGGATAGATTTATTTTTATAAAAAGCAAAAAATAGGAAAAAAGATTATTATTTATTTTTTAATGACGTTCTTTCACCTGTATGAGTGTATATGAAATCGTTCCAAGCATCATTACATTATTTCTCATATTTATTATAGAGTCGCTTCAAGCATGTTTTATTCAAAAATCAAATTATAGTATATCTGACTTAAATTTTTGACATCTTGCTTGTCATTTACAACATTTTTATCTTTTTTTATGTGTATCATTTCTTTGATGACTAATTTATGATAATTTCTGTCAGTATCTAAAATATGGGTGTTTTTAAAATCAAATTCATGCTTGGATGTTTGTTCATGCTTATGTATAACCTGTCCAAATACTTATCAAATTGCCTAACAAACATCACAGGAAAAAATAATCACTATATAAAAGACTCCTTCACATTTAAACAATTCATTGATACAATACAAATACCAACAAATTATAAATTAGTTTCACTAGATGTAGTTTCTTTGTATACAAATATACCCAATGACATCATTCCCAAAGTTTTGGAAGAAAAATGGGACGATTTAAAAGAACACACAACATTGACACTCAATGAATTTATAGAATCTGTAAAACTTACAATAAATAATAATTATTTCCAATTCAAAGATAGTTTGTACCAACAATTAGACGGTTGTGCTATGGGTTCACCAATCTCCTCAACAATAGCACAACTAGTTATGGAATATGTAGAAGAAGAAGTATTGAAAAAACTGGATTTTAATATAATCTTTTTTAAACGCTATGTAGATGACTGTTTGGCTGCTGTACCCGAAAACAAAATAGATAGCTTGTTACAATATTTTAATAATTTCCACCCAAAACTGAAATTTACAGCTGAAATTGAAATAAAACAAAAAATAAACTTTTTAGACTTAACTATACACAGAAATAAGACGGATAATAGTCTTCATACAAAATGGTACACGAAAGATACTTGGTCGGGCCGGTATTTAAATTTTAACTCTGAACATCCAAATAAACAAAAAAATAATGTCATAATCGGCTTAGTTGATCGAGCTATAAAATTATCTTCACCCGAATTTCGCCCAGAAGTGCTAAAAAAAGTGGAAGAGACCCTAATAATGAACCATTTTCCTAAACTACTCATAAAAAAAATAATTAAACAAAGAACCTATTTACATTATAACACAAACAAAAAAATAAAATTAACAATACCAAAACACAAAACACTTTCATTGCATTACCGTATATATACCAACTGTCTGAAAAAATAAAATATATTTTGAATAAACATAACATAACGGTATGCCATAAGGCGAACAATTTACTTGGGTCATTTTATACGAAGTTAAAAAGCAAAGTTCCCACCAAAAAAAGATCTAACGTAATATATGCAATTCCATGCCTAAATTGTCCTAAGAAATACATTGGCATGACGACACAATATATTGAAAATAGAGTTAATGGACACAAGTATACTAAGAAAGCATCGACATCCTTACATAAGCATGAACAAACATCCAAGCATGAATTTGATTTTAAAAACACCCATATTTTAGATACTGACAGAAATTATCATAAATTAGTCATCAAAGAAATGATACACATAAAAAAAGATAAAAATGTTGTAAATGACAAGCAAGATGTCAAAAATTTAAGTCAGATATACTATAATTTGATTTTTGAATAAAACATGCTTGAAGCGACTCTATAATAAATATGAGAAATAATGTAATGATGCTTGGAACGATTTCATATACACTCATACAGGTGAAAGAACGTCATTAAAAAATAAATAATAATCTTTTTTCCTATTTTTTGCTTTTTATAAAAATAAATCTATCCATACAAATTGCATACCAAAGATCATAATTGAATTTATTTTTAAACATACACACAAAACTACTTTCAAGGTATGTACTATTTTATAATCTTCACTATTTTAACCTGTTTGTATTGTTTTAAATTTTAAACTTTGAGACTATTTTAAAATCTGTTTTGTTTTTATTAATTTCAATTAAATTAAAAATATAAAAGTGTAATTACTGTGATATATGTTTATTATATAAAAAATTCTGTAATTTTTGTAGATGTAAAATAAATATACCAAGCTCTTTTGAAGAAGCTCGCTATGTAGAGCGAAACGTCAGAAAGAAAATTATTGTCCTTTGTTTCTCTAATGAAAAACCTATACCCAAGAAAATATTAGAAAATATATATATATATATATATATATATATATATATATATATATATATATATATATATATATATATATTCTCTTGTTCTTCAAATGCATATCCACTAATGGATATTTGCGATTACAGTTTCCATTTCTTCCCTGCTTCTCGCGGTGTGTATCAGTGTCTGAATATCGTGCGACCCCGTCCGCTGTCTGATATTACGGAGCCAGGACATCTTTCTTCCAATTCCTCTCTGGCCCTCGATCTTGTCTTCAATCATCAACTGTAGGAATTGGTATCTCTCATTTCGCATGATGTGCCCAAGATAGGCCGTCTTTCTTTTCTTGATTATGTTGAATAGTTGACGTTCTTTCCCAATACGTGAGAGAACTTCTTCATTGGTCATTCTCGCTGTCCATGATATCTTAAGGATTCTTCTGTATATCCACATCTCGAAAGCCTCTAATTTATTGATAGTGCTCGTCTTTAATGTCCAACCGTCCACACCATAAAGAAGCATTGACCATACGTAACCTTTTATATATATATATATATATATATATATATATATATATATATATATATATATATATATATATATATATATGAATAGTTTGGTTATTCCGGGTTTCAATCCGTTCGTTCAAAAAATCGTTTTCACGACGTTTCGCCAAAATCTCATTTGGCATTTTCAAGTGCGGTTCGTCTCGTTACTCGCTGAGAACTGACGGTGGCCTCTGATGAATTTCGAGTTTTGTTTAGCTAGCTCGCTTCCTGATTGGATGAGCGGCTTCGCAGGCTCCTCCCCTCTGCCGAGTGCGATATATTTTGTTCTTGTATGCTGGTCTTTCGTGTACTAGTTGACTTTTGTTGTTTTCTTTCTTGATTCTTTATTAATGTTATCCATATAGTTGGAACATTTATAGCATCGTCTCGTTTATTTAGCTGTTCCGCTTTTTCGATTTCTAGGGCCTCTCTTATGACGCGTACCTTGTAGTTCTGTACTGGTGCTATTTCTTTTGTTTTTTTCGAAGTCGATGCTATGTCCGATTGTTTGGTGATGTTGAAATAGGGCTGAGGTTGTCTGTTTTTGAGGCTATTTCTATGGATTCTTGCTGATATGCGCCTGTTTGTTTGTCCTATATAAGTTTGATGGCAATCTGCACATGGAATGCTGTAAACGCCATGATTTTCAAGGTTGGTCTTGTCTTTGGGATTTCTCAGGATGTTCGCTATTGTTTTTTGTGGTTTAAATATGGGCTGTATGGTGCGTTTTCTTAAGATTCTTCGGATTCTGTCTGTTATTCCTTTTATGTATGGTATTATGGACATATATATATATATATATATATATATATATATATATATATATATATATGAAGTAAAATGCGAACAGTAAATGCAAACTTCGTTCCAATTATATCCTTTCCGTGTTAGAGGTTGCACAGTTTGAACAAATTGCTAAAGAAAACCATTCATCCTATTCCCTATTCCACCACCATCGAGATGATGGCCTACCTGTACCACCATACCGAGAAGAGAGTCAAAACTTACCCTCCCCGCCACAGTGATACGGCAGAGGTACATGTTTCGTCTCTACTAGACTCATCAGGGTACCGACATGCATCTGTCTGTGCAAAGAACAGATCGGAAGGAAGCATGCACAGCCAGGTGCATGCTTCCTATATCCACTGCTTTTGCATCTCACACGGATGCTCGTAGACGCCATACAGTGAACTTTGAAAATAGTGAACGGATGGCGTATATATGTTTATGTGGTTTTCACGGATTCCTCCGTGTGAGATGCAATAGCAGTGGATACATCCACATTATGTCGTTGTAGTGCTGAAATCACATTCAGCAAACGTACAACTATATGCAGCTCCGTATATAAATGAAGTAAAATGCGAACAGTAAAAAAAAAATATACGCCATCCGGCAGGATGTCGGTGAAGCCGCGTTCAGTATTTGCATGCTTCCTTCCGATCTGTTCTTTGCACAGCCAGGTGCATGTCGGTACCCTGATCAGTCTAGTAGAGACGAAACATGTACCTCTGCCGTATCACTGTGGCGGGGAGGGTAAGTTTTGACTTCTTTCTCGGTATGGTGGTACAGGTAGGTCATCATCTCGGTGGTGGAATAGGATAAATTGTGTTCCTTAGCAATTTTTTCAAACGGTGCAACCTCTAACACTAACACGGAAAGGATATGGTTGCATTTACTGTTCTCATTTTACTTCATATATATATATATATATATATATATATATATATATATATATATATATATATATATATATATATATAAAGGGTGTTTTTTTATAGAGGTAAAGAACTTTTAAATGCAATAAAACAAAGATGAATTTTTTAACCCTCTGGCATTATAATTTAAATATGACTTCTGGAATATGACCGCCACGGCCGGCTCGGACGTAGTCTAATCTGGAGGTCCAATTTTCGATGACTTTTTCCAACATTTGTGGCCGTATATCGACAATAACGCGGCGAATGTTGTCCTCCAAGTGATCAATCGTTTCGGGCTTATCGGCGTAGATTAGCGACTTCACATATCCCCACAGAAAATAGTCTAGCGGTGTTAAGTCGCGAACGAAAAAGTCAGTAATCATGGCTCTATAGCGGTCACCATTGACTGTAACGTTCTGACCAGCATCGTTTTTAAAGAAGTACGGACCAATGATTCCACCAGCCCATAAAGCACACCAAACAGTCAGTTTTTCTGGATGTAACGGTGTCTCAACATACACTTGAGGATTATCATCACTCCAAATACGGCAGTTTTGTTTATTGACGTATCCATTCAAACAAAAGTGAGTTTCATCGCTAAACAAAATTCGCTTATGAAAATCGGGATCAACGGCAATCTTGTTTTCGGCCCATTCACCGAATCTACGCCTTGCTAGGTGATCGTGTGGCTTCAATTCTTGCACGAATTGGATTTTGTAAGCACGCAAACCAAGATCTTTCCGCAAAATCTTCCATAAAGTGAATGGACACATATTCAATTCCTGTGCACGATGGCGGATAGACTGATTCGGGTCTTCCTCTACGCTACGCTCTACAGCAGCAATGACTTCTTCTGTACGCACTGTACGACGTCTCTGTGGATGCATATTATCATTTAGAGTAAACGTGGTGCGAAAACGTTCCATAGTTAAACGAATTAATTGCTCTGATGGACGATTATGTTGACCTAAAATGGACGTAGTGCGCGATACGTATTTCGAACAGAACCATGATTTTCAAAATAAATGTGCACAATTTGGAAGCGTTGTTCAGGCGTCAGTCTATTCATGTTGAAATACCAAACCAAACTAAACGTAAATCACTTGACAGCTGACAAAATGGCCGCCAGTTAAAAAAGTGTTGCCAACTTAAAGTTCTATACCTCTATAAAAAACACCCTTTATATATATATATATATATATATATATATATATATATATATATATATATATATATATATAATTCTAACTGTGCAACCTCTAATACAGAAAGGATATGATGGAGAGAAGTTTGCATTTACTGTTCGCATTTTACTTCATTCATACACGGAGCTGCATATAGTTGTACGTTTGCTGAATGTGATTTCAGCACTACAACGGCATAATGTGCTTTTCTAGTGCCAATTCTTAACCAAAAAGTTTTCAATTGATGAAAATGCTTTAGAAGTATAGAATAGTATAGTATTCATGAACTCTTAGAAATTACAAACCGATATAAACTTATCCCCAAAATATGGGACATAAGTTTGTCAGTTATTACGGTCCAATGTTAAAAAAAATCAATTTTAATCCAAACTTTTCGAGAGAAAATTAAAAAAAAAACGAAAATGGGTTGTTATATTTACCATAATTCCTCAAAAAAGCATATCTCTACATATGTATATGATAGACAACTTACAGATGCATTTTTTTTAGTAATCAAACTGGAGTTATGAAGATCGTAGTAAATCAAGGTATCGCCGACACTGAAAGTACATTTAGTGCTGATCCACTACGACTCGACGATTCTGAAACTTTTCAGCTTGATAATAATTTAGCGGAAGCCTCGACTAGCGATCAGGATCTGCTTGCACCTGTGTGGTTGGTGAAATCTAGCTTTTTCAATAAGAACGTTACAGCGCAACAAGAGGCGATTGATAAAACTCCACCTTTAAAAGAACACAATGACAAAAATGAGCTGATTATACCTGATAGTATCGTATCGGTTCCTCTTGAGTCCGCTAAAGTTAAATTAGTAACATCAAATATAAAATCGGAAAGTTCAAGGAAGCCCTCGGATCCTTCGGGTAAAGAATCAGAGGCAGCGATCTGCATTGATTATGATTCAGAGTCAGATAGTGAATTTGTCGAGTCAGCTAACGCAAAAATTTCAAGCGTGGCTGCGCTTGCGAAGGAAGTCCGCACTGTTAGTGCTAGTGAAGCGTCCAGGTTGATTTCTGAGGGAGTTCCTGTTGTGACCGAGAGTTTATTGGCGATACCGGTTCAGTCCGCTACAAAAGTTACTCAAGCGTCAGGTATGTATATTAGTTATTATCACGAAAGATTTTTAAGTGTAATTCAGCGTCTCGACAAGAATTTGAACTTTAAATAAATTGAAAAATGTTATTTTATTAAACTTCTTAAGACATTTGTATTTATGTATGCCAGTGGTTCTCCATATTTTTTAATCGCGCCCTTTTCATATTTTTTTAACTCGCAACGGATTATTATGCCTGATATTTCATTTCCGATTTTGCCTGAGCATCTGAAAACTGTTAATTTCTATTCCAAAAATTAATCAAACTGTTCTACGTCTTTTTATTAGTAAAAGTTCCCGTTTGTGGTCATACGAAAAAACCCTACTCACTATTCTAGCCATTTCTCACGTTCTACATAAAATATATCTTCTTTCTTCTTCTTCTTTCTAACACAGTTAACCATGCTAGTAGGCTATTGCCTGTTCATTGCCATTACGTCTTCCCCGGAAGATGAGGTCCAGCATTCTCGCCATCGTTTTGGTGGTGTTCCCTGTGATCTTTTTCCTACGGAGTTATTCATTTTTGCGCTTTTAACGAGTCTACCGTCCTCCATTCTCCCTATATGTTTGTTCCAGAATCTTCGCCTTTGTCTAATCCATCTTCCTATGTCCTGTATCCCGCATTGTTGTCTGATCTCTTCATTCCATATTCTGTCGTGTAGAGTTTTGCCTTGTATACTTCTTAATGTTTTCATTTCGACTGTTCTCATCATTTGTAGAATTCTGCCTGTATCTGGTCTTCTTCTTTCTTCCGCGTATGTTATGATGCGTCTTAGAGCCGTTTTATGTATCTTCGTTTTGCTTTCGATATTAAGGTATTTGTTCTTCCACACAATTTCTTTTAGGCATCCAGAAATTTTAGCCGCTTTCATTGTTTGCTCTCTTACTTCGTTAAAAAGGTTTCCATGGCTCGTTATTTCTGCTCCCGACAATTTTGGAGTCGATTTCCAACTTGCACCGTATTGTTCTTTAGATGTTACTAAGCATTTGGTCTTCTCGGTGTTGATGAGCATATTCAATTCTTTCGCTTTAGTGTTAAAAGAGTGCAGTAGTCTTTGGAGGTTATCTTCAGAGTCTGCAATAAGAACAGCATCGTCCGCATAGCAGACGGTATGGAAGAATGTGTTTCCCATTTTGTATCCAGCTGTCCTGGGGAGCTTTTCTATTATTTTATCCATTATTAGATTAAATATGAAGGGGCTGAGCGAATCGCCCTGTCTAATTCATGTATTTACATATATGTCTTCCGTTGTTATATGTCCTACTCTGTTTTTTGTTTTGCACTGGATGTTAATATCATATATTAGGTTAATTAGCCTATGGTTGAGACCTTTTGTTCTCATTATTTCTAAGACGTCCTTTAAGCTTACTCTGTCAAAAGCCTTGGTCATATCGACGAAGCACATGTACGCAGGTTTATTTAATTCTAGGGATTTCTCAGTTATTTGTTTGACAATGAATATTGCGTCAATAGTGGATCTGTTCTTTCTGAAACCTTGTTGTTCTTCTCGAATACTTATGATTTTGGTGATTTCTTCCAGTATAGTTTTTGTGAATTCTTTGAGAATGCTATCAAGCAGTGTTATTCACAGTTTTCTGGGTCAGTTTTCTGTCCTTTTTTAAAAATGGGTATTGTTATACTATTCTTCCATTCATTCGGTATTTTTTGTTCTACAATATTCTTGAATACGGTTAATATTTCATTCCATAGCTTTTTCCCTTCGTATTTAAGCATCTCATTAGTGATTTCGTCTGGTCCAGGGCTTTTTCTATTCTTAAGGGACTTTAAGGTGTTTTCTATCATGTCATTTGTTAGTTCTATGCTATCATCCTCCTCATATTCATTTTGTATCTGTTCCATGTTCTCCTCTTCCTTATATACATTTTTAAAATATGTTTCCCACTGCTCTAATGTGATTTTATTAGTTCTCACGGTATCTTTGACTTCAAGCTTGTTCCTTCTTAACATTTCCCATATTTTTCTCTGGCTTCCATACATGTCTCTCTTCATCCCTTTTGTGAACCTAAAATATATACACAATTCCAGGTAATAAAACTATACCTATGTTTGATAACTGATGTATATTTTCCTTTATGGGTAACAGTTTTTGGGTAGCAACATACAATATGCACTTCAATGATCTGAACCCATATACAGAGTGGCACAAGAACTTCTCAGTTAAGTGGGATATACTTTAATATAATAAATATATAATAAAATTAATAAGTAACTAACTTTTGTTCCCATACTTTTATCAGTAAAACTGAAAATAGAGGGTTTAAAAAATATGTTAAGTATTAATGACTAGTTTTACTCGCGACTTCGTCCGCGCGGGAAATTAATGTTTGCTGAGTTACAAGAGTTCTCTTTTTTTTTTTTTTTAATTAGCTTTATTGGTATAGACAAACACGCGAAAATACAGAGACAGACATCGGTTCAGCTGTGTCGAAGTATAGTCTGTACAGACAAGCAAACAAACAGACTGAAAGAAAGCAGCCTATATCACACCTCTTCTTCATATCTGTAAAGTTCCATTCAGCCACTTCAAATAAAGGGTGTTTTTTATAGAGGTATAGAACTTTAAGTTGGCAACACTTTTTTAACTGGCGGCCATTTTGTCAGCTGTCAAGTGATTTATGTTTAGTTAGGTTTGGCATTTCAACATGAATAGACTGACGCCTGAACAACGCTTCCAAATTGTGCAAATTTATTTTGAAAATCATGATTCTGTTCGAAATACGTATCGCGCACTACGTCCATTTTACGGTCAACATAATCGTCCATCAGAGCAATTAATTCGATTAACTATGGAACGTTTTCGCACCACGTTTACTCTAAATGATAATACGCATCCACAGAGACGTCGTACAGTGCGTACAGAAGAAGTTATTGCTGCTGTAGAGCGTAGCGTAGAGGAAGACCCGAATCAGTCTATCCGCCATCGTGCACAGGAATTGGATATGTGTCCATTCACTTTATGGAAGATTTTGCGGAAAGATCTTGGTTTGCGAGCTAACAAAATCCAATTCGTGCAAGAATTGAAGCCACACGATCACCTAGCAAGGCGTAGATTCGGTGAATGGGCCCAAAACAAGATTGCCGTTGATCCCGATTTTCATAAGCGAATTTTGTTTAGCGATGAAGCTCACTTTTGTTTGAATGGATACGTCAATAAACAAAACTGCCGTATTTGGAATGATGATAATCCTCAAGTGTATGTTGAGACACCGTTACATCCAGAAAAACTGACTGTTTGGTGTGCTTTATGGGCTGGTGGAATCATTGGTCCGTACTTCTTTAAAAACGATGCTGGTCAGAACGTTACAGAGCCATGATTACTGACTTTTTCGTTCATCAATTGAACAACCATGATGTGCACGAGCTGTGGTTTCAACAAGACGGTTCAACATGTCACACAGCTCGTGCCACAATTGATTTATTGAAGGAAACGTTTGGTAACCGCATAGTTTCACGTTTCGGACCCGTGAATTGGCCTCCAAGATCGTGCGACTTAACGCCGCTAGACTATTTTCTGTGGGGATATGTGAAGTCGCTAGTTTATGCCGATAAGCCCGAAACGATTGATCACTTGGAGGACAACATTCGCCGCGTTATTGCCGATATACGGCCACAAATGTTGGAAAAAGTCATCGAAAATTGGACCTCCAGATTAGACTACGTCCGAGCCAGCCGTGGCGGTCATATGCCAGAAGTCATATTTAAATTATAATGCCAGAAGGTTATCTTTCGAATAAAGTAAATTTCATGTCAATTAAAAAAATTCATCTTTGTTTTATTCCATTTAAAAGTTCTATACCTCTATAAAAAACACCCTTGATTAGCCCATACAGACATGCAGGAAAGAAATAGTCTTAATTATTTTTGCAACCTCTTCATGTCTGTAAAGTTCCAACGAAATCGATTCAACTGTTTCGAAGATTAGCCCACACAGACACTTCAGTTTTATCTATATGTACAGGGTGGGCAAATTTCGATGTTTTTATAGGCTAATTTAAAAACCGCAACCTGTACAAAAAATCTGTCTCCCTATTCTCGAACGAAACATATGAATGCGAAAACAGATCATGGCTATCGTGATTCGTTTACTATCTATAGGGCGATTTTCAAATTTGACCAAATTCTGATATGGTGTATAGTTTGGGCACTTTTTTACGTAGAATACGTTGGCGCTCTTATTTTTTATTTCCGATTACCAGAAATGAGATACGACTTAAAGTTGTATTTTTTTTAATGGAACACCCTATATATTTTTAGCTTAATAGTTTGCATTTATTTTTTCCTTTGAAATGATATATCATAGTTGATATTTCTTATTATCGTAAGTCCTCAACCTTTATAAAATTTTGCTTTACGGCTCTGTTCATTGCTTTCCATATTATTCTCGGCTCGGAAGAACGTCAGGCTGTCCGTCTCGAAACTTCTCTTTTACACGTTTCTTCAAAAAGTAACGGAATATGGCGATGCTGCGAACTACCCGGCTAGCTTGCCCAACCAATCAATACATTTTTAACGTTTTATCACCTACCATTAAATTTAAAATTTAGTTTGAGCTTTTAAACTGATAACCGACAATTACCAAGAAAGCCAAGGCAACCATTGATATATACAGAGTAATTAAATACAGCACCAACATTTTCGATCAAACAAAGAATCGCTCTCAAATCGGATTAAACCTGAAATAAATATTCATTTAAAATTTACAAAAGATTCGGGCTACCTCACCTGATTTATTTTTGTTTCTAACCATATAATCATCTATTTAATCCATTACAGCCAAAATATATTTAATATTTTAGATGCAGGTAAAATAACAGACAATAATTCATCAACTCACTCTATATCAAACAACATTACTCAAGAAAACTCTGGAAATAATCAAAATCACGCTGTTAACCAAACTAAAGTTGGTTCTTCTAAAAAGCTACCAACACTCTCAAATCAAGAACCTTCTGAATATAATGCAGAACTAAAAGATCGTTTAAATAATGTAAATACAAATAGTTGTGAAATAGAATCTGCTAAATCTTCTCAAGATCAAGGTAGTTTTCGTATAACTGATGAAGAAAACAGTAGTCTGAAGCATGATGATAAAGCAGGTGGCTCCAAAGACAATTCTGGTAGTAAAACTGATTCTACAACAAGTAAAAATAATTCTCGAACACTCGTTGAAAGAGATCTCGAAGAAGAAGCAGCTGACAGTGATGGAAGTAGCTTTTTTGTTACAGATAATGAGGAAAGCGATAGAGAAGATCATGAAAGATCAACCGCAACCTCAACTATGTCTAGTGTTACTAAAAGCAATTTTGAAGCTGCGCAAAATGGGACCCAGCAATCTCAAATAAGTGCAAGACCTAATCTATCGGTAGATGTTGAAGATGGAGTTGTTATTAGCGATGAAGAAGATAATAATACAGAAAGGGCTCATTCAGAACAAAATTCAGTTAACACCAACGTTTTGGAAAACAATACTAAAACTGTGAACCCCATAAATAGTTTGAAGACCTCTGTTTCGTTGAGCTCTGCTGATGTTAATAAAAGTACAAATAAAATGGTATCCAATGTATCTATAGTCAGCAATGTGTTGGTTAAACCTTCCCAAGAAGTGATTGTGGAAATTAATGATAGTGATAACGATGATGATGGGAATACTACAAAAGCACCATTAAGCGGTGATGAAAACATAAGTAAAAAAAACTCATTGAAAATGAACCATTGTGAAATTATTAAGCACACTTATGCGAAAATGGATTATTTCCCTCCTGTAAAGAAACCTGGTGAAAAAACTGACGTGAGACAAGCAGCGTCGGTTTCAAGTTCAAAAACATCAACTATTAGTGATCAGGCAAGTAAGAGCACGAAGAAAAATGTTTCAGTAACCACACAAGGTGCGAATACTTCGGCTTCAAAAAATTCTTACGTCATTATAGATGATGATGATGATGTTTCTGTTGATCAAGGGGATCAACCTGAAACGTCAAGAGCTAAAAAGGACTCTACATTATCAGATGTAATTATTACTAGGGATTTTTCAGATGAAGCCGCTCAGGAAGCTGATAAAGATTCCGAGGATGATTGTGTGTTTGTTTCTGGAAATGAAGAGATTCAGCAGTCAAAGGATCTTGGGTAAGTATTAAGAAATATTATTTCTGATGAGATTATACATGAAGATAATGATAAGTTCCTGAAAAATATGAACTTTCTATTGAAGAGTCAAAAATTATTGTTCCGATCAACAAAAATACAAGGTGTGATCTGTTTAAGTTTTGTAATTATGTTTTTTTTAGTGCTTCCAGTGCCAGTACTAAAAAATCACGAAAGAAAAGTGTAAAAATGCCACCAAACGCGTTAGGCTTATTTATATCCAAGGTTAAAACTGAGATTAAGGCCAGATATCCCCAGATGAGCTGGAAAGACCAGAGAGAAATAATTATGACTGCGTGGAGGTAAAGTACTTATTAAGGAAGTTTAATCGCTGCCCATGCTTAATAAAAAAGCATTAGATCATAATAAAAATCTTTTTTTTATATAACACTAGTTTACAGTACATCTGTTGCCGAAGAAATTTTAGCTGTTGTTGACTACATATGATATGCTAATTTCAAATATATGAGTAGAATTTTTTTATCAGCTCTAGTTTCTGAGTTTCAGCTATGTATGTATAAAACAGAAAAAAACATATATATATATATATATATATATATATATATATATATATATATATATATATTTACTAAGAAAAAATTTATTCAAAATCAAGTTAATCATTGAGTTCTAAAAAACTTCGTTTTAAAGCTCTTCTCTGATGTGTAGACTTTGGAAAATGACGTGTCAGAGACCAACAGTAGTCAGACATTATATTCGTATCCCAGAAACCCTGGTAGCGCTCTTCCATGACGCGTAAGTCCTGATGCATACGCTCATCCTGCTCTTCGCTCATATCTCCTAAATTTTCCAGAAACCTGTCTAGGTGACCATGGAGGAAGTGGAGTTTTATGCTCATATTGCACCCCAAATTTTTTAATTATAACAGAAGGTCTTCTATAAGTTCAAATAATTTTCTGATTTTTTATTTCCGAGAAAATTCTGCATCACAGAGACGAAAGCTGTCCAAGCCCTTAGTTCTAACTCGATCATAGAATTTCTAAATTGAGTATTTTTCGTAAGTTGCCTAATTTGGGGGGCCATCAAAATTACCGGCTTTAATCTTTTCCATAGTGAGCTGAGGAAATTTTTGGTAAATGTAAGAAAAGCAGTCCCCGTCTTTATCTAATGATTTAACAAACTGTTTCATGATGCCCAGTTTTATATGTAATGGTGGAAGGATAATTTTGTCACGAGCTACTAGTTAATTCTGGAATATATTTTGCTTTCCAGGCTTCATATTTGTTCTCAAGGGCCAGTTTCTTCTTACCTAATGCTCTTGTTTAGTTCTACTGTCCCAAAGACATATAAAACAGGGAAACTTAGTGTAACCACTTTGTTGACTGAAAAGAATGTTCACCATTTTTAAATCAACACAAATTTACCTCATATGGTCATTGTACTGTATTTTATTTAAGACTAGCGAGATGTTACAATATTCTTTCTTTAACTTTATACTGTGGGTAATAAGTACCCCAGCGTATTTATTGCCATTATGTAATAGAATACATTTTAGGCTACGTTTTGAGCTGTCAATGAATAAACGGCAGTCGTTTGTTTCGTATTATTTCAATCCCATTTTTATCAACAAATTTTTAATGTCTGAACAAAAGGTAATACCGTTTTCTTCGGAAAAATAACGCCGTAATTCTTTATCTCTTTCACGATAAAAAGTTATTTTAATATTTGAGGAAATTAAATTTTTTTCTTTCAGTCTTGATGCCAACAACTTTGAAGCTTGTTTAGAAAGATTTAAATCTCTTACAAGATCATCTAACTCATTCTGGGAAAAGCATTTTGGCTCATTTGATATACCTTCAAAATCAGCATCATTTTGTGATGAGCTTGGTCCTTCCGTGTCTTGTTCTAAGGGTTCAAATATATTTTTAGGCACTGAAAAGTCAGGTGAATGGTGCACTGGACGCTGAACACAACTAGTACTTGGGTACTGCCATTTAGCTCGAGTTTTAGTGTTTAGACTGTTTACGTTCACACTACAAAAGTAACAGTCTTCGAGATGATTTTGTGGTTCTCGCCAAATAATCAGTGTTCCAAATTTAAAGGCACTTCTTTTACCACTTTTCCATAATCTTAAATATTCTACACACGATTTACAAACACAATTAGGAGCCCCAGACTTTTCATTTTTATCTAAGAGCATCCCAAAATACTCAAAATAGGTATTGTTCACCAACTATGATATAAGTTTTCTACAATTGTTAAACACATATTCTCCGCATATAGCAAAAATGATTTGGATTGTTTAAACAACCTTGAACTACTTATGACGCAAAAACTTCAGATACTAATCTTAACACAGTAAAATACGCACGTTATCGATAATTAAATACGCATAAATGATAAAAATAAAAAAAAGTAACTCGAGCTGCACAAAAATTTTTGAAGTAAGATTTGACAAAAACAGGTCATAAGTGAATATTATCAACCATAAAATTCACAGCAACAGACAAAAAGTTAAATTTTGTAAACTAGTGTAATAATTTGTGTGATTTGACTTGGCTTGAGTTCTGTCTGGGAAATATGAAGCAGATGGTTTGTGGACAGCACAGTAGTTCATCTGTGCAAGCCATTGGTTGTGAGGATCCCCAAGGATAAGTGCTTGGTACATTATTGTTTCTTATTTACATCAGCGACATACGTCAACATTAATGGATATTTTACATTATTTGCTGATGGCTTGGAACAGTTGAGGCTACTTTGGCAGAGACAATAAGTAATGATGTTAAGGTTATAAAGGAATGGTGTCATGTAAACAGGCTTACTTTTAACATGAGCAAAAACAACGTCATAACATTTGAGGTGTTGCTCTCAATCTGCCCATTATTTCAAAAATATTAGTAAAGTGTCTATCTATCATAGTAATAGATTATTTTGAGAGGAACAATCTGTTTACATTCTATCAGTTTGTTTTCAGGAGTGAAAGGAACACCACACTGACAATTCTGAATCTTGTGAACTATATCTCGGATTCCTTTAATAATATGGAGTATATGGGTGCTTTATTCTGTGACTTGAGTAAGGCATTTGATTATGTCACGCATCAAATATTACTTCAGAAATTCAAAAAATTTATCTTTTCAAATTCCAGTGTTTTATTCTTACAGTTTTATCTAGAGAATAGGACGCAGGTTGCTGGGGTGTCGTCTGGGCAGAGTGAGCTCACCATTGTGTTTTCCCAGGACTCTGACTTGGGCCCCATTCGATTCTTAATATTTATAAATAATTTACCACTTTTTGAATCAGGAGCGAAATTCACTCTGTTCGCTGATGACACTATAGTGACTGTGTTGACAGGATCCTTAAAAAATACTTCATCCGAGGTTAGTTCTGTTCAAGACGTTTCGAGGAGTGGTTCTGTACAAATAAGCTACTTCTCAATAACAGCAAAACCAATAAAATCGTTTTCTCACACTTAGAAAGATGAAGAAATGAAAATCTGAATTCTTGGGGGTTTGGGTGGATGAGATCTTGAATTGACGCATGTATGCGCAGGAAGTGGCTGAAAGACTCAATTCTACTGTATATGCTCTTCGCTTCTTATCAGGGTATGCCTCGGAGACTACATTAAGAACGTCATATTTTGGACTTTTTCATCCTGTTCTGTTCTGTGCCATATTGACTTGGGGACATGCACCTAGTACTGACTGAGTGATTGAAATACAGAGAAGGACTATCAGGGTTTTGGGTGGTCTGAACTATAGAGATTGTTATAGGGGGGCTTTTAGGGCGCTCGGTATACTGTCCCTTCCCTGTATATATTTGAAAATATACCGTATATTTATAAAAACATACATGGTTATGGGACTTGTGCAGAGTCACACATTTTAGGAATAGATTAGTTCCCATCTACCAATGCTTGGTAAGGTATCAGAATGGCCCAGGATGTTGGGGTGTTAAATTTCTTGGTAAAATACCTTTAGAAATTCAAGAACTAGCTTATATAAATTACAAAAGTAAAATAAAACAAATATTACTGCAAAATGCCTTTTATTCTTTTGAGGAGTTCATGAGTTACCACTTTTATATAGATAAATCAATGAATGTAGTGTTATTTCATGTTTTTATTATATACGACTTTAATGTACAGGGTGAGTCAACGATTGGATGAAGTAGGTTTGTGCCTTTTGGGTGAAATTAACAAAAAAACTATATTTATTGTTTGATACAGTTTATTTTTACGCAGATTTTAAAAATATTTAGGACTCTACTGGGTGAGCCAAAAAACTAGGACAGCATAAAGTTGTATTTTTTTAAATAGAACACCCTATATACGAATCGTATTTTCGATTTAGCTTATAATTTTAAATCTTTTTTATTAAGGGTTTACTATAACAAAACTTTATAGTTTCTGAGATAATTAAGTTTAAAGAAAAAAAGTCACATTTTCAAGCATCAATTCAATCCTAAATAACGTTTTCAATTTTGTGACAAATATATTCAAATTTGGAATTTAGCAAGGCCAAGGACAAGTTAACATAATTTTTACCTAATATTTGCAATAAAAGCTACAGGGTGTTGAACACATCGGCTCAAATTTGAACAAGTTTAAATGAATAAATATCTTTTTTTTTAAATGGTACACCCTGTATATTTTCATGTTATTTAATAGAGTAATAAAAACCCTAAAAGTTTTGTTCAATATATCCTATCCCTATTTATAATAGTTTTTGAGATATTTCAGTTTTTCTTATTTTCCATACTTTTTTACAGAAATAGTCTTCATTATCATAGTAGCCATGTAAAATAATAAAAATAAACTACAGAAACAAACAAAATGTGGTTAAATATGATGAAATATATTATTCGTTATATTACAACGGCAATAGTTTAATTAAACATAATGTGAAAAAATTAACACAACAATAACGACAAGGCAAATACATATTTACTTTTATACTAAATTGAAACAAAAAAATTACCTATTAAATACTGAGATTAATTATTTCTTTTTAATAAGTGTTCGAATAAACGACCCTCTTGTGCAATGCACAAATTTAGTCTTTTTTGCAGATTTTCTCGGACCCTGACAAAATTAGTGGCGTTATTGTTCTACAGGTACCCTAATCCTGTTTCGCATATTTTCCACTGTTGTTGGTGGATTAACATACACCTTATTTTTAATATAACCCCATAGGAAGAAATCTAATGGGGTGATGTCGCAAGACCTTGGTGGCCACTCAATGAAACCCCCACGTCCAATCCATTTTTGCGGATATCGTTGGTCCAAAAACGCACGAACTTCACGATGGTAATGTGGAGGCGTACCATCGTGCTGGAACCATATACTGTCGAGCTCATCCCTATCGAGACCTTGAAGCAGTTGGGGTAGTTCTTCTTGTAGAAAGTTCAGGTAACTATGGACATTTAGTGGTTCATTAAAAAAGTGGGGTCCAATAATTCGATTATGATGAATACCACACCAAACATTTAATGACCAGTGGTTTTGATGTTGCACCTCTAATCCAAAATGGGTTTTCTGTGGCATAATAATGCATGTTGCGTCTATTTACGGCACCGTTACTTCTAAAAGTAGCTTCATCACTAAACATTACCTTGCATAATAAATTTGGATTTAATTGAATCTCCGCATTTATTGTACGACAAAAGTTTACACGACTTTCAAAATCCTGTCCATGCAATTCTTGGTGTAATTCCATGTGATATGGACGATACCTATATTTCTTGGTAGTACGATTAGCGGTGGATTGTGATGTTTCACATAATTCTGCTAACTGACGGCTACCAATATAAGGATTTTCCTGAACATTTAGCAATACTTGTAGTTCTTTTTCTTCATTAGTTACTGGTTTGTTGACCACTTTACGTTTTGGATAATCAACAGTACCAGAAGAATCAAATCTTTGCATTAAGTTTTGAAAAGTATGGGTATTAGGCTGGCGTCGATCAGGATACTTCATTTTGTAAATTCTTTGAGCAAGAAGGCAATTTTTTTGAGCCTCTCCTATTGTATAAATCATATCTATTAACTCATTCTTTGAAAAATTCATTTTACAATATAAGATGAATGCAAAAAAAATAAACTACACTACATAAAAACCAAAAGAAGCGATTGCGGTTATAAATTTGACACACAGAAAAATGTTCTTTTACATTGTTTTTGCCATGGCTACTATGATAATGAAGACTATTTCTGTAAAAAAGTATGGAAAATAAGAAAAACTGAAATATCTCAAAAACTATTATAAATAGGTATAGGATATATTGAACAAAACTTTTAGGGTTTTTATTACTCTATTAAATAACATGAAAATATACAGGGTGTACCATTAAAAAAAAAAGATATTTATTCATTTAAACTTGTTCAAATTTGAGCCGATGTGTTCAACACCCTGTAGCTTCTATTACAAATATTAGGTAAAAATTATGTTAACTTGTCCTTGGCCTTGCTAAATTCCAAATTTGAATATATTTGTCACAAAATTGAAAACGTTATTTAGGGTTGAATTGATGCTTGAAAATGTGATTTTTTTTTTTTTAAACTTAATTATCTCAGAAACTATAAAGTTTTGTTATAGTAAACCCTTAATAAAAAAGATTTAAAATTATAAGCTAAATCGAAAATACGATTCGTATATAGGGTGTTCTATTTAAAAAAAATACAACTTTATGCTGTCCTAGTTTTTTGGCTCACCCTGTAGAGTCCTAAATATTTTTAAAATCTGCGTAAAAATAAACTGTATCAAACAATAAGTATAGTTTCTTTGTTAATTTCACCGAAAAGGCACAAACCTACTTCATCCAATCGTTGACTCACCCTGTACATATATGTGTATTTGTTATTCGCTCCCTTTTGGTTAAATTTTATTTTTGTAACTTCACTAGTTATTTGTTAGTATTTAAGTCTTTTGTGTACCAATACTTTTTATTTGACTTGTGTAGGTACTTTTTTCTACACTGACACTAATAAATAATTTTGAATCTTGTATTTAAAAAAAAAAAAAGGAAAAAAGAGAAAAAGAAAAAAAATGTTTTTTATGTTATTTGTATTTTAATTATTTTTGCTCTTATTTTATTTAATTTTTGACCAGTTTATATATTGTTGTTGATTTTTTTGTTCATTATTTTGTTACAAGGGTTGACTTTGTATAGTCTCTTATTATTTTCTTAGCTTTGTAAATGAGGGCATTTGTGCTTTTTATATAATAAGCTATTTTTGGATTTATCCGACTCATGTGGTAGCGAATAGACCTCCTTAATTTACTTTGAAATAGTTTTTTTACATTAAAAATCAATTAATAAAACAAGCTTATAAAGTGAAAATTGTCGACATTCAGGTATTATTAAGAAACCAATAACTCTTAAAGAAATGAAGGATAAATTTAATTTCAACTTTATATGCTTTTTATACATCATGAAAGACTAAGCAAAGCCATTATTGAATATTGGAGTAGGTTTTTATTGCTGTAGGAATATGTCTAGTGAAGACAAGTGGCCGTTTCAAGAAGAATCGAGATTACACCGTTTATTATTTAGAAGAGAGAATCCTGAAATACGTTGGAATAGAGGAAAGGTAAAAGAGATTTTGCTTAATTTGTTTATATAATATCCCATATCAATAACGTAACAATTTGGGTAAAGTAGTACTATGCCTCCTATGAAATAGAACTGAAAGTGCCCAAACAGCACAAATACGTCTTAAAGACGTCCATAAAACGTTTGATCTCAACCTTCAGGACGTCTTATGAATGTCCATTAAAGTCGAATGACGTCCAAAAGACGTTGTATAGACGTCTTATGTTACAAAAGGTAACGTCTTTAAGACATTTGCTTACAACGTCTTATGGACGTCCCTTCCCAACATTAAAACAACATATTCCACCATTAAAATTATGTGCATTAAAAAGAGTACCTTTAATTTTTTTGTTTGTCTTGTTTACAAAGTCAAACCGTGATTATTTAAAGGTCCAAGAAATAACTTTAATTAAGAAAAAAATCAAGAGCAAAATCTACACTACTATTTTAAATAACTACAAGTTCCACATGAATAATTTGCTTTAAAAAATATGTTCAACATAATCTCTTTATACAAAAAAAATACATAACTTAAGCATGATGTAAACTTTTTCTAATTTGAAATTTAAGAAGTGAGGTAGAAGAGCAAATATTTTCAGAACTATTACTGTTCGAACTATAAGTGAACCTATCAAATTTAAGCCTTAGTTTATACCTTCGATATAATAACTAAAAGGTAGACTATCAACAAAATAAAAATTTATTGAAATAAAAAGTACACAAATCTTTAAATAGTTTTAAAAACAAGAATTTTTATTGAGTCGAATAACAAATCTGGTCTGATGCCCTTTTCAGCCATGTTTTGATTGAAATTTCCTCATTCTTCCGACTTTTTGCCAGTCCTGTTGTCTCTGTAGATCCTAATAACAAACTGAGTTTAATTTTATATAAAGTTTATCATTTGTGGGAGTAAATTTTTTGATATTTTTGCGAATTTTTATAATTGTCCTCTACTATAAAATCGTGACTTATGCTATTTCAAGGTTAATATGTATAATGAAAGACAGAACTTACTCATAATAAGTCTCGCCAAGTTGGAATCGTAGAACTTTCTCTTTCCTTTTCGTACTAATCAACTGTACATGGTAATTTTACAAGCTCGTTTTACAAAGTTATAAATGCTCCCTACTCCCAGTTTTGAAATTTCTAAAGCCTTAAACAAAATTACTTCTTGTAATTAACAAAACTCTATTTTCTATGTTCTTTAAATATAAACCAATCATCAGGAACAAAATAAATCTTACAGGTTTCATTAGTGGAGCACTCCATAAACAAACATTTCGCCTTCCACTTCATTACTAATATTTCTTGTAATATTTAGGGCCGGGTCTGAATGAACTATGCAAGCCTTTTTCGCACAGATAATATTTTTGAAGATTTCATTTCATACTTCTAACATAGAGTTACTAAAAAATATAAGCGGTAAAGCATTCGGGAATTTCCTGTAACACAACCTATAAATAACGTAACTGTTTTTCCTAAGTACATATGATTCTCGATCTTACCTTAACTATTACATAAACACGAATAAAAAAGGTTTTCAGAGGCACATAGAGAAATCAACTATTTTAATAAAATGCCTTCAAAAGCTAAATTTTCACAGTCGGCACCCCAACAACAAACGACATGACGAAACACAAATACAAAACTGAAAAATGACAGTTGATAGAAACAAAAGGCGGGTTTTTTAAAGTTATAGTTTCGCTGGCATCATATTTATGTGTGTCATTGTTATCGGTACATCAAACAGTCTGTGACAAAAATCACCCAAGTATTGATAAAAAAGATCATGCAAATGTTCTATTAACCAAGGTCGTAGTGAGGCTACTAAAAATTTGTCCTTTGTTAACCTCAACTTGTATTCAGCTGAGCTCTGTGCGGCGTTGCAAACTTATTACCCAACTGCGACAAAATCCATTGAGAAGGAAATGCTTTTTAGTTTTTATCAACTAAATTATTCACAACTGTATTTATTTTCATATAAAATGTAGTATGCAGACTTTTAAAAGATATCTTAAAGACGTTGTATATAGATGTCTTATGGACGTCTTTAAAACAACGTCTATAAGACGCCTTATTTATGTCTTAAGACATAATCTGGATATAAAAATGACGTCTATAAGACGTCTAGTGCTGTGTGGGTGTGGAACTATGTTAAATAATCGATTTTTTTCCTTTTGTAGGATAAAAAACCACGTCTTGTAACACCAGCTGGTATAAAAAAGCCCTCTTCTACAGCACCACTTGAACTTATAGAAGAAATTGTACTGGATTAAAAAATGCACCTATTGGTTCATATGTAAAATTGTATTCAATTTTTTTAAAGGCCAAGGGAGAATATGAATTTTAAGGTTTTGTTATGTATTTATTAATGTATTTATTATATACAAAAAATCTAAAACAAAGCACAATGTATCATTGTGGAATATTTTGAAGTGTAAATTGAAGACTCTAGTAAATACATTTTTTTATATTGGAAATTTTGGTGTATTGCTTTTAAAAATAAACTGCGATTCTTATAATTATTCTCTCTATTAATTACTTTGGTAATTATTTCGATTAAGTTAAATCTACGAAAACTTTTTTTTTTAAATTTCGACATCAGCCCTCGTATTTCGAAGTCGTAGAACATAATTTGGGCTTTGGTTTTCCATCATTTTTGCTGTGTCCCGGAATATACAAGAAACACCACGCTTTAACTTACAAGGTCACTTTCTTTATAAAGAAAACAGCTAATTTTTGTAATTATTTTAAACGGTACTAGTTAAAATACACTGTATGTAATATATTTCGACTATTTTGCACAAATTTTAGCAAAAAAATTTAGAAAAAAATGTAAACGTCATCAATCATTGTATTACTGAAAGTGCCAAAACTTCGTTACGACGTTGCCAGATGTATAATACTATCGTATCAAGGACCGCCTATACCTTTTATTTTCACGCGATTGAATCTACAATGAAAAATTCTTTTTGGAAAATCAGACTTACAAATCTTGTAATTAATTAATATTAGTATAAATTTCAGATTACAATAAATGATGATTAATGAAAATAAAATAATAATTTCGAAAAACGAAAATAAAATAATGTGGAACATTTTTAATACAGTAAATACAAACACTATTTAAAACAGAGTCAGAATTAAAAAACTTACAAATTTAAACATGCATTAAAGTGCTTCAAAAGACAAGTATTGACAAAACTAGTTTTTCAAGAATTGTAAAATTTTTAATTTAAAGACATTAACTGGCAAATGAAAAATATCAATCTCGGTAGGAACAGAATTCATTTCCCTACACATTCCCCATAATTCGTTCGGTGATATATCACCTCAAACAAATTGTGCTCTCTAAAAGCTCTTTGAGGTACCGATAATCCAATATTATTGAGTAGTTCAGGAGAATCAATACAAGAGTTAACAATCTTATAAAGTAGAACGAGGTCAAGATATATGCGTCTCACACACAATGGTAGCAACCTCAAAGCATCGACAGTATCATCATATATAGACTGCTCTTGTTGCATTCCCTGTTTAAAGGCAATGAAACTTAAATTCTTTCTTTGTACTCTTTCTACTTTTTCTTTGTATGTAAAATAATGAGGTGACCAAACTTGGGACGCATATTCTAAGATTAATCGAACTACAGAGCAGTATATCACTTTAAAAGTCTACACTATTAAAATCTGTAAGCAATCTCTTTACAAACTCGAGCAACTTCAAACCCCTGTTCACAATATTATCAATATGTGTGTCGAAGCAAAGGGCCTGATCAAATATAACACCCAGATCTTTCACACATTCAACGCGATTAATTATGTTATTATCAAGAAAGTAATCAAAAGTTATCCAATTCCTTTTACGATAAAAACTTATAATGGAGCATTTATTAACATTGAGGTGCATAAAATTTAACTTACACCATTTAGAGAATCGAGCTAGATCCTGCTGAATGCCCTCGCAATCGTTGCTATTCCCGACAACCCGAAATATCTTTAAATCATTTGCATAAAGAAGACATCTGAAAGTTATGATGTCCTCAATATCGTTAATAAAGCAGTTAAAAAGGAGCGGAGCGAGGTGAGGACCCTGAGGAACACCAGAGGTAACACATATATCATCAAACTAGTGAGGGTACTGGAGCTGGGATATACGGGTTACAACCGAGGAAGGAACTAACCCTTCCCCTTGGGAAGTACCCAACAATGTTCCAGGCAGAAATATACGCAATCTTACGGTGCGCAGATGAGATAAACAGGAGAGCTTACAGAGGGAAGTAAATCCTCATTTACTGTGACAGCCAGGCAGCCCTAAGGGCCCTCAAGGGCCAAAAGGTATCATCAAGGCTGGTTTGGGAATGTCAGAGTGAGCTGGAAACTCTGACAAAAGACAACAGAGTTATGTTAAAGTGGGTACCAGGACACGAAGGCATACATGGAAATGAAAAAGCTGACGAGCTAGCTAGAGCAGGGTCAGCATCTCAATACATTGGTCCAGAACCGGCCTTTGGGGTGCCGCGGTGTGCGGCACGAGAAGCAGTCAAAGAATGGATCAAAAGAGCACATAAAAACCACTGGATGACCAGACAAGGTTTAAACCACAGCAAGCTATTTATTGGGAATCCGGACCCGAAACTGGCAAAGAAACTACTACAAATGAGTAGAAACCAATTAAGGACTATTACGGGTATAATGACGGGACACATGGCCGTCAAAGTACATCTGAATAGAATGAATCTATATAACGGAAACCTCGGCTGCAGACTGTGTGGACAAGCCGAGGAAACGGTGAAGCATATCATATGTGACTGTGAGTCACTGGTAAAATTTAAACAACAAACTTTCGGGTCAGTAAAATTGGAATCGGGAGAAATACTCACTCACTCCTTAGCAGGACTGTACAGATTGAGCCAGGGGGCAAGGTTGACTGACAGAGTGGCTGTAATGTCTAGGGTGAGCACAATAAATAGGCCTACTCTGGTCGCAGTGCATCTGGCTTTAGGACGGACCCGGGTATATATTAAAAAAAAAAAAAAAAAAAAACAGATGATTCACAGTTATTAATTTTTACTCGCTGTACTCTACCAGACAGGTAACTATTTATCCATTGTAGAAATGATCGATGAGTGCCCAAGCCTTCCAGCTTGTAAATAAGAAGTTGAAGGTTAACCTTGTCGAAAGCCTCGGAGAAGTCAGTGTAAATAGCATCCACTTGACAGCTCCCCTCCAAAGCCTCCACCAAATACTGCTCATAAACAAGCAGATTAGTAGTAGTTGATCGACCTGCCATAAAGTCATGCTGTGAAGTTGCTAACCTGCCTAAAAAGTGGACACATCTTTTGGTAAACAATACCCTCAAAAATCTTACTAAATAGTGAAAATTTCGAAATTCCATGATAATTTTCGACGTTAGCTCTGTCACCATTCTTATGGATTGGCGTAATGTAAGCAGTTTTCCATACTTTTGGAAAAACATCCGTTGATAAAGAGATATTAAAAACCTGAGCCAACACTGCAAACAAAACACCCTGACAATTCTTAACAAATATGACTGGTACCTCATCAGGACCGGTACCCAATTTACTGTTCAAGTGAACTATTACATTAAACACGTCCACCGGCTCAACTTGAAGGAAACTAAGGTTTACAGTTTTCATGTAATTAAAAGTACGGGTCTCACAATGTTCATGCGTGTAGAAAAAAGCTGTAAAGAGCTCTGCTACAGCGGTTGAGTTTTCCGCTATAACATTATTATGTGACATACTACTAGGAAGAGAAAATTTCGTATTCTTGGCATTAACATACCTCCAGAAAAACCTACTATTAGACTTTATAGAGTCTTCAATGCCAGATATATGGTTTTGATAATTGTATTTATATGTGCACTTACATAGCTTACGTAACTCTGAAAATAAAATGTAATCAGAATTGGAAATTTTATATTATTTATGGGCTTTCTTTTTTTTTTTTAAATCAGACTTCAATTCTGACCATGGCGGAAATTTTTTATTTTTTGCTTTAGCTTTAGGGACATAGATATCAAAGCAAGAATTCAAACACTGATAAAATGTATTTAATATTATATCAACATTATTTTGCGTCATTAATGAGGCTCAATCAAAATTTGCCGAGAAAAAGTTCATTTCCAAATAATTGCAGTGTTTAGAATGATTATGGTAATATTCACAATTAAGTTCATCAAATTTTGTCGGTAGCGGAATTTCTAAATAATACAAATAACTTAATTGAAGACCCTATAGATATAGCTAATACTTTTCTTAAAACAGTTTACCAATCTCAACTCATGCAGTTTTTAAGTACAAGTCAAGTCCTGCTTTTCCTACCATATTTCTTTAACCAGTTGATGAAGGTGATGTTTACAGTATTCTCCTGAATCTTCTAGTTTAAATACTCCGTGGGGTTGGATGAACTTTCTGCGAATGTATTATGATCTGTGGCCGAGTTTGTCTGTGTGTCATTGTGTCACATATTTAATGAAAGTTTTCTTAATATGTACCTTTCCTGGTAGTCTCAAAAAAGCAAAAATTGGTCCCATTCATAAAAATGGTGTTGTGCAAACTACAGACCGATATCCCTGTTACCAGCAGTATCAAAGGTCTTTGAGAAAGCTATATACACCCGACTAACAAACTTTTTAAACAAGCACAATATATTAAATAACCAACAATTTGGATTTAGACAATCAAGTTCCACAGAGCATGCAGTTTGTAATATTTTGAAAATTATTTTTGAAAATGTAGATGAAAATCAACAGGTAGCTAGCCTTTATTTTGACTTGTCAAAGCCTTTTGATACACTGGACCTTTAATGACTAATTCGCAAGTGTCACAGTTATAGTCTAAGGGACATTTGTGGTAACTTATGAGTCATATTTAGAGAACAGAACTCGGGTGGTATCTATACTTGGAGGGGGGGGGGGTAAATCATATTTTTGGAAAGAGAAATCTGTAATGCAGGGTGTTTCGCAGGGTTCAATACGTGGGCCACGCTTTTTTATTTTATATGCTAATAATTTGGAGGTTATATGCGACAATGGCTTGGTGTGTCAGTATGTGGATGGTACTTCTGTGCTACTTGCTCGTCACTCCCGTTAGAATTGTCTCGGGAGTGCAATCGAGTGGCAAATGATGTGTTGCAGTGGTGTCCCAATAAATTCCTCAAGCTGAATGTGGACAAAACAGGGCTGACCAAACATCACTCCTGGTAAGTTTCCTACAACTGACTCCGTTAAGTTCTTGGGTATAGGTATGGAAAATCCACATAAAAGGGCTGCAGGCCATGCTAAATAAATACATGTGCTATTATAAGAAAATTGAGACATTGTATATCTGTGGACTGTCAGTATTTATTATTTTGGCCATATTCAGTCTGTTAAAAACTATGGTGTTGTTTCTGGGAGTCTTTAAGGGAAAAGATACAAATTTTTAAAACACAAGAAATAATTATAAGATGTATTTTGAGCCATGGTCATGGGGATTCTTGTAGACTCATCATTGTACTTTCTGTCTTTGGCTATGTTGATCAGGTGTAACCCTAGGTATTTTCAGCATACCTGATAAATATGATGTTGATATGCATATGACATCAAGCAGAAATGAGCTGGCAATTCCTGCCCATGTCTAAGCATTTTATGAGAAAGGCTCTTATTATATGGCCATAAAGGCTTATCGACCACTACCAATGTTATTAAATCTATTTTAAATATTCAACATTTTAAAAAATAATGGTATCTTACCCTAAGGAAAAATGTTTCTACTCTTAATTTTGGTTTTGACTAGTCTGTTTTTGGAATGTCAATGTTTGTATCATTTAATTTTAATTTATGTTATTGTATGTGTTTTTACATTTATGACTGTCATATATCTGTATAATTGTTGAGTCACACATCATTTAAAGAAAATGTTTAATTTTTACTGTAAATGAAGTTTATTTAGGAAATTTTGAGTTATCTTCATGCATAATTTGATAGCATTAATTTATCCCCTGAGGTTGCTTTGTCACCCCTTTGTGATTTTGTTGGCAATAAGGGATATTGTTATTATTATTAATATATTTCAACTATTTTTGCACAAATTTAGAAGAACTTTTTCGCAACAGATACTACTGTTGTATTACTGAAAATGCCAAATATTCGCTACGACGTTACCAGATGTAAAATACTGTCATGGTATAAACAATAAAATATGTCCATCTCAGTCAACAACATAATTTCATTTTTGTAATGTACAAACAATGGTAAAATTAATCTTAACCTGTTAAAATTTTTAATTAGTTTATGATGAATATTTATAGCTTTAATTGGAAGAAAAGAATATATGTGGATTTCATAAAAATCGTGTTTTTGCTCTGGCAACAGCGTCCTTTACAAAGAAGTTGGACTATTATTAGATGTGATAAACCATTTTGTTTTTTAGTCATTTTTCTTAATTTTTCAATTAAAAAAGTTCCAATTTATGAAATTTTATATAATATTACTATGAAGTTTGTGGTGTAACAAAATTTTAACGATTTAGTGCAAAGAATTGAGCTGAGCCTACAGTGAAAAGTTTTCTCTACTTTCCGGGAAAGTGACGAAAAATTGTGTATCAAAATTTTTCATAAAAAGGGTTTCCCTAGATTTCTCTTTATTGAAATAATTACCTTTACTTTTTGTAATATACAATGTTTTGAAAATATGTTATCAAAAATGCAAATGCATACATTAAGTTTAAATAGGTTACTCACTCATTGGTTTTAATAATGTTAATATTATTTCTAGGATTACTGAACTACCACTAATATCTACAATCTATTTTTGGTATGAAAATTAACACAAATCAGTCTTAAATTTTAATTAGCTAAAAATCATCTTTGCATCGCTTGAACTTGTTCTTTTACTTCCTCCAATTGTGCAGCTCGTCTTTGCATTGCCTCTTGTTGGACACCCAAGTGAGCACACAAAAGTTGCATCCTTTTCAAATTGTTTTCTGAACTTTCAATTAGAGACTCTTGTGCTGCGAAGTTACGAGCAGAGTGCATAAGAATCTAAAATAAAGCACAATATAACACAAAACTGTAGAAATGATAACGCAAAATGTAAATTCGCTTTAACTATGTACTTGCTTCCTGACTTTTTGAACCTCGAGTAATCTGCCTGGCTACTGCTGCAATATTGTTTACGTTGACTTGAACTCTATCTGCCAAGCGTGTTTTAGAATCTTGAAAAAGTGATCGAGCTGAAGTGCTGCTTGCTGATGCCATTTTGCCTTCGAATTGTTTATTATAATTTAAGTGTACAAGAAATTGATTTTAAAATCATAACAAATAAGTGAGGTTATTGGTATCAGGGTTCTTCTTCAATTTAGTGATGGCTTTAGTACTATAGCATACTTACTGGATGTGGCCTGCAATGGTCGGTGCCCGTTAAGGGCCCAATATACTTCGTTCATCCTCGAAGATTATTAATCGTTAAGTAACTGTTCGGGTAAAATTGTTACAAAATTGAAGTGTTTAGGCAAAAACCAACTTTGAAATAGGGCTATTCTTTTCAGTCATTATCACTTTCAGTTCGATCACTTGAAGAAATCATGATCACTTTGACCTAATGACAGGTAAATGCATATTCAAAAGAACACGAAGTGATCAGTTTCACTTTGATCTTTTGATAATTACTCTAAAGAATATAGGTAATATCAGGTCAGGTTGGAATTCTGACCGGCTTCGTTCCAACTTGTCGAGTACACACGAGATATTATCGGTTTTGAAGAATCACCGTTTCTGTTGCGCAGAGCATGCGAGTGATTTATACCTATTTTATGGGTACCAGTGCGAAAGAATTTGTTACATAACTATATGTCCGCTGAATACAAAGAATAAAAAGGAATGAAACCTATGAACACCATTCTGTAAGCAGATTTTTTGACATTCCCTTTTCTTATCTTTCTTAGGACAGTGACATGCTTATGTGTTACTACAGACTGAAGAAAGATGGAACATCTCTATTATGAAATGCTCTTTCCCTTTAGTTTTATAGAATCTCAGCCCTGCAGTCCGATTCTGACTATATTCTTTTGAGTAAATTATCACTGATCAAAGTGAAAAAAGTGAAACTGATAACTTCATGTTCTTTTGAATATGCATTTACTTGTCATTGGGCTGAGGTGATCATGATTACTTCAAGTGATAGAAGTGAAAGTGATAATGACTCAAAAGAATAGTCCTATAGAATCGCAGCCCTGCTTTCAAAAGGGTTATTCTTTTAGTCATTATCACTTTCACTTCAATCACTTGAAATAATCATGATCACTTCAACCCAATGACAAGTAAAGGCATATTCAAAAGAACATGAAGTGATCAGTTACACTTTTTTCACTTTGATCAATTTATAATTACCCAAAAGAATACAGCCAAAACTGAAAGGCTGCGATTCTATAAAAATAAAGGAAAAGAGAATGTCATACTAAGGATCTTTCATCTTTGTTCAGTGTGTAGTAACACATAAGTATGTCACTGTCCTAAAAGAGATAAGGAAAGGGAATGTCAAAAAATGTGCTTACAGAATCGGGGCTCAAGTGTCAATATTGCCTCGGAAAATTGATTTATTTTACGCGTAAGTTTCCGAAAAGAATTAAAGAAAGTAAAACCATCAAACTGCTGCAGCATCTGAATAAATATGCAAACGTCACCTGTGTCCTGGTTTTATACTTTCACTAATCTTATTATTTTTTGCATCCGATACTAAACCATCTTTGGATGGATCTTTCCCCAAAGAGGATTCGTCATTGTGAATAATCTTTGCTTCCCCAATATCCTTCGCTGGCAGAGATTGTCCCGCTGCCGTGTGGTCTCTGCTGGACAATAACAGGGCTATTCTTTTGAGTCATTATCACTTTCACTTCTATCACTTGAAGTAATCATGATCACTTCAGCCCAATGACAAGTAAATGCATATTCAAAAGAACATGAAGTTATCAGTTTCACTTTGATCAATTGATAATTACTCAAAAGAATATAGCCAACATTTTTTTAACTAATACAATATAGGTTAGTTTAAATTTTCAAAACAAACTAAAACCAAACTAAACCGGAACTAATCAAAAGTCACACGCCATTTGGGAGAAGAAGAAGAAGAACCAAAACTCACAAAGAATTTTAGTTGGTTAAGATACATTTTACACTTGTTTTGACATTATAAAAATTAAACTATGTTGTTGACCTAGACCGACATAGTTTATAGTTTTTTTTTAATAAAACTTTATACTACCAAAGTATTTTATATCTGGCAACGTCGCAACGAATATTTGGTGTTTTCAACAATGCAATTATCAATGACGTTTATGGCACGTATTTTTGCTTTTTCGTTGAAATTCAAGGTTTTTTAAAATGTCTTTGTTACAATTTGTACAAAAACACTTGAAATTTATTACATACAATGTTGTAAGTAGTACTATTCAAAATAAATACGAAGGTTCAGTGTTTTCTTTAAAAATAAAAGTGACCTTGTGTTTTCCGGGACCCAGAGCAAAAATAGTGGAAAACCAAAGTCAGAATTGTGATCTCGAAACAAAGAGGAAGTATCGAAATTTTTTTCAAAAAGACCTGCTACATTTTACTACCCAAATAAACATTCGGAGTGAGAGAGACAGCACGGTCCCCTTATTCTCCCTCTCTTCTTTTGCCGTGTAACGCGCAGACTATTGCATGCTGCCTCTAGTACTGTATGTTCGATGATTTAGTGTTATCTAGGCTTAGTCAAAGAAGATTCGTTATTGTGAATAATCTTTGGCTTACTTACAGACTTTATATTTCTTGCGAAATCTTGAATGAAGTAAGTCCTTCGAGCATATACTACTGGTAACTCCTTATCATAGGTTAAATCTCTTTATCCCCAAACTTTTGAAATGCGTACACCCCGTCAATAGCTTTCAATGCGAAAGAAATAGCATGTACTGCTATTCATTTTTTTCTCTCTTTTGCCCTGTAACCATAGATATATTAGAGATCAGTGCCTGTAAGAGTGAGTCCACACGATACCAAAAATTTCGGCGTAGGCGTATTACGCCCATTTATGTTAAAAATGTCTCGTCCACACGGGGAACTTTTATCGTGCAGTCGTAATGTTTTTTTTTGTGGTAACCTAACTTTTTTCTGATTTTTTGATAATATTTATTTATGTATAAATTAAAATGAAAGAAAATAAAAAAAATTATTGCAGCGATGTTGTTATGTAGAAAAAGAAAACTAAAGAAAAAATTACAAAAGATAAGGATATTATTAATATATTCTTTATTAAAAAACGGAAAAGTCGCCGCTACTAGGTCCGATCTGTTTTTGAGAAAAACATTGGAGAAAGGCTTGGACATACTAATGATTTAATTCAAGAAATGCGAGAAAGTGATCCTGATTTTTTAAAAATATTTTCCTGTTACTCTTGGTGAGTTTGCAAACCTGTTGTTGGGCCAATAAATAGGAAACACGGTATGGAAATGTGTACAGCTATACCCTTATTACAAGGTTTGAAAAAACATTGTGATATTTAGCTGATGAAATCAGCATGTGAAAGCAACAGTGCGAATTCCGAGTCGGTAAACAGTGTTTTCGAAATTAGTCATGTTACTTGTGCGATAATATGAGACTCTTTAAAGCAAGTTTTATTTCCGAAGTTTGCCACTTCTACCTGGTAAAGAATTGCCAAAGAGTTCAAAGACGAGAGTTTTAATATAAAGTGTCATTTTAACAATCGTTTTAATAATTACAATTGTTTGTAGTTTTTAGAAGAATATATTACGTATAACACTAACTGGATTTCTGTTATTAAATTTCCATTAATGTTAATTTTTACTTTTTAATTGTTTATAATAGGTTTATATAAAATTTGCTAAGGGTAGGGTTACCAGACGACAGGAATTTTCCTGACATGTCTGAAATTTTAGCCCCTCGTTAGGAAGAAAGAGGAAAAAACTGCAATTGTCAGTATTTTTTTGAAATTAAAAGAGGAAAATATAAGTAATGAAAAAATATTTATTAATCATTCTAGTGAGAAAAAATAAATTGATTAAACGTTACCAAAATGAGTGAATTGTTAATTTAGTATATTAATAAATTTAGTTTCATACTTTTTATTGTTTGATGTTTCTTTTGGCAATTGCTGGACTTTTATAACTATTTCATGACATTCTTCACATGATATGTTCTTTAAGTTAAATTGTGTCTAGAGTACAACCTTAACAGAAGACATTGTTGTAAACCAACTATTACTACAAATTATTAAATTAGTATATATATTTTTAAGTTACTCTTATGGATTAATAGGCAATTATAGTCTAATATTTAATACTCCTTTAAGAAACGTTATATCTTAAGTAAATTTATGTTCTAATAGGCTCGAAACAAAAGCATGCCTTAATCTCCGAAACTCTAAAACTTTACTTTTTACAGAGACCATTAGTTTTGTTCATATTGTCATCGTCCCATAAATACACACTTTTTCATTTCAGTAATCATGTAAATAAATAGTTAAGTTATGACTGTAAAATATATAATTTAGATATAGAATAGAATATAACTAGGACATGACAAAAAACTACAATAGTAACATTAAATTAGTAAGTAAGAACAAAAACTGTTGTTACCTCATGATTTAGTGAACATTATAATAAAATATTAAAAAAGTAATATTAGAAGATTTATTTGAATTCATCGAACTAGCAAAGTTATAACATTGAAAGGCAAAGCTTATAACAATATAGACAGTCTGTCTCTCCTTAGTCCACTACGCTCCCATTAATGAGAAGACTCACTCGATATTGGCATTTGATGCTTTTATTGCAAAAATTTTGAAAATCTCACTGCCTTAACATACAACATTCAGATAAAATGTCCGGATATTTACAGAAACATTAGGGATATTGTCAAGAAATCTCATTTGATCTGGTAACCATAGCTAAGGGCATGTTTGTGGATTAGCGTCTCGATATCACAGATTGTCGTTGAATAGAAATTGTATTATATAATGGCCTTTATTTCATAAGCTTTAATTTATATAATGAACACCTGTATTATTGCAATTGTTATAAAAAAATTAACAAAAATCGTTTTTTTTTTGAGGACCAAGCAGTAATGATCTTCGGTAACAAGCATTTTTAATAAATTAAAACAATTTAACATAATTCATAAATATCTATTATTTCAAAACTCGCTAAATAAAATATATACATAAAACTACAAAGTTTAAAAAAAAAACATAGGTTATGTTTTCATACAAAATATTGAAAATAAACAGTTTCCACCATTTTGAAAGCAGTCCGCTGAAAAGTTAAACATGATTTGGCGTAATGACCTTGGAAAAGGCGGATTTAGGCGGGAAATCTTCGGTCTTTGTCTTTTTTTAAATCTAACAAATCACAATGCTTGAAATTTGACATATGTCTTATTACGCTACGCTGCCGCCGAAATTTTTGGTATCGTGTGGACTCACTCTAACTAGCACGAAATTAAAAATCCTGTCTCCGGGTAGCTATTCTCGTTCTTGAGAGAACGATCATCTTGATGGAAAGTGGGCGTGGTTCTCACGAAAAAGTATGAAACCGTATTCTCGTGATTTTAAGCGATGATCACATCCATCAAATCTTGAGAGAACTCGTTCTACTAGTCTGAACCAAGAGAACGGCGAGATTTTGAGAGAACGATACTGTCATTCCCGTCATTATGCGGTATTTTTAGGTTATAAAAGTTCAAGAAAATTCATGATTGTTTTGAAAATATTGTAAATTTTATAAAATATTTTTGTTCGTAAATATACATATATAAAATGGGTTTTGAGGAAGTAATTTTGAACCACGATGGACCTGAGGATGTCAGATTAACGGAAAAGCAAATGGCAAATTATAATCTTCGATTTCTACCACGGTTGCGTCGATTTGGAGATTTAAATGATTCAGAATTCACGAAGCTGTTTAGGTAAGTATCTATTATATAAATATTTGTGGAACTTGGCGGACTCTACTTCATTTAATTTATTTTACTGGCTTGGTAAATATCAAAGAAGATATCTTGTACTAAAAAGAACCCAATTTATAGAATTGTCAGGGCTTGAAAGGAGGCAACATCATCTTTGCCAGTAGTCATGGTAATATTTGGTAACTATAAAGTTAGCATATGCAAAAGTAGCAAGTCATTAATGATTTTTTTACTTGGTTGGATTATAGATATTTGTAATATATTACCTGCCATAGTTACTCTTAAAAAGTTTGGAGAATGTTAAGCTAATATTAATTTTTCTTTTTAGATTTAGGTACCCATATTAATATAATTTTATTAAAATATAAATATTTGTAGGTTCTTGGATTTTTTGCGACTAGCAGCTATCACAAAATAACTGGGTTGAATGTATTTCTGGAGTGAATCGCCCAAGGGATCTAATTGCTACGAAATTTAAATGAATTATGAGCTTGCCCAATTGAGTAATTTTTTATTAAATTGTAAATTATATACAGCTAGCAGTAGTATGTATTTTGTAAATTTAAACGTAGTTTGTTTTTTTTTTTAAAAAAATAATTAAAACTGGTGTCTAATATGTAAGATAATTTTGAAATATACGAGATTTTTATAATGTTTTAGGTTTTATACTAAACATAATTTCCCTGGTATTTTAGGGTACATTGACGGCACTCATGTTGCAATTACAAGATCAATAACAGATGACCTAGAATTTGCAATGAGACTTTATAAATCATGAATAGTACCCATGATTCTTATATTTGGAATGAATCTAACATTTCCAATATAATGGAAATGATCTATAGAAGAAACCCAGATTCATTTTTCCTCATTGGAGATTAAGGTAAATTAATTGTACAGTAAACTGATAATTTGTTATTAACTTAGAGTATGTTTAAATATAATAAGGAAAGTGAACCAAGTTTAATTTTTTCAGGATTTCTTTTAAGGTCATAGCCTTTAGAAGATATTTCACAACTGGGAACACCAGAGGAAAGATTTAATACATATATGTTCATTATGACGTACCGTTCCAAGATGTTGTGTCTTGAAAAATAAATTTAGATGTTTTTCAAAAGATAGATAGATAATAATTTTTTAATATGGGAATATATATATTTCAAGTATGCAGAATGTATTTTATTGATGAAATAAATTTTTACACATTTCATTTTGTTTTTTTACTTTGTATATTTATTCTCTGATATTTATGGGGAGTATAAAAAAATAGCATTTTTACAAAAATAAGGGAAATCTTTCTTTTCTCAACCTAGTAGAAAATAAACTAAATTTGTATTTTAGAAAATAAAAATGTTAATTTTATTTCGCATGATATCCTTTACATTTTTGTAGGTGATACTAATTTCACGCATAACGGCTATTTTACCACTAAAATATTTCGATTTGTTTTTAACATATTTATTTTTTTCTCTATAAAACTCCCTTTCTAATTCTTTTCTCTGATTAAGAATATTAAATAGGTTAAAAATATTAATTATTATATTCATTTTAAATTCGAACATTTACTTGCTAAGTAGGGTTATGTCCATATTCACATTCTTTTTTAGGGTTAAATGCACAATTTATATGGTTACATACACCATTGACGCTTGGCAACATAGCTTACTAGATTTTGTTTCCGATCTCCCATCACATCCTACGAGAATACGGTAATACACGATCGAGAGAATAACCGTAGGATGGGATTGTCCCTATTCTCTCAAGAGAATGATCACTTCCTATGAAGAACCAGAATAGCTACCCTAATACATGCTGGAAGGATATTACTATCAGGGTTATCCAGAAAATATATATTTAATAATTACATTTAGTGACTCACCAAAGTATCAGTACAGTATAAAAGTCTGCATATTTTCTTAACTTGTGTTAAGAATTCTTAACAAATCAATATACTGTTCGAAGACTTTTGTAAATGACTATGCTTGCGCGCATCTAAAATGTAGATTCACCTTGAACTTTGTAACTTGACTGAACTAAAATTATAACAATTTTTTAAAATATCTTATTTATTAGGTGAATAAAAATAATTACATACCTTCAATATATCAGGAACAAAATTTAAATCATTAAAAAATACTTCAGCCTTAAAAATATTTACAATATCTAAAGGAACTATGTTACTACTAATACTATTATAAGCATTATTTATTATAGAAAATATGTTTTTAACAACCTGTTGTTTTATATGTAAGGGTTTATAAAAAATTGTCCATCCAGGACCAAAATAAACATTATCAAACAAACTTGCTAAAATACACCAAACAGCAGCTAAGAAGTGCGTATGGAAAGGAACATTTATTAAAATAATATGCTTATTTTCACATATAGCAGAAGAAAGTTTGGTAAATAAATCTCTTTGAAACCTATAATGAGGAATTATATCAAATTCATTTCCATTAATCACTATACTACTTATACTTATGTTTTTTAAAACTAAAGAATACAATATGGGCTTGTGCAGCCTTTTATATAAATGTTTTTTTAAACTATCAAGATACTCTATGGTGGCAAACTTCGAATTATTAACAAAGTCAATTTGTCTTCCATAAATAATGTCTAGATACTTATCAAAACAATATTCCTTAAAACTAATAGTTCTCGATAAAAAATAGTTCTCCGAGCCTATTAAAGTATCAACACCAGTTTTATGATCATGCACATTCACATATGGAACTATTTTGCGATATTTTGGAATAGGTTTTAGTCGATACTTCTTTATATATTCACTGGCTATGTTTATTTTAAGTTGGTGCAGTGCTGCGCCCTCATAAGAATCATTATTAAGAAAATGGTAAATATTTTCTTCAATGACTTGCATTTGCCTTTCAAGGAAAAAATCTGAACAACAGCTTATTACTTGAATTTTAAAACTGTATGGGATATCTTCAAAGGAAAACATAGAAATATTTTCTTTAAAATGTCCATTTTTATAAGGTTCGATTAAGTTATCCCAAATTGAGTCGAGTACATCATTTCCATGAAAACCAGTACATATAACGTATAGTTCCGAGTTTCCACGTTTTGATGTGCACGGCTTAAACACTGAAACTTGATCAAACATGCAATTAAGTAAGTATATTAAACAAACAGTAGATTCCTCAAAAATAGTAAATATTTTCAGCACAAATGAACCTCCCTTTTTTAGAACTGCCAATGCTGTCATTGTTTCACAATAATGAAGGAATTCTACTAATCTTTCTTGTTCTCCCGGGTCAATCATGCAATCAATGCTCCCATCAGCTGTAACTAACCCTATTTTGTCTTTTGTGATAACTTTTTTGATAATTTCACAGTGATTATAGTATTTTGTAAGATCCCCTGTTAAATCAGCACCAAATTCCCAATGCTTGTGAGTGTGACATATCAGTCTGTCATCTGGAATCATATCTGACACAGCATTACCTTCATAATCAGGATTTAATGTATTAGCATTCCAATGCCAAGTGATATGTGGTTGGTGGATCACTAGATAGTGATTTAAAGCACAAATAAAGGCACCGGGTGCCTCACACAAGTGAAGGCTTCTAAATACACTAGCTTCATCAGATGGTACTAGAGGAAATCTGCTTACTATTTCATAGAATTTACACCATGCTTGCGTTAAAAGCTCTGGTCTAATTTTCTTTCTTAGTACGCTCATTACAAAGCCTGCAACGTCACGATTTCGAGTGTGTATTGACCATTCAGCTAAATCAAATTGACTCAATTTTCCCTTTACATTGTTTAATTGATGTTTTAAATCTTGCAGTTCTGGTATTACAAACTTTTCCGCGTTGTAGATTTTTCGGGGTAAAGACCAATTGCCGGTATTTTGAAACTGAAATACTTTGTTGAAATATTTGGATAGCTCATCTTGATCGGTCCAGAATTTTGTTCTTTTCATTGTTACTTTCTGTCTATGTAGAGTTCAGTGAAAACGATAAAATTTGTACCAAAACATTCACTTTTTCGGAACTTTTAAACTGATGAAAAGCTACCAAAAACTAACCAAACTTTGTCTTCAATTTTGTAATAGTTGCTTTGAAACGTTTGGGATCGATCATGGTGGAGGTCAAAAAACACGGGTGGAGGTCAACGAATTCGACTAATTGATTGAAATCCTGTTTTATGAAAATCTAGTCCTTCGACAATACTCATTTTACTACAAGAATCCTAAATACAGGAATCTTACAAAGGTCGAAAAAATCTATTTTGACACTTCCCTTTTACGTCAATTTTTTCATATGATCAAATTTCATTTTCAAACATTACATCACATTTTTGTAAATTTTTTTAGTTTTTTTGGGTATATGTCCCTTTGGTGATCGTTATTGGTGAAAATATTATTTACTTTGCTGGTTGGAAAATGCTACATTAAATCAGATAAATGTTATAATAATAAAGAGTCTTGAAAACTGAAACAGTTTAAATAATTAATTAAAAATAATACAAAATAGCCCCCAAAAATGAGTGAAGAAAAGAAAGTCGCGCAAAATACTGAAGATAAGGAGTTGGCAGATCTACTCGATAGTAAGTTTCTTAAATTTAAAAATGTGAATTGAAGGAGTTGTCATTTTAATATGTAGGCATCAATTTATTCATAATTAGTATAAAAAGTTGTCTTTTTGTGTAACTAGTTCATTAGTGGTTATACTAGTATTATAAAATAGTTTATTTAACTAGTCTAATACCACAAATTTTTTCAAAGAAAACACGTTTTCTTATATTTCAATTAATTGAAAAATTACTGTATGTTTAACAAATTGTAAAGTTTAACAAAACTATATAGGTGCTCTCCAAGATTTTGGGGTGAATTCTGCATCACAAGGTGACAAAGCTCCAGAGGGAACCAAGTCTACTGACTCAAAAGAAGAACAGGTCGCAGTAGCAGGTAAAGATTATAAAACATTTTATGGCATGCTAAAATTAGATATTATTGTCCTGTCGTCACTACCAGGCTTAATTTGATACTTCTTTATATTTCACACTATGTGATTTCTTCATCTAGATCTTCCTCAAGAATGGTCAGCAGATTTTGTTCAACAGGCTGCCTTACAATTTGAGGAGAATTTTAGTAGATTGTTGGCTGGTGGAGATCCAAATGCTCAGATTTCTTCTGAAACAGTACAGGAAAAATTAAAACAAATGGCAGGTAAAAAATGCTATACTGGATTTTTGTAATCTTGCTCAATTATCTAGAATATAAGATGGATAATATATTTTTGGGGATTTTATAAGCTGGTTTGTGGCGAATTATTTCCTGCTTTACACTTTTAGATGCTGCCCAACAAGTTTTGTCAAATCCTACGGATATATCTGATCAATCAGTTGATTTTGCTTCAAGTATATCACAAGCTATTGCAGGTAAATAAATATAAAAAAAAATAATAGTAAGGTCTTAAATATCTTGACAGTAAATTGGAAGTGAGAAAAGTAAATGAAGGAATGGCTTAATTCTGTATAATGCTTTTAGGTTACTAACACCAATGAGAAATATATAGTATTCCTCATTGCTGAAAAAAAAAATGTTTATTTGTTGTTATTTTAGGGTTAAGTCAAGGGCAAGAGAATCTCAGGGCCCCATTCAATGAAGATGATCTCTTAAAAATGTTTGGTGGCTCAGGAGGGCAGGAAGGAGGGGATCTTTTACCTTTTATGCAAGGTAGGGAATTTTTTAAAGATTGTGTCTCCAATGTTTCAAATATTTGCTGATTAATATTTTTTAGCAGTGTATTTGAATATGTTGATGTGTTTTTACATATTTAAATTTTATGTTATTTAAAGAAAAATTGGGTGGTAATACCAAAGGAAATGGTTTGATGATATTTGCTAAAATTTTGGTTGCCAGTGTCTGACAGGGTGGCGCAATAGTTTGACAAAGTATCCTATCTCCCTTATTTTTTCAAAAATTTCAAAAAATTATTTAATAAAAGTTGTTTAATATGAAAATTTCTACAATCTAAAAATATTTTCAATTATACATGGTGTTTCATGACAGCGGGGCACTAAAAAAATAGTTTTTTTAATGGAATACCCTTTATATCTTTGCATATTTGGATTTCCCCAATAAATATCCCTATGATAGCATATCTGGTTTTGAACTTCAGGTAAAAATTCGTTTAGAGTGAAAAGTGGGAAAATGTCGTTTTTTTTTTTGAGAAAATTTCTATAGCTACCTCCTATTTCGAGGTTGTAAAACACGATTCTGACTTTGATTTTTCCTCATTTTCCCGGGAAACTCAAACAACGAAACGTCACTTCACAAATCACTTTTATTTCAGTTAAAACACTGACCAAGAATACTGCAAAAAGTGAAAAATACACTAATAAATAATAATTTCAATGAAAAGACTGTCTTCGAAATAATTAATAAACGAATATATAAATTTTATAATAACCTAATAACAAGAAGCATAGAACATAAACAGCAAAAATATGTACCATTACATCACACTAGTGAATGGTCAGAAAAAATAAAACATTTTAAAAAATTGATATTTTCGTATGTCACAGGTCTCATAATAAATTAAATACACTTTTTACTAATTTAAAAAGTAAAACTCCTCTCATGAATAAGTCAAATGTAGTATATTCGATTCCTTGCTCAAATTGTCCCAAAAAATATATAGGCATGACAAGCCAATTGCTAAAGAATAGATTGAATGACCATAAATAGACGAAAAACGCCTCAACAGCGTTAAACAAACGCACACAGGATGAAAAACATACCTTCGATTATAACAGTACCATAATTAAAAACAAAGATATGAATTATCAAAAATCGCAGATAAAGGAAATGATAGAAATTAAAAAAGATAAAAATACTGTTAACGACAGAACGGATATAGGAAATTTGAACCACATTTACACCAGCCTAATTTAAAGAAAAATATTAAGTATTGGATCCTGTTAATAAACATCAAAAATTGAATATCCTCTTAAACATAAAGTTGAATGTATGCGTTCTTTCACGTTTTTTGTGGTCCATTGTCAAAATATAAAAAATAAAACACACTCGCATTCCATGTATTCTAAGTACCTAAATAGACAATGCTAAAATTTCATTTCATTATTAATAAATAAACCAAATGTCAACATATGAACTGGTAAAATTAAATACTTTTTTAGAAATTTGAATAGTTTTTTAAAGTGTTTGTTTGCTTTTTAAAATTGTAAATATGTTTGTGTATGAATCATATAAAAAATATTTTAACAAAGATCAATAAATAAAAAAAAACAAAAAATTTTTAAAGATGCCTTAAATAAAGGGCGAAACGTCAAATTGTTTTTGATTTTTTGTTAAATAAAGAACCTAAACCCAAGAAAAGACAAAATAAGCAGAAAATGATATAATCTATGGTTCAAAAATCTGGAAAATATAATATATATATACATATATATATATATATATATATATATATATATATTGAAAGTCGACGTCAAAAGTAACAATTTGATTGAATTTATATTGCTATTTTTTGCTTTTTAGCGCTTTTTTAAAAGTAGGTTGAATTTTTGTATCAAAATTTTATATATAACTATGAAGTTCAAAATTAGAACTAGTAACGAAGGGGACATTACTCTGTTCCCCCTAACGGCTACCCCACACATGTTTTAATCATTAGAGCTTTAAAAATTATTATAAACACAGTTTTTTTTAATAGTTTAAAAATAAACTGTTATCGCCATTTACATTTTTTTACACTGATAGCCTGATTGCACATGTGACGGATTAATTACCCTTGTAATCATCGTATGTTGTTACTTGATAGCCATAAATTACATTTTTTATTGAGAAATATATACGACAACATTCTGTAAATATTTATTTGGAATTTGTATTACATTTTAATCTACAAGTGACTTATTTATTGAAAAAAGATTGCTAATATGTTGGGGATAATAAAAGTAAAATATTGCATTATGTAAAAATTCAGGCCACATCAGCTAAGATTATACTTATTTGCTTAACAAAGTTATTATAATTTTCGGCTATTGTTAAACATATTTGCGTATTTAAAAGTATATATAAATATTAATTGTATACTGGGTGATTTTCCGGAAACTTTATCGATCGATTGTGGGAAAACGAAGTAGGAAGACTCTGAAAATTTTACAGTACTTACGTGCGGCTAAAATATTTTTAAGATGTCAACTTGCTTATTTTAAATAGAACACCCTATATATTATTGCATTTTTGATTTCTACGTAAAATTCTAGACATATTTCATGTATAATGTTCTATACTTAAGTCTCACCGTTTTGGACATATTTAAATTTTTATGTCAAAAATGACGTTTGCGGACAAAAACTTAACTATAAATTTTTCCTATAAGAAAATCTTTATTATTTAATTTGGGTTAGTTTTCTTGTAGGCGAAGATCAACTTTTAGTAGACTTTTTATGATATTTTGAAAATTATTAGTACAGAGTGATCAAAAAAGAAGAATAAAAATTATATTTAAAAAATCGTCAAAAGTCAATTTTTTCAAATAGAAAACACCTATTTTTATAATTTCATCATATTAAGCATTAAAAATAAGGGTAACTTTGTATAAGGTTATCTATTCCAAAAATTTGTAGTTTTCAAAATATGGGCAATTCAACATTTTTCTATTGTAAAAATGCTATGCTGCTTTTAAGTTTTCTTATTAGTTGGCCATGACGGCGAGGCGTGGCGAAAATAAAACAATCGAACACTACGGAATTGTCATTATTTCTTGCCATTTGACATTCATTAAAAATAATCATACCGGGGCAATTAAATTACACGCACGAAGATTTTTTAAACTTGCTTATTATTTATGGAGAATGTAATAGTTATTTTAAGAACATGCGATACATTTGCGATTCAATATCCATAGAAGCAGAAACCAACACCACCAACTGTTAAAAGGATTATAGAAAACTTCAAGGACTTTGGATCCATAAAAGCAAAAAGAAATAGAAATAAACCAGTAGTTGTTAATAATGAAAATATTGAAACTATAATTTTAGGATATTTCGCCTCATATCCGACAATATCTACAAGGCAAGAGCATTAGAGTCTGGATTATTTCAAACATCAGTTTTAAAGATTTTCTGGAAACACAAGTTTCATCCCTATGTATATTCCAGAGTACAACATTTAAAAGGCACTGATTTTGCACTAGCAGTGGAGTTCTGTTAATTTATTTTACTTTAGCCACAAGAAAATGCTGATTTTTGGGATAATATTATTTGGTCGGACAAAGTCAAATTCACAAAAAATGGATTGTTCAATCAACGCAATTCCCACTATTGGAGCGATACATCTATTTAGAGAATTAAATTTTCAAGATTCTTGGCAGTTTAACGTGTATTGTGCTATAAGAAACGACTGCAGCGTCGCCCTAGAATTCTACCAAGATAATCTGAATAGTAAGTTAGCCATTTTTGAAAACTTCTAGATACAAAATACAATTAATTTATAGGTGAGCGCTACTTCGACATCTTGAGAAATTTAGAAGTGAACTGTTAGATAACTTCTGCTGGCTGATCATAGAAATCTATTTTATCAACATGATGGGGCGCTTCCACATAATAGCCATTTAGTTAACAATCATCTGCAAAACTTGTTTTATGATCAATGGATAGCTAAGAATGGGCCACATCTTTGGCCACCTCGCTTCCTCGAGCTAAGAGTATTTGATTTTTTTTTTGGGAACAATCAAAAATAAAGTATACAACACTGCATTAACCACTATAGAAGATTGCATGCAGCACGTCAGAATAGCATTTGAAGAACTTAATCCTTAGTCAGTAAGAAGAGCCACTCATGAAGAGTTCCTGTTTAGGTGTGAGAAATGTTTGGAAGGTCAAGGGCGTCAATTTGAACATTTACTCAAATAATTTTTGTAACTTTACTTTATTAACAACTGGTTTATTTCTATTTCTTTTGGCTTTTATAGATCTAAAGTTCTTGAAGTTTTTTTATAATCTTTTTAACAGTTGGTAGTGTTGATTTCTGTTTATTGGGATATCGGATCGCGAATGTTTCGCATGTTCTTGAAATAACTTTATCACATTCTCCATAAATAATAAATAAGTTTAAATAATCTTCGTGAGTGTAATTTAATCGCACCGGCATGATTATTATTCTTCTTCTGTTAATGCCTATCCGTTACCGGATGTTGGTGAGCATAATGGCTATACGGACTTTATCCACTGCTGCACGAAATAAGCCCACAGTTGATGTATTAAACCATACTCGGAGATTCCTCAGCCATTAGATTCTTCGTCTTCCTACACTCCTTTTGCCTTGTATTTTGCCTTGTAGTATAAGCTGCAAAAGCCGGTACATTTCAGGATTTCTCATGATGTGGCCCAGCTACTCAAGTTTACGCTTCTTTACTTGATACAAGATTTCTTTTTCTTTTTTCATTCTATGAAGCACCTCTTCGTTGGTAATATGATCTACCCATGAAATCCTCAGAATGCGACGGTATAGCCAAAATTCAAAAGCTTCCAATTTTTGGCATGATGCTTCAGATAGCGTCCATGATTCAACGCCGTATAGGAGGGTCGAAAATACGTGGCATCTCAATGTTCGCATTTTGGTGTTTAAGGATAGGTCTCTACTTTTGAATATTTTTGCCATTTTAAGGAATGTAGTGCGGGCCTTTTCAATACGGCATCTTATCTCAACCGAGTGGTCCCATTCTTCATTGATATTTGTTCCCAAGTAGATATATTTGTTAATTCTTTGGATGGGTCTGTTATGTATCAGTAGTTGGCCGTGTATGCGTTTATTTTTAGAAATAATCATGAATTTGGTCTTTCTTGTATTCATCTGCAGTCCGTATCTTTCACTTACTTCTACCACTCTGTCCATCAATCTTTGGAGTCCTCTTAAATCATTTGAGATAATCACCGTATCGTCTGCGTATCTTATGTTATTAATACACTCGCCATTGATAATCACCCCGTCGGAGGTATTTTCCAGGGCTTCTCGAAATATGTATTCTGAATATATGTTGAACATCAATGGCGAAAGTACACATCCCTGTCGAACTCCTCTCTTTATCATAACTTCCTCGGATTCCTCACTTTCTATTCTGACTGAAGAGGTCTGGTTCCAATAAAGATTTGCTATAATTCTTAGGTCTTGTTTTTCTAATCCAGCTGATTCAAGAACTTCCATCATCTTATTATGCTGAACCTTATCAAATGCTTTTTGATAATCAATAAAGCACGCGAAAATATCGTGATTAACATCCCGCGCTCTTTGGAACAAGACTTGGATACTAAAAAGTGCCTCCCTAGTACCTAGGGCATTTCTAAACCCAAACTGGGTACAACTAATCTGTTCTTCGCAAATCCTATATATTCTTTGATGAATTAATATCAAATCAATTATGATTATTATTAATCAATATCAAATGGCAGGGTTTAATCATTTTATTTTCACCACTCCTCGCCGTCATGGCCAAGTAATAATAAAACCTTGTCTTGCCAATATTTTGATAACAATAAATTTTTGGAATAGACAACCTTACACAAAGTTACCCTTATTTTTAATGTTTAATATGATAAATTTATAAAAATAGATGCTTTTTTTATCTGAAAAAATTGACTTTTGACGATTTTTTAAGTATAATTTTAATTCTTTTTTGACCACCAGGCGCGGATTCAAGGGGGGGGGGGGGGCGGTGTGGGCGATCGATCAGATGTAGCTGATACTTGATGGAAAGTCATTGTAAATATCGATAATAACCCAATTGTTATAAATTTCCACTACTTTATTTTTTAATATTTAAAAAACCATGACAATTGTTTCAATACACAGTACCTTCTAAAGATGATGAACAAGAACTAAAGTGCGAAGCAAGTCTAAACTAAATGTATTATTATTTCTATAAGACTCACAATTTTAACTTTTAATTAATAATTCAATTTCGTCTTTTTTTTTTTTTAATTAAATATATAGAAAAAGGTAAAATGTGGACTTAAGTCACTGTTTTTGGGATGAAATTTTTTTATAGTAGAAGAAATTATCTTATTTTGCAATTACGAAAGACCGAGGTTGTTATCAAAATTTTTTGTAATGTAAAAATCGCGTTTTACACGGGCTCTTACGGGAGTCACATAAACAATGCTTATTACTCGAGCAATAGAATACAATGTAATAACCATGGACGTCTGGACATGGAATGTTTACAAAAACAAAACGCCACGAATGGGTCACAATCAGTAGTAATTTACCAACTGTTTTGGAAAAAAATAAGGGAAACAATATAATTTGTTAATACCCAATTTTTATGAAAAAAAAAATATTATTATGATAATATATTTCATATAATATTTATAAACAATTTATTGCTACAATAGTAAACTAATATCTTTAAAATGGTATGCTTTATAATGCATCAGTTTAACTCCCAGAAAATTCAAGATTTCTAAGTAGTGTGATAAACTATGAAATCTGGCAACCTCGCAAATTTCTTTTACGCTATCGTACGATCAAGGTTGAATCCGGTCCATTCATAAAAATTTTGGCATATGACATTTTTGTGGTTGACGTTGTGTCTCTTGGATCGTTTTTTAATTTTTTGTGATTCCAAAAGTGTTTTTGTAAGTGACTAATTATTCATTAGTGACAAAATGGTCAATCATTGCCAAGTTTGCCGAAAATTGGATTATTTATTTCCAAATTTAACTTTTCACAGGTAGGTTAGGTTAAGTTTGGTATCATAGGCGGGTAACTTGGGATTTTAGATTTTATCAGTGATTTTTTATAGGTTTTCCAGTGATTCTAACCGCCGAGACCTTTGGATTAATATATTAGGACTACAAGATAAAATCTTGCCCAAGTCACTTCGTATCTGTAGTGAACATTTTGGTCCAAACGATTTCTATTATCGATTTGATGGTGTTCGTGTTTTAAAGTGAGACCAACATAATAGAAGCCAACCATTTTCTATTATTTTTCATTAACATTTCCCTTGTAATATTACACCAAATAGTACCGCTTTTACTATCTTTTTACAATTTTCTCCTTAATTTTTGTTTTCCCTATTACTTGTAAAAGTGTAAACTTTTCATTTAACCAAGATATTACAAAATCTGCAAAAAAAAACTCATAAAAGTTATAAATAAATATATGACTTGCATAATAACTGTCATGTGTGAAAAGTCCAGAAATGAAAATTCAATTTCTGCAATTTTTATTTATTTTTATTCGATGTCCGATAGTTACAGAGTCTCAGATTTGCTTTACACAAATTAGATAGTCAGTAAGTAAGAAAAAAAGTATATTTTATTGTACGCTATTCTATTTTATATATATAATTGTAATATGACCAACAAGTAATATATTTAATAATAGCATATACTTATTTTTATCCCACACATTTCCTTATCGGTATATTTTGTCATAAATATTTTAGGATACTAGAAACAGTGAAAATCAAGAAATACACTAATCATATTAAAATAAATAATTTCCGTTAGAAACACATGACATATTGTCGATTCGAGATATTAAAAATTTTCAACAATAGCACTGCCAAAACTTAATGGGCAAACAAATTTAATAGTTATTTTTATTAATTTGTTTTATTGTATTTCTTTATATACGAATTTCTTATGATTGGAGTTTGGGGACTGTTCAATAAAACAGGTTTAACTGTAACAAGTCTTTCAGATTAATACCTAAATTGAAACAGTCTATCATATATATTCCAAATCATAATTGAAATTATATACAAATATTAACAGGTTATTTCTTGAAAATGAAGTTGTAAATACTCTATTTTCTCCTGAACACATACACCGTCGAATATATATTTTTTAAATATTTCCATTTTTAATTTGCTTCATTTATTAACTTACAAAAAATATCTCCATTTTCTCGTTTTAGGATTTTTGTACAAGTGTTATTATTTTTATGAATAATTGGTATACTAACCAAACGTCAAAGTAGTCACTTGCATACCGCGACGTCGTTACATTTATTCAGTATTGCACTTAAATATTTGAGACATTAGAACTTTGGTAAGACTACTTTTTTACGATGTTCATGGCTGACGTTAAATTTCATATGCGAGTGTCTGTACGGCATAGACACGTTGTTAGGAATAATAAAAATAGACAGCGAGTCCATACAAGTTAGAAAAAAAATTTCAATCACAGTAATGTTCAAGAAACAAAGTTTTTGTCGGTTTTAGAATTGTGGGCATTAATTAGCCACTTAACTAAAATCCGGCAAAATATTACGCAATTTTTTTTTACTTTGGACTAGGATAATTCTTACATGGTACTCTGTTTTAAATAATAACTAGTGCCTTGGATAAAAAAAAGGTTATTTCAAGTCATTAATGTCGTAAAAGATAAATGATATGAATATTACGATTATTTGTATATTGAATACTGACTTATGTTCAAGTACAACAACTTCCGTATCACTACATATTGATAGAGTAATTAACTATTTATTATGAAAAAATATTTATTTCAATTCTGCAAATAAAAGCATCATAGAATATTAATTGATATTTTTATTCGTTTTAAAATTGTTACGCCGCTGGCGTATGATAGATTGTGAGCTATGACACCCCTCTAACCCCTGGCCTACAAACATGTTGGCGCTTATAAATTTCATATTCATGAATGACTAGCCTGGTCCATTCTCTACTATGTCTATGGTAATAACAATATGGGACATCTTTGCCTCTTCCTTTCATACATCACCTCCACGAACTCCTTTTATCTTTGTCAGCAAGAACGTTAACAAAGAAGATAGCACGTGAGCTGCAGATTAGTTAAAAAAGAAAACGATCACACGTTTTTTTGTCTCAAATATTTTTGACCTTGAATCTTTAAAACTCGTTAGACTGCCATACACAACAAAAAAAAAATGACATTTTATTTCAGCATACACAGTAAAACCTGACTAGGTATGTATCGACATGTTATAATGCACTATATTTTACTTGTTGTTTGAAAGTTAGTTTTTTTGAGCAAAAAACTAATTAATTTATCTGCCAAAATAAATTATTAAAAAAGTTTGGATGGTAATATAGCGACATAGAAGCTGAAGAGCAGGCGGGATTCAGGACAGGAAGGTCAACGATTGATCCCCTTTTTTGCGTCACACAAATTGTAGAGAAGAAAATGGCCGTAAATCTGGAAATACATTTTGTGTTCTTAGATCTGAAGAAAGCATATGATAGTGTTCCACAAAACAAACTATGGCAAGCTTTAGAGAACGCAAACCTGAACGTTAACCTAATTAAAGCGGTGAAAAACATGTACGACAATTCTACAGCTAAGATCAAAATGGGAAGCAGTACTTCAGAGGGTTTTAACATCGCAAAGGGTCTTAATCAGAGATGTCTGTCCCCTACGTTATTTAAGATATACCTCGAATAGAGGCTAAAAAGCTGGAAAAGAAAATGCAAAAATATGGGCATACCGATTAACAGTACCATATATACATTGTCTTTTGTAGACGACCAGGTCTCATAGCGTAAGATTACGAAGATATGATGAAGAAATTAATCGAAGAATACAAGAAATGGAGATTGGACATAAACATTGGAAAAACGGAATATATGTGTATTGGTGGCGAACAGAGAGACCTGATACTGGAAGACAATCAAGTAATTAGACACTGTGACAAGTACAAATATCTAGAAATAACTGTTACAAAAGACAGAGGTATGGACAGGGAAGTAGAAGAAAGAAACAATCAAGGCAGAAGAACCATCACACTTCTACTCACAGTGTTTTGTGGGACTAAACAATTTCCAACACAAATAAACAGGGAATATACAACACGATGGTCAAAAGCATAACTACTTGTAGCTGCGAAGTATGGACGCTGAAAGAGTGAAACAAAAAAAAACTAGAAGCTACGGAGATGGTCTTCTAGAGGCACTCAAATGGAAGATCCAGGTTGGAAAGAATTACCAGCGACAGAATCAGACAAATTATGAACGTGTAACATTCAATCGTAGACAAAATTGGAACCCAGCGGTTGAGATGGTATGGATGCGATAGGAGAGACTGCCGAAACAGATCTTAGAGTGGGCACCCCATGGAAGACGGAAACGAGGAAGACTACGTCTTAGTTGGCGAGAAGGAATCGACCGAGAGATGAGGGATAGAGAACTGGAAGAGAATCTCTAGACAGACCGAGATAGATGACGATTGGAAGATGTCGAACGTTGTAAACCGATTATATATACATATATATATATATATATATATATATATATATATATATATATATATATATATATATATATATATATATATATGTTATATCGTGACCGAGGAAAATTAGTTTTTAAAAAAGGACTTTATTTATTAAATCAGATATAACAAAATAAATTTATTTTATGAAGATTAATTATTTAATTATTAGAATTTAAGTTTAAGTTCAGAATCTTACTAAAACGAATTTAAGAATGTTAACGTTATGTCTAAGAATGTATAGCTCGAATTTACAAGAATAGTACTTTATGCTAAGAGTTAATAGATCGAATTTAAGAATATTAACGTTATGTCTAAGAATGTATAGCTCGAATTTACCTTATTCAGTGGTTGCAGGTATTTATAGGTTATGTCTATGCTGACACGTTTATTCCTTTGTTCTATAGATTTCTATAGAAGCGTGATGCTAGATCAGCTAGTAATATGAGAATTGCGTCTTAGTTTAATTATGTCAACGTAGCTTAATGTGAATTACTTGTAATATGATATCTAGAGATAAACACCTGCATCCGGTTAGATAACGGACTTAGTACATTTTAATAATAAAAGGGGCATTTTCCCTTATAACATATATATATATATATATATATATATATATATATATATATATATACAGGGTGTCCAAGATAAGGATCCTAAGCATGGGGATCTCGGAAACAGTTGGAGATACGAGGTCGGTTAAATTAGAGAAAAGTTGCGCAATTTAGTGCTAAATTAAACGCAGTTAAAAAAATTTAAAAATTTCAAACACTTCCGGAGATTTCCGGAAAAAAACGAAATTTGGCAAAATCGTTTTTAATTTTTGCAGGCTTTATTTAAAGAGATATCAGAAAATAAAAGGTAGATTCTCATTGCCACTTTTTATTTTTTATAATATGGTCTAAACAAAATTTAAATCCGACGTTTCGTTTCTGAGATACCATCATGAACTTTCATTTTTTATATGGAACAAAAAAAAGTATCCCATGTATTTGATAGCATTTTTTATTACAAATTCAACGATGTATCACCCTTGCATATCGAATACGTAGTTCAAGTACTTTCCATAAGAGCTCCATGAGAGCGAGAGAGAAAGGTATATCAGTTTTATAAAAGCCAATGAACTACACACTTGATATGCAAGTGTGATACACCGTTGAATTTGTAATAAAAAATGCTATCAAATACATGGGATACTTTTTTTTGTTCCATATAAAAAATGAAAGTTCATGATGGTATCTCAGAAACGAAACGTCGGATTTAAATTTTGTTTAGACCAAATTATAAAAAATAAAAAGTGGCAAGAAGAATCTACCTTTTATTTTTTGATATCTCTTTAAATAAAGCCTACAAAAATTAAAAACGATTTTGCCAAAATTCGGCTTTTTCCGGAAATCTCCGGAAGTATTTTGAATTTTTAAAATTTTTAAATTGCGTTTAATTTAGCACTAAATTGCGCAACTTTTCTCTAATTTAACCGACCTCGTATCTCCAACTGTTTCCGAGATCCCCATGGTTAGGATCCTTATCTTGGACACCCTGTATATATATATATATATATATATATATATGTTTATACGGCTTTCACGGATACCTCCGTGTGAGATGCATTAGCAGTGGTTATATCCACATTATGCTGTTGTAGTGCTGAAATCACATTCAGCAAACGTACAACTATATGCAACTCGGTACATACGTGAAGTAAAATGCGAAACAGTGAATGCAAACTTCGCTCCATCATATCCTTTCTGTGTTAGAGGTTGCACAGTTAGAATAAATTGTAATAAAACACAATTCATCCTATTCCACCACCATCGAAATGGTGACCTACCTGTACCACCATACCGAGAAGAAAGTCAAAGCTTACCCTCCCCGCCATAGTGATACGGCAGAGATACATGTTTCGTCTCTCACTAGACTCATCAGGGTACCGACATGCACCTGGCTGTGCAAAGGACAGATCGGAAGGAAGCATGCAACACAACGCGGCTTCGCCGACCTCTCGTCGGATGGCTTATATATGTTTATACGGCTTTCACGGATACCTCCGTGTGAGATGCATTAGCAGTGGTTATATCCACATTATGCTGTTGTAACCACTGATAATGCATCTCACACGGAGGTATCCGTGAAAGCCGTATAAACATATATAAGCCATCCGACGAGAGGTCGGCGAAGCCGCGTTCAGTGTTGCATGCTTCCTTCCGATCTGTCCTTTGCACAGCCAGGTGCATGTCGGTACCCTGATGAGTCTAGTGAGAGACGAAACATGTATCTCTGCCGTATCACTATGGCGGGGAGGGTAAGCTTTGACTTTCTTCTCGGTATGGTGGTACAAGTAGGTCACCATTTCGATGGTGGTGGAATAGGATGAATTGTATTTTATTACAATTTATTCTAACTGTGCAACCTCTAACACAGAAAGGATATGATGGAGCGAAGTTTTGCATTCACTGTTTCGCATTTTACTTCATATATATATATATATATATATATATATATATATATATATATATATATATATATATATATATTATATTATATGGATGATAATCAAAAAAACATTTAAAAAATAGAAGTAAACATATATTGAAAGGCTTTTTGCAAACCAGTAACATTTGCTTTTTTTTTACAGTAAAATATAAAGCATATGTATATTTTATCTGGTTGGATTTAAAGTTCAAATACTAAAAAAAGTGAAAGAAATTTAATACCTGGGCCACAACTTTAACTTGTAAGGCACCACTCTAAATCGTTTCCTAATTAGGATACTAAATGAGTAAAGAAGATCGACATCGCCCGAGTGTCCTAATCAGAATCTTAACTTCCCTAAATGCTATTACACCACATCGGAGTTTCCCAACTCAGAAAGATTGAGTATCAGATGGTTTAATATTCCCATTTAATACTGTAACTCTTTAGATATTATAATAAAAAAGATTTATTTTTTTTTTATTATTTTTAATATCGACTTTTTGGGGTAAAATCAAATAATCACTTTTCGTAAGAATGACTCATATTAAAGTTTGTTTTATTATGGTAACAGTGTCTTAAATAATGAGTAAAAACGAAGGATTAATGGTCACATTGAAAATTATCATAATACAATTTTTATTATTAAATTAGATAAAAGACAACACTGAAATAATGTAGGTCAGTTATTGTTTATTATCAGTTTAACAAACACACCCTAAAATTTTCCTTTCTTAAGACTTCTTACCTACATAATGTTTCTTCCAGGAATGATGCAAGGTCTCCTATCCAAAGAAGTCCTGGGCCCAAGTTTGCAAGATTTCGTCGAGAAATTACCAGCCTATTTAGAGAAAAATAAGGACACGTTGTCCCCAGAGGATGCCGAAAGATACGGAAACCAAAAGAAGTTGATGGAAGAAGTTTTGGAAGAACTGAATAAGGAGAATGACAGCGACAGTACGGAAATTAAGAAGGAGAGATTTTCGAAAGTGTTAGCGCTTATGCAGAAAGTAAGAGTTTTTTTTTTATTAACTAATGTATATTTGGGGATCAAGAAAGTTGCGTCCCAAACAGTACAAATACGTCTTAAAGACGTCCATAAAACGTTTGATCTCAACATTCAGGACGTCTTATGGATGTCCATTAAAGTCGAATGACGTCCATAAGACGTTGTATAGACGTCTTATGTTACAAAAGGTAACGTTTTTAAGACATGTGCTTACAACGTCTTATGGATGTCCTTTCCCAACATATTCCACCATTAAAATTATGTACATTAAAAAGGGTCCCTTTAATTTTTTTGTTTGTCTTGTTTACAAAGTCAAACCGTGATTATTTAAAAGTCCAAGAAATAACTTTAATTAAGAAAAAATCAAGGGCAAAATATACACTACCATTTTAAATAACTACCAGTTCCGCATGAATAATTTGCTTTAAAAAATATGTTCAATATAATCTCTTTATACAAAAAAATACATAACTTAAGCATAATTGAAATTTAAGAAATGAGGTAGAAGAGTAAATATTTTCAGAACTACTACTGTTCGAACTATAACTGAACCTATCAAATTTAAGCCTTAGTTTATCCCTTCGATATAATAACTCTAAAAGGTAGACTATCAACAAAATAAAAGTTTATTAAAATAAAAAGTACACAAATCTTTAAATAGTTTTAAAAACAAGAATTTTTATTTAGTCGAATAACAAATCTGGTCTGATGCCCTTTTCAGCCATGTTTGGATTGAAATTTCCTCATTCTTCTGACTTTTTGCCAGTCCTGTTGTCTCTGTAGGTCCTAATAACAAACTGATTTTAATTTTATAGAATAAAGTTTATCATTTGTGGGAGTAAATTTTTTGATATTTTTGCGAATTTTTATAATTGTCCTCTACTATAGAATCGTGCCTTATGCTATTTCAAGGTTAATATGTATAATGAAAGACAGAACTTACTCATAATAAGTCTCACCAAGTTGGAATCGTAGAACTTTCTCTTTCCTTTTCGTACTAATCAACTGTACATGGTAATTTTACAAGCTCACTTTACAAAGTCATAAATGCTCCCTACTCCCAGTTTTGAAATTTATAAAACCTTAAACAAAATTACTTCTTGTAATTAACAAAACTTTATTTTCTATGTTCTTTAAATATAAACCAATCATCAGGAACAAATTAAATCTTACAGGTTTCATTAGTGGAGCACTCCATAAACAAACATTTCGCCTTCCACTTCATTAGTAATATTTAGGACCGGGTCTGGATGAGCTGTGCAAGCCTTTTTTGCACAGATATTTTTGAAAATTTCATTTCATATTTCTAATAACATAGAGTTACTACAAAAATATAAGCGGTAAAGCATTCGGGAATTTCCTGTAACACAACCTATAAATAACGTTACTGTTTTTCTTAAGTACATATGATTCTCGATCTTACCTTAAGTATTACATAAACACGAATAAAAAAGATTTTCAGAGGCATATAGATAAATCAACTATTTTAATAAAATTCTTTCAAAAGGTAAATTTTCACAGTCGGCACCCCAACAACATTAAAAATGAATAACGACATGACGAAACACAAATACAAAACTGAAAAATGACAGTTGACAGAAACAAAAGGCGGGTTTTTTAAAGTTATAGTTTCGCTGGCATCATATTTATGTGTGTCATTGTTATCGGTACATCAAACAGTCTGTGACAAAAAGCACTAAAGTATTGATAAAAAAAATCATGCAAAAGTTCCATTAACCAAGGTCGTAGTGAGGCTACTAAAAATTTGTCGTTCAATCAAAAATTTTAACCTCAACTTGTATTCAGCTGAGCTCTGTGCGGCGTTGCAAACTTATTTATTACCCAACTGCGACAAAATCTATAGGGAAGGAAATGCTTTTTAGTTTTTATCAACTAAATTATTCACAACTGTATTTATTTTCATATAAAATGTAGTATGTAGACTTTTAAAAGATATCTTAAAGACGTATATAGACGTCTTATGGACGTCTTTAAAACAACGTCTATAAGACGCCTTATTTATGTCTTAAGACGTTCAGTTTACAATCTGGATATAAAAATGATGTCTGTAAGACGTCTAGTGCTGTGTGGGGTAGATCCGTTTCTCTAAAATAAAAATTGTTATGAAACGTATTTTATTCTGAGTAAGGAATTTTTAGGATCAATGCTCTTGTTATTTTAGTTGTAAGAGCCATTCTTTCGGATTTGTTCCTTGTAAGATAATGGCAAATTATTAGGGTAAAATAGCAGCAATTTTTATAAATATATTTACAGGGTATTCAGAAAAAACATCAGGTAACTTCAGAAGGCTAAGTAAGGATCAGTTTCATCCGATAGAGGGCACTTTAGTTAAAAATCAACATTTTTCGTAACTTTTTTATCGTGACAGATATAATTTTTAAGGTGACAAAAAAATTAGGCAAATATTGTTCTTTTACAGCAAGAAATCCGATCATCTGCAAATCGACAATAAAATATTTGGAATTATTTCGAATAAGTGAAATCTAGGAAAACGACTTTTCCTTCACATACACCCTATTATTAGCATGTTTCATTTCACAAGGTCATTTTTATTTCTGGGAAAAAACACCAAACTTTTGTATTAATTTTAAATAATATTAATTAAAATACATTGTATGTAACATTTCAACTATTTATACACAAATTTTCATAAATAAATTAGGAAAAACTTGTATTTTCAGTAAAAAACCAAAAATAAAAATTAAGAGAAATGACATATAATTTAACCTGCATCAAAATGGAGTCGCAACGTTTGCTAACGTTGCATGAGTGCGCATTTTAGATCTTTGGAAACTTGGACCCATTGATATTTTGAAGTAATACTTTGTTTACATAAAAAGTGCTTACTAACCCAAAAATTTGCTCATGTCTTAAAGATTTTGGAAAATTTTTACACCACAAATCATCAGCAATACATTTCATTTTTACACTTGGTTATTGATATACATACATACATACATACATACACATCTTGTGGAGTAAAATTTTCTTCTAATTTACTTTTTTGCATTCAGTATATTCTGACGCCATTGTTTACATTTAAAACTTACAAATATACCTGCATCTTTGCCACGAGACGTTCAAATATTAAGAGTAAACATATTACTATTTTATAAACTTATTTATTATGAAAGAGTAAAGTTAGACTACCGTCTCGGAGATAAACATAAACAGTAAAAATACAACTTTGCCAAATGACACACTATTTACCACCAGCTGATGTAAATGTATCAAATGAAGTTTCTTATTTCATTATTTTTTTTATAATATTTTCTATTGTCATTTTAGATTTACAAGCCAAACGGCTTCGCACTCCCTTCAGTGATTATTCACTCATACCAGGTATACAAAAACACCAAAAGTATGAAGCTCTGTGGGGACCCTTTCCATGTTATCGGGTCCTAGGTGGCGTGGTCTTCTGCACTTCCTACAAACTTTCGGACGGTTCGCGCGGTTGCAAGGAGAACCGCTTTCTGAATCGGTTTATACAGATGCTCACTAAGGCCCAGCCCCTTGATGTTCTGCAGGAGGTTCTTTGGTATCACTCCAGTAGTTGACAGTATTATAGGAATCGTGTGGACGCTGTTCATTGCCCACTGTCTGCGGATTTGCACCTCCAGATGTCTGTATTTGGCGATCTTCTCGTTGTATTTTCACCTTAGGTTGTTGTTGTTCGGTACAGCGATGTCGATTAGTGTAGTTCGCCTGGAAATTTTATCTGTTAGTATAATGTCTGGCCTGTTATGAGCAACTGTTTGATCTGTTAGGACCGTTCGATCCCAGTATAACTTGAACTCGTTGTTTTCAAGAATAGGCTCTGGATTATATTTGTAGTAAGGCACCTTTCCTACCTGCAATAGTTTTAACTTATCTGCTAACTCTTGGTGGAGTATCTTAGCGGCTGAATCGTGTCTTTCCTTATACTAGGTTGCGGCAAACGCTTGGCATCCTCCAGTTATGTGCTGGATCGTCTCTGATGTTCGACAGCCATATCTACATTGGTCATTTTCTATTGAGGGATCTCTGATAATGAATTTCCGATAGTTCTTCGTCGGAATAACTTGGTCTTGGATAGCTAACAAGAAGCCCTCCGTTTCCGAAAACATCTGTCCTGAAATCAACCAGTAGTTCGACGCTAAGTTGTCGACATTATCCTGGTTGACCTCATTTGGTTGCCGTCTATGAAGTGGCTTCTGTAGCCAGGCTTGTAATTTCTCTTGGTCTGTTCGGTGGTGAGAAACAATATCCCGTTCCCTCAGCTGTAGCGGCGTTGAATCGTCTGCCTCGCATATTGCTCGATGTAGTGTGGAAGAGTCCGCTAACCTGTGGAAATAAGAACGTAAGTTTATTATTTGTTGATCGAGCTGCTTACCAATATCGACCAATCCTCTTCCTCCTTGATGTCTTGGAAGCATTGTACGTTCAATAGCACTCCGAGGGTGGTGTTTGTGTGCTTTTGTTAGGAGTGTTGTTATTTTTCTTTGCAGGCCTTCGATGTCTGTCCTGCTCCATTTTACTATTCCAAAAGAGTAGCTAAGCGCAGAGCATGCGTACGTGTTTAGCGCCTTAAACAAATTCTACTATTTAGACTAGTTCGTAACACCCGTCTTACCCTCCTGACAAATTCGGTTGTCAATTCGGCCTTCAAAGTGCGATGGTCAATTCGTTTAGCTTGTTTCATATCTAGGTATTTGTATGTTTGTTCTGCTTCCATTGCAGCATTATCATTATATTATTTTTTATTAGTATTTTAATTTAATTGAGTACTCTATCTCATTTGACTCATGTGCTTCAAATGGACCTTCTTAAGGTAACAAAGTTTGCCTCACACCATTCGTGATTTCTCATTAAATCACCGTTAATAAATATATTTCAATCTGTCAATATCATCGGCATACCACAAAATTGTCATGTCATCTGCAATCATGGTAAATTTATCCTCCACAGGTATTATCGATAAATCGTTTATGTACATTAGAAAGAGAAGAGGACTAAGTATCGATCTCTAAACGAACATTATTAAAACACACACCGTGATAGCTCCGTGACAAACATGAGGCAATCATGTTTATCTGTGTATGAAGCTGTTCCATCCTGTTACCAACCGATGACTTATAACAAATATCTAGATTAAATTTAATTTTATGAAATGCTTATCACGCACCTGTTTTTTTTAGTTACAAGACTATGGCCAACCCCCAGCAGAGCTTGTAGGTGAAGTGGACACCCCCTTTACCTTCGACCAATCTGGCAACCCATTCAATATGGGCAACGTAGACCCAGCGTCGAACCCAGAATGTAGTATTATGTAATTTATATCACGAAAAAACACAAATTATTTATAGCCCAGAAATTAGACTTCCCCCATTTTTACCTTTTAGATTTAAAAGGAGATAACAATAATCGTTGCTAAAAAACCAAAGCTTTCGCCAAAATTACAAGATCTCGACGCTTTTGTGATATTTTTTACAAAAATACTGTGGTAATCACAGTAGCTCAAGTGACTAAGTCAATATTCAAACTCGCGTGACACCAGGTGTGGTTATTTTAAAAATGGGACGCGTTTCTGTCAGGCTATGAGTAATCCTAATTTTTTTATATGTAAACCAAAACTCCCTGTATATTTTTTATCGGTAACAAATTGTTTTTTGTTGTATCTTGTATATGGTAGCCTCTCACAAAATACTAATCAAAATAGTTATTGTTGTTGGTTTGTGTTTAAGCTTTTTTATTTACTTCTGATCGCTGCGAGGTTTTTTTATTAGCAGCGACGGATTGACTTGAGAATAAAGGTTTTTTATTTATAGTTGTTTTTTTTTATTAAATGTTACATTATTGGCAAGAAAATGTACTAACCCAGATAGCACAAGATTTCCATTGGATATCCAGAATAGGTACATATAATGTCCTGTATGTCCATGGACCGTTTATAGATGTCCATTAGATGTGATGACCTGTAATCTATATGGACGTCCATATCTGGATGTCCAGTGTAAGTCCATCAGACGTACATTAATTAAATTTCGGGTTGTCGGTAAAATCGGATACTGTTATATCGGCCTGTAGAATTGTCATTTCTTAACCCGCCGGCCCGCCATGATCACAAAAGTTGACGTCGAGCTAAAAAAGACCTTTGGAGTTTTAGTTGAGCTAAAATTAAGTGTGCTTTTTATTTGAAGAAGATGCCACCGTTAAAGGTAAGTACAGTTATTTTTAATTTAATTTTTTTAATTATACCAAAAATTACCGAACGAAACTACAGACATGCCCGACGAAAAGCTGATAATTTAGTATCAAACTCGCACAAATTTGAAAGTGAACAAAATATTCAGTATCAAAACACGTATGTTAAAATATAGCTTTTGTAGCTATACTTTTTCATACAATCACTTATTTAAATGGAAATAAGTGCAAATATTTTGATAGGCCAATGAATTTTGTATCTTGTTGGTTAAAATGGAGCACAGATAGATTTGTAAATTTGTGTAATAATAAAATTGTAAATTATAGAGAAAATTCTCTCTGACAAAGTCATTATTGAGTAATCAGTCTAATAAGATTGCTGGCATTAATAAATGTTATCAAAATTTATAATGGAATAAAAGCTATAGCAAATTTGAATAATTATATTAATTTTTTTATGACTATTTTGGATTAAACGCTAGTAAAAGTTTACATTGATGTATATTTTTGTGCAGTATAATTGTTTAAAAATATATAATAAAGTTTTGACAGTTCGACTCTAGGTTTAGACTTATAATTTAATTTATTTTAATTATTTTTTAGATGAATTTTCCACAGATTGGTCCAAATAAAATTCCTATGTGAAAGCCAATTTGTACCAAATTAGAGAGGATATTCAGGTAATCTTAAATAGGGAAAAAACAACAAGTATCTACAAAGAATTTTCTGCAGGAGTTCAACTATCCTTTTACTTAAGAAAATAATCAGCTGCCTCAAGTCACATAAGATCTTCAGGACAATTTAAACTTCAAAGATGCAGTAAGTTTATTACACTTCTCCTGAAATAAAAGCTGAAACTTATTCGAGTAATGCTTCTTTATGTGTATGAGTCTATTGATAAAAAAAACTTAATTTACAGGATTATTTTATATATATTTTTTTACTTTGATTCTTAAAGTCAAAAATATTCTTAGGTTAGCATATGTGGAATTAACGTTTAATTATCTCAATAAAGTAATATAATTTTAGGTTTTACAATTAGCGAAAATTGGAGGAAATTATACCTAATAACTTATTAAAAGATATTTTATTGTAACAATGACAGATAACCTTTCCAAGAATTATACATATGATGGAACAGTAAAGTGCCCTTTAAAGAACTTATGTTCACTATTTGTAGGTAAGTTACCACTTATATATAAAAATTTGATGAAAAAAATCTCTCTGTTTTATTTGTCATACTCGTAAATAATAAGAACAAATTAGGTGTCAGATTTCACACGTTGAACTCTAGATCCTCTTGTTCTGATAATTCTCATACAAAAAGTGTGTTAAAATTTTTTTTCTGGCCTGTTGGTTTAAGCACTCTAAGCAATAAAGATGCATTTGGTTTTATATATATATATATATATATATATATATATATATATATATATATATATATATATAGAGAGAGAGAGAGAGAGAGAGAGATTTAAATTCCTACAAAACCATAAAATACTGCATTATTTAACGTTAAACCTTATTAATTTTCAGCTGCGGTAGAAGAATGGGGGGCCGATAAAAAACAGCCGAAGACGAGATTAGACAATGGCAGAAGAGATTAAACGACAGAAATAAATCTAGAAAAAAATAATTATTGTAACAATAAAAAGTCTTTATTTAAATAATTGGTATATTTTCTATTACCCAATTGAAATTGTACCTATTACTATGGAACCAGATAACTTATTCATAGCGATCCTTCTACAGCTTGAACAATTTAAATCAATTGAAGCTATATTTTGTAGCACTTGCAATTCGACTAATTATAAAATTTTATATTCTTATATAGTATTGTATTAAAAACTTGACAATTGTAATCAATAAGTGTAATATGTGGATCCAGTTCCTGTTACCTGGTTCGCTAATGTAATTTATATCTGTTTAATTTTTGGGACTAATAGGGCCATCTATGGTTACTTGTTATCGACGTTTTGATGACATGAGTGGTCTGTGTCTTCAGAAGTGCAGATTAATTAGGTACTGTAAGCTCTCGGACCCTAAGCAAATTCTAAAAATATCTACCATTCACGTTATCGGGACGTCAAGAAGAGGGAACCATAGATTATGACCTATTTATCCAAAAAGCACAATACCATCGGATAATATGTCCACAATCGGGTCAAGAATGTACAATATATGGACATCCAAAATTAGTCCTATTAATATCCAAAAATGATCCATACTTGGATAATATATGTAATCCAAAAAGACGTCCATGAGTGGGACAAACGTATAGTCTAGTGGATATCCATAGGATGTTGGTGGACAAATTTTGGACATCCCATGGATACCCAGTATGTCCAGCTTTGGATAAACGATGGATATCCAGTGGACTGAAGTGTGCTATTTGGGAAAAGGTGACAATAATTACAAAAAAGTATTTCTTAATTGCGTCGTTTTCTTTATTTTTATTTTCGGCAACTGTAGGAGTGAGAAAGCATTACCTTTGTTCTCAGGAGCGGATCCAAGATGGCGGCAGTGGGAGTGATCGCCATTCTTCCCTCAGAGCTTTGCATTAGAAACATGGATTTCGCTGAGCTCCTCCCCTCCTTAATTTTGGTAGCTTGGACTTGGGGCACATTAGATTAATTCTGTCATACTGGCTTCCGCTTGTCATACGATTCTGTCTTGGATACGAATGAGGTGGAAGTAATTTCGTTCTTTTGTTTTTTTTTGCTCTTGTGTTATCATTGCCCCCCCCCCCCACCCAAGAGTGAATTTCGTTCTTTTGTTTTTTTTTGCTCTTGTGTTATCATTGCCCCCCCCCCCCCCCCCCCACCCAAGAGTGAGGATCGATCCGCCCCTGCTTGTTCATGGAGATATTCACAGACAAAGGCGTTATTCTTTGTTTTGTTTGCGACTTGTATGCGATAATGGATAAGTAAAAATATATTACAAATTATCATCTGAATAAATTTGTGCGTAAGAAAGCATATTTTCTTTATTTTCCGAATATAGATTTATATTACGTAAAAAACGTAAATTAAATGGATTTTTTTTTGGATTTTATCACGTAATAGAAAACGCTCTACAAATGATTGAAACTCTGATGACGTCACATATCAGTAAACAAACAGGATGTCGGTTTACTGATGGACGATTTTTACAATTCCTGAGCGAGTTTCAAGTTAACTAATGACATATTTCTTACGAATATTTTATAGTTTAGTTATTTTTCAAGTTCCTTGGTTATAAATATTCAAAAACGTAAAAACATCAGTGTAAGTATTATTTACTTACCCATAAAAACCATAGAATTAGCTCCTATGCGTCTGGGGTTTCTAAGAGCTAGTTTTATCTAATGTTTTCGCCTTTTAGAATCCATTGAAACAAAAACAAACAGCTTTTCTGGAGTGATTATGGACGTCGATGTGCATTGTGTCACTAGGTACCTTTATAAATTTTGGTTGGGTGCAAACAAGCAAGTGGCCATAGGACATCTCTCGAACAGAACAGTACTATTTTATAACGGCAAACAAAAAAAACCCAAGAAGTCAAACTATCATTTATCGTTGCGTTGTTTACTAGGATGTGACGTCATATGTATCACCTGACTAGCTTAATTTTTGACTGAAAACAAAACATCTCTAGGAAATATTTATCTAGTGTGGATTAAATGTAATAAAAATTATAGGAAGTGACTTTCCAAGAGTAGTTATATACCTTATTTTACCGCTGGTTTCCAAGCGGACTGTAATGTTGGACACTGATAAGTTCTTTGTGTTGCTGGCTTCATGCGTAGCGTCGCCATATCTCTCTGAGTTGCGCCAAATTTCGCTTTTTTTTTTTCTGATTCAACCAACCGCGGCCACAGAGAAAATCATTTTTCTATGATATTTTTTATTTTTTGTAATTATTTATTTTGCCTATTTTATTTTGTGTCATAGAAATAATTCTCAAATTGAATTTTAAAATTCTTCAGAGTCCTTGTTTAAAATTGGCTAAATACCTACTAGCAAAAACTGTAAAACTGCACTTGTAATTTAACGAAGAGTTTAGCTATTCTGGTATAGGTGGCACCACTTCTGATGATGTTTATGTGGTTGCCTACAGCTCAATTCTGTACAAAATTGTAAGTTTAAGCCATAGACGTAAGATAAATTAATATTACTTAATGTGAACTGCGGATCCTATAGAAAAAAGTTGGCTCACGCGTAAAAAGGGTAGAGCGTTTTCGATGAGTAGTACCTCTCTTTCTAATTTCAGTCAGGTGACAGGGCTATCCAATGACATTCGAAGTACCGTGCTTAGCCCCGCCATTAGAAAGAGTACTACTCATCGAAACTGTTCTATCTCTTTTTAAGCGTGAGCCAACTTTCTTCTATAGAATCCGCAGTCTATATTAAATAATATTAATTTCTCTTACGTTTATGGTTTGAGAAAAGCAAATCGGAAATAATGTAGAGTGACTTATTTCAATAAAAAAAATCTGGCTCGTTTTTGACACAACAGGACTTTGCAAGAAAAATCGTGGGTAGACTAGTATTAAATGATGCAACTAGGAAAAAAAAAGACCAAAAGAATTGTGTGTATTCTGCACATAACCACAAAAATAGTCGAGAAACCATAGACATAATATAAAGATCCTAGAACGCGGGTTCTATAGAAGAAAGTTGGCTCAGTTTAGAAAGAGACCGAGCGTATTCGATGAGTAGTACCTCTCTTTCTAATAGAGGAGTTAAGCACGATATTCCAAGCGACACCTGACCGAAATTAGAAAAAGAGGTACTATTTATCGAAAACGCTCTACCTCTTTCTTAACGTGAGCCAGTTTTCTAGTAAAGTATTAGTACTAGTATGTCTATGCATTTTTCAAGTACATAACCTCAAATATCTCGAAATTTTGACGTGATGGTGTTAATCCCTGTCCGGGTTCCGCGTGATTCTCATAACTCATACCCACGTGACAAAATCTGCTTTTTTTATTGGTTAGAGCTCAAAAATCTATCTGAAAAATAAGCACGAAATGTGATTTATACTAACTTTCTGATCTGTTCTGGAAATCCATGGCTGAATTCATGCAGGGACCCACGAAAGGAAGCCTGAAGTCACGCCAGTTTTCGTCTGTGTAACAAGCATTGTGGCCATCAGAACTCTGGCAGCAAAACAAGCGTCCTGCAAATTAAGCTTTAAATAAAGAAAGCGAAAGATGTTCATATGCAAACTTTGCTCCGGCTATTGGAATGAGATAGACTGTTCTCGTTAACGTTTCTCTTTCGAACCGGGAGTCACTTTCTATCTTCTAGATCCTCGGTCGATTCTTTCCAGGGATGCAAAAGTAAAAAGTATCGATATCGATACCAACTTGATATTTTTTACAAGGTATGATGTCTATCGATATTTTCCAAAAAAAGTATCGATACCCTCAGATATCGGTACCAAAATGTTTGTATAACATTTTTTAGATTTAAACAATAAATTTTGATGTTGTTTGATGACACACACATTTGAGCGTAGGACACTTCGAACATACCCCTGTAGAAGTAGCACAACGTCAGAACTAGGGCCCGGTTGTTTGAACGCTGAATAACGTAATAATATTTTTATTTATATTTCAAAAAGTGTTGATAAACAGTAGATATTTAATTTCTTGGTACAGACATGCCGATTTTATGCTATCCTTTTCTAATTGCATTATTTAAACGAATATCATCGGTACGTCCTTCGAACATACCCCTGGGTACGTCAATTCTGAAAACAAAGTATGAATATATGGTTGCCTATATTTTTATTATTGTTATTTTCAATATGTAAACAATCTAACAATATTTACCTTCGATCATACTCTAGATATAAACAACAATAGATTTGTCTGAAGGCTATTTATGGTCGGTGGGGGAGACGCTTTTTTGATGTTTGACAGACATAAACATATTTACTTATCTTGTCTTTCAGTTTAATTGCTTGTCGTGAGTTTTTTCGGTGTTTTTAAGTGTTAGAAATTACTATAAATGCGAAGTTTACAATTAATATTAGAGGATTAAAAAGCTTATTTTTAAAAACTTATTTTTATCGGTAAATATTGTTAGATTGTTTACATATTGAAAATAACAATAATAAAAATATAGGCAACCATATATTCATACTTTGTTTTCAGAATTGACGTACCCAGGGGTATGTTCGAAGGACGTACCGATGATACTCGTTTAAATAATGCAATTAGAAAAGGATAGCATAAAATCGGCATGTCTGTACCAAGAAATTAAATATCTACTGTTTATCAACACTTTTTGAAATATAAATAAAAATATTATTACGTTATTCAGCGTTCAAACAACCGGGCCCTAGTTCTGACGTTGTGCTACTTCTACAGGGGTATGTTCGAAGATATTTACCGATAAAAATAAGTTTTTAAATCCTCTTTTTGTTAATATTAATTGTAAACTTCGCATTTATAGTAATTTCTAACACTTAAAAACACCGAAAAAACTCACGACAAGCAATTAAACTGAAAGACAAGATAAGTAAATATGTTTATGTCTGTCAAACATCAAAAAAGCGTCTCCCCCACCGACCATAAATAGCCTTCAGACAAATCTATTGTTGTTTATATCTAGAGTATGATCGAAGGTAGGACACATACTGTACCGTCTTATATAAGAATGAGTAATTTTGATCTTTTCGAATTTGTTGAGTCAACTATATATTTGATTTCGATACTAGAAAAAGTCTCAATATCTACTCGAATCGTAATACAAGTATCGATGCTAAAATACTCGATACTTCAGCAAAACTATCGATACTTTCGAAGTATCATTTGCATTCCTAATTCGTCTATACTTCTATGATAATAGCATCCAAAAAAAAATAGGTATTTTCAATATTAATTATAACAAATTTGAAAGACAGTTGAAATTATTGTTATAACGATTGTAGTATATTTCACGTACAGAATCTGTGAAGTAACAATAAATAAATTGCGCGATGTTCAAGAAAATCAAGAAAGTTAAATAGCGTTCGTGCTATCCAATCTTCTCCTACCGAAATGACCTCTACTGGTCAAAAATTGTCTTTCTGCCATTTTTTTATACATACAACCATTTCCAATAAATAAAACATCTTTTTGCAAACAGTTTTTATTAAGTTAGTGCTTTTAAAACAGTTCTCTCAATATAAAGCTTAATAAATCGAATATATTACATTCTCATAGAATTTGTGTTTTAGAATATCCTTTTTTAAAGTGAGTAAGTGGGTGTGCTGGACATTGCCCCTCCTCCGGGCACTTGCGATTGGCTAAGAAGCGACCTTCGGGCGAGACCAGGTTCCGGCCGACGTCTGGTGGGTGGCGCTCGAGTGGCCACGCCCCAAATACGCGAAAACACGAATAAAATGTCTTACGGTCAAATAAATAACGTAAAAAGTGGTTTTTGAGTAAGAAATGAAAGGACATATAATCGAGGAACGGAAGGAATACGAGTATTTAATCGTTTATACATATACGACGATGAAACATTTAACAGCGAACGGCAAATTTTACATTTAACATCGGAATGACAAACAAAACCATAAAGATTGTATATGAACTGGCAATGTGAAAATAATAAGTCATATAAATAATAAAAACTCCAAATACTTTCATTTTAAGCATTCACTGTTGAAGCTACACTTCATTCGAGGGACATTAAATATATATTCGAGGCATTTTTGTTGTAGAAAGTTAATATTGTCTTTTATACATTTCCTCTTAAAATAACAGTGAACGTACGCATATATAGACACAATAAATATATTAACAAAAAATAAAATATATACATACTGTATAAAACAAATATCACATATATAAACATGTAAAAGGGCTAGTTATATACAATTTATTACCGCAAAAACCACTTTTTCTCTCAAATACAACAAAAATCGACTAGATGGGTGAACATATAAGTACAAATTTGGGTAAAAACTCCCAAAAACGGCCTTTCGATCCTGTTAACCCAAAACAAACTTAATAATTATAACAAAATAAAGTAAATTCTATTTTAGTATCTGCCGATGTTTAACGACGAATTTTGCCATGCTAATTAAACATTTTGTCAAGTTTTTCCAATTTGTCCCTCCGAATTCCCGAATTCTGACTTAACAGGACCCCAAAAGACCCCTGAAGTGTGGCTTAGAGATTGCGACACGTCCGTAGACGTGTCCTGTTAACGAGACGCGCCTACAGACGTAGTTCATTGGTTAAGTCACGCCTACAAACGCGATCTTTGCGTGGCCCCGCCTTCTCGTTCGTAAAAGAGGACGTAGGCTTCTGGAGAGACGGCTGATCTACCTGAGGCGGAGCTGACACGTGAGTCGTTGTATTCGTGCCACCTGTAAAAAAATAAAAAAAAGTTTATATTTATATATATATATATATATATATATATATATATATATATATATATATATATATATATATTTCAAAACCCTTATGGTATAGATATTATAAACCTTATTAAAATGGGTACTTATTTTGATCGGAGACTCCAAAAATACAATAATATATAGTGGGTTTCATTTAAAAAAACAACTTCGATACTATGTGCTTTTGGGACACCCTGTATAATATAAAAATAATTTTAAAAAGAAACTATATTAGACTCCCATATATCCCAAAAGTAAAATTTTTTGAACGTCACGTATTTGGGCCTCAATATTCCGTGCCGTATAGGGTGAATAACCCTGTATACAGGGTGCGGCATTTATCTTGAGACAACGGAATATCTCGTCGGTTCGTATTTTACCGAAAAATGTTTTATACAAAAATTATAGGGTGGCAGGGGGGGGGGGTAACTAGTAGTGACCTTGAGAATGACCTTTACCATCAAGATTATTTGAAGGTCAACTTTGGAATTTTAAATAGCACCCCCCAATTTCGACCCCGGAAATGAAAAGGGCGGCCAATTTTATCATATATGATCTTGACCTCAAGGTGAAAGTCAAATATCAAGGTCATTTTAAAGCCAACACAAAAAGATCGCAGTATTTCGTGAAATGTTTCGTATAAAAGTTGTTGGGTGACACGGGGGCTAAGTGGCAGTATCCTTCAAAATAGCATTGACCTTGGTTATTTGAAGCTCAATTTGAAAAGGAAACCCCCAATTTCACAGTAATTTTATCATCAGATACGACCTTGACCTCAAGGTTAAGGTCTATTAGCAAGGTCATTTTAAGGTCAAGCGAAGATCTTTAACGTCATTATTTTATAAAATGTTTCATACTAAACTTGTAAGATTGCAAAGTTGCTATAACCATTACCTTGATCTCGATTTTCAGAGGTCGAAATTGGGAGGGGGTCCCATTTAAAATCCCAAAGTTGACCTTCAAATGACCTTTAAGGCCACGGTTAAGATCATTTTCAAGGTTACCACTAGTTAGCCTCCTGCTACCCTATAAAAATATGATCCCACCAAGATGTCTGAAGATAAATGCCGCACCCTCTATATATATATATATATATATATATATATATATATATATATATATATATATATATATATATATATATATATATATATATATATATATATATATATAAAATAAAATTAACTTACCTTGCATCCACGGGATTTTTACAATGTGCGGTATAGTGTCCTGAATAAGGGGTCCCTGAATGCTCTGAAACGGCATACAAATTATATCTAGGGGCTGGGCCACTATGGGGCTCCGCTGCGTACTGTGTTAAATCCAGCCCTTCTAAGGGAAATTCAACTTGGGTGTTGAGCTTCCCTCGGAAACGTTCTAAAGGTGAAAAGCGTTTTAAGTGTATTACGAGGACCTGAAAGAAAAATACAAGATATCTTAGATTATAAAAACATTGGGAAAGGGGCGTGGCTAATTTCCAAACCCGCCCCATTGAAAATGAAAATTGCGTATCGCGTACCTGTGGAAATCTTTGTATAGTAAAACTTTTCGTACAGCGTCTCCTTTCTTTACACTTCGCGCATTTGGGTTTTTCGTCTCCGTCTAATGTTTCTTCTTTTGTGAAAGAATCTAAACAGTGAGATAAGCGAAGGGGTCCCGAGTTTTTGCCTGATGGGAGCGGAAGAGAAAGGTCCCAGAAGGGGTCGAAGGTAACGCTGCAATGGCCGCAGTGGGTACACCTACAAAAAAAAACATTTTAGGTATTCTGTGAACAGTTCCCAAACTATTCCTACTTACTTTAAGGTAGATTTAAGTTGTCCTACGAATTGGTCGACTATATAGGAATCTTCGCTCCTAACATATCTTCTCCACGCTTCCAAGGCTTTTTCGGAGTCCGGAAGGTTATCATCGATATCAGTTGTAATTGGTTTAGCTTTGACAGTTACCCTGTTAACGTCTTCATGCAAGCCTAAAAAAATATATCTATATAGGTGGGGGCGGAGTACAAACTTGTAGGGGTGTTTTATTAAGTAACGCCTATGGGCCTGCCTTGAGTTTAGCCACGCCTCCCAGAAAAATGAATTGAGGCGGAGCTAACATGAGTTATAAAATTTTGTTTTAATCTAAAAAAATATATAATTTTATTGCTTGCCTTCTAAAAGATATCTTAGGAACTCTTGGGCGTCTTGTTGGGAGTATCCCATAAACCGGGGGGCGAATCTTTGTATTTGAGACTTTAAGACTGCTGTGTTTACGGGTCCTGATGAATCTGGGGCCCACAATTCTTTGATTAACTCCGCAAAAGCTTTAATTAGCGCACCTAAAAGAAAAATTTAGAATCGCAACCAAGTCGAGACAATTGTCAAATATGACTGCATACCTTTCATGCTGGAAGTCGTATTGTTAATTTCCTTTTGGTATATGTCTTTTCTAATATAATCCAGCAATACTCTTGTGTTACTTAGACACTGAAAAAAATTTGCGTATTATGATAAATTAGTCGTTAAATATTGTTAATCTTACCTGCAAAACACTATTCATGAAACAGGTGTTACCGATATTTCGTAGCCCCACCAATCCTAACCCTGTTCTAGCATCGGGGGCGGAGCCGCGACGTGCCTGCGCCAAATCGTCGTCGTCTCCGTCGGCGGGCGGCGTGACTAGCGTGCGGCGGGAGGAGGGACCGGCCAAAGCTGCCACGCTTCGCCCTCCTCCCTTGGCGCCGCCTCCCGAGGGGGTGGAAGCGCTCACGTCCTGAAGAAAAAAAAACACCGCATTAGATAATGATATAAATAAATCAGGTTTTATTGAAAATGGGTGGCTGTGGTGCTGTTAAAAGAAAATTAAAAAAAAACCCTTTTTAATACAGTTGTATTTTATTTGTAATACTTTCAGTTATAAGAACACGTACCAACCCATTATAGCAATACAAAGTATAGTTTCCATAAGTTCCATATCTTGAAATCGACCCCCTTTGGTTAGAAAAACTCGCGATAACTCCGATAACAAACCCATAAAGCACGATTAACAGTAAAATACTCCAAACAACAACGAGAAAATAGTTTACATAGTAGTAAGTTTCGTAAGTTTCACTAGTCATATTGATTTAGAGTTATATAGTTTTATAAATAATTTATTTTAGCTAGTTTTAGTTTACATACATAAAAAGTTTTAAGATATATAGTGTTCTTCATTAATTTTATAACAATAAAGGAAATTAAGGGCAAAACCTTTGACCTGGGCATATACAGTGTGTCCCACGACGAACATAGACTTTGGAACATTTTTTAAATTTCCCAGTTTAAAAAAATCGATAGGGTCAATTCAACTAAAATATTTTCAAGATGGTGGCTTCTTGCTTATTTTAAATGGAACACCCTATATGTTATTTCATGTTTAGATTTTAAGCAAAATTATAGACACATTTTATGTGTAACGTCTTATATTTAAGTCTAACTGCTTTTGACATATTTCAAATTTTCTATTAAAAGTGGCATTTGCAGCCCTAAACATAAATATCAATTTTTTCTAAATGAAAGCCTTTATTATTTAATTGGAGATGGTTTCCTTCTAGAAGGGGATCTACTTTAGTAGACTGTGTTGATATTTTGATAATAAATAAATACAGGGTGTTCAAAAACTAACATTAAATATTTCCCTAAAACAATCGTTAAAATTCGATTTGACAAAATGTGGTTGTCGGACTTACATTGTTTTTATTTTTGTTTATTTTTACGAGGTTTCGTTATCAAGTATAAATTGAATGATACAATCTAATCGAAACGTCGTAAAAATAAACAAAAATGAAAACAATGTAAGTACGACAACCACATTTTAATCATCAACATTGTCTATAACCTTCAAACGTTGGAAACCCGGTACGGACCCGGTATCAGCGACAAAACCAAGGCCTACAAGAAAATTAAGCTTGCCAATGAGGAAGCCTACTCTTCATTTTTACTAAAAGGTTGAGAGAACGTCATTCCTATTGGTTTCAGTTTAAAATCACCAATACCAGGTAACAGAGCATGTCGTATTCTGGACAACTCTAGCAACGCACTACTACGAACACAAATAAATTATCACCGATGCTTAAAACCCTTCTTCTGGATGAAGCACTACGAAGAAATCAAAGCCAAAACACCGGAATAAACTGAAAAAATTAACATCACAATAACCAACTCTACCTGAAACGACTTCAAGAAAAACCATCATAAACTTATCTTCAAGAATAGTCTTAGTAGCGGAAGAACGACTATTAAACATGGGGCTCAATTTCACAGTAACACCTAAAAGCATATCTGGTTTAGACATCATAAGCTCTGTAGAATCCATACATACAAGTCGACGAAAACCATTCCGACGAGTTTAACTGGAAAATAAAATCAACCTTGGGAAACAAGAAAAATCCTGTTCAAAATCTTTCCAAGATAGAAGCATCAGCCTTAAAAGAACTTTGTAAGGATGAGTTCATAAAGATTTTACCAGCGGACAAGGGAAATGCAACGGTGATCATGGACATGGTAACGTACGACCAAAAATCGGAGATATCCTGGAAAAAGGAAAATATATACGACTAGCTCGTGACCCAACTAAATCTATAGAATCAAAAATCTACCAAACACTAAGGAAACACCAAGACCATATACCTGACAACCTACAATCGGCGCTCACACACCTTTACGGACTACCGAAAATTCATAAAAAGAACATACAATTGAGCCCAATAATCTGCTCCAGAGGATCCTCAACAAGTGCACTGGCGAGGTTTCTTCTAAAAAATAGTATATATAGAAGGTAAGAAGAACACATATGTTAAAAATTCCACACATTTCGTGAACATTATTAGTAGCATTAATCTAGAGCCAGGCGATAGACTAATAAGTTCTGACGTGGAAATGTGCCATTAGGGGAATTACTAGACATAATTAAAACTAAACTTTCAAATGATACATTATCAAATCGAACCACGTTACCACAGGATGGGGTGATGGACATTTTGGAATGTTGCCTGCGTAGTGATTACTTTCAAGTAAAGGACAGGTTCTACGCTCAAGATGACGGGCTTCCGATGGGTTCTTCCAAACATTTTTCGCATTTCCGAGTTGGTTCATCATCGGTAGTCGCTCTAATTTGATCTGGAGATAATCTTTCGAACGCGTCCCTTACCCTGGACATACAAAACGCAGGGCATCTTATCACTGGATTATAATGAACGATGTTTTTTATCGTTCTCTATACAAAATAATCTAAGACAATCAAATCAGTAGAACTAGAAGGCCACAGAAAAGGTCCATTGTTGGCAATCCACTTGTCATAAAATGTTACTTGTGAGAAATTTGTAAATGGTGGGGTGCCCTCGTGTTTGTAAAAAATTTGTCTGCGTTCCGCCAGAGGTAAATTGCTTTTAAACATTGATTGTCTAACTCTTCTAGAATATTTAAATATCTTTCTCCTACAAAAGTTAATACATAATTTAAAATGGACATATAATTTGCTTTGTATTATTAATGAAATACGAATTAAGTTTTCTTCACAAAAATGTAGTTTTACTTTCCATCATTTCTTACAGCACAAAATACGTTAAATTGCCAGGTTTCTTGAAAAATCTCTAATATTACTATATGAAGATTTGAATCACTCCAAAAATGAGAATTGCGTCTGTTAAAAAGGCCATTTTTCGTAACTTTTGCTTTCTTCTCTTCTTCTTCTTCTTCTTATTCTTAGTATACGATTTTGTCCTGTATTGACTGTCAATGCATCTTGTGTATTCTTGTTCCTGTGACACCGATGTCCAGCTCTCTTTCCATCTTTTAGGCGGTCGACCAGGAAGCCTTGAGGAGTTTGGTATTCCTTCTTTTGCAATTTTTGCCACTCGGTCGTCGGTCATCCTGTCGACATGATCCCTCCATGCTCTCCTTCTTCCTCTGCCCCATCTTACGACGTCCTGTATTTCACATCTTTTTCTGATTTCATCGTTTCTTAGTCTGTCGCGTAATGTATGACCCGTGATACTTCTTAGCGTTCTCATCTCAGTTGTCCGGAGTAGTCTTTTGGTTGCTGATGTGTCTGCTCTTGTTTCGATGGCATAAGTCATTATGGGTCGTATGCAGGTCTTATATATTCTGATCTTACTTTGTGTCGTCATATGTTTATTTCTCCATATAATATTACGTAGGTATCCTGACATTACAGCAGCTTTGGTTGTTTGTTCTTGAACTTCTGCTTTTAAGTTTCTATTGCTGGTGATGTTTGCTCCCAGGTATTTAAATGGCATGACCTGTTCGATGCTTTGATTGTGTACAGCGAGCTTACATCTTCTTGGTTCTTTACTGATCGTGAGAGATTGGGTTTTTCCTATGGAGATTGTCATGTTAAATTTTTCAGCGGTCTTTTCAAACTTGTACAGGAGCCGTTGGAGGTTGTCTTCGTCTTCCAATATCAGTACTGCATCATCGGCATAGCAAATTATCTTTAGTTCTTCTTTTCCCATTCTATATCCTCTACCGGCCTCTTTCACCTCTCTGATAATTACGTCCATAATGACATTGAATAGAATTGGACTGAGGCTGTCTCCCTGCCTTATGCCGGTAGATATTGGAATTTGGTTCGATGTCTTGTTGCCTACTTTAATTTTCGTTGTATTTCTGCTGTTTAAGTCTTTAATTACTTCCAGGATGTTATGACATATGTTTTTGTCCTTAAGTAGTTCGAAAACGTCATGAAGTCTGATCCTGTCGAAGGCTTTTGTGAGGTCGACAAAACACATATATGCCTCTTTGTTGTATTCGATGGTCTTCTTTGTAATTTGGCGAATTATAAATATGGCGTCAGTTGTTGACCTGTTTTGTCTGAAGCCTTGCTGCTCCTCACTGATTCCGCTAGATTCTATTTTTTTGCTATGATTTTCGTTAGTAGCTTGGCGGTTGAGCTTAGAAGTGTTATTCCCCTGTAGTTGTTCGGGTCAGTTTTGTTGCCTTTCTTGAATATGGGTATGGTCAAGCTTTCCCTCCATTGTTCTGGTGTTTTTCCCTCGTTGAGTATTTTTCTATAGAGGGAATGTAACTCTTCTAGTAGTGCCATTCCACCATATTTGAGCATTTCATTTGTTATGCCATCTGGTCCAGGGGCTTTTCGATTTTTCAATTTGGTGGCTGCTGTTTTTATTTCTTCTTTTGTGATAATCCATTTTGGAGCTTTTTTGAGATAACTTTTGCTTTATAGGTCCAAATTATGTTGTCGAAAAATCGAGGGTCGTCTTGTATCATCGTTAATATAATTTTTCAAAATTGAACTTTTTTCAGCAAATTACTATTAGATCTTGAACCAAAAATATTAAATAAGGGTGAAAGTTATGTTTCGACATAATTCTATGTATTGAGCTATTCGAGGTCCCTGTTTGTACAGCTACTTATCTTAAAGTTGTTATAGAATATGTCGCAAAATATCCCAGAAATGCAAATTCGACATTTTCATCACTGATAATAGGTTTCCTTCTATTCCTTTTTTGTCTTAACGGTTTCAATTTTTCCAATATTCGTATAACACTGTTCCTTGAAGATTTCTGCTTATCTGGATATCTATCAGTAAATGTCTGGCATCTTCTTGATAAGACTTTATTACATTCCCCATAGATAATAAACAAATTTAAATAATCTTCGTGCAAATAATTTAATCACCCGGTATGATTTTTATTAATAATTGTCAAATGGCAAGAAATAGTGACATTTCTGTAGTGCTCTATTGTTTTCTTTCGTCACGTTTATCTGCCATGGCCAACTAATACCAAAACTTAAGTCAAAGTCAAAAAAGCCGTATAGCGTTTTTACAATATAAAAATGTAAAATTGACTGTTCCTTGAAGATTTCTGCTTATCTGGATATCTCTCAGCAAATGTCTGACATCTTCTTGATAAAACTTTATTACATTCCCCATAGATAATAAACAAATTTAAATAATCATCGTGCAAATAATTTAATCACCCGGTATGATTTTTATTAATAATTGTCAAATGGCAAGAAATAGTGACATTTCTCTAGTGCTCTATTGTTTTCTTTCGTCACGTTTCTCTGACATGGCCAACTAATACCAAAACTTAAGTCAAAGTCAAAAAAGCCGTATAGCGTTTTTACAATATAAAAATGTAAAACTGACTGTTCCTTGAAGATTTCTGCTTATCTGGATATCTCTCAGTAAATGTCTGGTATCTTCTTGATAAGACTTTATTACATTCCCCATAGATAATAAACAAATTTAAATAATCATCGTGCAAATAATTTAATCACCCGGTATGATTTTTATTAATAATTGTCAAATGGCAAGAAATAGTGACATTTCTCTAGTGCTCTATTGTTTTCTTTCGTCACGTTTCTCTGACATGGCCAACTAATACCAAAACTTAAGTCAAAGTCAAAAAAGCCGTATAGCGTTTTTACAATATAAAAATGTAAAACTGACTGTTCCTTGAAGATTTCTGCTTATCTGGATATCTCTCAGTAAATGTCTGGCATCTTCTTGATAAGACTTTATTACATTCCCCATAGATAATAAACAAATTTAAATAATCATCGTGCAAATAATTTAATCACCCGGTATGATTTTTATTAATAATTGTCAAATGGCAAGAAATGGTGACATTTCTGTAGTGCTCTATTGTTTTCTTTCGTCACGTTTCTCTGACATGGCCAACTAATACCAAAACTTAAGTCAAAGTCAAAAAAGCCGTATAGCGTTTTTACAATATAAAAATGTAAAACTGACTGTTCCTTGAAGATTTCTGCTTATCTGGATATCTCTCAGTAAATGTCTGGTATCTTCTTGATAAGACTTTATTACATTCCCCATAGATAATAAACAAATTTAAATAATCATCGTGCAAATAATTTAATCACCCGGTATGATTTTTATTAATAATTGTCAAATGGCAAGAAATAGTGACATTTCTCTAGTGCTCTATTGTTTTCTTTCGTCACGTTTCTCTGACATGGCCAACTAATACCAAAACTTAAGTCAAAGTCAAAAAAGCCGTATAGCGTTTTTACAATATAAAAATGTAAAACTGACTGTTCCTTGAAGATTTCTGCTTATCTGGATATCTCTCAGTAAATGTCTGGCATCTTCTTGATAAGACTTTATTACATTCCCCATAGATAATAAACAAATTTAAATAATCATCGTGCAAATAATTTAATCACCCGGTATGATTTTTATTAATAATTGTCAAATGGCAAGAAATGGTGACATTTCTGTAGTGCTCTATTGTTTTCTTTCGTCACGTTTCTCTGACATGGCCAACTAATACCAAAACTTAAGTCAAAGTCAAAAAAGCCGTATAGCGTTTTTACAATATAAAAATGTAAAATTGACTGTTCCTTGAAGATTTCTGCTTATCTGGATATCTCTCAGTAAATGTCTGGCATCTTCTTGATAAGACTTTATTACATTCCCCATAGATAATAAACAAATTTAAATAATCATCGTGCAAATAATTTAATCACCCGGTATGATTTTTATTAATAATTGTCAAATGGCAAGAAATAGTGACATTTCTGTAGTGCTCTATTGTTTTCTTTCGTCACGTTTCTCTGACATGGCCAACTAATACCAAAACTTAAGTCAAAGTCAAAAAAGCCGTATAGCGTTTTTACAACATAAAAATGTAAAATTGACTGTTCCTTGAAGATTTTTTGCTTATCTGGATATCTCTCAGTAAATGTCTGGCATCTTCTTGATAAGACTTTATTACATTCCCCATAGATAATAAACAAATTTAAATAATCATCGTGCAAATAATTTAATCACCCGGTATGATTTTTATTAATAATTGTCAAATGGCAAGAAATAGTGACATTTCTGTAGTGCTCTATTGTTTTCTTTCGTCACGTTTCTCTGACATGGCCAACTAATACCAAAACTTAAGTCAAAGTCAAAAAAGCCGTATAGCGTTTTTACAACATAAAAATGTAAAATTGACTGTTCCTTGAAGATTTCTGCTTATCTGGATATCTCTCAGTAAGTGTCTGGCATCTTCTTGATAAAACTTTATTACATTCCCCATAGATAATAAACAAATTTAAATAATCTTCGTGCAAATAATTTAATCACCCGGTATGATTTTTATTAATAATTGTCAAATGGCAAGAAATAGTGACATTTCTGTAGTGCTCTATTGTTTTCTTTCGTCACGTTTCTCTGACATGGCCAACTAATACCAAAACTTAAGTCAAAGTCAAAAAAGCCGTATAGCGTTTTTACAATATAAAAATGTAAAATTGACTGTTCCTTGAAGATTTCTGCTTATCTGGATATCTCTCAGTAAATGTCTGGCATCTTCTTGATAAGACTTTATTACATTCCCCATAGATAATAAACAAATTTAAATACTCTTCGTGCATATAATTTAATCACCCGGTATGATTTTAATTAATAATTGTCAAATGGCAAGAAATAGTGACATTTCTGTAGTGCTCTATTGTTTTCTTTCGTCACGTTTCTCTGCCATGGCCAACTAATACCAAAACTTAAGTCAATGTCAAAACAGCCGTATAGCGTTTTTATAATATAAAAATGTAAAATTGACTGTTCCTTAAAGATTTCTGCTTATCTGGATATCTCTCAGTAAATGTCTGGTATCTTCTTGATAAGACTTTATTACATTCCCCATAGATAATAAACAAATTTAAATAATCATCGTGCAAATAATTTAATCACCCGGTATAATTTTTATTAATAATTGTCAAATGGCAAGAAATAGTGAGATTTCTGTAGTGCTCTATTGTTTTCTTTCGTCACGTTTCTCTGCCATGGCCAACTAATACCAAAACTTAAGTCAAAGTAAAAAAAGCCGTATAACGTTTTTACAATATAAAAATGTAAAATTGATAATATTTAAAAAACTACACATTTTTCGAATAGACAACCTTATTAAAACTTATACTTATTTTTTTTTTAATACTTAATTAGATAACATTATAAAAATAGGAGGTTTATATTTAAAAAAATTAATTTTAAACGATTTTTTCAAGTTAATATTTAATGTTAGTTTGTGATCATCCTGTATTTACATATTATAAAAATATCAACACAGCACACAAAAGTAGATTCCCTTCTAAAAGGAAATCAACGCCAATTAAATAATAAAGGCTTTCATATAGGCAAAATTGATAATTATGTGTAGGCCTGCAAATGCCATTTTTGACATAAAATTAAAAATATGTCAAAAAGAGTTAGACTTAGGTATAGGATATTATACATGAAGTATGTCTATCATTTTGAGTAGAACTAAAAATGAATTGACCTATAGGGTGTTCCATTTAAAATAGGTAAAAAAGCACCAAGTTCCGGTATAACCGGAAATGCCACCATCTTAAAAATATTTTATCCGAATTGCCCCCATTGACTTTAGTAAACTGCCAAATTTTAAAAATTTTTCAAAATCTATTTTCCGAGAAATCAATTGCGGCAGTTCATCGTGGGACACACTGTATTAAGCTATGTCTTAAATTTGAGGTATCCCATATTAATTTAACTCCATTTCCTGTACAAATAAAAAAGAACTTTTCACAAATACACTGTATATCTTAAATAATTCTTCGCCCAAGCAAATCAACAATAAAAAAGACACCATCACTTTTATTACACAAACAAAATTGGATAATCACCAAAATTTTTCCTATAACCATTTTTTTTACCACACTACACAACTACTGTTTCACAATATCAATATTTCGAAAAATAGTTTTAAAAAACCACATTAAATTCATTCAAAAGCGTTTTGGCACCGAAATAAATATTATTTACCGAGATTTTGTAATATTTCCGATTTATTATCAAAAAAAGTATGGGTTTTTACACGATAACGTCATTTTTAATACTAATAAATTTAAAGGACAGTAAAAAATAAAATGCACTGTGATTGTTTGTTTTTCGGCATTACAGACGATTCAAAATTAGAAATTATCTACTCCGGGCCACCTCTCCGAAAAAACGTACGTTAGAATACTAAAAATATATTTGTCTAAATGTTAGGGGACTTAAAAATACATATATCTATTCAAATTAATATTGGAGAGGTTCAGCAAATAACCGTATTACGTTATTTTTCCTACACAGTGAAGTCACGTTATAATTCCACCTGTCGGGATGTAGAACAGTGATTCCTAACCGGTGGAGGGGGGTCGCCTTGGCTTTTTTGGAGTATCGTCGGTTATCAATTTTAAAAACCAAAAATTTAACTTAAAAGTAGATGGTGCAATGTTAATAAGTTATTTATGTTTGGTTACACCAAGAAAATTAGAGAGAATATGAAAAATTACTAAAATTGACTAAATACCTAAATAATTAACCTAACACGCAAAAAATAAATGTCATAAATTGACATCAAAAGGCTATGTGGACTAAGCGCAGAAAAAAATTTCGTAATAAATTTGGCAATATGAGAACTAGAAAACAGAGCAGGATTTTGCCAAAGTGCGGCATCCCGGCGTATTCTTTGTATTTAATGTGGTCGTTTGTCATCGTCTCGATGCTTAAAATTCTATTGATTTTTTTTGTTGTGCCGTGCAGTAACATTAGTTAAATTTCGTAATTTATATTTGTGTATGTTATCAAGACATTTGTGCAGACTTTTTATTTATAACAATGCATCAGTGTATGGTATTGTTTGGTAAATCTCGTTAATTCATTATTTTCGGTAAGTACCTTTCTTATATTTTGGTAATTATTTACATTATTGTAACCGTGGGAAAACGGCGTTTTTTGGAAAAAATTCGATACTCATCCCCTATTTCGAGGACGTAGAACACGATTTTGGCTTTGATTACTTACATATTTATTTTCAACGGTACTAGTTAAAATACCTTGTATGTAATATATTTCAGCTATTTTTGCACAAATTCTAGTGAATATATTTTAAAAAGCTTGTATTTTCAACGAAAAACCAAAAACACGTTTTGGAAAGACCATCGATCATCAGACTCGTGAAAACGACTAATATTCGTTTGACACGTTGCCAAATGTAATATACCTTCGTGGTATAAACTATAAAATTTAACCATCTCAGTCAACAATATAGTTCTATTTTTGTAATGTTTTATACAGTCTCGGGAAAAAATTAATCTTAACCACACAAAATTTTTAATCAGAAATCACGTGTAAGCGGAGCAATCTGTGAAAGAAAAGAAAATATGTAAACTTCACAAAAATCGTATTGGCAATCTGACAACAGCGGTAATTTTTCGGGTTTTAGGAGCAAGTCACGCCAATATTTAATGGCAGAAGCCGTTTTAATTTGTTTTTTGATAATTTGCTTGATATTTCCGATAAAAATGTGCAAATTTATGAATTTTTATATAATACAGAGGCTCCTATAAGTGTGGAATTTGTGATTGTAACAAAATTTCAACGATTTGGTACAAAAAAATTGGACCCAAAGTGAAAAGTGTTTTTTACTGTTTTCCGCAAAACCGAGGGAAAATTATGGAAAATGAAGGTCAGAATCGTGTTCTACGACCTCGAAAAAAGAGGATATAGCGAAATTTTTTCAAAAAAAACGTCGTTTTCCTAGTTTTCCCATAGAATTATGTTCAAATTTATTTTATGTCAGTATTTATTTAATTAAGCATTTAATAATGAACTTTAAATTGTAATTTTTCCAATATAATAACATAATAAAAGGTTGCTTAAGACCAGTCCTGTCCCCTGACCTGCTGCGCAAGTACAGTATAGCCCCTTCAAGGGGAGTACAACTTAACATGCCGGACCGAATTTATTTTACGGTATTCCCCTTCCTTTTACCCTTTCCAATTTCCTTGGGCTTCACGCGAGATATGCAGACGGCAAGTGCACACATCTTTCCTTATACCTGCCGGATTCCGACTGGTGCAAGCTAACAGGGTAGTTCGCTGCGAACGTAACATCCCGTTGCCTTTCGAAGAAACGCGTAAAAGAGGAATTTCGAGACGGACAGCCTGACCTTCCGCCGAGCTGAGAATAATTGGGAAAGTATTCCCAACTGATACATTAGCAATTAGCAGGGCCGTAGAAGACATTCTTCAAATAAAACAGTTTTTAAAACTGAAAGGAGAACGTGAGTTAACGTTACATTTTAAGCGTATCGTGTTAATGTGATATCTTAGATCAGCTAAAAAAGCTAACTTTGAAACTGCAGGGTAAACAAATGCACATTATTTACGTTACAGAAAATATCCAGGAGTTCATATTAAAGCTGCAAATCAAATATGGAGGATGGGACAGGGGGATCGCAATTTAAAGAAGATTGGAAACTACTATTTCTAATAAGTAGCACTTTTTATTTATTTGAACATCATAGACAACGGTGTTTCTTGAGAAGTATTAGATATAAAGGTACGTTGGACTTCCACTGTCTTAATTTTTTTTTGGAATATCACGACGTTTAGGCTAGTGAACAAATTATTTTACATGTTGCATTAACGGATTAGGACGTGCGACGAGTTACGATGTTTTTCGGCGAAACGTCAACGCCTATCTTGAATTTCCCATTTTAAATCATGCGTGACCGTTGTCGATTTCATTTGTGTACAACGCATCTGAAATATGAATCTGTTTTTCGTTCACGTTTTTATACTATGTTTCGCAATCTTAATCAGGATTTATGTATTAAAATATTTGCAATCCTCGGTGAGAGAGAAGATTCCAGTGGTAGTCCTTCATCCAGGGTGAAGAGTTTTTCTGTTTCTTAGATACAGAAATGATTCCAATAACATTCTAGCAAGTCCATGATGGCGTTTTGTAGCGGATATGTTTTTTTTTGCCAAGGTCTGATTTTCTTCAACTTTCTTCCTTATAATCTTTAGTAATTCCATGTCAGAGCTAATAAAAAGATCTGGTCTTCTATTTCGCGTATAATTTCTACGAAATGTTGCGAGTTATTTACCTAAGGCGATTTATTTCATTGTAATGGTTTCAGAAATGGATGAAGAAACCTGGCAAGCTCAGAAGTCGGAGAGTTCCGGGAACTCGTGAGAGATCGTAACGGCATGTCTTGTTTGTGTATCTTCGGGAGTCTATAAAGATGGGGAGTGACGTTAACTTAATTCGGGTTTTCTTAGGAATATACCGTTCATGTTTCTTAAGAACGTGATAGATTCTTTCTTCAATTATAGACGTAGGATCTTTAGCAAGAGATGTATATTTGTCTTTCCTTAGAACTTCGTGAATTTTTTTGTTTGTTTATCTCAGTATTCATTGTGACTCTGGCATTTCCTTTATTCGCTGATTCGTTAGGGCAGTTGTCTCATCTTTGCTAACGTTTGGTGTCGTTTTTTCAGATTATTGTAGTCTCCCTCACCACCAAACACACCTGGATTCAGGAATCTGAAGCTAGAATCCGAGAAAAACACTGGGAAAACGGAAATTCAAAGAATCCGATGTTATACATCTGCATAAGAATTTTTGTAGTAAACCGTCTTTAGACATAAGAGAAGTGTGGAAACCATTTCTTGGTAGTTGTAAACTAAAAAGAAATGGGAGCGTAGTGCAGCACGCGTAACTGCACTAATCTCAGTCACACTCCATAACTAGTTGTATAAGAATTTCTTCATTTTTACTTCAAAACGTCTGAAGATAACTACTAAAAAAAAATAAAAACAAGGAAAGTCCCACATACACCTACTACTTTGCAAGTAGGACTAGCGTAAAGGTTAACGATCATTGTGCTAAAACTCTCCAATACTCAAAGATGCAAATTTAAAAATCGTGGGTTTTCTTACTAATTATAGGGAGAATCGTTTATATACGTTATTTATATCGTGTATTAATTAACTTACAATTCATATCAGTTTTTAAAACCACTTGAGGTTTATTTGGTAACTAATTTATTAGTCACTATTTCCTTTTAATACGTTTTTATCGAAATATTTGTTAGTTTTATACAAAGTGTCCCAGAATAAGTATTATAGAATTTACAGATCGAAAATTTGTTAAGTATTGTTGTAAAAACACATTTCCATAAAACATAAAAAATTTTAAAATATTTTTATCATAAAAAATTTCAACAATAATCTGAGGGTCATCGTCAAAGCATTCATATTTAAGTGACGTCAACTTCGTTAGTAAGCTCCTCCCACTTCACATGATGCGCAAATAAGATACTCATTGGCCTAAGGATTCTCTTAAATATCAAGCGTTATACGTTTTCAAGAGTCAGAATGACTTTGAAATTGCATGGAAAAGGTAATGTAAGGAATTTTATGTTTTACAGCCATGAATATTTTTGCATTATAATCTATTAATTACTCATAGAATTAAAATCCAGAAAGTTTAACAAAGAAATGTGCCGGTCGAAACGTCAACACAGCTTGCCTGTAGAATACGTTACCGAAAGCACACAGCGAGTGGTTTTTTAGGCATAAAAAACGCAGCAATCAAGTTATTAACATAAATCTTTTTGCAATAAATAAATAATATCTTTATACATCACATTCAATTGTCAGAATGACAATCCAGCGAGAAAAAACATAGAAAAACAGATGTTGTCAGTACGACAATCCAACAAGAACTGATGAAAAAGGCACGAAAACAAACTAGTTTTGTTAAAGTGACATCGTTCTTGATTGGCTAAAAACGATTAGCATATGGCTTATGGTATGAGCCAGCTCATTGGCCAAAAATCTTGCATCAACAGCAGTTTTCAGTTGTCTTTCTTAGTGCTATTAAGTACCATAGAAAGTTTTCAAAAAGTACGATTTTTGGGAGAAAAGAAGCAGGACACAATAGGAATTGTCGGATCTCTTGATTTTCATAAAGAAATTTGTTTTTTATTAAAGAAATTCGTTTTTTATTAAAGAAATTCGTTTTTTACGAAAGAATTTCCAAAAGAGACGACAATTTCAGAATTTTCATCGCATTCAGGACGGCTGAACAGCCAAGAAGACGTACAACAACGACGATCTTTTTAGAGGGCTGCGTGGCTGATTAAGTGTTAAATTAATTTTACTAACCCTAAATTACCTCCGAGGCCCCTGGACGAACTAGTAGCTTTTTCCCGGGAAATTGCCAAAGGCTGGGGCGCCTGAAGACCATAATAATAATTCATATTTTTGTTTTTTGCTCAAAATCGGTTTAAATACGGTGTATTGGGAGTCCTCTGGTTTATTACTAATAGCTATAAGGTAAAATAGGTTTCGATTCCTAGAGCCCGGTACACTAGAGTTCGAAAATCGGGCGTTATTCGTGATTGTATACCTGAACTAAGGTTGCAATCACGGATCACCGATACAAACTTCGCGTATCCACATTATAACTTTGGGCTTTTTCCATTTTGCCCATCATCATCATCTTCAGTTAAATTTTTTTAAGAAGATTCATTTAATTGGACTTTTAATTAAATAATTTTCATCATAAATATTTTTATTTTATTATTTACTCATACAGTTTTTCCGCAATTGAAAGTCGTAATAAATTAATCTTCTTGTTACCTTTACTTTTTTCAGCACATACTTTTTCTCGCCACTTAGTCAAGAAGATACGAACTTCTTTGCTCTGCGTTTCTCGCCACTTAGTCAAGAAGATGCGAACTTCTTTGCTCTGCGATAGACAAAGAATTTTTCGGACTTTGACTAAAAAAAATTAAAGCGGATTTTGCGGCATTAAATTTAATTAAAATTTTAAATTCAACAAAGGCTTTTTAGCTAAATTCGGGAATTAGAATAAAGGAAAGAAATTTTTTCGGATAATTCAGCGGCCGAACTTTTTCCAAATTTTCGAGTTTCATCGGCATAATTTGGTAAATAAAAGTTTTCGCGTTTTTTCGGAAATAGACTGACAGACAATTTTCCCTTTTTCTTGCATTTTTTCAATTCAAGACTTAGAGCATTTGTCCCATAAATCTTTTTCTGAAAATTATCCAAAGAAAATAATTTTTTAGAATTTTTCTACTTCTCAAATTATTCATTCATCATCCACAATTAACCCCATTTCACATTAGCTCTCTTCTCATACGAGTACCATAATTTATCATTGAGAAATATTTCCAAATTTCTCCAATTCTGCTTGTTTAAATAAACATTTCCATTATTAGACAAGTACCATCCATCATGTCAACCCAAGATATTTCACTCCCCCAATTCTCAAAGAAGAAAGGTGAGGCTGCTTGGGTTTCCTCCAGGTCAGGTGGCTACGGTGGGTCCTCTCCGGCACCCCCTGCGGGGTGCGCTTCCTTTGTTTCAAAACGTATTTTTGAATCAACTACAGAGAACTCGCTCATTACTCATGATTAGACCGGAAGGTTTAGTTAATACCAGACCAACAAGTTGTCTTAACCCTGACCTTGATGACTTCATCGACAATTTTGACACTCTCTCCGAGGTATCAACAAATGACGCGTCGGTGACTCATTACTCATTTGAAAATCAAGTTCAGAGTTCACATCATTCATTGCGACCAACGGATTATGATAATCAATTGCGTTCCTCTGAACAATTGCGCTTACAGGCGTCACGCCCATTTTTATCCACAATCGGTCAATTTTCTGATAATAATAAAGCGTATAGCGAAGGTTTTGTTCATCATAATGAAATAAAGAAACATCATTCACCAAATCAAGAAATTTTGTACCAAGTACATGGCATCCCTGACATCGGATTAGAAAATCCTTCATTATTACGATATAACAACCCTGATACGGAAAACATTCAAAAATTTTATACACCAAAACCATCATTATTACGATAGTATAAAACGTTATTTTAGAATCCAGCTTTGCTTGCATTTAAAACCGTAATTTCGTGGTGTCATGGGCCCGTATCGTCAAAAGCGTGATGTGAACTGTCACTTCATACTTTTGACAGTAAAAGTCGTATTCTTGAAAAGGCAATGTTGTCAGATATGAACGTGCTAAAACCCGCGGATTTCAAAAAATAAAATGGATGACAGATTGAATGGAGCTAGCAGACCGAAAATGTCCGCAGTATGTTTTATCGCCATTTCAGGCAAAGAGTAGTTTTGGTACGTCAAATTAGCCATCAAAAGTAAAAAAAAGTGTTATTATTGTTGTAAAGTTATTGATTGCCATTAAAATATTTTTACTTTTCCTAAATTTAAATTTATTTTATATCACTTCACAACCAAGAAATATAGACCAGAGAAATTTTGCAAAAACCAATTTTTGCACCAAAAAAATTGCGATAACTTTTCACCAGATGGAGATAATTTTTTTTTATGCGTGCAAAAAAAAATATTTTGGGTGAAAAAAACGTTTTCTTTTCAAAAATTCATAATGGCGTGGCAAATGAATATTAAGGGCTCAAATTTGCAGAAGATACTTTTTAATACTTGTACTTTACCAATGACTTTTTGGATCCAAGAAATACACTTCCATACGATCTGTGAACCCTCGAAAATTGGGCCGAATCTAATCGAAAATAGCTGCTGCATGCCGCTGTCGGCGGGTTGGCATAGTTCAGGCGCATTATTCATTGGCGCTTCAAGGAAACTTATGCATCACAAGTAATATTTATAATATTGATGTTATTTTGTTAATTTATATGATAGTAACAATTTGTTTAGTCATACTAATTATTAATTTGTTTATTAACAAAATTTTAACAAAAAATTATAGAGAAAATAATACAAATATTCAATTATATATTACATATTCTCCTGTTTTTTTTCCTTTATATTATTATTACCTAATAAAGGGTGTTTTTTATAGAGGTATAGAACTTTAAGTTGGCAACACTTTTTTAACTGGCGGCCATTTTGTTTAGCGATGAAGCTCACTTTTGTTTCAATGGATACGTCAATAAACAAAACTGCCGTATTTGGACTGATGATAATCCTCAAGTGTATTTTGAAACACCGTTACATCCAGAAAAACTGACTATTTGGTGTGCTTTATGGGCTGGTGGAATCATTGGTCCGTACTTCTTTAAAAACGATGCTGGTCAGAACGTTACAGTCAATGGTGACCGCTATAGAGTCATGATTACTGACTTTTTCGTTTATCAATTGAACAACAATGATGTGCAGGAGATGTGGTTTCAACAAGACGGCGCAACATGTCATACAGCTCGTGTCACAATTGATTTATTGAAGGAAACGTTTGGTAACCGCATAGTTTCACGTTTCGGACCCGTGAATTGGCCTCTAAGATCGTACGACTTAACGCCGCTAGACTATTTTCTGTGGGGATATGTGAAGTCGCTAGTCTACGCCGATAAGTCCGAAACGATTGATCACTTGGAGGACAACATTCGCCGCGTTATTGCCGATATACGGCCACAAATGTTGGAAAAAGTCATCGAAAATTGGACCTCCAGATTAGACTACGTCCGAGCCAGCCGTGGCGGTCATATGCCAGAAGTCATATTTAAATTATAATGCCAGAAGGTTAGTTATCTTTCGAATAAAGTAAATTTCATGTCAATTTAAAAAATTCATCTTTGTTTTATTCCATTTAAAAGTTCTATACCTCTATAAAAAACACCCTTTAGTTTATTAACAAAATTGCTATAACTGAATATTTATATGATTTTCTCTATAATTTTTTGTAAAAATTTTGTTAATACACAAATTAATAATTAATATGACTAAACAAATTGTTACTATCATATAAATTAATAAAACATCAATATTATAAATATTACTTGTGATGCATAAGATTCCTTTAAGCGCCAATGAATAATGCGCCTGAACTATGGCAACCCACAGCAACTATTTTCGATTTGTTTCGGCCCAATTCTCGGCCCAGATTGAAAAAAATTTTTTTTAATAGATCTTCAAAATATAAAAATACAAACAATTTCCATTAAAATTGAGCATTGTATCTTAATTATTAAAGAGGAAAATTGAGGTTGAATTTTCAACTTTGACATCGAATTTCTCGGAAAATAAAAAAACTCACAGATTCCGGGTATGACCTACTTTTTTAGAATGATAATACCTATATTTATATTAAATTTTAAATCGGTCATTTGTTAGTAAATGTCTTGTTGCCATGGTAGTCGACAGACTGTGCCTTATAATATTCACTTTATTCACCATTATCGCCACATTAGCGGTGTTGTTTTCTGCACCTCATATCATCGTCTCGTAGCTGTAACTCCCCGTCCCTCCAACGCTAAGAATTCTTCCGTACGATATGAGTTTGCTACTGTGCGCGGAAATTCCATTATTGATGCTTTTGCGCATCGACAAGTTGAATGGGTATGCTCGTAAGTAAACTGTAGTTAGTATTTGTTAAATTTGGTTAATACAGAGGCTTTTCAAAAATCAAGATGCTGCTGTACAGGGTGAATCAACGATTGGATGAAGTAGGTTTGTGCCTTTTCGGTGAAATTAACAAAGAAACTATATTTATTGTTTGATACAGTTTATTTTTACGCAAATTTTAAAAATATTTAGGACTCTACAGGGTGAGCCAAAAAACTAGGACAGCATAAAGTTGTATTTTTTTAAATAGAACACCCTATATACGAATCGTATTTTCGATTTAGCTTATAATTTTAAATCTTTTTTATTAAGGGTTTACTATAACAAAACTTTATAGTTTCTGAGATAATTAAGTTTAAAGAAAAAAAGTCACATTTTCAAGCATCAAAATTCAATCCTAAATAACGTTTTCAATTTTGTGACAAATATATTCAAATTTGGAATTTAGCAAGGCCAAGGACAAGTTAACATAATTTTTACCTAATATTTGCAATAAAAGCTACAGAGTGTTGAACACATCGGCTCAAATTTGAACAAGTTTAAATGAATAAATATCTTTTTTTTTAAATGGTACACCCTGTATATTTTCATGTTATTTAATAGAGTAATAAAAACCCTAAAAGTTTTGTTCAATATATCCTATACCTATTTATAATAGTTTTTGAGATATTTCAGTTTTTCTTATTTTCCATACTTTTTTACAGAAATAGTCTTCATTATCATAGTAGCCATGTAAAATAATAAAAAGAAACTACAGAAACAAACAGAATGTGGTTAAATATGATGTAATACAGTATTCGTTATATTACAACGGCAATAGTTTAATTAAACATAATGTGAAAAAATTAACACAACAATAACGACAAGGCAAATACATATTTACTTTTATACTAAATTGAAACAAAAAAATTACCTATTAAATACTGAGATTAATTATTTCTTTTTAATAAGTGTTCGAATAAACGACCCTCTTGTGCAATGCACAAATTTCGTTTTTTTGCAGATTTTCTCGGACCCTGGACAAAATTAGTGGCGTTATTGTTCTACAGGTATCCCTACAATATAAGATGAATGCAAAAAAAACCAAACTACACTACATAAAAACCAAAAGAAGCGATTGCGGTTATAAATTTGACACACAGAAAAATGTTCTTTTACATTGTTTTTGCCATGGCTACTATGATAATGAAGACTATTTCTGTAAAAAAGTATGGAAAATAAGAAAAACTGAAATATCTCAAAAACTATTATAAATAGGTATAGGATATATTGAACAAAACTTTTAGGGTTTTTATTACTCTATTAAATAACATGAAAATATATATACCATTTAAAAAAAAAAGGATATTTATTCATTTAAACTTGTTCAAATTTGAGCCGATGTGTTCAACACCCTGTAGCTTTTATTGCAAATATTAGGTAAAAATTATGTTAACTTGTCCTTGGCCTTGCTAAATTCCAAATTTGAATATATTTGTCACAAAATTGAAAACGTTATTTAGGATTGAATTGATGCTTGAAAAAGTGACTTTTTTTCTTTAAACTTAATTATCTCAGAAACTATAAAGTTTTGTTATAGTAAACCCTTAACAAAAAAGATTTAAAATTATAAGCTAAATCGAAAATACGATTCGTATATAGGGTGTTCTATTTAAAAAATACAACTTTATGCAGTGTCCTAGTTTTTTGGCTCACCCTGTAGAGTCCTAAATATTTTTAAAATCTGCGTAAAAATAAACTGTATAAAACTATAAATATAGTTTCTTTGTTAATTTTACCGAAAAGGCACAAACCTACTTCATCCAATCGTTGACTTACCCTGTATATATACCTTCACAATGTGTTATATTTGTGATACTAAATAATCTGCTTACATACATATATATATATATATATATATATATATATATATATATATATATATATATATATTATATACATATATAACCATAAATTTTGTCGAAAAAAATATATATCTCGATAACTAGTGGCGCCACCTATAACTTTTATGAATCGATAGGTTTTTTAAATTTTCTACAACTTTTGTTTGAAACATTTTTCGATACAACTTTTACTTTTCGAGATAAACTCAAAAAACCGAAAATCGTGGCCATTTTTGGTCCACCATTTTTTTTGCACAGGTCCTTCAGAGTTACCATCGAGACATGTTTTATAGGAAGCCGAAATGAACACATTCCAGCAAAAAAAAAACAATATTACATTTTTGTTAATAAAACAACCCTTTTTTGATCTAATTTCCACGGAGTATTTAGTCTGACTGGTTCTTTAAAATAATTTATTAGTAATCATTATTTGCCTTTTATTTCTCAAGAATAAAAAGAATCCGGACAAAATCTATGGTACTATTTCCAAGTCTTCGTAAACCTGTAGAAATACCTTCGTAAAAATGTCCCTATTGATACGAAATTGTATTTACCAGAATGTGTTTCCTGCTCAGCAATATAGGGGTGGGCCTTTTCTTCAGCATAATTTTAAATTTGTCGTTGCCAAACGTTGAATAGGGGCACTATGGTTCTCAAATTCATTTTTGCAAAAATATTGTGATGTTTGACATTGATTTTTTTAAGGTGAACGGAACTGTCAAAAAAATTAAAGTACGTCACAGGTTTTCGAGGTGGCATTCAAAATTACGAGTATCCGCACAATAAGAAGTTTTTTAAAATTTTGATACTTACATAACTACACTTTCTCCCGATCTTTTCATTTTCACCTTCCAATTCATCATTAGTTGGCTCGTTTGGTATAAAACTTGCTGCCAGGTTCACCCTGGCTCTCCTTTTCCTATCATCCCCGTTTACCTTGTCCTCTTTCTCCACCTCCCCATTAATTTCCGGTTTAGACGCACCTCCCTCCTGTAAAACATCGTTTTCTTGTAAGTCTCCGCGTTTTGAAGCGAAGCGCTCGTCCTTAGAGGCGTGACTATCCTCTTTAGAGGCGTGGTCAACGCCGTCGCTAAGTAACGCGAAAACGGAAGCAAAAAGACTAGCCCGACCGTTGTTATGCGAAGCACTGGAGCAGTCAGAAAAATTTTCAATTTAAAAACAACCTGTAGAACGCAAAAGCAAGTTTTTTTTTTAAATTTCGATACTTACATAACTATATTTCCTCCCGATCTTTTCATTTTCACTTTCCAAGTCATCACTGGCTGGTTCGTTCGGTATAAAACTTGCAGACAGGTTCACCCTGGCACTCCTCTTCCTATCATCCCTCTTGTCCTCTTTTTCGACCTCTCCATTAAGTTCAAGCTTAGATGCACCTGCCGCCTGTAAAACACCGTTTTCCTGTAAGTCTCCGCCGTTAGAGGCGGGACTATCCTCTTTCGAGGCGTGGTCGACGCCGTTGGCAAATAACGCGGGAACGGGGGCAGGGCTAGCGCGGCCGTTGCTAAGCGAAGCGCTGGAGCCGTAGCCGTTGCTAAGGGATGATTTGGTGGGCGTGGTGACCGATGGCGGTGATTTGCTTGCTGCGGAGGGCGGGGCTGGCGAAGCCTTGCAAAAGCGAATAAAATGGTGAGGTTTAGTTCAAAAAAACGGTGAAGTATATGGTAATTAAAATAAAATGGAGGTAAGGTAAGTGATGTGTTATGGAAAATAATACTAAATCTACAATATAATGTGTATGATTTGTATCTAAAAAAAAATAAAAAATAAGTTTTGTTCCAAAAGTTAAAAGTGATGAAAGTAATTGTTCGTTTGTTTTGTATTTTGTGTTCGTTTAAGAGTTATTAGTAATCTCGTAAAAATAATTGGATTATTTTGAAAGGACTTCGCCAAAATTTTCTGAAAAAATTTTATGTATCCTAATGTTTAATTACGAGGCAATGACATATTTTTTTATGCGGTCAGAACGGAAAATATGGACTTATATTCGAAATCCAACATATTATTTTTTTGCTTAAATCTGTTTTTAAAGAAAAAAAACTGGTTTTGTAATATACAGGGTTTTTTTTACCCTATACGGCAAGAAATATTGCGGCCAAAATACGTGACTTTCAAAAAGTTTTACTTTTGGGATATATGGGGGTCTAATATAGTTGCTTTTTAAAATTATTTTCATGTTATACAGGGTGTCTAAAAAGGTTTGAAAGTATCAAAGTTGTGAGTTTTTTTTTATACGGAACCCCCTGTATATTATTGTATTTTTGGAAATTCCGATCAAAGTAAGTGCCTATTTTAATAAGGTGGATAGTACCTAAACCTTAAGGGTTTTTAAATAATTTGAATTTTGGCAAAATCTAATCTAATTTTCATGTTTCAAATACTTAAGAAGTATTTCAGTTATGTACTCGAAATTTTCAGTGAAGTGTAAGAATAAATCATATTTTATATCCCAATTATAATAAACTTGCTATATTATACAGGGTGTCCAAAAGTTAAAACTAATCAAATAAGAACTTTAAGTGGCTATAGTGGTAATATAGGATGTTTTCACATCCTATATTACCACTATACACAAAAAAGGAAGTAAAGACGTCTGTGATAACTATCGAGGAATAGCGGTTCTCTGCACAACCTCGAGAGTGTATGGGAAACTAGTGAAAAAAAGGATTGAGAGCGAATACTCAGATATGGAGGCCGAAGAACAGGCTGTATTTAGAGCAGGTAGATCTACTCTTGACCATCTCTTTACAATAACCCAGCTCATTGAGAAAAAATCAGCACGGAACCAAGAAATAAACCTGCTCTACGTGGATCTCAAAAAAGCCTATGACAGCGTACCACAACAAAAACTCTGGGAAGCCCTAGAAAAAACAAATATAAATATACTACTTATCAAGGCTGTTCAAGAGCTCTATTCAAATAATACAAGCAAAATAAAGAAAGGGCATCATATTTCAAAAGGATTCACGGTTAGCAAAGGGCTCAAGCAGGGATGTTGTTTGTCTCCAACCTTGTCTAAAATCTACTTGGAACAAGCGTTAAAAAACATGGAAAAGAAAGTGCGAAAATATGGACATTCCACTAAACAATTCCATACTATACACATTGTGTTTCGCAGACGACCAAATAGTTCTGGCACAAGACTACGAAGATCTAGAATACATGGCTCGTAAGCTAATAGAAAAATATCAAAAGTGGGGGCTAGAAGTTAACATCAAAAAAAGGAATACATGTGTATTGGGGGACAGCAACAAAACTTGATTCTGGAACAACAGCAGAAGGAAATAAATCACTGTGAGAAATACAAGTATCTCGGAATGCATATAACCAACGACGGCAAACTTGACGAAGAAATCAAGCATAGAAACAACCAGGGACGACAAGCTATTAGACAGTTGAACAGCATATTGTGGGATAAAACAATATCCAAAGAAAACAAACACAAAATCTTTAATAGTATTGTTAAAAGCATTGTCATCTATGGAAGTGAATTATTGGAGAAGAGCGGCTGGAAAATCCAGAATGGACAGAGTCAGAAATGAAAGAATCCAAGAAATTATGGGCATTAAGCACATAACAGAAGATATTAAAATCAACCAACTTAGATGATACGGACATGTTCAACGAATGGACGATACTAGACTTCCAAAAAAAGTTTTAAATTGGGCACCACAGGGAAGAAAAAAGAGAGGTAGACCTAGACTAAGTTGGAGAGAAGGAGTGGATAAAGATATAAGAACAAGAGGAATGGATGAAAACCTATGGACAAACCGAGATCAATGGAGACTGGAAATCAGACGACGGCGTAGAACGTTATAAACTGATGTTATGTTATATTATATATATTTATATATATATATATATATATATATATATATATATATATATATATATATATATATATATAAAGTAGCTATAACTTGATTAATTTAAATAGGACGCTATACTTTTTACCTTGCCAGAAAATGTACCTTTTAAATACCTATCGAATGGTATAAGGGTGTTCTATAGCTAAGTCTTCGCGTTTTCACAGAATACGCCAAATAATTGTTTTCTGCATCATTTTGTTTTTTGAATAGATGTTCTAATGTTGGCTATGGTATTTGGAAATGACAGGTAATTTACAACTATAATAATCAGGAATATTTTTACAAATGTTCAGAAATTAGGAATACGATTTATAGTCGTTCAACAGGCTATAACAGCAATAATGGTAATAACATATTGACGATAGCACAAAACAGAAGCAAAATATTTCTAGTAGATGTTTAAAATGTTAACTATCCATTTCCAAACACTTACATATTCTTTTTTCGAAACCACTGCTAACTCTGGACAACATTTGCGGGGTTACAGTTTGAAAAGCGTCTCTTATGCGTATTTTCATATCTTGTGGTGTTGTCGGGGGTTAATTGTAGACAATTCCTTTTATGTATCCCATAAAAAAAATCTGGTGGAGTCAAGTCCTGAGATCTCGGGGGCCAATTTTGAAATCCGTTTCTTCCAATCCACCTGTTTCGAAAGTTGATATTTAGAAATTGACGAAACTCGCGATGATAATGAGGCGGAGCTCCATCCAGTTGAAGCCACATAGTTTTTCTAATATTTAAAAGGACATCTTCTAATAACACTGAAAGTTGGTGTAAAAAAAAATCACGACACATCAAACCATTTAAAAGTCCTTCACAAAAGTAGTGTTCAATTAAGTATGGACCCAGTATTCCTCCCCACACATTAACCGACCACCTATTTTGGTTTCTCATAACCCTGTATTCATGCGGATTTGAATCAGAATAGTAATAGAAGTTGAGTCTATTCACGAAACCATTGTTGTGAAAAGTACATTCATCACTAAACAACACATTATCAAAAAAGTGTTAATTTTCTGCCACTTTATCTAATACTGACAAGTAGAATTCAGTTCGGTTGTCAAAATCATTTCCGTGAAGCTCTTGACAAAGCTGGATTTTATAAAGATGAAATCTGTATTTGTTAAGAATCCTTGAAACACTTGCTTGGCTAATGTTAGTATTTTCGGATATATGATTCTGATTAATATTGGGATTTTCGATCACTGAACCAAGTAGAGTAAAAACATTTTCTTCATCCTCAGTGACAGGTTTTCTTATAACAGGTTTTTTTATAACTGACACTTCCACTTTCCCGAAACTGGTTTAATAATCTCACAAAAATGGTTTCTTTCAGGAAACCTTTGAGCATAGACTCGATAAAAATCATATAAATACGCTCTTCCTTTAGATAAATTTTCATTTTGACAAAGCAATAACACAACAATGTACAAATAATTCAATTCAATTTCACAGTTACAAAAAATAATACTTCTATTATAGCAACACGCTTTGCAGACTAAACTGACAGATTAAATGAATTATCTGACGTTTCTCAATACCATAGGCAACTAGATACATTAGAACATCTATTCAAAAAACACAATTTATTTGGCATATACCATTCGATAGGTATTTAAAAGGTACATTTTCTGGTAAGGGAAAAAGTATAGCGTTCTATTTAAATTAATCAAGTTATATCCACGTAAAGTTCTTATTTGATTAATTATAATTTTTGGACCCCCAGTATAGCAATGCGGATTCGGACCCGGCCGATCTACTGTTGACCAAATATTCACTATAAAACAAATAATGGAAAAATAATGGGAGTTCGATCGAGAGCTTCATCAGATGTTCATAGACTTTAAACAGGCTTTCGATAGAGTATGCCGGATGAGACTGTGGACAGCGATGCAAGAACTTGGCTTTCCTAAAAAACTAGTGAACTTGATACGGATGAGTATGGAAGGACTACGATGTAAGGTAAGAGTTGGTCAACAGTACTCGGAGACATTTGAGATTAACAATGGACTGAAGCAGGGAGATGCACTCTCACCACAACTCTTCAACGTAGCTTTAGAACACATAATCAGAAATGCAAGAATTGATACACCGATTTCCATATTCCATTGAGAAGGACCAAACTTACTGCTGGCATTTGCAGACGATGTAAATCTAATAGAAAACACAAGAATAAAAATGAAGGAAACTTTTATCAGGTTCGAGAAGGAAGCAGAGAAGATGGGGCTACAAATAAATGAAAACAAAACTAAATATATGTACACGAGCCGCAATATTCGAAACAGAGACAGAATTGGACAGAACATCACCATCGACGACTACAACTTTGAGCGCGTCAGAGAATTTAAGTATCTTGGAACAACAATAACTGAAGATAATAACGGATCACAAGAAATAAACCATAGGATCCAAGCTGGGAACAGATGTAGCTACGCCCTTCGAGACCTGATAAAATCGAAACAACTAACAAGACGAACAAAGATAAATCTATATAAAACAGTTATAAGACCAGTAGTGATGTACGGCAGCGAAACTTGGACAATAACGAAGGCAAACGAAGAGCGACTGCGAGTTTGGGAGAGAAAAATCCTAAGGAAAATCTTTGGTCCGTTACTGGATGGGGCAACGGGACAATATAGAATAAGAACAAACAAAGAGTTAGAAGAGTTATACGCAGGCGCCAATATAGTAAAAGAAATAAAGTCTAGAAGACTCCAGTGGACAGGCCACCTCATAAGACACTCTAACGAAAGAATAGTGAGACTGGTGTGGGAAGAAACCCCAACTGGAAAAAGACCACTTGGACGACCCCGGCTCCGGTGGCGGGATAATATAGCAGGATACCTTAAAGCTATGGATGTAGAGAACTGGATGGAGCTAGCAAAGGACAGAAACGAATGGAGGCATATTGTCAAGTCGGCTAAAACCCACACGGGGTTGTAACGTCACGGAGTAAGTAAGTAAGTAAGTATAGTATAGCAAGTCTATTATAATTGGGATATAAAATGATTTATTGTTACATTTCACTGTACATTTCGAGTACATCACTCTGAAGTATTTGAAACATGAAAATTAGGTTAGATTTTGTCAAAATTTAAATTATTTAAAAACCCTTAAGGTTTAGGTACTATAAACATTTTTAAAATAGGCACTTATTTTGATCGGAGAATACAAATATGCAATAATATACAAATTGTTTCATTTAAAAAAAAAAAAAAAACTTTGATATTTTCAGATCTTTTGGGACGCCCTGTATAATTTGAAAATAATTTTAAATAGTAACTATATTAGACCCTCATATATCCCAAAAGAAAAACTTTTGAAAGTCAAGTATTTTGGCCGCAATATTCCCTGCCGCATAGGGTGAATAACCCTGTATATGTACAGGGTGAGTCAACGATTGGATGAAGTAGGTTTGTGCCTTTTCGGTGAAATTAACAAAGAAACTATATTTATTGTTTGATACAGTTTATTTTTACGCAGATTTTAAAAATATTTAGGACTCTACAGGGTGAGCCAAAAAACTAGGACAGCATAAAGTTGTATTTTTTTAAATAGAACACCCTATACACGAATCGTATTTTCGATTTAGCTTATTATTTTAAATCTTTTTTATTAAGGGTTTACTATAACAAAACTTTATAGTTTCTGAGATAATTAAGTTTAAAGAAAAAAAGTCACATTTTCAAGCATCAATTCAATCCTAAATAACGTTTTCAATTTTGTGACAAATATAAGTCAAATTTGGAATTTAGCAAGGTCAAGGACAAGTTAACATAATTTTTACCTAATATTTGCAATAAAAGCTACAGGGTGTTGAACACATCGGCTCAAATTTGAACAAGTTTAAATGAATAAATATCTTTTTTTTTAAATGGTACACCCTGTATATTTTCATGTTATTTAATAGAGTAATAAAAACCCTAAAAGTTTTGTTCAATATATCCTATACCTATTTATAATAGTTTTTGAGATATTTCAGTTTTTCTTATTTTCCATACTTTTTTACAGAAATAGTCTTCATTATCATAGTAGCCATGTAAAATAATAAAAATAAACTACAGAAACAAACAGAATGTGGTTAAATATGATGAAATACATTATTCGTTATATTACAACGGCAATAGTTTAATTAAACATAATGTGAAAAAATTAACACAACAATAACGACAAGGCAAATACATATTTACTTTTAAACTAAATAGAAAAAAAAATTACCTATTAAATACAGAGATTAATTATTTCTTTTTAATAAGTGTTCGAATAAACGACCCTCTTGTGCAATGCACAAATTTAGTCTTTTTTTGCAGATTTCTCTGGACAAAATTAGTGGCGTTATTGTTCTACAGGTATCCCTAATCCTGTTTCGCATATCTTCCACTGTTGTTGGTGGATTAACATACACCTTATTTTTAATATAACCCCATAGGAAGAAATCTAATGGGGTGATGTCGCAAGACCTTGGTGGCCACTCAATGAAACCCCCACGTCCAATCCATTTTTGCGGATATCGTTGGTCCAAAAACGCACGAACTTCACGATGGTAATGCGGAGGCGCAACATCGTGCTGGAACCACATACTGTCGAGCTCATCCCTATCGAGACCTTGAAGCAGTTGGGGTAGTTCTTGTAGAAAGTTCAGGTAACTATGGCCATTTAGTGGTTCATTAAAAAAGTGGGGTCCAATAATTCGATTATGATGAATACCACACCAAACATTTAATGACCTGTGGTTTTGATGTTGCACCTCTCTAATCCAAAATGGGTTTTCTGTGGCACAATAATGCATGTTGCGTCTATTTACGGCACCGTTACTTCTAAAAGTAGCTTCATCACTAAACATTACCTTGCGTAATAAATTTGGATTTAATTGAATCTCCGCATTTATTGTACGACAAAAGTTTACACGATTTTCAAAATCCTGTCCATGCAATTCTTGGTGTAATTCCATGTGATATGGATGATACCTATATTTCTTGGTAGTACGATTAGCGGTGGATTGTGATGTTTTACATAATGCTGCTAACTGACGGTTACCAATATAAGGATTTTCCTGAACATTTAACAATACTTGTAGTTCTTTTTCTTCATTAGTTACTGGTTTGTTGGCCACTTTACGTTTTGGATAATCAACAGTACCAGAAGAATCAAATCTTTGCATTAAGTTTTGAAAAGTATGGGTATTAGGCTGGCGTCGATCAGGATACTTCATTTTGTAAATTCTTTGAGCAAGAAGGTAATTTTTTTGAGCCTCTCCTATTGTATAAATCATATCTATTATCTCATTCTTTGGAAAATTCATTTTACAATATAAGATGAATGCAAAAAAAAACCAAACTACACTACATAAAAACCAAAAGAAGCGATTGCGGTTATAAATTTGACACACAGAAAAATGTTCTTTTACATTGTTTTTGCCATGGCTACTATGATAATGAAGACTATTTCTGTAAAAAAGTATGGAAAATAAGAAAAACTGAAATATCTCAAAAACTATTATAAATAGGTATAGGATATATTGAACAAAACTTTTAGGGTTTTTATTACTCTATTAAATAACATGAAAATATACAGGGTGTACCATTTAAAAAAAAAGATATTTATTCATTTAAACTTGTTCAAATTTGAGCCGATGTGTTCAACACCCTGTAGCTTTTATTGCAAATATTAGGTAAAAATTATGTTAACTTGTCCTTGGCCTTGCTAAATTCCAAATTTGAATATATTTGTCACAAAATGGAAAACGTGATTTAGGATTGAATTGATGCTTGAAAATGTGACTTTTTTTTTTAAACTCAATTATCTCCGAAACTATAAAGTTTTGTTATAGTAAACCCTTAATAAAAAAGATTTAAAATTATAAGCTAAATCGAAAATACGATTCGTATATAGGGTGTTCTATTTAAAAAAATACAAGTTTATGCTGTCTTAGTTTTTTGGCTCACCCTGTAGAGTCCTAAATATTTTTAAAATCTGCGTAAAAATAAACTGTATCAAGCAATAAATATAGTTTCTTTGTTAATTTCACCGAAAAGGCACAAACCTACTTCATCCAATCGTTGACTCACCCTGTACGTGTTTTAAAAGATATATGCGATTACCAAGGCGAGGACATTAATTGTTGCATTCCCTAAATTTGTACCTCCACTGAATACTTTCAAGGGACAATTTTTACTCGGTTTTTAACCAGTATTAAAAATTTTATAATAAATTGGTAAATAGCTGCATATGAGCCACTCAAAACAAAATTATTAAACAGCCTGTATCTTAGTGAGAAAGCATGGTCACCTAACCGACGACATACATTTTTCAAAAATATTGTATATGGGTGTTTTATTCTATTCAAACTTAAAACAAAACTATGTTAATTTGTTAATTTCTCTCTATTAATAATACAAGGATGGCCGTTTTTATTTCGAGAATAAGAACCAAAAATTAAAATTTTACAGTTACTGTAAACCTTTGACGAAAGAAGGGCGTCAAAGCTGTAAACAAAACAAATAGCGTCCGTACGTCAAGACTAGATATGGACGATACATATCGAGACTTGATGTATCGATACATACAGCATCGATATTAGATATATTGTATCAATATTTAGCCATATTGCAATACGTAGGTATGGAGACATTTAAATAAATATTACATCGTTCCCTATAATCAGGTCCGACTCCACTACGATTGGTCATTATCTTGGTTAAATGGTCCGCAACTGCATTTCTCGAACATTCAAAGAACCCAAATATTTATTATAGTGAATTTCATTAGGGAGCACAGATATATTTTATCATTTTTTAATTGTGTAATAAAGAAGAGGGCAGGGGTACATTTGGGTATCTTCATGCCGCAAGGGCCGCACAACTTTACAGTATCCATAGATTAAGGAGTAATAAATAGTACTTAATATAGACTGCGGATCCTACAGAAGAAAGTTGGTTCACGCTTAGAAAAGATAGAGCGTTTTCGATGAGTACTCTCTCTATCTTTCCAATTTCCAATTCCAATCAGGTCACAGGGGTATCCAATGACGTTTGAAGTATCGTGCTTAGCTTCGCCGTTAGAAAGAGAGGTATTACTCAGCGAATACGCTTTATCTCCTTCTTCTATAATAACCAGGTAATATTTATTATTCTGTGATGGCAGTCCATAGTCTGTATTTGCGAGGAGTTATTTATGTTTGCGGACTTTTAGCCAATTTGGTTCGTCGTTGATTATAATTTTAACCAAGCCTCCTATGAAAAATATTGTTTGAAAATATTTTATTAAATTATAAACCGAAGACATACAAACTGTGTTTTTCACAGGTAAAATCCGCTGGTACAACAATTTACGACGTTACAAAACGAAACAAGAATAAAAATATGAACGATGCTGCATGTATCGATATTTAAAATACCGATTCTTTTATACCAATATATCGTCGTACCAATACGATACACAATACTGATATATTTGGAGATCGCCCGGTCCTAGTTTAAACGTTCTAAGTAAGTATACCGTCTAAAATATCAAACTTGACAATGGATATATCAGATGGTATCTAGCAACACCAGTGTTGCCAGTTCTCGAAATATAAACGGGTACCCTCGTATCTATATTTAAAAATAAAAACTCCACACTCAAACCTTCACTTACCTAAAACTTTATATTCGAATGTTTTTTACCACTCTCAAATAAACTATTACACTGAACGGATATACGAGACTACATAAATAAAAAATATGCGCTGCGCAAGATGGCAAAATAAGCCGAAATTCTGTTATGCTATAAGACTAAAGTAGAGCAACAAAATATCTTTGTTCCGGTAAAAATTCGTAAAGCTTGAAAAGCATGGAAATTATGTTTTTTTTTGAAAAAATTTAGATGCCTACCCCCTATTTCGAGGTCGTAGAACACGATTCTGGCCTTGATTTTTCACTATTTTTCCTCACTTTCCCGGAAAACTCAAAAAAAAGCGCCATTTCACAAAGCACTTTTATTTCAGTTAAAAACCGAATTTACATATTTATTTTCAATGGAACTAGTAAAAATATATTCTACGTAATATATTTCAATTATTTTTGCACAAATTTTAGCAAACCAATTTAGAGAAACTAGTATTTTCAGCGAAAAATCAAAAACACGTCCCGGAAACGTCATCAACCGTCAGACTATATAAACTGGCCGCCGAATCACGTAAAAAGGCGCAACGTTGCCAGATGTGAAAATTTTTCATAATATAAACTATAAGATTTGTCCTTCTCAGTCAACAACATAGTTTAATTTTTTTAATGTTCAAAACAGTTTTTGAGTAAAAATAATCTCAACCCCTCAAAAATCTTGGATGGTTTTGGTTGGGGTAGGTTGGTTCAGGTTTAACTTGATTTTTGGTTAATTTGGAAAACAGAAAATAACCTGAACTCATCTAAATTAACCTAGATTTATACTTTCCTGGTATAAACTTTAAAATTTATCCATTACAGTTAACAACACAGTTTAATGTTTGTAATGTATAAAAAAGGGTAAAATTAACTTTAACAATCCAAAATTTTTGGTTAGTTTTGGTTAGTACAGGTTTAGCTTGGTTTTTGTTAGTTTAAAAAACCGAAATTAACCTAAACTAACCTAAATTGACTTAGATTTATTAATTAAAAAACACTTTCTGCTAACGGACATAAGCAATATGATCAATTCATAATATCCGTTTAAAACTACTGGTATTTGAAGAGAAACAGACAAAACCAACTATAATCCTTAAAACCTTTAATATTTAGAGTCTAAATCGCACATCAAAGGCATAGACATAAGAGTAATTAATAGTACTTCAATAATGAAAGGAAAGGGAAAAAATCTTTTTGGGACCTTTTCTTTCCAATTCAAATAGAAAGAGAAGAAAATAAATGAATTTCAAAGAAATCGTTTTTGCAATCTGGCAACATCGCCGACTTCAACAAGCACGCCATCTTTAGCGAACTATGCAAACTATTATTTGTTGATGGCGGCCGTTTTCTTTTGATTTGTTGTCATTTTCGTCGTGATAATTTTTCGGATAATACAGAAGCTTCTATCACTGTGGAATTTGTGGTTATAACAAAAATTTAACGATTTAGTGAAAAAAAATTGAACCCAAAGTGAAAAATGTTTTTCGCAAAATTGAAGAAAAATTATGGAAAACCGAGGTCATAATCGTGTTCTAAAACCTCGAAATAGGGGGTATGTACCAACATTTTTTTAAAAAGACGTAATTTTCCTATCATTTCACTTTTTACAAATTGTTACCTTTGTTCCGTTCAATTAAAAAAATGTGCATTACATATAAAATAAAATCCGCAATTTTATCTTTTACTAAAAACTTTCATTCTTTAGGAAAATATTAAAATGTCGCACGACCTTTCACGCATCTTCTATTTGAAAATTTACGTTAATATCAATTTATTTGTTGGAAACAGTTGTTATCGATAACAGTAGCCTAATTTGATATTTTGAAAGTAATGAATTTAGATATGAAATCAAACAAATGTCTTATAAATGGCATCGATCATGTGACATAATGTGTTTGAAATTTCCCTAGATCAGTAGATAATTGTTCAGGGCCGTATTAGCCTAAAGTCGCTGAAATTACTATTTTATTGCAGTGCTTTGAACTCATTAATAATTTGTGTGTAAAGAAACACAAAAAGTGTTTTTTTTTTTCTATACGTTAATCTTTTACTCTATCTATTTGGAGTGTTTAAGTGAAATAATTTTATATAAAATGACAATGGAAATTTAAAGTGCGGTCCTGAAGTTTATATCAACGTGATACCAATCGGTTAAAATTTTATAAACCAGAAATACTCTGGCCTGTTACTAATGTTATTTCTATCATTACATACAGTATTGTTAAATTCAGTTGTCATTAAATTAATCCAAAATTTTGATTTTTTTTTTTGAACATTCCGACTTAAGGTAGTTCACTCGTAAAACGACTTTTCGTAGGAATGTGATCGAATTTGAATATATAGTTTACAAAAGTGTCTTTTATTTAATTAAAAAAAAACGAAATTTTTTAATCGTCTGTGAGACGAAATATTAACAATTGAAATATGCATAATTAACATGCTGGAGATCACTACATATAACAAAATGCCAATGCATTTTGGAATATCTCAAAAACGGTTTTTATCATATTTTTTAAAAACTAATGCAATGTATATCTAAAAATTATGAATTTTTTAGAAAAAAAAAACGAAATTTCTTGACCGTTTTGTTTAGAAAATACAGATTTTTTAAATAAAAATATTTTGAAAACATCTGACGCGTAGTGGGGTACAGTGATCACAACTTGGCAACGCGCGATAATTCAAACCTAAGTTAGTTAGGTTAGTTCTTCAGAATGTGATATTTTTTTAAATATATTTCTCGATATTTTTATTTATTTTCGCAATGTGTTGGGATGGCAACATAACAAACTGTATAGGTATGAGACTTACACTATATGAACGTTACTATACACACGTTTCCTCTATAGATCATTCAATATAGACATTTGCGGAGCTGCCAGATTTATTATATTTAAAGTTATTACTGTATAAGAATGTGTCTGTATATTGAAAGTTAACATGTGTTGGGTACAGCCTCGTGCAAAAAGAAAATTCTTTAGGTCTGAGAATCTTTAACTTTTGGTACTTAATTAAAGGCTATACTTTTGTCTACGACTGTCGCGAGTGAACGTTACTATACACACGTTTACTCTATAGATCATTCAATATAGACATTTGCGGTGCTGCCAAATTTATTATATTTAAAGTTATTACTGTATAAGAATGTGTCTGTATATTGAAAGTTAACATGTGTTGGGTACAGTCTCGTGCAAAAACAAAATTCTTTAGGCCTGAGAATCTTTAACTTTTGGTACTTACTTAAAAGCTATACTTTTGTCTAAGACTGTCAAGAGTGAACTACCTTAAATGCGCAGTAAGCTATGAATATTGAAGACATATCTTATTAATAATGAAACTTTTGGTACAACGTTCCTTTTTGAAAAGCTTCTACAAATTGAAATCGAACTATCAAATAATCTATAGGGTGTTTGTTTGAAGGTCATAGACAATGATGTTTCTTGCGAAGTAGTAGATATCTGTTGGACTTCCATTGTCATGCCTGCTATGACAAAATCATATTTTTTTTTATGCTGCATTTAGTTTTAGTTTACAATTACTAAGAAGTGGTTTCCACACTTCTCTTATATCTAAAGATGGTTTACTAAAACAACTCGGTTTCTGATGTATAACCGCGGCTTCTTTGAATTTTTGTTTTCTCCAATGTTGTTCTCGGTGTAGTATTTTAGCTTCAGACCATTTTATGTAGTGTCCATGAGTCCAGGCATGCTTGGCGAAAGATCTGGTGCCGCCAACCATGCCTGGACTCATGGACACCACATAAAATGGTCTGAAGCTAAAATACTACACCGAGAACAACATTGGAGAAAACGGAACTTCAAAGAAGCCGCGGTTATACATCAAAACCCGAGTTGTTTTAGTAAACCATCTTTAGATATAAGAGAAGTGTGGAAACCACTTTTTAGTAATTGTAAACTAAAACTAAATGCAGCATAAAAAAAATATGATTTTGCCATAGCAGGCATGACAGCACCCATATCAGTCATACTCTACTGCATTTACTTTTAGTATAAATAGTCATGTAGCTAAGGGATTTATTTAGTTTCACTTGAAAACGGCTAGAGATAACTACTAGTCGAAACGTCGTGATATTCAACAAAAATAAAGACAATGGAAGTCCAACAGATATCTACTACTTCGCAATAATCTATAGGGTGTTTCGTTAAAAAACATGTTTGGTCTAGAACAAAAAATCTGATTCCTTTAGAAAAAAACTCACTATATCAGCAGATTTTATGTAAAAAAACTCTACAATAACCGATTTTTTCTTTTTTATTAAGATATATATTAACTAAGATACGAAAAGGGGCCTGTAATTAGAAAATTTTTACAGAAAGGGCTAGGAAAATTTTGTTTTTTGCATATTTTGTTTACTAAAAAAGTAGCAAAATTTCGCGAAAATTGCAAGTCTCTTTCTTTAATAACAATAGAGATACTCTTCAAAAATGTCAAAACTTGGACACCCTGTAAATCTTAGTTAAGTGTTGCTCTACTTTTATCTGATATTGTAGGATAAAAAGAATGAACTAAGCTACAAATGACAATAATTTTTAAATTTACAAAAAGCGAACGTACTTGAGTCTATTCGCATTTATCTCGAAAACCACAGAACCTGTTCTGGTGTAGTTTTTACTATTACCTAGAGAGAGAGCCTACGCTGTTTTTTAAGGTTCTCTACCCAATAGGAAGGTTTATAACTTCCTCATGTCCGTCTGTATGTCACGTTTACTGCTACAGAATCCTAACATAATGTGTTATTTTTTATATGATTGAACAGTACGAGTACTTCGGGGGGCCCAGTGGGTTTTCGTAGTTGATGAAGAACTTGGCTTCACCAAAGTTTTTTACGTGTGTTTTGACCCCCCTGATTCTGAATATCGAAGGTGGATTCCAGGTTAAGGGTCCGGTAATTTGTTATAAACCAAAAATTTCAAATAATTTAAAAAAATGTGTTTTTGTAAAATAAAAAATACTCTCACGATCCTTGGCCGATTTTAAGCTTGTGATTTTTCTGTCTAACGCAGGGCCGGATTTGGAGGTCTGGAGGCCCTGGGGCAACGAAGGAGCGGAGGCCTCTAATTATTTTCCGAATAAAAAGAACAATTTTCTTCCGTCAAGCCTTTCAAAAATTTATTGCCAACAAATAAAATTATTTCAACAAAGAATGTAGTGAAGAAATACGGATATGTTGTTTTTAATATTCGGAACCATATTGTTATGTTTGTGCAAGTATTGTCGGTAAAAATGTGAAAAAAGACTGTTTGGAAAAAAAAACGGAAAAGTTGCTGGTCCGTCGAAATTTGGATATAGCCCCGCCTGCCCTCCCCCAAATCCGGCCCTGGTCGAACGCATAGTTTTTAAGTTAAAAATTGGAAAAATTTCATTTTTTTCCCACTTTTCAACATGAATAACTTCTGATTAAATAAATATTTTCAATATAATATTGTTATTGGTTTTTAAGTGTACGACATAGCGCCACCTAGTGAGTTGGAGAAAATTTGTCAGCCTTTGCGCATGAAATCGTTAGATTCCGTAACGCACCGATTTTATATTTAGTATAATGATATCAAGGAAGTTAGAGGGGATATGGAAACTACAAAAATAGTCTAAATGCCAAAAAAATTATGCTAACATGCAGAAAAAAAATGTCATAGTAAATCTGAACCAGAGCAGGATTTGTGAGAGTGGCGATCGGCGTATTCTTTGTGTTTAAAATGGTCGTTGATCATCGTCCTCGATGCTTGAATTTTAAGCGCGATTTTTTTTTTGTTTTGCCCTGCAGCAACATTAATTAAATTTCGGAATTTGTGTATGTTATCAAGACATATGTGTAAATTTTTTGATTTATAACAATGCATCAATGTATGGTATTGTTTTGTAAATCCCGTTAATTCATTATTTTCGGCAAATACATTTCTTATATTCTGGTAATTATTTACATTATGGTAAACCTAGGAAAATAACCTTTTATGGAAAAATTTCGATACCTACCTCCTATTTTGAGGTCGAAGAACACGATTTTCGCTTTCATTTTTCATTCTTTTTCCTCAGTTTCCGTGAAAACTCAAAAAACGCAAAGCATTACTTCCCCAAGCACTTTTAATTCTGAAGAAAACCCGAACTTACATATTTATTTCCAATGGTACTAGTTAAAACATCATGTATGCAATATATTTCAACTATTTTTGCACAAATTTTAGTGAGTAAATTTAGAAAAACTTGGATTTTTGGCGAAAAACTAAAAAATAAGTTTCGGAAAGGACATCGACCATCAGACTCGCGAAAACGACTAATATTCGCTTGACACGTTGCCAGATGTAAAATACTTTCGAGGTATAAACTATAAAATTTGTCCATCTCAGTAAACAACATAGTGTAATTTTTGTAATGTATAAAAAAGGGTAAAATCAATCTTATTCACCCAAAAGTTTTGGTCAGTTTTGGTTAGTTCAGGTTTAGCTTACTTAGTTTTGGTTAGTTTGAGAAACTAAAACTAACCCAAACTAACCTAGATTTATTAATTAAAAATGTTATTGTCGAGCAAAGACCACGTAAAGGCGCGACAATCTGTAAAAGAAAAAAGTATATGTGAATTTTATAGAAATCGTATTCGTAATCTGGCAACAGCGCTAATTTTTCGGGTTTTAGGAACGAGTTCCACCATTATTTTATGGAGGAAGCCATTTTTTTTTATTTATTTTTTGATTATTTTCTTGATTTGAATTTTTTTTATAATACAGAGGATTCTATCAGTGCATTTGTGCAAAAAATTGAACCTAAAGCGAAAAATGTTTTTCACTGTTTTCCGCAAAACTTAGAAAAAATTATGGAACACGGACGTCAGAATAGTGTTCTACGATTTTGAAATAGAGGGAAGTACCGAAATTTTTTCAAAAAAAAACATCGTTTTCCTAGATTTCCCATAATGCAAATTTTTTACTATATGAATTATGTTTAAATCTATTTTGTCAGTACTTATTTCATTAATCATTTAACGATGAACGCTAAATTGTAATTTTCCAATATAATAATGTAATAGAAGTTTGCTCAAGTCCAGTCCTGTTCTCTGAACTACAGCGTAAGTACAGTATAGCCTCTTTAAGGGGAATACAGCTTACATGCCGGACCGAATTTATTTTAGGGTATTCTCCTTCCTTTTATCCCCCCTACAACTTCCTTGAATAATTATAATATAAAATGCAAAAATTTTAAAATATTTGTCATTACTTTCAATAAATATGTAGTAATTATAACACAAACGGTAGGTGACTTTTAAAAATCGATAGAAAGGTAGTTCTCAGGGCGAGTCCAGACGACAAGAAAAATCCGAGCTTTAGGCGTATTAAAACTATATTGTCCACACGGGTCATTTTGTTCCATAGTCGTGAGGACTATTTTTTTTTTTGTTTTAACCTAATTTTTATCAGAATTTTTTGTATCATTCCTTTTATCTAAAAATTAAAATGAAGCAAAAAAAATAATATATATATATATATATATATATATATATATATATATATATATATATATATATATATATATATATATATATATATATATATAACTTGGTTGAGCCATGTCTCTTCATCGACTACAAAAATCCACTCGACTGATCACACTGATATAAGAATATACTTTTATTAAACTGTTTTTACCTGTTAGTTTGTGCTTTTCGCAAAAAAAAAAGACGTATCATTTGCAGATTAGTTTTAATTTTTTTTGGGTGCAAAAATGAGAAAAACAGAACTAAAAATTTTGTTTTAACTATTCTCATTTAAGTGCTTTGAATGAACTTTTTTGATGAAAACTTGTACCACTGTAAATTTTCTATGCTGATATTATGCGTTTCTTGTCTTTGGTACATAAAAATTTAAAAAAAAAGCTTAAAGTAGCTTAGAAATTACTTTTCGTAGAGAATATACAGTTTCTCAGGACAATAACCAGAGGAAAACAACCTTATAGAATGCAGCAAAGAACAATTTTTTAAGAAAAAATAAACGATTTGCACTGGATCTACAGTTTAAAGTGGGTTCCGAACCACTGACAGTCTTCCCAAGCGGTCACCTATTCAAGTACAGCAGTTAGTTTCAGTGATCAGATTTGGAATGGCCAGACCTAGGGTTGCCAGATGACTTTATTTTATTTCCCCAGATTTTTGATAAAAAATTCCCTAGATTTCCCTAGACAAGTTCACTGGGATCTCCAATTTACGACATTTTAATTTACGGCACGCTCTATTTTATGATAGAATTCCTATCTATTTTACATCTTTGCTCTCTTCTTTACCCCTACCATATTTCACGTATTCGGCAAGGTATTTGAAATTAACGAATTGACGCCCTACATGTGACATCGCAGTAATGTGATTGACCGGTTTTACGCTCGTAAGTGAATTATAGTTTTAATAGGTTTTGATTTATTTTTTGAGTTTATTTATCGACCAAAATCGCCAGGGATGTTCTCTATCACCAACTCTCCTAAAAATCTACCTCAATGAAGCTTTAAAGAATTGGAGAAGATCATGCAGTAGAATGGGAATAGAATTAAATAATGACACCGATTTATATACGCTTCATTTTGAAGATGGCCAAGTAGTAGTGACCCAAGATAAAGAAGACCTCGAATTTATGACGAGGAAACTATTTAAATAATACGCAGAATGGGGATTAACCGTCAACTGCAGTAAAACTAAATATATGTGTATCGATGGAGAAGAAACAGATTTGGAAGTGGATGACAATATCATAGTAAAATCTTGTCCTGATTATACCTACCTTGGAACAAAGATCAGTCAAAGTGGACGAACTGAAGAAGACATATTGGAGCGAATAAGTAAAGGGAAAAAAGCTATCGGATGCCTAAACTCACTATAATGATCAACAAACATCTCCAAGGAAAGAAAACATCTTTTATACAATGCAATATTTAAAAGCGTTGTATCGTATGGATGTGACACATGGCAGATAAATACAACTTTAGAACGTAAACTGCTGGCTCTTGAAATAGACTTTTGGCGAAGATCTGCCGGAAAGTCAAGGATCGAACGGATAACCAACGAGAGAATTAGAGAGATTATGAGCGTAAAGAAAACTATTCTCGATGAAATCGAACAACGTCAGCTGGTATGGTATGGACATGTGGACGGAATGACGGACAAACGTCTACCAAAGCAAATCCTAAAATGGACACCAAATGAAAAAATAAAAAGAGGAAGACCAAAAGTTACCTGGATTAAGGGCATTAACCGAGCCATGTCCGAAAGAAACTTACTCCCAGGGGATTGGGAAGACCGAAAACAATGGAGATTGGGAACCGGAAGGCGTAGAACGCTATAAAACCGGATATATATATATATATATATATATATATATATATATATATATATATATATATATATATATAATAAATCTAAACTTTAAAAAATGTAAACGTGTGTACTCAATATACCCAATCGCTAACCTATTCTAAAAAAAATAAACATAGCACTTTTCTTAAATCTATGACGGATTTTTGTTCTCTCGATATAAAATTTCTAATTTAAATATCTTAATTATTTCCGGGCTAATACACAGATTAAAACAATTGCTTGACTTTAACAAACTTTTAGTATGCAAATCCCATACAATATGTAAGGCAACGTTGCGTATTTTTATCAAAATTGCATAATATATAAAGAGGTCGGGATTTCTCCGGTAATTTACCTATTAAAAACCAGGGAGTATGAGAAATCACCGATATTTCTTAATACATATACAATTACGTTCAAGATTTGTAAGCTTTTTTGTATTTCAACGCGTAAAACGAAACATTATTGATTAGTTTTTAAATAATAATTAGAAAAATTGTATCTTATTTTAAAATTATCCAAAAAGACATATAATTCCCTTTTCCCCCTATATGTCGCAAAACTCCCTAGATTTTGGGTTTGGCAACCCTGGCCAGACCGCCAAAGAAACCAAATTCCCAAAAAATTCACCGAGCTTTTCATTCAGGCTGCAGCGAGATTGCCAAGTTTAACAACTTTTCATACTATTTAGGCATTTTACATTTTTACGAGAAAAGAATGTAATTTTAGTTTTTTAAAAATATATGTATGCAATATTACAAAAAAAAATTTTTTGGAAATCTAGAAGACTGTTGATAATTTACTAAATGTTTGTCGATGTCACTTTTAGTTAAACTGACAGTTCTTTGACTCTTGGTTCAATATAGGTCCACCGATGAGATTACTAGGTAATCAAAACGCGTATGGAGAGAGAATCAGAGTACAATTCACAGGAAATAGACTGTCCACTGGCTTAAAAGAGAAAAAGCGACTTGATTAACGCACTCAACGCAATTTAACATTTTTGTATTGTAAAAAAACTATACGGCTCTTAAGTTTTGTTATTAGTTGATCGTGGCGGTGAAACGCGATGAAAGAAAACAATATAACACTATAGAAATCTCGCCATTTCTTGCCAGTTCGCACTTGAAAACAAATTATCATATTATTTTGATCAAACCCCGTATAGTAGGTAGTTCAAATAAATCTATACGAGGTTTGATCAAAAAGTGTAATATTTGAAATTGTCATATTTGCCCGACTATAAAAGTTCTTTATATTTAATTTACTTTTTCTAGAATATGTAAACAAATAATTTATGGCAAATAGTCGAATTATTTCTAAAAAGTCGTTAAACAGTTTGGCAAACTCCAAACAGAATTTAATTATTATTCGATTTATAAAAACACAAGATATAACAACCTTTGAAAATCATAATTCATACAGAATTTTATGAAGATACTTTATTCTGGTAGATTTTACGGTAAAACTACGAAAATGTCATTATAAGATGCAGTAATACAGACTTATTACATAACTAACAAGACAACGAACGCATAATATCAACACATCAGTACAAGGAATAAATATAATTTGTGCAAGTAAAAAATGCCAATAATCACCTCTTTCTGCACATCGCTACTATCCACTATATACCAGGCCTTTAATGCCCTAGCGGGCGCGGTCCGAGGAGGTCTCTCACCAACTTTGCTCTGTTTTTCGCCGAATTTTTTGCACAAATCGGCAACACTGGCTCGCCGATTGCCGTTCGCATCTGCGTCGGGCAAATCCGTCAGATTCCGACCAGTGTTGCCGGCTATCGTGTTATTTGCGTTGCTGCCGGCGCTATTTACGCCGTTGTTGGCGTTGATGCCGGTCGTTTTGCTGTTATTGGCGCTGTTGCCGCAGTTAGCGTTAATGCTGTTAGCTGAGGCGGCGGTACTGTTGCCGACGTTGTCGGGTGTTACCTGCTTTTTGCGGGATAGCGCTGTCGAAGGGCTGGTCGTTTTTGATTCGATTGGTGGTAAACCTGGGGGAAAAGTTATGTAATTATTATTTTCCCAATATTTGAGAAGTATTCAAATTGACATAAATCAACACAAAAAAGTTATATTTTAGATTTGGCAGTTTACTAAAGTCGATTCGGTTGAAATATTTTCAAGATGGTGGCACTTCCGGTTATACCGGAAGTTGACACCTTTTTGCTTGTTTTAAATGGAATATCCTATATGTTATTTCATTTTGAGATTTTACGCAAAATTATAGACATATTTCGTGTATAATGTCCTAAACTCAAGTCTAACTGTTTTTGACATATTTTAAATTTTATGTCAAAAATGGCCTTTGCAGGCCTAAACATAACTATCAGTTTCTCATATATGAAAGCCTTTATTATTGGGTTGGCTTCCTTCTAGAAGGGGATCTATTTTGGTGGACTGTGTTGATATTTTGATAATAAATCAATACAACTTAAGCAAAAACTAATATTAAATATTAACGTGAAAGAATCGTTAAAAGTCAATTTTTCTAAATGTAAATCCCTATTTTTTAATGTTATCTTATTTAGCATTAAAAATAAGGGTGACTTTATGTAAAGTTGTCTCCTTGAAACATTTGTAGTTTTTGAGATATTGGCAATTTTAACATTTTTGTATTGTAAAAAGCTATATGGCTTTTAAGTTTTGTTATTAGTTGGCCATGATGCCAGAAAGCGACGAAAGAAAACAATCTTGCCATCTTGCCAGTTCGCAATTGGACACAAATAATCATATTATTTTGATCAAACCCCGTATAGTAGGTAGTTCAAATAAATCTATACGAGGTTTGATCAAAAAGTGTAATATTTTCCTGGGAATAATCTAGGCCTTACCTATATCATTAATAGACTTAGATCTAGAAATATTATCGTATTTGTTTCTGTAAATGGCGGGCACGTAATTGGCAGGTGAGTATTTGTTTCTTAGTTCAGCTACCGAGTCATATGTTGAGAGTCTGTCTGCTCGGTTTGAAGAATTATCCCTGGAAACAAAATAACGAATTTTAAAAAGTAATTTAGCTTTTTGGTTAGCAAAACTACAAAATTTAGTTATTAACTCTAATAAAAATAAGATTAAAGAGGTCATAAAGATTTATAAATACTAACCTACGAGGGTAATCCAGTATACTACTTTCTCTAATAGAACTTATTCCACTATCTCTAGACAACGATCCTTCCCTGGATTCCTCCCTAAACCTTGTAGTAACGCCATCTTCTGTAATTGATCCACTTCTAAAAAAATATGTATCGTATTTATTTTCTATTTTATGTCTTTTGTATGTATAAATCCTTTATTTAGTCATAGACTAATATAATTACACACAAATCTTAACAACTAAATTCATTTTTCGTCAATCTTTGCAAAACAATGACATACCAAACTAAACTGGCACAAATGCAAAAGAAAAACAAAGAAAGTGCATGTCCTTAAGGATAGACCCTGTTAAAAAAAATACACTGTTCAAACTTATTTAGAGATTTGTGGGTAATTGATTAAAACTGTTTAGACCTTTAAAGAATACAGAGGTTTGTGTTTGTCTCTTTAATACTGTGTAATGGAACAAATATTAATTATTTTACACTGTTCAATGCGAACTATATTCCGTTAAAATAAATAATTAAATAATCACTCTGTGAATAGATATTCCGTGGGAATAGGGTAGTTATATTTTTTATCACTATCCACGAAAGTCTAAAGGAAAAATAAATCAGTTATCGAGCTTAACTTTTATGACCTTTATCGTTTAAATGTTTTCTTAAAAAATACATAAAGTCAGTTAATTTATGAAGACCGAAAAGACCCTCTCTTAGAATTACCTATAAATCTGTCTAAGTAATCCTGCCCTGGTTAAGTAAATAAAACCAGACGTGTGAATGGTAGTTTTTAACATATGTTATATGAAATACCGTTAAAATGTATTAAAATATTGAACGATTTTCCCATTATTAGGAAACAAAAGAATAATCAAATAAACTCATTATACTGCAATATAACTTTTGATCTGTGAACGGGGGTATGTAGCGTCTGTTTTTCCTGATTGCAAGAAAGAACGAATTAAATACCGGCAATATGAATAAAAGGGCACTCAGGTTTTTTCACAGACGTTATATTATCTTATTCCTTTAGTTATAGAGAGAAATAGAATAGTTTTATCAATTGTGTTTATATAAAAATTAAGCTTAAGATGCTTACAGGTCAATTCGTGAATCAAGCATCCGGTATAGAATAGCTAACGCCCTCAGCATGTAACGATCGAAACCTTCGAACTTTAAGGGAAAGAAATTGACGTTTACCGGGTTCCATCTTGTAATTTGGGTACAAACGGGAAACAAAGGGAGAGGGGGTGTAAAATTCGAAGACACTCTTTTAAGGAATAGTAAATTTCAATCACAATTTGAATGTCGGTTAGAACGGCACCGTAGTACCAGTGCCGTAGAATAATTACGTCACAGGTATAATCGTCGGGAAAGAAGGTTATCTTTGTTTAATTTGGGAAATTAAGGGATTATCGTGTGTTATTTTAGTGGGGCATTTCGCGATTTTCATACGTTCGGTTAAGTAATATAAATAGCTGTTTTTCGCGTTTTATTTCTTTTTATTGTTTAATATTTGGTTAAGCTATTTATACGTGTTTTTTTCAAAATTGGGTTTTACGTTTTTTGTTAAAATAACGGCCGAGAAGAGCAACTATGTTAGTTTTTTCGTAATTGTTATTAGTTTTAAGTTTCTCATTGTAAATAGTTCGTTTTATTCTATTTATTTTATTAATAGACTAAGTGTTTTGAGAAACTTGTTTTATTCAATTTAATTAAAACCTTCACGCGAATTAACTCGCGGGCGCGCTGTTGCGAGACCTACAAAACAAGAGATGTCTACTGATCAATTAACTAGCAGCCTTTCCTGAGTCCTGAAGATCTGAGTCATGGTTATGGTAAGCTTTAATAACCGTAGTGTTTGGTACTAAAGCTGCAAGAGAGAAGTTGAACGACCAGACTTCCAGAGTGTATTTATTACTGTGATATTTAATTGTGGGTTATTAAAATAGTTACTAATTAATATGGGGCAGATACTGATTATAGAAGAAAGGGTTAACGCTACCACAATATATCATTTGAAAGAGTCTATGATCAAATTCTGTCACAACTGGAGGAATATAAAAGTCTTCCCTCGATCTAGTGTCATATGCATGTACATTTCTATTATAATTAATATAATCTTGTAAATATGTAGGAGAACTACCCGGTTTGGTTTTAAAAATAAAGACCAATATTTGATAGTGAAAGAAGTCCTCCACTGACAACCATTGCATTTCCCTCAACATGAAGTTAATTGATGTTCTTCTTGTATCTGACTCATGGCTCTATTTTGCAATTTTTGAAATCTTGCCTTTTCATTCTGATTAAGCAGGAACAAAATTGTGGAGCAATAAACAAAATGCGGCAATAGCAGAGTGTTAAACAGGATTGTTTTAGTCCACCTTGCTAATTATTATTTTCCTTAAGTTATTCACATGTTCTTTAAATTCAAGTTGTCAATCTATTATTACTCCTAAATATTTAAACTTTGCCACCATTTCAATTGTTTCATAGCCTACTGTAATAATATAACCAGATGTATTCACTATATTGTCAATATACAAAAGAAATAACATTGGACCCAGCACACTACCTGTGGAACACCAATGTTGTTTTCAATCTGGTCAGATATTACATAATTTAATTTCAATCTTTGTTTTCTATTAATTAAGTAATTATTAATAAATTCCAACACTTCACCCCTTATACTGACACTTTCTAATCTCTCTATCCAAAGTCTCAAAGGCCCTCCTCAAATCCAGGAACACAGCACCCGTCATAAGATTTTGATCGAAACTATGTTTGCCGTTATTAAGAACATACTGCACTGCAGTTTCACAGTTATGCTTACCCCAAAAACCAGATTGCATACTATTTATAATGTTTATATCTTCTATGAATTCTAACAGTTGCTTCATCACTACTTTTTCCCTGATTTTTTCTACACAACTAAGTATGTTAACAGGCCGCGGATCAACAGCCCTGTGAGAATTATTTACTTTAGGAACCGGAACAATAGTTGATATTTTAAATTCATTGAGAACTTTACATGCTAAAAATTAAGAATTTATCAATTAAAAAAGTGGTAAAGCTATATTATCAAAACAGCTCTTTAAAAATACAACATTTATATCATCTGATCCATTTTTATTTGGTAGGTCAAAACCAATCTCCTGAAGTTCCTCAACAGTAACAAACTTAAATTTCTCCAAAAACACTACCCCATGTCCAGGTAAAATTGGAAAATCTGGTCCAGATTTATCTATGTCTCTGACTATTGCTCCAATATTGGTAACATAAAAGCAGTTCAATGAACTTATCATATCATTTGGATCCGAAATTATTTCGTCATCAATTTCCAGTTGCAAATAACTGTTAGTTTTACCCTCATTAGCAAGCAAAGTTTTTAATATATTCCACAATGCATGGGAATTACTTTTACTTTTGGTTACTCTGTTTTTATAATATTCTTTTTTTAATGACGCATAACTTTCACCGCAATATTTCTTTTTTGTTTGTAGATCTCCAAATTCTCAGATGTTCCTGAAATTACATATCTCTTGGCATTTATAGCAGCATTAACTCTATCATTCCACCAATCCTTATATTTTGGATATATTTTAATAGTTTTTTTTTGATGCAATATTATTAAAAATGTTCATCAAAGTTAAGTAAAAGTACTGGTATTTGAGGTTAATATTTTGTGGCTCCAGTTCATCAAGGATAATTTATCATTTATAATACTATAATTAATTTTTCTACCTCTGTGAATATAAGCAAAGGATGATCCGAAATGAATAAAAAATGTTTTGCCAAAAGTGTAAAACATGTAGAATATTCCAGACATAAATTAGATGGCTTTCTATTTGTGGAAAACCACGCATTTTATATCATATATTCTGCTGACTCAACCCTACGTAGACGGCAATAACAACAAATTACACCAAAAAATATTTTGTACCATATTTAGTCAGCATTCTGGCCTTAAAACTTTCTTTTTCTAACTAGCCTTTGACTTCCTTATTTTAAAAAATGGCGAATTCTCTTAAACAACAAAGATTATTTGCCTCTAACTTTGAAAAATAAGTTTGTATAGCATTTAAGGAAACACGATCTAATTTTTACTCAAAATCACAAAAATAAATATATTAAGTCTAAGCTAAAATTTTTTGTTGACATTTATAATTATTACAAACATACAATTTTGTTTTCAAAGAATTATCTAATATTTATTTAACACATAATAGGTATATTTTTAACACTTTGATTACATAAAATTATTTCAAAAAAAAATAAAAATGTGATAAAATGAACTGATTTCTCTTCTACATGCAAAATAATAGAATTCTAAAATGCTACCTTTAGTTTCACAACCTAAATGAAGACTAAAGATATGTGTGCTTATTTGACTGTTGTACCAACTTTATCTGAGAACTTGCCTGGCACATTCTCAGTACATAAAATAAAGGCTTATTCTTTTAAAAAAATATACATATTCCCCCGTTTCTTCATAACTTCGCAAAAAAAAAATGTTAGCATACAATAGACATTTGTTATTTTCATGGCCTTTATCCAGTATCAGGAGTAAAAATAAATTGGATTAAGCGCCGTCTGTTTCCTTAAATATACTTGAATGTTTTGTAAATTCAGGAACATACTTATTTTTTATTGCCTTCCTTTTCATATATTTGTAACTTTTTTGAACCTTCCTTTTTTTTAATATTATTACATTTACAGTTCAAAAAAATTGGGTTTGGTGAATGATAGAAAATGTACAGTAACAGAGAAAAGTTGTGCAATGTACACAGAATGGAAAAATTTATTATTTAGAATAGTTCAATTCCAAAATACCATATTTCTAATGAATTTAGTACTATGATTTTATCTAAATCACAAAAGAGATATTTATCTGCGTCCCTCTTAACTGGAACAGCATATATATTTTTAGAATCAGGAAAAAGTAATTTTTAAACATTTTCTAGAATATGTGTCCCATTTAATATAAATGAGACTGGTAATGTTCAATCTTGCAATATTCCTTTGTTTATTTTTAGTAAAGAATACTGAAAATTAATCTGCAGGCATGTCTCTACAGGATCAAGTAAAAATATGAATAAAAACACAACACACTAGAAAAAAAATTACTGTATAGGTCAATACACCAGACACTTAAATGATAAGTTACAAATTATTATCGAACAGTCTTGAAATTGCTCTATAAATAAGTTGTGTTATTATTTCTCAAATAAAATTAGGCAGTTTGATGCATACACCTACATAAAATTTACAATGACGCCTGGCCAACTTTCAAATGAAAAACATAAATATATTTCAATGTAAGATTTGAAATAAATTTGTTTTTTTTTTTAATGATCACACTTGCCTAGATAATCGACAAAGCATAAAAACAAATGAAGACTGAGATGGCTTCTTACTGTCAGCTGATTTTTACCTTTTTTTTTTCTAGTTTCAGATATTTATGAAAATATGCAATTTGGCTTATAAATGTAAAGAATTTTAATTTAATAGTGCTAATACAAGTATGAATTTGATTAGAGTATCTGAAAATGTAATTCAAAATAAGTCCAAGAAAGCATGCAAATCATGGCCAAGACATAATTAGCAACATCTGACCTAAAAACAAGACAACTCGAAAACAAAAGAAATATGGTCTAAATGGCTTCTTTAAACAGCTGATTTAAATATTATAACCTTATAGATATCAAATATTTCAAAGCTTTAAGCAAAAAAAGAGCCATATTGAGCAAGAACACAATTAAAAACACTAACATTTACCTGGAAAAAATTCTTCTTCCATCAGGATCGGTGTATGTCCTAGATGTAAATCTTTCAGAATATGTGACCCGTGGGCTGTAACTAGAACCCCCATAAGGCCTATCTAAAGGAGAACTGTAGATTGTTCTATAGGAACCTGTTAGTCCTGAGGAAGAGCTTCTGTGAGGGCTCAAAACTGGCATTGTGTTTATTCGAGTATAAGTCAAGTTGTGAAGTAAACAATGATATTTTAGCCTTATTTAGGTGTGTTTTTCGTAAACCATGTCGTTATTCCGGCGCTGAAAACCGAAAGAAAGGTGAAAAAACGCTCCCACTGTGGTAAAAATAGCCGCTTTCTGGCTATTTTCTAAAATATGTCACACTTAATACGAAATAAAAGTAATGCGCTAAAAATAGACCGCCGCATCGCAGCAGGCCAAGAAAATGCTGAAATTTGATTGTTTTTTTACGTTCTTTTGTTTTGTCTGAGCCTGCTACGACAACCCGGCGTTCTTTTTTTAAAAAATTAACACTATTTTTAAGTAGATTTTAACCCTCGGCCTTCACATCCAAAAATAAACATTCTTAAAAACGCACTAATTTAAAACAGATTTTTATTAAAAAAGGCACCAAATTAAAGCGAAAACTTTAAATTTCTTACCAAAATCCTTTTTGTGATAATAATTAAAATATTAATGAAATTTTCAGCAAAAAATAAATAAAAAGCAGGCTGTGGAATTCACGCGGCGGCCATTTTGAATAGTGCACAGCGTTGCCAAACTCGCCAGTAATCTAGAACTTCTTTTAGATGAAATAAACAAAAAAATAAATTAAATAACTTTTTTTTAATTAAATTTTTATGTAAAATAAAAAATATAAATACTTTAAAATGACTAGTTTTATTAAATTGATGCTGCACAAATTAGTTATGCTGAAAAATTACAAGTATTTAAAGAAGTCGTGCAAGAAGATACGAAAAAACTTTTGGTTTGGCAGCGTTGAAATGACGTCATTGCGCGATTGGTCATCTTTTCTGAGCCCACCCATCACAAATGACCTTGACAAAAAAATAATCCAGATGACAAATAATTAGGTCATTTAATCAGATTTTAATTAATAATCGTTTTATATTTTTCACGGTTTATTAATACAATTTTTATTTTTTTTTCTTAGATTAATAATATATACATAATTCAGTACCTATTTTAATTTTAAATACCTATACATGAGTATCTTTGGTAGGTGGTATCAAAAATTAATTACCATACAATAAGAAGTATGCCATGGATTTTTTATCAAGTAATCTTGACCCTTACGTCACTGTTTAAATATTTAAATGACATTTCGCACCAGTGGTGTAACAAGGTATTAATAAGGCACAAGCCCTGTCAATTTAATTTTTTTGTACATAAGTTCCGCCTGGCCAATCGAGAGTAAAAATGATAAAAAAAAAAGGTAATATGAATATTTTTGATATTTTCAAAGAAACTTTCATAATGCTATTTTTTTACATTTATAATACTGGTAAATAATTTAATTTGGTTTAAAAAGGGAGCTAAGGTATATAGATTTAAAAAGTATAAATTGCGTATTCAAAACAGCTCACTTGATAATTTTGAGAGAGAAAGAAAATGCAATGACGCGCATAGCCACCTTTTTTTTAAGAAATTTAGTAAAATGACGTTTAAAATTTAGTTTTATAATTTTTTGATGCAAAATTTGAATTTTTAAATTTCTCAAAGCCTCTTCTGATTATACATTTTTTTACAGAAATGTAAAGTTATTACATAACATCAATTTTTATCACACTTTTACACATCTGTTACGAAGAAATGTTGAAAAAAATGCAACTTCTTTTTTCATGACAACGAATACATAACAACCATGCATACGCCAACGACTTTCATGAATTTTTCCCAACAACTTTTAAGGCCTTGATCATTCCTAAAAAAAAATACAATGTTAGATATGAATACTTGAAGTTAAACAATATAATTAAATATTATATCTTTTTAAGTAATTTACTTGCAATAATGAAAACTAGTCCCTAAAATTAAGCTACCCACACAGCACTAGACGTCATTTTTATATCCAGATTGTCTGAACGTCTCAAGACATAAATAAGGCGTCTTATAGACGTTGTTTTAAAGACGTCTATATACAACGTCTTTAAGATATCTTTTAAAAGTCTACATACTACATTTTATATGAAAATAAATACAGTCGTGAATAATTTAGTTGATAAAAACTAAAAAGCATTTCCTTCCCTATGGATTTTGTAGAACAGTTGGGTAATAAATAAGTTTGCAACGCCGCACAGAGCTCAGCTGAATACAAGTTGAGATTAAAATTTTTGATTGAACGACAAATTTTTAGTAGCCTCACTACGACCTTGGTTAATAGAACTTTTGCATGATTTATTTATCAATACTTTAGTGCTTTTTGTCACAGACTGTTTGATGTACCCATAACAATGACACACTTAAATATGATGCCAGCGAAACTATAACTTTAAAAAACCCGCCTTTTGTTTCTGTCAACTGTCATTTTTCAGTTTTGTATTTGTGTTTCGTCAGGTCGTTATTCATTTTTAATGTTGTTGGGGTGCCGACTGTGAAAATTTAGCTTTTGAAAGAATTTTATTAAAATAGTTGATTTATCTATATGCCTCTGAAAATCTTTTTTATTCGTGTTTATGTAATACTTAAGGTAAGATCGAGAATCATATGTACTTAGGAAAAACAGTAATGTTATTTATAGGTTGTGTTACAGGAAATTCCCGAATGCTTTACCGCTTATATTTTTGTAGTAACTCTATGTTATTAGAAATATGAAATGAAATTTTCAAAAATATTATCTGTGCAAAAAAGGCTTGCACAGCTCATCCAGACCCGGTCCTAAATATTACAAGAAATATTACTAGTGAAGTAGAAGGCGAAATGTTTGTTTATGGAGTGCTTCACTAATGAAACTTGTAAGATTTAATTTGTTCCTGATGATTGGTTTAGATTTAAAGAACATAGCAAATAGAGTTTTGTTAATTACAAGAAGTAATTTTGTTTAAGGTTTTAGAAATTTCAAAACTGGGAGTAGGGAGCATTTATGACTTTGTAAAGCGAGCTTGTAAAATTACCATGTACAGTTGATTAGTATGAAAAGGAAAGAGAAAGTTCTACGATTCCAACTTGGTGAGACTTATTATGAGTAAGTTCTGTCTTTCATTAAACATATTAACCTTGAAATAGCATAAGTCACGATTCTATAGTAGAGGACAATTATAAAAATTCGCAAAAATATCAAAAAGTTTACCCCCACAAATGATAAACTTTATTCTATAAAATTAAAATCAGTTTGTTATTAGGATCTACAGAAACAACAGGACTGGCAAAAAGTTAGAAGAATGAGGAAATTTCAATCCAAACATGGCCGAAAAGGGCATCAGACCAAATTTGTTATTCGACTAAATAAAAATTCTTGTTTTTAAAACTATTTAAAGATTTGTGTACTTTTTATTTTTTCAATAAACTTTTATTTTGTTGATAGTCTACCTTTTAGAGTTATTATATTGAAGGGATAAAGTAAGGCTTAAATTTGATAGGTTCACTTATAGTTCGAACAGTAGTAGTTCTGAAAATATTTGCTCTTCTACCTCACTTCTTAAATTTCTAATTAGAAAAAGTTTACATTATGCTTAAGTTATGTATTTTTTTGTATAAAGAGATTATGTGGAACATATTTTTTAAAGCAAATTATTCATGCGGAATTTGTAGTTATTTAAAATGGTATTTTGCTCTTGATTTTTTCTTAATTAAAGTTATTTTTTGGACTTTTGAATAGTCACGGTTTGTAAACAAGATAAACAAAAAAATTAAAGGGACCCTTTTTAATGTACATAATTTTAATGGTGGAATATGTTGGGAAAGAACGTCCAAAAGACGTTGTAAGCAAATGTCTTAAAGACGTTACCTTTTGTAACATAAGACGTCTATACAACGTCTTATGGACGTCATTCGACTTTAATGGACATCCATAAGGCGTCCTGAATGTTGAGATCAAACGTTTTATGGACATCTTTAAGACGTATTTGTGCTGTTTGGGAATTTTACCTCATAACATCTAATTCCAAAGCGCACGAATTGTAGGCGTTAAAAAATTGTTGCAAGTCGTGAGCGGTCCAATTTCCAGTTTTAAAAAGATCAAGAATTTGAGAAAATTCCACAAAAAGATTTCTCATATCTCTGGAACGATGTAGCGTAGAGGCAAGTGCTATTATTGCCCCTGTATATTTTTTAAAATTCGCGTCCAACTCAGCATAGCTTTTCTGTAAGAGTTTTAGTTTTAGAGTGACACAAACCAATCTAAAAATAAATAGGGAAACGAAAATATGTCAGGGGTACTGCAAGTGAAACATTTTTCATTATTTCCTTATCTTTCTTAACAAAACACTTACTGTTTGTGTTCTTTTTCCCTATCCAACAGAACTTTTAATTCTCTAAGTTCCAGCAAAAGCTCCTTGTCCATTTCAATGTCATAGTATTCAGGGCTTGTTAATCTGTATGTCCAGTGTTCCATAATGACCTCACAACATCTTTTCCAAGCAGGAAACGTCATTGATTGAAGTTTCTAGAAAAATTGTTTTATTTATGTATTGAATCTTTTATTATGCCTTATAGCGGGAAAAATTATTTAATATAAGGACTGCAAGAAGAACTGGAGACCATCGCACTATAAAGGCCGAATTGACAACCGAATTTGTCAGGAGGGTAAGACGGGTGTTACGAACTAGTATAAATAGTAGAAATTTATTTAAGGCGCTCAACATGTACGCATGCTCTGCGCTTAGCTACTCTTTTGGAATAGTAAAATGGAGCAGGACGGACATCGAAGGCCTGCAAAGAAAAATTAGAACACTCCTAACAAAAGCACACAAACACCACCCTCGGAGTGCTATTGAACGTACAATGCTTCCAAGATACCAAGGAGGAAGAGGATTGGTCGATATTGGTAAGCAGCTCGATCAACAAATAATAAACTTACGTTCTTATTTCCATAGGCTAGCGGACTCTTCCACACTACATCGAGCAATAGGCGAGGCAGACGATTCAACGCCGCTACAGCTGAGGGAACGGGATATTGCTTCTCACCACCGAACAGACCAAGAGAAGTTACAAGCCTGGCTACAGAAGCCACTTCATGGACGGCATTCAAATGAGGTCAACCAGGACAATGTCGACAACTTAGCGTCGAACTACTGGTTGATTTCAAGACAGATGTTTTCGGAAACGGAGGGCTTCTTGTTAGCTATCCAAGACCAGATTATTCCGACGAAGAACTATCGGAAGTTCATCATTAGAGATCCCTTAATAGAAAATGACCAATGCAGATACGGCTGGCGAACATCGGAGACAATTCAGCACATAACTGGAGGATGCCAAGCGTTTGCCGCAACCGAGTATAAGGAAAGACACGACTCAGCCGCTAAGATACTCCACCAAGAGTTAGCAGAAAAGTTAAACCTATTACAGGTAGGAAAAGTGCCTTATTACAAGTACAATCCGGAGCCTATTCTTGGTGTATTGGAACCGAACGGTTCTGACGGATCAAACAGACCAGACATTATACTAATAGATAAGATTTCTAGGCGAACTACACTAATCGACATCGCTGTACCTAACAACAACAACCTAAGGCCAAAATACAACGAGAGGATCGCCAAATACAGAGATCTGGAGGTGCAAATCCGAAGACAATGGGCAATGAACAGCGTCCAAACGATTCCCATAACACTGTCAACAACTGGAGTGATACCAAAGAACCTCCTGCAGAACATCAAGGGACTGGGCCTTAGTGAGCATCTGTATAAACCTATGCAGAAAGCAGTTCTCCTTGCAACCGCGAGGACCGTCCGAAAGTTCGTAGGAAATACAGCAGACAACGTCACCTAGGACCCGATAACATGGAAAGGGTTCCCACAGAGCTTCATATTTTTGGTGTCTTTGTATGCCTGGTATGAGTGAATAATCCCTGGAGGGAGTGCGAAGCCGTTTGGCTTGTAAATCAAAATAATAATAATAATATCCATTATTTGCCAACAAAATTATGATCACATAACAAAGCAACGTCAGAGAGAGATATGTTTAACATTAAGAATTGTAAATATATCGATCTAAGTACAGTTAATAAAAAAACTAATCGACATTTCGATAGGAACTTTACACAAAGGAAAACAAAAGGAGAAAAAGACAGAGACAAGATAGTTTAAAAAAGTAGTAATAAGAGAGTCAGTTTAAACTGAACAAAGTTTTACAGTTTGCAAAATAAAATATTCCAATTTAAAAGTAATAAAATTTTTACACACAAAACAAATGCATGAGAAAAAACCCTTTAAACAAAAAAAAATTAAGTTAAAAATATGGACATTACAAAAACTATTCATTAAAATTAAAAGTGTAAAAGCACCTATCAGACAGCCATTCATTTACGCGTCTCTTAAAGCAATTAATCGACTCGGTAAGCCAGATTTATCTTGGTAACATCCTTACGGCTTTAGTCGCCATATAGTATGGTCCTCTCTCATAGAAGGTGGAGTTATGTAAAGGTACCCTTAGGTCATTCGCCCCTCTAGTAGTTATAACTATGTTTCCCCCATAAATCTGTTTATTTAGCGGAAATAATTCCGTATTTCTTCTGACAAACATGACTAAAGATCTAAAGTATAATGAGGGAACAGTAAGCAACTTAAACTGAGTAAAAGATGGTCGACATGAAGCTCTTGGATGTAGGTGGAAGATGCATCTTACTATGCGTTTTTGAATTTTAAATATATTAATAGCCTTTCTTGATGATCCCCAAAAGGAAATACCATAAGAGACAAGATATTGTATTTGCCCAAGGTAGAAAAGCCTAACAGTCTCTGTAGTGATGACATCACGAAGCCTTCGGACTACACCACACAAACTGCCAAGCTTAGCCCCAAGAGCTGAGATATGATGTTCTCAGTTTAAAGAGGGGTCTAAATGAACACCCAAGAACTTAACCTGTTCCAAAGTAGGTATAGATCTAACCCCAAGCCACACAAGCAGTGACTCAGACCTTGTTGCATGCTTTAAAAAAAGAATGAGGCCAGTTTCATCTACGTTTAGAGTGAGACCGTTATCAGAACACCACTGCTGCATTTTCAATGCAGAATTTGTGCACTTTCAAGACAGTCCCGCCATAGAAGTGTCCACCAGAATCACTGATGTGTCATCAGCAAACGCTATCCGCGGCCAATCCGATCCAAGATTGTTTACATATATTAAGAATAATATGGGTCCCAGAATGGAGCCCTGAGGTACCCCCTGCAACAATTTAGTTCTATCTGAAAAGTAATGATAATTATTTTTAGCAAAGCAGACTGTTTGCTGCCTATCCGATAAGTAGGATTGCAGCAAACTGGCAGCAACACCTCTGACCCCATACGCACCAAGCTTTGTCAAAAGCAAGTTATGATCCACAGTGTCAAAACCCAAACATTTATTTTCCCGAAACTACTTTAATCTTTTGCAAAATTATTAGATTATTTTAGGATATTGGTTTTTAACTGTAAAAAAATATATATATATAAATATACCTTCTTTGAAGTTTCAAATCTAATAGATGCCAAAAATACAATACAAGCATATTTCTTCGATAGATCTTCTGATAAATAAAATGAATTTTTTATATTTTCCAATGTAGATCCAGGAATTTCCTCCACCATTTTGTACACCCTCTTGATATTGTCAAATTGTCTTCTGCAATCATAAAAGAAATATACTATAAAAATATAATAGAATAGTTTATTTTGAATTAAAATCGCGTTGGTATCGGAGACGATTTAGTGACTAGACTGAGATTATAACGCGAGTTCAGAACCATGGTCACGCGGTCTTCCCAAGCGGTCACCCATCCAAGTAGTAACTGCGTCCAGCGCCGGTTTACTTCAGTGATATATATAACAAATATCTCAAATCTGCTCTCGAACAACAGTTCTGCCATAAATAACATGTATTTTAACAGAAGTGCAGAGAGCGCTACCTCACTTACCGACAAGATTTTAAAGGCTTCCCAGTTTTCTCTGACACTTCATCTAAATCTTTCCTATTTTTTGAACTCAATTTTTTCCCTAATAACTCCCTTACGACAACATCATCAAATTCATAATACTTTTCAATAAGGAACATTCTAGTCTGAGGTTCTATCTGAAATGCCAGGTTTTCTTGCAGTTTATGGGGATTACCTAAGAGCTTTTCGAGTAACGAGTATGTCCTATAATGATCCAATACATCGCTAGCGATTAGTTCTAAAGGGGCCCCTGTTTGTTTTCCGAGGCCCTTTTTATCGAGAATAGCTACAGCTTCACTAGCTGAAAGAAAATATCTTGTGAATAGAAAATGTGGTCATTAAAAAAAATTGTACAATGTTTAACTTAACCTAAATATTTGTAAGATTACCAGTGTGCCCCTCTATCCATAACTGGTAAATTTCGGGGTCCACGAGAGTATAATTACTTATAAACACATCCACTTCGGTCATTTCTGGATAATTAGGACAATAATCCAAGTAAAAAAAATGTTACGGTGTTTTTTTGGTTGTCTATTTAGAGGAGCAATATTTGTAATCAAAGGTTTTTGGAGAATTTCAGTTTGGGATGTCAAAAACCGGATATTCTGTCTTCCTGTTGTTTGAGTGCCCTCTAAAAAGCGGTAGGTGAAACTACTCGACAAAAAAGTTTTCTATTGTAAAGTAGCTCGAGCAGCTTTCTTACAAATTCAGAACTTGAGTTATGTGAGAAAACGAAATAATATTTTAATAAACATTGTTCTCAAATTATCTTTTTAAGTAAAACGTGCATTCTTGAAAATATATTTTTTTACTTTACTACTACAAGAATTTTTATTTTCGCCATCTGGTAGTCAGTAGATATACCACAGTGTATCCTATTAAACCAGTTATTTTACTATCACGTGATTTAAATGACGTCACAAATAACAACTCCAAGAACCGGTCGATGTCTTCCGTCACCGCCATTTTGTCAAGCCGCTTATAAGCCGAGTTTTTAATCGATTTTAGTGTTTTAATTTTTCCAAATACTGTACTTTTTTAAAGCATTTTAAATAAATAAAGGCCATGTCCAGTGGAAGGAACGATTGCCGTATCTATGTAGGTAATTTACCTCCAGATATTCGCACGAAGGACATCCAAGATTTGTTTTATAAATTCGGCAAAGTAACTTTCGTCGACTTGAAGAACCGACGCGGTCCACCTTTTGCTTTTGTAGAGTTTGAAGATCCGCGGTAAGTAAATTTATTTATCAAATTTATTAGTAAATTAAAAATAAGCCTATTGCAAGTACAAAACAGTTTCAGGATATGAAGTGTAAAAATCTACGCAATTACCGGATAAAGCGTGTTGACAAAATGGCGCCATTTCTCCTTAAAGTCACTAATTGTATATTGTGATTTTAAATTTTCAGAGTTTTTGTGTTTGTATGACTATAAAAAGCAACATGCTTATTTATGGGTAATTTTTTAATAATTTCAATCTTAGCGATGCTGAAGATGCTGTTCATGCTCGAGATGGCTATGATTATGATGGATATAGACTTCGAGTTGAATTCCCACGTGGAGGAGGTGGTGGCGGCGGTGGCGGTGGAGGTGGCGGCCGCGGGGGTGGTGGTTTTAGAGGGGGCGGCGGTAGCCGTGGAAGAGGCAACCGAGGACCTCCAGCTAGGCGAAGCCAGTATCGCGTTTTGGTCACTGGGTTGCCACCAAGTGGGTCTTGGCAAGATTTAAAAGTAAGTTGTACATTATTTTAGGGGTTTTCTGTTAGGTTATTACATAAATATGATAATTGATTATAGGAAGTAAAGTTTTTTTTTGATAATTTTTTATATACATCCTATTTTCAGGTTGCAAAACAAAAATATATTTTATTTTCGCGGTCTCGCATGGTTTTTCCAAAAAGAAATTCACTTTCAGTCATACAACTTGTATTTTCTCATCACTACCTTTAAATTTTGGCCACTTCTAGCATTCTTATAGTCAAATTCACAAATACAATATTTAATAATTTTTTTTTTTTAATTTGCATAAAAACCCTTGGAAAAACGTGAATTTTCTTTAAAAAGTAAGAAGACTGTTGCTTGTGATTTTTTTTTTTTTTTTAGATATGTTTACAGTTTAGATTGAAACGTGATTTCATAGACCAGGAATTTATTGTATTATTTACTGGGTAATATTGCCAAGTTGACGTGTATTTGTGGATTTTTAGTTTGATTAGGATGGAGAACTTGGTAGTTCAAATGTAATTAATTGTGGTCATTCCAGTATTGTAGCATAAAATGCGGGGAAACGTGCAGAATTTGAATGAGATTCATAAACAGATTGTTTGGCAAGATATGTTAGCCTAAAAACCAACTTAGCTTGCAAACAATCTGTTGATGTTTGAAATTCCGATTGTGCATGTTTACCCTCATTTTATGCTACAATACTGGAATGACCACAATTAATTGCATTTGAACTATCAAGTTTTCCATCCTTCTGAAATTTAAAATCCATGTCAATGTGGCAATATCACATAGTAAATCACACAAAGAATTCCCAGCCTCTGAAATGATGTTTCAATTGTGGACATACCACCTACATTTTATAATTTACATTTTTCGGCGGTTTTTTATGTAAGTTTTGTTAAAACAATTATTAAATATTGTTTTGTAGTAGTGAATTTTATTAGAAGTGGCCGAAATTTTAAGGTAGTGATCGGAAAATGCAAGTTATATGGGTGAAAGAGAAATTTTTTTTGGAGAAACCACGCAAGAACGCGGGAAAAAATCATATTATTGTTCTAGGGCTCAAAAATAGGAGGTATGTAAAAAAATCATCTCAAAATTTGTGTTTCCACACATGGATCCTCAACAGAGAAAGTTTTCACAAAAATGATGACAAAAACTGAATAAACTTGGTCATTCAGTGCCATAAAATGAACGAAAATTCATTTATATAAACATCCAAATAGCAGGGATTCTTGAATGCCATCAAAAAACGTATTTTTCCTATTTAAAACCACTGAAAATGGCAGGGTGAGCTATTACTCAAACTTCAACTAGCTCTAGAATGGAGAGTTTTTGAGTTTTTTGGACGTTTCGAAAAATAAATTCTGTTTGTTTAAAAGACGCTTTTTTTGATTTTTTGATTGTTGCAATAGCTTGAAAATTTGCACATCTACAAACAATTGAAGTATCAAAAATCAAAATACTGATTCCGATTGTTTCAAATTTAAATGCTTGCCAAATCGAGAAGTTTTGAGCTTTGTAGACATTTAAAAAAAACCAAAATCATCTCTTTAAAGACGCGTACTTTCGTTTTTTAATCGTCTAGAAAGCTTGAAAACCGGCGATTCTACACGCAGTTGAATTTGAAAAATGCTGTGTAAAATTATGTTTATTTCAAATTTAAATGCTTGCCAAATTGAGAGTTTTCAAGCTTTTTAGACGCTTAAAAAACTAAAAGTACGCGTCTTCAAAAGACGCTTTTTCTTTTCTAAACGTCTAAAAAGCTCGAAATTTCACGATTTGGCAAGCATTTAAAGTTGATGTAAACATGTATGTGTATATGTTTTCAAGTGTTGTCTTTACGTTAAAAGCAACATTAAATGTTTTGAAACGAGTTCGACTTACCACCAATATAACACCCGGAATGCAAATATTCCACTTTACATAAAAATAAATAAAAAAATAAATGCTTTATTAACGGTCAAACCATTTAAAAATTTACAACACTTTACAACTACAAACAAGTTTCCAAATAGATAAAAAAAAACAATAGTAAACAATAAACAAATAAATCCAAAGCATCCGGTAAAACTACAGTAAGCTCACATTTAAGACTACATAAAGAACAATGAGGAGTAAAAAATTTGGACTATAGATTACGCTTTAAAAAATTTTTAAAACTATTTAAGGACATGTTAAAAATATCCAAATCAACGTGATCACGGGATAATTCATTAGCTAAAATGCACATTCTATTTAGTGGTGCATAGGTGGAATAGTTGGTTTTATAAACATCCACAGAGAACACTTCAACCCATCGACTACTTCTCTGAGGCACATTGAAACCAATACGCATTAGTAGTTCAGGAGAATTTATTATACTATTAACGATTTTAAATAGATAAAGTAAGTCAATGTATTCCCTGCGATGTTCAAGAGGCTTCAAATTTAATTGGAGTAGTAAATGAGGGTAGTTGATATTCTCTTTAGGAACACCTAATTTATACGCTACAAATCTTAAAAAGCGCTTCTGCACCCTTTCTAGCTCCAATTTGTGTACATTGTAGAAAGGTGACCATATTGGTGAGGCATACTCTAATACAGAACGCACAACACTGCAATAAACATTTTTAAGACAAATAATATCATTGAAGTCAGACAAATTTCATGTAACAAACCCCACTAATTATGCTACAATACTGGAATGACCACAATTAATTGCATTTGAACTATCAAGTTTTCCATCCTTCTGAAATTTATAATCCATGTCAATATGGCAATATCACATAGTAAATCACACAAAGAATTCCCAGCCTCTGAAATGATGTTTCAATTGTGGACATACCTCCTACATTTTATAATTTACATTTTTCGGCGGTTTTTTATGTAAGTTTTGTTAAAACAAGTATTAAATATTGTTTTGTAGTAGTGAATTTTATTAGAAGTGGCCGAAATTTTAAGGTAGTGATCGGAAAATGCAAGTTATATGGGTGAAAGAGAAATTTTTTTTGGAGAAACCACGCAAGAACGCGGGAAAAAATCATATTATTGTTCTAGGGCTCAAAAATAGGAGGTATGTAAAAAGATCATCTCAAAATTTGTGTTTCCACACATGGATCCTTAACAGAGAAAGTTTTCACAAAAATGATGACAAAAACTGAATAAACTTGGTCATTCAGTGCCATAAAATGAACGAAAATTCATTTATATAAACATCCAAATAGCAGGGATTCTTGAATGCCATCAAAAAACGTATTTTTCCTATTTAAAACCACTGAAAATGGCAGGGTGAGCTATTACTCAAACTTCAACTAGCTCTAGAATGGAGAGTTTTTGAGTTTTTTGGACGTTTCGAAAAATAAATTCTGTTTGTTTAAAAGACGCTTCTTTTGATTTTTTGATTGTCGCAATAGCTTGAAAATTCGCGCATCTACAAACAATTGAAGTATCAAAAATCAAAATACTGATTCCGATTGTTTCAAATTTAAATGCTTGCCAAATCGAGAAGTTTTGAGCTTTTTAGACATTTAAAAAAACCAAAATCATCTTTTTAAAGACGCGTACTTTCATTTTTTAATCGTCTAGAAAGCTTGAAAATCGGCGATTCTACAGGCAGTTGAATTTGAAAAATGCTGTGAAAAATTATGTTTATTTCAAATTTAAATGCTTGCCAAATTGCGAGTTTTCAAGCTTGTTAGACGCTTAAAAACAAAAAGTACGCGTTTTCAAAAGACGCTCTTTGTTTTCTAAACGTCTAAAAAGCCATTTGGCAAGCATTTGAAGTTGAAGTAAACATTATTTCTCTGGGCATTTTTTAACTTCAACTGGTTGTAGAATCGCAAGTTTACAATCTGTTTAGACTCTTAAGAAAATACCTATTTTCAAAAAATGGTTCTTTTTCTTTTTTTAACATCTAAAAAGCTCAAGCGCGATTCGGCAAGAATTTGAAGTGTCCATGTTTTTGGGATATCTATTAACAAGTCACTAAAGTAATTACAGTATGTACATAATTATTAAGCTAGACGTGTTTTTGACAAACATTTTCATTACAAACCAGGTTTTTGAACTTTTTTAAACATCAAAAAATTCATTTTATTGGAAAACAATAAGTAAGAAATATAAAATTAAATATGCGGAAATGAAAATTCAACACCTGCTTTTTTCTACTTTTCAGAATATGAGTTTACGGTCATATTTATTTTGTATTTATTCCAGTATTTGAGAAATTCTGAACAGATTCTCCAGCCTGTTCAGACCATACACCAAAGCCAACATTATTAAAATAACCTAAGCTTAGGGTATGTTGAAAATACATCTAGCTTAATAATTATGTACATATTGTAATTATTTTAACAATTTAATAATAGATATCTGAAAAACATTGAAACTCCAAATGCTTGCCAAATCGCGAGTTTCTGAGTTTTGTAGACGTTTAAAAAAGACAAGGAAGCGCCTTTTGAAAACGGGTATTTTCGTCTAAAAAGATTGGAAACTCGCGATTCTACAGGCAATTGAAGTTGAAAATGCCGAGAGAAATTACGTTTACTTCAAATTAAAATGGTTGCCAATTGCTAGTTTTCGAACATTTTGGACGTTTAGAAAAGAAAAAGAAGTGTCGTTTGAAGATGTGTACTTTTGTTTTTTAAGCGTCTAAAAGGTTTGAAAACTCGCGATTTGGCAAGCATTTAAATTTGAAATAAACGTAATTATTCACATTTTTCAATAACTATTTATTTACAGTATAGTACATTACAGATCCAAAAACCCAAGTAGTACCCATGTTGTTTAGAGCTAGTTATAGCTTAAAATTAAAATACAATAATAAATTGAAAGTTTAAACTAATTTAACAAAAATATACTAACAGTAAAAAAAAATATATTCAATCACAAACACAACCTGACGACACAGGAAACATTAGAATCGCAATAATCACTGTATATTCGAATGTCGGACATCGTCAGACATGAGTACTTCATACTTTTTTCACCTTTAAGATCATTTACATTGACATTTAGGTACCTCACATATCCAAAATATACAGTAGGAGAACACTAGCAAGAGGGGGTCAAAGAATTAAAAACTAGTTACAAGAATAAATAATAAAAATGGGGACATGCAACTTCAGCAACACACCTTCAATTTTGAGAACTTAAAAAAATTTATACTTAAAGCTATTGTCACTATTAGCAAAGTCAAACATTTATTCACCTTTAACATTAATTAAGGTTGATGTGGAGGACGTCATCTGGTCAGATATATATCAAAATTATACAATGTACATGAAACACTAGCTATACTTAATTAATAAAAACTAGTTACCTATAATAAAATAAAGAATAAAAACGGAACACATAATTTAAGTCAACCATCATATCACTTCAAGAATTCTCAAAATATTTCGCGAGTGAGTAAAAGCCCTTCCCAATTAAATATTTTCTTAATTTATTCTTAAAACTATTGTAGTTATTGGCTGACTTAATAATTTGAGGAAGTTTGTTGAATATACGAATAGGGTGATAATTGACAGATCTCTCAAAATGAGTCGTATTGTGCGAGATGTAAAGTGGAACATTTGCATTCCGTGTGTTATACTGGTGGTAAGTCGAACTCGTTTCAAAACGTTTAATGTTGCTTTTAACGTAAAGACAATACTCAAAAACATATACACATACAAAAGTTAGTATTTTATAATTCTTTAAAATATCCCTACATGATTTTCTCCTTTTTAAATTAAATATGTCTAATTCTCTTCTGTATTAGAAATACTCTATCTGTATTTGATGCAGCTCCCCAGAGAATCACATGGTAAGACATCGCCGAGTATACCAAAGCATAATAGTATACGTGCAGCAATGTAGTACGTGATAAGCCACGTCGTAAAGTTAAAAGAGCAAAATATGCCCTATTGAGTTTATTGGCAACTTCCCCGATATGCAATTCCCACGTAGTACCGTTATCCACTTTCAGACCCAAAAACTTGCTATAGGTGGCACACGAAATTCCTGGAATCGCTAAGTTATTCTTGTTAAAATATACACATTTAGTTTTATCTACATTTCATATGAGTCTATTTTTTTCACACCACCTAGACATGTCACTAACAACCTGTTTAATGGATGCTCCAAGTTCTTCAGGAGTTGCTTCTGATACAGCTATTGAGGTATCATCCTCATAGTTTACCACCAGACCCATAGTTATATAAGAAGGCAAATCATTTATAAACAGTAAAAATTAGTGACCCTAGTACAGAACTCTAAGCGACACCCATATCAACATCATACATATCAGACAAAAAGCTAACTATGCAATCAAGCAGACTCATTCTTATACATAAGTTGGAATGCTTATATCTAATAAATTTGATATTGATAAATTCCGTTTTCGTTTAAATATTGTTACTTTACCGTTGAACACGGTGTTAAAGGGGATATAAATGTTAAAATAATGCATAAGTTGATTCATAACACTATATCTGCCAACATCTGTTTGGCTTCTGTTAACTGAAAACTCCTCGGTGAGACAAGTGCTTCGTGAAGGAACACGATAATTAATAAGTGCCAAGAGATCAGTCTAATAATAATAAACGTCTTTATTAACAATGCATTCATATTACAAAGTAATACAATGCACACATGGGATGCGGCTGCCGAAGTTTAACCAATGCCCATTCTTCCACTTAACCAACCACACCTCCCAATGCGTCACAAGAAGTAATCAACAACAATACAAATACTTATTATTAAGCTTTAAGTAGAAAACTTTTGTATTCTGATTTGTCTTTTGATATTATAGTGCCTAAACTGTGGTGAAATTGTATTATATTACTTAACAAAACTATAAGAAAAACTTCTGAAATAAAGAAGTTCTATGTTTTGGTATCGTAAACAGACTTTGATTTCTTAAATTAATATTATGTACATCAGTCCTAAGTTCCAATTTTTTATACAAGTACATAGGTTGTTTAGTATCTAATAATTTTCGAAAAAATATCAGAGAATACAGTCTGTATATATTTGCACATCTTAACCAGCCAATTTGCCTGATATTATTTGATACAGAATCAAACTTTCTTAAGTTAAAAATAAACCTACAGCATGTATTTTGGACATACTGTATTCTTTTCTTTGTAACTACATCCAAAAAGGGATAGTAAACAATATAGCAGTAGTTATAGATTGGCATAATAAGAGTTTCACATAATTTTTTTCTCATTTTAACGCTCAATATATATCTATTTGAATATAAAACCTTCATTTTAACATAACTCCTTTGTAACAGGCTTTGGACATGTTTATGAAATCTTAAATTAACATCCAAATGCCCAGGTTTCTTAAATTAATATTATGTACATCAGTCCTAAGTTCCAATTTTTTATACAAGTACATAGGTTGTTTAGTATCTAATAATTTTCGAAAAAATATCAGAGAATACAGTCTGTATATATTTGCACATCTTAACCAGCCAATTTGCCTGATATTATTTGATACAGAATCAAACTTTCTTAAGTTAAAAATAAACCTACAGCATGTATTTTGGACATACTGTATTCTTTTCTTTGTAACTACATCCAAAAAGGGATAGTAAACAATATAGCAGTAGTTATAGATTGGCATAATAAGAGTTTCACATAATTTTTTCCTCATTTTGAAGCTCAATATATATCTATTTGAATATAAAACCTTCATTTTAACATAACTCCTTTGTAACAGGCTTTGGACATGTTTATGAAATCTTAAATTAACATCCAAATGTAATCCCAGGTTTCTGGCACAAATTGAAAAAAGTAAAACATCATCTCCAATACATACTTTGAGGCGATTTGTGAGCATGTTGCGCTGTTTTTCGGAACAAAATAAGAGAATCTCGGTCTTGTTGGGATTAATTTTTAAATTATGCTCCTTAGAATACTGTAGAATGACTGCCAAATCATGATTTAACATGAGTGCAGCTCTTTCTGGATCAGAGCGGTCAAAAAGATGTAATATCTGAGTATCATCAGCATATGCTTGCAAATGTGAATTTGAAACTACGGAAAAAATATCGGATGTATATATTACAAACAACAAAGGACCAAGAATGGATCCTTGGGGTACCCCAGACACCACAGCTTCAGGCTGTGAAACCACACCCCTGATTCTTACAATCTGCGATCTATCAGACAAGTAGGATCCATGAATGACAGTTTAGCACAAATTAATTTATGGTCAGTTACATCAAACGCCTTGGAATAATCAAGCAGCACCAAAATGGCAGCTAATTTCTTATCAAGTGCTCCTACAATATTATCAGTTATATTCAGAAGTGCTGAAACTGTACTACGACCCTCTGTAAAACCAGGCTGATGAAGTGGAATCAAATTATTACTCCTGAGATGGTCCGGGATTTGTACATGGACCACTCTTTCCAACACTTTAGACAAGACCGGAATATTTGTAATTATCTTAAACCCAAAGAGTATACTCAAGAAAATTCTGCGCATTCATGCTCAGAATTGATAATCGTTGCTGGTATGTTAAAAGACTTAACAATTCTTAGCTTATACAATGAGAAGTTTGCAAATTTCGACTGAACCCGCTCCAAGCGCTTTATGAAAGTTCTATGATATGGTGACCAGACTATGCAGCAAAGTTCCAAATGACTTCGAACAAGAGAATAATATAGAGACTTCGGACTTAGGTGCTGGAAAACTCCCAACAGCGTCTCATTATGAACCCAGCCATTTTAAAAGATTTTGACAGAAGATAATTGATGTGATCTTTAAATTTCAATTCTAAATCAAAAATTACACTTAAGTCATTAATTAACTGTACTTGAGGGACTGGAGTGTCTGAGATAGAGTAAGAATGTGATATTGGCACTTTCTTCCTTGAGAACGAAATGATTTTGCATTTAGAAATGTTTAACTTCATCCGGTTTTCATTACAATTATTTTACAAAGTTCAGATTGCAAAACTAAGCAGTCATTAATACTTATAACTCTTCGTAAAGTTTTTAGGTCATCTGCATAGAGAAGAAATTGGTAATTTTCGAACACATTCGGGAGCTCGTTTATGAAACTGTTTGTAGAATCGCCAGTTTTCAAGCTTTTTAGAGGCTTACAAAATGAAAGTACGCGTCTTTAAGAGATGCTTATTTTGGTTTATTAATGTCTAATAAGCTTAAAAACTCCCAATTTGGCAAGCATTTAAAGTTGAAGAAATCGGAATTAGTATTTCGAGTTCTGATACCTTAATTGTTTCTTGATCTGTTGGTTTTTAAGCTATTACAACGATCAATAAATCAAAAGAAATGTCTTCCAAACACGGAAAATTTATTTTTTAAGCTTCCAAAAAGCTCGAAAGCGCGCCATTCTAGAGCTAGTTGAAGTTTAAGTAATTGCTCACCCTGCCATTTTCAGTGGCTTTAAATGGGATAAATACGTTTTTTGACTGCGTTTAAGAACCCTTGCTATTTGGGATGTTTATATGAGTGAATTTTCGTACATTTTATGACGACGAATGATTAGGTTAATTTGGTTTTTGTCTTCATTTTCATAAAAATTAGTCCGAATAATTATCTCTTTTTTTATATATTGTAGATAAGTTTTTTAGGTTATCTTTCTTTTTACAGGATCATATGAGAGAAGCTGGTGATGTATGTTTTGCAGATGCTTTTAAAGATGGCTCTGGTGTTGTGGAATTTTTGAGATACGAGGATATGAAATATGCCATCAAGAAGTTGGACGACTCGAGATTTAGATCACATGAGGTAAATGTAAGATTATTTCTAAAATAATGTGGGAAAGTGATTTTGTGTTATAGAATAGTCAAATAATTACATAAAAGTTATGAAACACCATATAAAAAATTGTATAGTTTTTAATGAATGTTTTTTTTTTTCTACAGGGAGAAGTATCATACATCCGAGTAAAAGAGGATAGAGGTGGAAGCGACAGTCGTAGATCAGGGGGGCGTTCAAGGTCACGCTCTTTCTCGCCTCGTAGACGGGGCTCTCCCACCTACAGCCCTGTTAAGAGGAGCTACTCTAGAAGTAGGTCTCGATCTTAAAATAAACAGGTTAGTAAACTAAATTGTGTTATTGGTCAGATATATTGTTAGATGATGATTTTTTTTGATATCAAGGTAAAATTTATCCGTATCTCTTTTCTAGGTGTTTTGAATCTATGAAGAACACTGTGACTATGACAAACGATAGTTTGAATTTTTTTCATATTTTGAAAAATAGGTTGATAAGAATAATTTTAAGACATTTTTAAGGCCAGTGTAGTTTAGTACCTGGCCCTAATAATTCATATTGGCATTTTTTTTTCTTAGTAAATATAAATTTTTGATTTTGCTTCATCAAAATCAAAAATTACACTAGAGAGAGCGAAAAAACTTTTTAATTTTTATTTTTATTGCTGTATTTTTTTTTGTAAGTCTTTGATTATCAAAAAAGTATAAATAAGTACAAGAAAATAGCTGATTTGGAAAGCAGTTTCACCAAATGTTGTTTACGTGAGAATAATTTTACTTTTGTATTAGAACTACTTAAAAATCAATTTAACAACGTGTGTTCTAGAAATTTCTTCTTATAATTAATGAAAACCATTTTTTTTTTCTAAATGCAAATCATTTGGTTAAGCTGTTGTTCCTATGAAATGAAATTAAATTTTATAAAATTTTAAGTGACATAGTAACTAATTCTGTATTTTATTTTTCAATGTTGGACGAAAAACAACGTTGGATTAAATTGATTGGTTGGATAAAAAAGGAAAATACTGGAACTTTTAAGCAAAAAATCGGAATTATCTGATATCTAGAAAGATAAAAACGCAGGGAAGTAGCATGCGCAGCAAATTAGAGGATTATATTAGGAGGGAAAAGCATTGAAAAGAGGACGTAGCGATTTCAAGGATGTTAAGGAGAGGAGAGCAAGAATATTAAGGCGGGAGGGAAGGGGAAAGATTGGAAATGGGGCATGACTAACTTATGAGATTCTGGTGTTCCAAAACAGTATTATGCAATTATTTTTTTCTTAAATTGGAGAATCATTTGGGTTCACTTCGGTGACCTGATCACTGAAGTAAACCGGCACTGGGCTCGATTATTACTTGGATGGGCGACCGCTTGGGAAGGCCGCGTGACAGTGGATCAAAACCTACGTTAAAATGTAGGTCCAATCACCAGTGATCTCTGTTACCGACGCGACTATTATCAAAAACAAACATCAAATGAAATTTCAGACATTGTCAAGGGATGAAGATTGAAAAAAGTAGGGATTCATTGATTTATTCATCAATTTCACCAATCACAAGAAGCAAATTTGACAGTTGTCGGCAAAAAACTCGAACTTTTGATAACCTTTTGAAAACAATTAAAATATTTGTATATCAGAATCTCATGTTAGTTGTGATCTTTTTTCCAGGGGTTTTGCTATTTTTTTGAACGAAAAACTCATCCATCTATGTACTTTCTTTATTTCACACTTTTGCCTTAACATTTTGGATTTTTTCTTTAAAAGAAAGGAACTGGATAGAATTTCAACTAAGGATAGAAATTAAAAAAAGGAATGAAAAGGAACACAGTGGATAAAAGGGTAAATACATAAATAAACAACCTATTCAAAATTAACAATCTTTTTTGCCCCGTTAACTCCAATTTGTAAATATTATTTTTCCTTAAATATCTTTGTTTTCTGCCTTAAAATTGCTAATTTTTTTTGCCGAAAAATGATTATTTTAAGGCGAAAACAAAGCTTGATGTTTCCCATTCTCAAACGAAAAAATAAAGTGTGTGTTTCCACAACATTAAATTCCTATTTTATCCCAGGTCTGAAATCTGGTAAATTTGGAGGACAATTCCTGGGATTTAAGGATACTAAAAGGATACAGAATTAAGAGGATAAGGATTAAAGCGGATTTTTAAAGGATAAGAGGATTTTTGGGATCACTAAGGATATTATTTCGGATTTGTCCTCGATTTAGGAATTTAGCGGAAAATTGGATAGTCCCCCCTAATTTAGTCTGTCTAGGATTCATTTGCTTTAAGGATATTCATAAAAGGATTTCTCGTAAGGATAATCGTAAAGGATTTTTCTAGGATTAACTTGAGGAGGATTACGAGCAGGTATTTTCCTTTTTCTGTGCTTTTTTTTCTATAATATTAACACTTTTTAAATGTTCAGCGTGTTATTTTTTGTTTTTGCATGGTTTTTTTTATATCGGTGAATGAAGCAAATAATAAAATATACCTAGAATCAAAATTTGTTTTATTTTTAACCTGTTTCACTTAAAAATCAAGTGATATACACTAGCGGACTAAAGTAGACCAACCGACACTTTTGAATAATAAATCCTGATGGACCATACCGGGTGTCCCACTCTAAAATTAGGCTGGGAAATTTTTAAAATTTAGTCGATGGGGGCAATTTGGTCAAAATATTTTCAAGATGGGGGCAGGCACTTCCGGTTATACCTTAAAATTAATAAACATTCTTCATGTATAATGTCCTATACTTAAATTTAAGTGTTTTGACATATTTTAAATTTTATATCAAAAATGGCGTTTGCAAGCCTAAAAATAACCATCAATTTCTCCTATATGAAAGCCTTTATTATTTAATTGGGGTTGATTATCTCTAGAAGGGGATCTATTTTAGTGTATTGTGATATTTTGATAATAAATAAATATAGGGTGATCAAAAACTAACAATAAATATTAACTTGAGAAAATGTTGGAAGTAATTTTTTTTTAATCTAAACCCTCTATTTTTATATTATCTTCTTTAGCTTTAAAAACAAGGGTGATTTAGAATAAGGTCGCCTATTCGAAATATTGGTAGTTTTTGAAATATGGGCAATTTAACATATTTGAAAAATTCGTAGTTCTTGTAATATTGACAATTTAACATACTAGTATTGTAAAAACGCTATTACGGCTTTTAAATTTTGTTATTCGCTGGCCCTGACGGCGAAACGCGTCGAAAGAAAATAGAGCACTACAGAAATGTCACTATTTTTTGCCATTTCACAATTATTAATAAAAAATTAAATTATACGCACGAAGATTACTTAAATTTGTTTATTATCTATGGGAAATGTAACAAAGTTTTTTTTATCAAGAACTTGCCAAACGTTTGGTGATGGATATCCAGATAAACAGAAACCGTCATGGAACGGTGTTAAACGATTACTACAAAGTTTCAAAAATTTTGACACCATTATAGCAAAAATGCATCACCAAATGTTTGGCATGTTCTTGATAAAACTTTGTTACATTCCCCATAGATAATAAACAAATTTAAATAATCTTTGTGCGTATAATTTCATTTTTTATTAATAATTGTCAAATGGCAAAAAAATTGTGACATTTCTGTAGTGCTCTATTGTTTTCTGCGATCATACCCTAGATTTAAACAATAGATTTGTTTGAAGGCTGTTTATGGTCGGTGGGGGACTTTTTTTTTTAATGTTTTGACAGACATAAACATGTTCACTTATCTTTTCTTTCAGTTTAATTGTTTGTCTTAACTTTTTTCGGTGTTTTTAAGTGTTAGAAATTACTATAAATGTGAAGTTTACAATTAATATTAACAAGAAGAGGATTTAAAAATTTATTTTTGTTGGTAAATATTGTTAGATATTGTTTACATATTGAAAATAACCATAATAATAATTTAGGCAACCATATATTCATACTGTATGTATTCAGAATTAACGTACCGATTATCATATGATACTCGTTTAAATAATGCAATTAGAAAAGGATAGCATAAAATCGGGATGTGTATACCAAGAAATTAAGTATCTACTGTTTATCAACATTTTTTCAAATATAAATAAAAATATTATTACGTTATGTAGCGTTCAAACAACCGGGCCCTTGTTCTGACGTTATGCTAATCTACAGGGGTATGTTCGAAGATTGTTTTCTTTCATCGCGTTTCGCCGTCATGGAGAGCGAATAACAAAACTTAAAAGCCGTAAGGCGTTTTTACAATACTATGTTAAATTGCCAATATTACAAAAATTATCAATTTTTCGAATAAGCGACATTATTCCAAGGCACCCTTATTTTTAATGCTAAACAAGATAACATTATAAAAATAGGAAGTTTACTTAACGATTTTTTGAAGTTAATATTTAATGTTAGTTTTTGATCACCCTGTATTTATTTATTATCAAAATATCACAATACACTAAAGTAGATCCTTTTCTAGATGAAAACCAACCCCAATTAAATAATAAAGGCTTTCATATAGGAGAAATTGATGGTTATGTTTAGGCTTGCAAACGCCATTTTTGACATAAAATTTGAAATATGCAAAGAATCTCAAAATGAAATAACATATAGGGTGTTCCATTTAAAATAAGCAAGAAGGCATTAACTTTCGGTATAACCGGAATAATATAGTTGTTTATATGCATTATCCTTTCAAGCAGAGAACAGGAAAGAATATAAACAAACAGTTTGTTTTCTGCAACTACAACTCTAGTCTTCTCTCTGTATACGCGTTTCGATCACCTCATGATCTCGTCAGTGGAGCTGTATCGCAGGAAACCACTGCTATATACAATATAAATTCCAAAGTATGTCGGTAGTATATTAAAAACATGCTGACTTCGATGCCAGACTGAGAAATATCGCCAGTTTAACGACATATATACAATCACCGGAGTAGTGCGAAATTTTTAAAAATTTTAGTCGGAATTAAAAGAATATCTATCTACCTGTTCTTTTTCTTTACAAAATTCTTGTACAGCTTTGATGCGTCTTTAGAATTATTATCTTGTCGAAATATAAACTCCTAGCTAATTAAAAGGGTCTCCACTCTTCTCCATGTTTTTGTAACTTTTTTTTTTAAATTCCTTCTATTCGCACAAGGTCCTCGACCGCGGAACTACCAAAACAGCCTCAAACCAGTACAGACCCTCCACCGTGTTTAACTGAAGCCACAGTACATGCCTCGTTCACCCTTTCGTTCCACTACCGCTGGACGAAAGCTCTTCGTTTGGATTCAAATTTTGATTCATCAGTTCAGAGGACTTTTTCCTAGTCTGCAGTTATCCAATTCTTGTGTTCTCTAGCTCAATTGTGATTTTTCTTTTTATTGCTTTAAGAAGTTTTGAGACCGCTATGCCTTCCCTAAGACCTAAGTCAAGAAGTCTCCTTTTAACTGTCGATACGCTGACAGGTTTATCATGGCTCACATTGAACTGTGCTATTTCTGGTGCAGTTGAACGTTCATCATGTTTGCTTATAACCACTATGCTTAAATATTCACTAAAAGTTGTTGCGCTTGGTCTGCCTAGACGACGATTTTACAAATAGTTCATTATTGAGTCACAAATTTAATAATATAGTCAACAGGGACGAACCGGCGAATATAAGTAAATTTAGATTCCGTAAAAGAGAAGACAGGAGCGCCTAGCGGCGCCCCTGTTTATTCTTCACGGGACCCCAGGGCGTCGCGGCGCACACTTTGGGAACTCCTGACCTAGACTTAAGAGTTGCTTTGTTATTGAGATTTTTTTATCTTTAGACAATAAAGTTTTTTTTGAACTGACTTGATTTCATAGTGAGAGGACGGTGGTTTACGACTATAGAAGAAATAATAAACAAAATGGCTGATCAAGCTCAATACTATATCGAAAGTTGCACTTGAGAAATGTTTTAAAAATTGGAATGGAGTGTTTTATTTACTTGAAAGGAGATCACATGAATATTAGGGATGAAACGATTCTGATAAAAAAAAAAAACCAGGAACTTTCTGAACATACCTCGTATCTTCAAGGCGATAGTAGAGTACCGCAAGGAAAGAGCCTGATGGCAGTGGCATAAATAACGACCCCGCGGTGCGGGAGGCGCAGCCAATCCAGGGACGCCCGTCAAGCCCTGTGATGAAAAGGAATAAATATGAAGGGTTAAGATGGATGTATAATACTAGGACCTTCAAACATACCCCTGTAGAATTAGTATAACATCAGGCAGAACTAGAGCCCGGTTGTTTGAACGCTGAATACCATAATATTATTTTTATTTATATTTGAAAAAATGTTGATAAACAGTAGTTATTTAATTTCTTGATACACACATACCGATTTTATGCATTATTTAAACGAGTATCATATGATAATCGGTACGTCAATTCTGAATCCATAAAGTATGAATATATGGTTGCCTAAATTATTATTATTTTCAATATGCAAACAATATCTAATATTTATCAATAAAAATGAGTTTTTAAATCCTCTTTTTGTTAATATTAATTGTTAACTTCGCATTTATAGTAATTTCAAACACTTAAAAACACCGAAAAAAGTCGCGACAAGCAATTAAACTGGAAGAAAAGATAAGTAAACATGTTTATGTATGTCAAACATCAAAAAAACATCTCCCCCACCGACCATAAACAACCTTCAAACAAATCTATTATTGTTTAAATCTAGGGTATGATCGAAGACTAGGACGCACTCAAAAATCTGTGGTGGGGGGGGGGGGGGGCGCAACTACTTTTACTTACGCCACTGCCCGACGGTAATAATTCATTTTTTATATCCTAAAAATAGTTTAAGTTAAAAAGAACCCTATCAGGATAAAATGGAGTTGAAGTGAAAGGTCACAAAATTAAATTCAGCACATGCAAAAATTCATTTTAATAAATTATATCCTAAAATCCCGTCCTCATAAAAAACAATAAAATATTGATAATAATATAACAAAAATATAAATTTAAATTATGCACATAACAAAAAAATGCTGAATAAATCAATACTCATAATAAACTTTTTTTTTCAATCATTGGTGTACAGTCTAACAACATCCAACGGTCTTGCTGGCAAGTTAGTTACTGGACATTTGGGTGTTTCATTTAAGTGCCTCAAAATGCATCGGAAGCAAAATATATACCTGCAAAAAAAGGTTTTCAAATCTTTATAACAGTATTATTTTACTGAAATGTAACGAGCGATGTTATGGTCTGTCAGTACAAACTTACCCTGACACTGGAAGAACAGTCGGTATTAGCCATTTCTGAAGACATATGGGACATCGGCCTGAATATGTTTTTGCTTTATTGTCACTCTAAAAAAAATACACCATGATATTTCTACTTTAAATTTGTATTTTGAAAAGTATTTAAAATCTCTAGATACAATTTGTATTTAATACTTACTGATGGGGCTTCCACTTTGGGCAAGTCAGTAATACTGAAATTAGGTTTTTGTGCATTCCAAGTTTGCAAGAATTGCAAAAAGAACGCAGTAGTTTCTAAAATTGTGCTCACAGCATTCCGTACTAGTCCAAAACTCAAATCTGAAAAGCTAGAAATAGAAAATAGCATACAAAATAAATCCTTCAAGTTTTACATATAATTTTACTAAAGAAAATTTTTTTTACCTAAATTTTCCACTAAAAACAGTACTCCAAAAACTTTGACTAACTCCTTCATTTGAAAAAGTTAACTTCAAATTTAATAAGTTTAATATTGGTAATTGATGGTCAGTTTTACCTGCCATATACTGAAGATAATTATGTAAAGTTATTAAGCTCCAGAGTACTTCAAATGTGGAATGAGAAAAAATTAGGGCTCGTTTTGATACACCTTCTAAATCCTAAAAAAAAAAATGGTGCCAAAGGCTATACTGAGTTTATTAAAAGTCTCTTGCATTGATAAAAATTTGTGTTGTGTAAGTTTTCTCACCTTTCTTAAACATCCCTCTGCTTTTTCTATCCGGTACAGTTGTATTTTTTCTTCAATTTTTCTCTTAAAATAAGGAATTGCTACCAGAAATATTAAAGAGAGCTCCTTTTCATGTTTCGTTAAAGGTTTATCGTTTGCTATTATTCTTTTTAAACCATAAAAGTTTTCGGAGAATGAAGAATCTAAAATATAAACACACATATAATGAGTACTACAAACAATGGCTTTAATTTACCATAATATTTCATATAATAAAATTGTAGGAGTCCATTTATCACTAGAAATGATTCATCATAGTATTCATTTAAAAATCTAAATTTTCCGGGAAAATTTGTGTATAAAAACAGAGCTACTTTTTGGAGAGCAGGCTGTAATGTATCGTTCAGTGATTTCTGAGCTATAACTTCAAAAATTGATGGTTTGTTTTGAAATGTTGTAGTAAAATTTGCTGCATTCTCTGCCATTACAACTTGAAATTTTGATAGGAACTTATTCTAAATATAGTGAATTAAATGTTTTTGTGTACTTATTCTTCATTTTGTGAACTTTATACTAAAAAATATATCTTGGAACGATAAATGAGAAAAGTTAGGTTAATGAACAATCACAAAAACACAAAATATAGGGCTATTCTTTTGAGTCATTTGTCACTTTCAGTTCTATCATTTGAAGTAGTTATGATCACTTCGACCAGCGAACTTGAGATATAAAACTGGACTGCTCATAAAAATAATTTTTGAACCCCCCCCCCCCCCCCCCTTATTGGTCGCCATTCGGTGCAATGATTTGTATGGCAACATTGAATTCCCTGCTAGTTTCTTACATTGGCGTGAATGTGTCCTGTATGAATGTCAATTCTATTATTCTAACAGGACAATAACTATCTCTTCCTATACTATATCTAAAACAATAAATCGCTCTTCCTTGTTTTACTTGACAGGTTAATCGAGTATATTCAATAAAAAAGACCAGAACTCCGATTCTGTAAGCATATTTTTTGACATTCTCTTTCCTTATCTCTTTTAAGACAGTGATATACTTGTGTTAATACAGACTGAACAAAGATAGAAGATCCTTATTATGACATTCTCTTTCCCTTTACTCTTATAGAATCGCAGCCCAGGATAATTGTTTCTGTAAAACAATATTTAACTTGAATTTCTAATTTTAGTTTCCTCAAAATTATAATTTTTCTGTTTAAAGCAACTCCAATAAAGCAAATTTTTTTAACTTCTTTGGAACAGCGTAAATACGTAACAATTTTATTATTTTTAGATAACAAGCATGAAATGTCAGTTCTTATAAATAAATGAAAATGCTTTTTCTATGACTGTTTACATATTTTATTTTTTACAATAAAACTGTTATTTAGCAAAATAGCTAAAATGTGAAATATGTGCCAAAAACAAATCGAGACTAATTTTTTTTTGGAAATATCTTTTAGAAACATCCTTATTCGTACGTAGAGTATAAGACGTTAACGTAAAAAAGTATTAAGGCATTTATTTTTAAAAATTTTATATCATGAATTAATATAGTATATTGTTTAATGTAAGGTATCGAAATGTCCACATAATCTATTGCAAAGTAAGATAGTTTCATTATTTAAAAATAGCTTCAATTAGGTCTTTGTTAAAATTATTTTCTTCTCAATGCTTTTAGGGAACTGATATGTTAGGTATTTTATAGGGTTAACAACATTCATAATAATGTTGACATTTCCTTCATAAAAACGGAGCTTTAATTTAAATGAAGTAAAGTAACATTATGTACTAAACCATTTTTATAAAAAAAAAAAAATAAAACTCTAAGGGGGATAGTGTTAAAGCAGTTTATATTTAATTGTAAACAAAACAATATTTATTAAGACACTTTAAATATAAAGAAGCTTGTAAATACAAGAGAATTCTTACATTTATACAATCATTTTTAATCTAAATATATACATAAAGATTTACTAGCAACTTTTAATTTTTATACTAGGTCAAACTTTCAATTTACTTAACTGTTTAAGGATCTGGAATTGACCTTTCCTAGAGTTGAATTTTTGAAATGATGATCAATTGCAGCTTCTCACTACTTTGACAAAGGATTTTCATGACACAAATTTCCTATCTGAGCTAAAATCAAGAATTTTTGTTTTATTAATTAATAACATATTCAAACAAAAGGTTATTATTTTATTTTTAGACAAAACAAATATATAAAAGTAAAATTTATGTAATTTCCAAACATCCTTAATAATATTGAAAAATTTCATATTATATGCAATCATTTATTTCTATTTTAATATGGCATATTGGTTTTTAAACGTATAATCATTTTTAATTTTAACACCATACCAGTTTCGATATTCAGCTTTATGTCAGTGGAACATTAACTTTATGGTAAAACGATATTGTTGTTGGTTAATGCACACCTAATTCAGGACTTTTTTTGTAGAGCCAGTGTATGTTATTAAGTCCAAGTTTATTTGCTTCAAGATGTTTATATCAAACAGTGCTTCGTAGTTTTTTCAGGCAGTTTATTTGTAAGAAGCACAACACAAACTTTTTGCTCATCTTCTTGTATAAAACAATTTCCAGAAAATGCTCTGAACAGTGTTACTTATCTGATGTATAAAAGAATTATGATCATGACCAATTTGCTTCAGCCCTTGAATTTGAAGATTCTTTTCTCTTAGAAAACTAAAATATTGATAGCATTTAATAATTATCATATATCATACCATAAGATTAAACTTGTTACCCTTAGATTTACAATTTGATTCTAAGGTAAAATTTTATATAATTATTATTGAATGCTTTATAACTTACTAATTAAATAAATTCCAATTTACCAGATGAGGTATTTGCACGTCTTACGATGAAGAATCACATTTTTTAAAATACAAAAAAAAACTTTAAAGTTCACATTCCTGTTTGAAATTTTCAGTAAAACGTTACATAAAATGTGATAAAATCCATAAAACAGCAAAATCAAAAATAAATTTTTGTCAAAATGAAAAGTAAGTCAATGTCAGAAATACACTTTCACCAATATAATAAAAACTTAGGGAATTCATTGTTGCCAAAGCAATTATTTGCACCTAATGGCATGGAGCACGGTGGGGTCATTTTTTTTTATAAGGGAGATATGGAACACGAGCAGTCCAGTTTTATATCTCGAGTTCGTGCTTCGACCCAATGACAAGTAAATGCATATTCAAAAAGAACATGAAGTTATCAGTTACAGTTTTTTCACTTTGATCAATTGATAATTACTCTAAAGAATACAACCCATATGAACAATGGCTGTATTCTTTAGAGTAATTATCAATTGATCAAAGTGAAAAAGTGTAATTGATAATATCACGTTCTTTTGAATATGCATTTACTTGTCATTGTCAAAAGAATACAGCCAGAAGCAAGTCTGTTTACCTTAAAAAGGGATAGAGCGTTTTCGAGTTGTACCTCTCTGTCTAATCTCGGTCAGGTGATGGGGGTATCCAATGATGTGATCCGTGATCAGATCTGCCATTAGAAACGAAGGCACTACTCGAAAACTCTCGCGTGAGCCAATTTTCTTCTATGAGATCCGAGGTCTATATTAAGTAATATTAATTTTTCTTACGTGTCTGACCATCTCAGAACAAGAAAAATTCAGTTCTTAATTTATACCCATTTTATGATTAGGCATGATAAAACACGAGAAAGATTCAAATTATAAATTGCCTTTTCACCAGTACCATCTATTAAGCGGAGGACAGATTCATTATAAACAGTTTAGAAGAAATCTACTTCGTTGAAAAAAATTTTCACAAGATCAGCTGATTTTGGTGCCCTTGCCAATGTCAAAAAAGCCGGGTTATGTCTGGTTATGTTGATAAAAGGTTTTCAAATTGTTACGCGGGTTCTCGTAGGAAAGAAATTATACAGAGTCGGGTAAAATTGTATTTTTTAATTTTAATCAAATACTGCATATGCTTATTTACTTATTTTAATTGTATTTGCATCTATAAGAATATTTAAAAATCCGGTAAAGTTATTCTGGCGCTACGGTAAAAAATTCTCAGTTTTTTTGTGCTACTGATATATTTAGTTAATATCTCTAATTAATCTGCGTTTTTGGCTTATACTAACTCAGTATTTTATCCCTTCAACAGCAATCCTAACTTATTTACATCCCTTTTCAAGTACTCTACACAGTGTAACATGGCAAAAAAAGCACTAGTATTTTTGGGCCCTGGCGCTGAAGAAATGGAATTCGTCATATCGGTTGATGTTTTAAGAAGAGGCGGAGTAAGTAAAAAATAAAGTTATATTATTTATAAATTCTTTTCCAGTGTAATTATTTAATTTTTTTTTACGAATTAGTGGCTTTTACTTTGTTTTATTTATTTTTCAATTTTTTTTTAAAGATTGATGTAACTGTAGCTGGTTTACCAGATGCATCAGTGGTAAAATGCAGCAGAGATGTGAAAATACAACCTGATATTGGTAAGAATTCCTTAGGACTAAAAAAAAAATATTTTTTTTTAAATATTCTTTATTGCCAGCACAGTTACAAAGAATTATAACCAAGAATATTTTGTTTTTAGGTGTCTCTGAAGCCGAATCGAAGGGCCCTTTTGATGTAATAGTTTTACCAGGGGGTCTAGGGGGTTCCAAAGCTATGGCCGAGTCCTCAGTGGTAGGACAATTATTGAAGGAACAAGAAAAAGCTGGAAGGTGGATAGCAGCTATTTGTGCAGGTAAAATTATTACTTACTGATGCAATACTATTATTTAAAGAATAAAGATTATGAGTTAATAAATAAATATATTATTTAAAATATGTTATTTTTGCATCATTTCCTTTTTTTTTTGGTTAATTTTAAATTATTATGAAGGAAATTGGAATATTTGTTTAGAGGAAACAATACTTCAAACTCTACCTCCTATTAAAACTAGACTTCCATTGCACTTTTAATATATAAAAATATAATGGGTTGGTCACTTATATGATTGATGATTTCATTTTTTTAAGAACTTAATAATGACTTGATAATTTTAGCTCCTACTGCCTTAAAAGCACATGGTATTGCTGAAGGAAAATCTGTAACTTCATATCCAGCTATGAAAGCTCAGATGGAGGAAGGAGGTAAGTCATTACGAGGATGTTTCGATAAGTTCTCGGCCTGAAACAAATAGGGCGCCAGTAGGATCATATAACTATAGTATTTTATAAGCATTAACCTTGAGATGACGTCCTGCAAAGTTTTAGATGTTTGTGTTCAGTTGCTTGCTTGCGGCGATCGAGTGAACACATTAGGTTCGATATTTTGTGAAGGATGGATAAACTTAAAGTTCGAGCGGTTATAAAGTCTTTTGTTTTAAAGGGCTTAACTCCTACGGGCGTTAAAAATGAGTTAGATTCTACTTTAAAGCATTCTTCTCCTTCATTTTCGACAGTAAAAAAATGGACTGCTGAATTTCATTGTGGTCGCACATCAATTCAAGGTGATGAGCGCTCGGAACGCCCAAAAACCGCTACATCTGACGAAATTGTCACAAAAATTCACAACGTCATACTTCATGACCGCCGACTGAAAGTATGAGAGCTTGCTGTTATTTTTACATGATGTTCTTGGCATGAAAAAGCTTTCTGCACGATGGGTGCCGCGTTTGTTAAGTCGTCCAAAAACGCCGCCGAATGAACACTTCGCAAGAGTGTTTAGACTTATTAAGACACAATCCTGCTGAGTTTCTTCGACGTTTTATAACTGTAGATGAAACATGGATTCACCATTACACATCAGGGACAAAGCAGCAGTCTAAACAGTGGGTGGGGGCAGGTGAAAGTGCGCTAAAAAAAAGCAAAAACGGTTCCGTATGCAGGAAAAGTCATGGCAACAGTTTTTTGGGAATCACATGGCGTGGTGCTTATAGACTATTTAGAACAAGGCGAGACCATCACCGGGGAGTATTACGCTTCACTATTGGACCGTTTGCAGCATGTGATTAAGGCTAAACGTCCACATCTTGCCAAAAAAAAGTGCTCTTTGATCAGGATAACGCGCCTGCACACAAATCTATAGTTGTTGCTGCAACACTCCATGACCTATGTTTCAAAGCGCTTCCACATGCGCCATATTCCTCGGATCTGGCTCCCAGCGATTACTTTCTCTTCCCAAACTCGAAAAAATGGCTCGCTGGTCGAAAATTACCTTCAAATAACGAGGTCAGAGCAGCGACAACCGCTTAGTTTGCAGAGTTGGACAGACTAATCGCATTATACTATGAATATTAAAATGTTAGAACATCGTTGGTCTAAATGTATCAAAAATCTTTTGTTTTCTTTATCAGGCCGAGAACTTATCGAACGATCCTCGTACTAACATCAAAAAATGAGTACAAAAAAATTATTATTTTATTTGATAGCTAAATATAACTACAAAGAAGACAAAGTCGTGGTTGATGGAAACATTATCACCTCAAGGGGCCCAGGAACTGCATTTGAATTTGCACTGCTAATTGTTGATAAAATTGTTAGTAAAGAGAAAGCTTCAGAAGTTGCAAAAGCTATGCTTCTGTGCTATTCTTAAAAAAAAAAACTACATATATTACTTACACAAGGAACTGCTTCATTTTAGCTTTAAAATTGGGTAAAATAAGGGATCTATGTAAAGCTTGTTAATAAAAATTATTAAGAAAAATGTTTTAGTGTTTTACTTTTCAAAGCAATTTTTTTCTTATTTTGATTATTGGCTTATGGGTTAATAGTCTTGCTAACTTTGTGGCGTTGACGAGGTAAGGGAGTGTTATGGTTTGGCCAAACCGGAGGACCGCAGACGATATTTTGAACTTCTTTTTTTCTATAAGGTAATAAATAATTTAATAATGTCCCCTGATATATTGGCTGGTTTTAATTTTAAGATACCACCTAGGAATCTCAGGAGGTGTCCACTGTTGTCCTCCGGGTTCTATAACACCCTAACTGGTCAGAATATGCCAATTAGTAGAGTGGTTACTGCTGTTAACAGTTTCCCTGATCTTGATGATTTTGTCACGTCATTTAATGTATTTAGAAATAAGCTAAGAAGTCTGATTTTGTGATAGTAGTATTAAGCCATCTAATGTTTAATATTAAATAATTTATTTGATTGTATCTGTACAAAAAGATGGAACCGTTGAAATAATAAATACATAAATAAATGTCCGTTCAGGTGCGGATTCAAATGGGGGAGAGTCGAATTTAGCTACATTAGGAACGTCCAAGTCATTCCCCCTCTCCTTTGACAACTTGCTACTGTTTTGTATGCAAATTGGGTGGGGGTAATTTCGATCTTTGCTCTTGCGTAATTGCCGCTCGCACTCAAAGAGAGAAGCCGGATCCGTCCCTGTGTAACTTTCAGAGTTACCAAAAGAGTCTTTAGTTTTTTGTCAATAAATTCATGTATATTCAAGGGTGGATCCATGGAGAGGCCATTGAGGTAATGGCCCTCACCAAAATATATACATGTGCTAAAAAAATACTGGAAATCTTATACCTTAGGCATCTTAAATCTGTATATGTATATACATATATATATATATATATATATATATATATATATATATATATATATATATATATATATATATATATATATATATATCCGAAGACAATGGGCAATGAACAGCGTCCAAACGATTCCCATAATACTGTCAACAACTGGAGTGATACCTAAGAACCTGCTGCAGAATATCAACGGACTGGGCCTTAATGAGCACCTATGCAGAAAGCAGTTTTCCTTGCAACCGCGAGAACCGTCCGAAAGTTCGTAGGAAATACAGCAACGTTATCTAGGACCCGATAACATGGAAAGGGTTCCCACAGAGCTTCATGCTTTTGTTGTCTTTGTATGAATGAATAATCCCTGGAGGGAGTGCGAAGTCGTTTGGCTTGTGAATCATAAATAATAATAATAATAGTATATTAACGCATCAAATAAATACAATCCATTTCAAAAGTAAAAAATACAAACACTATTTAAAACAGAATCAGAATTAAAAAACTTACAAATCTAAGTATGCCTTAAAGTGCTTCAAAAGACAAGTATTGACAATTGACAATATTAACTAGTTTTTCAAGAATTGTAAAATTTTTAATTTCAAGACATTAACTGGCAAATGGAAAACATCAATCTCGGTAGAAACTGAATTCATTTCCCTACACATTCGAGAAATAGGACTGTTAATACCATAATTCGTTCGGTGATATATCACCTCAAACAAATTGTGCGCTCTAAAAGCTCTTTGAGGAACCGATAATCCAATATTATTGAGTAGTTCAGGAGAATCAATACAAGAGTTAACAATTTTATAAAGTAGAACGAGGTGAAGCATCACACACAATGGTAGCAACCTCAAAGCATCGGCCGTATCATCATATACAGACCGCTCGTGCTGCATTCTCTGTTTAAAGGCAATGAAACTTAAAAACTTTCTTTGTACTCTTTCCACCTTTTCTTTGTATGTAAAATAATGAGGTGACCAAACCTGGGACGCATATTCTAAGAATGATTGAACTAGAAAGCAGTATATCACTTTAAAACAGTCTACACTATTAAAATTTGTAAGCATTCTCTTCACAAACCCGAGCAACTTCAAACTTTTGTTCACAATCTTATCAATATATGTGTCGAAGCGAAGGGCGATATCAAATGTAACACCCAGATACTTCACACATTCAACACGATTAATCGTGTTGTTATCAAGAAAGTAATCAAAAGTTATCCAATCCTTTTACGATAAAAACTTATAATGCGGCATTGAGGTGCATAAAATTTAATTTACACCATTCAGAGAATCGAGCTAGACCCCGCTGAATGCCCTCGCAGTCGTTGCTACTCCCGACAACCCGAAATATCTTTAAATCATCTGCATAAAGAATACATCTACTGAAAGTTATGATGTCCTCAATATCGTTAATAAAGCAGTTAAAAAGACGCGGGGCAAGGTGAACACCTTGAGGAACACCAGAGGTAACATGTATATCAGATGATTCACAGTAGTTAATTTTTACTCGAAGTACTCTGTTAGGTAACTATTTCTCCATTGCAGAAATGATCTATGTATGCCCAAGCCTTCCAGCTTGTAAATAAGAAGTTGATGGTTAACCTTGTCGAAAGCCTTGCAGAAGTCAGTGTAAATAGCATCCACTTTACAGCTCCCCTTCAAAGCCTCCACCAAGTACTGCTCATAAACAAGCAGATTAGTAGTAGTTGATCGACCTGCCATAAAACCATGCTGTCAGGTCGCTAACACATGCCTAGAAAGAGGGCACACCATCTTACTAAATAGTGAAAATTTCGAAATTCCACGATAATTTTCGACGTTAGCTCTGTCTCCATTCTTATGGATTGGCATAATGTAAGTCGTTTTCCATACTTTTGGAAAAATACCCGTTGATAAAGAGATATTAAAAATCTGAGCCAACAGTGTAGACAAAACTTCCTGACAATTCTTAACAAATATGACTGGTATCCCGTCGGGACCGGTACCCAATTTACTGTTTAAGTGATTTATTGCAGTAAACACGTCCACCGGTTCAACTTGAAGGAATGTAAGGTTTACAGTTTTTATGTAATTAAAAGTACGGGTCTCGCAATGCTCATGCATGTAGACTGTGGTTGAGTCTTCCGCTCTAACATTATTATGTGACATACTACTAAGAAGAGAAAATTTCGTATTCTTGGCATTAACATACTTCCAGAAAAACCTACTATCAGACTTTATAGAGTCTTCAATGCCAGATATATGATTTTGATAATTGTATTTATATGTGTACTTACTTCTAAATATAGAACTGGATGATGAACATCACAACGCGTAATGGGTTCTGTGGAAATGACAACTTTAACATCTGAACTACTGCTAAACACCAAATCTAATATGTTGCCCGAGACATTCGGAAATGAATTCATTTGGTACATATTTAAGTATGCTGACAAATCTGATAAAAGTTCTGATTGTTTATTTAAGTTTCCCATGGGAATCGTCACAAATGCATTATTACTCCACTAGCGACCCGCCCCGGCTTCGTACGGGTGCAATGCTGATACTAAATACACTACAGAAAAACTGTGACTATTTATTTTATTTTTACAACAATTATTACATCGGCCTCCGACGCGCTATTTATAGGCACGCTGCCGCCGCCCCGGTCGGCCAGTACCGCCGCAAGCGCTACTTCCCGCAATTTTAAATGTGTAATATCTTCGAAAATATTCATTTAAATCTTGTGCTGTAAAGGACCATATAGATCTATATTAAATCAACAATGTATTTAAGCTATTTAATTGGATAAGGATTAATGCTGTATTGGTTAAAATCGCTTCAAAATTTGCCATTATTTGTCGTAAAAAGTAAATGACAAAAAAATGTTATTGTGGGATATCCATGAGAGATAGACATATACCATCGCGGAGTTTTCTGTAGACCTTTTCAATGTGTACAAATAATTAGTACATTATTTTGATAAATCTCGTAGGGTTCAGCCTGCGTTTGCAATGTAAGCGGAAAAAAATATGATAATTAACGACATCACATTAGAAACCTCAAAAATAACAGTATTTCTCCACTATTTAATGGATGTTATTATACATATAAACCTTCCTCTTGAATCACTCTATCTATTGAAAAAAACCGCATCAAAATCCGGTGCGTAGTTTTAAAGATTTAAGCATACAAAGGGACATAGGGACAGAGAAAGCGACTTTGTTTTATACTATGTAGTGATAACAAACCTGGCAAGTTGAAATCATCACACATTAAAAAATTATCGCACTTGTACTCCTCCAAAAGACAGTTCACAGATGAACATTACTCCTCGTATACTTCTACTTGTGATAGTGGAGGAATATATATGCAACTCAAAATTAATTTATACCGATTTATGGTGACCATAACAAAAACCTGTTCGACAGTTTTATTTGGTGATTTCAGCTGGTAAGATCAGAGATTTCTTACAGCAATCATAACTCCACCGCCACATTGACTTACACTGGTATCCATTGAACGGTCACATTGATATATGTTATAGTCAAAGAGTTTTAATTTACTATTGTTAATATCATTCTTTAACCATGTCTCAATAAAGAAGAGTATATTGTATTCATCTAGTCTAATGTCTTATTATTTACACTTGTTACATTCTGATAGTATGCCGTTATAACGATCTGATATTCATTCATCTCCCCTGGTTCTGTCTTATCCCGTTTTGGACCTGTGTCTCTATTATAGCTACGACCATTATTAAATACTTGCACTATTGATTCTTGATTCGGAATTTTTGTAAATATTATTATGATCCATGGCTGAATTATTTCCATTGCTGATTTCTATTGTTTTTTCGAAAGGAAATGATAACTCCATCCGGCCAAGTCTTTTCTTCATAAAGGTTGTCGATAAGGTCAACATCCGTACCGATCTTAAAAGCCAAGCTTAAAACTTCAGGTCTCTTTGGTAGTAACTCGGTCGTAAATAAGTGGCCTGAAAAGTTACTCTCTAGATACTGTTTGATATCATCTTCTGTGGTATTAAGATTGACCTTACCGACTGAAAGCCATACACGCCTGGCGGCAGAGGCGAAAGAATTAGAACAATTTGTGCCAGTATCTCTCACCAACTGGGGTCTGACAGGTGCATTTTCAGATCTTCTACTCGAGTGTTGAATAGTGTGGTGGGTAGTTATAAATAAATAAATAAATATTATACTTATGTATTGATTTTTTCCTTTGTAAATGGCTGGTCCGTCAATAAACATTTATTTATTTATTTCTTTGGTTTGAAAAATAACATAAAAATCATATATATTTTATTTTATACAAATATGTACACTATACAAAAAATAAAATTTACTAGTCTAACGGCGGCCACATCAAAGTCACTTCACTCTGTGTTAATTTAGGTATCCACATTAGGTATTCTTCTAATAAATCTAAAAAGTAAATAAAGAAAGACATGTATAATCTGAATACTTATTTAAAAACGCTCCGCTTACTTACATTTTGGCTCCTCCTTCCAGGCGTTTTCTAATTGGGACCGCTCGCTGACACGCCTTTTTAACAACCCTTTTAGTAATTTTTCTGTTCTTGGTTGCAATCTAAATAAATAAAAATCATTTTATTTATTTATTTCATTACAAACTCTACAGAAAATATCTAGTTATAGAGTAGGGAAAGGACCTATTGCTACTATGACTAAATAATAATCTAGTATTTATATAATTTCTAATAACAATTTCTTCAAAGATCTTATGTGTATGTTAAAAATATCAAAATCATCCCTAAATTGATTATATAATTTACACATATTAATAACAGGTGAATTGCTATAATAATTAGTACGAGCTTTATCTGTATAAAATGTTAACGAGTTCCTTGTCCTATATTTAGGTACATACAGTCGTATTAATGCCAATAAATTTGAATCATCAATTTGGTTATGTAATAGTTTAAACAAAAAAATTATGTATGCAACTATTCTACGACATTCCAAACTCCCAAGATTATATCTATTCATGATTTTGTCTTTTGGTATGTGTAACTGATATACTCCAGTTTCTTTAAGATAGATATATCTTAGGAATCTGTTCTGTATTCTTTCAATCATGTTTTTGTGATTCGCATAATATGGATTCCATATTATGGAAGCGTATTCCAATATACTTCGAACATAGGAAATATACAATGTTTTTATACAGTCAACGTTTTCAAACAATCTGCAGTTTCTGATAATAAAACCGTACATTTTTGAAGCTTTAGATGTAACATCCATCAGATGAGGTCTAAAGGATAATTGAGCATCAAAAGTACCTCCAAGGTCCCGCATCTCATCAACCCGGGCCAATGACATTCCATTTATTTTGTATTCATACTTTAAGATATGTCTTTTTCTGTTAAAGCTAAGAACAAAACACTTGCTAATATTAAAGTTCAAACCATTTCCAATTGACCATTCACAGAGTTTATTCAGATTTTCTTGCACTATAAGACAATCACTGTCTTGCTGAACTTTTGAATACAGTTTTAAGTCATCAGCAAACAATAATATATTACAGCCATTAATTTCTTTTGCTAAATTGTTCACATATAAAAGGAATAACATTGGACCAAGGTTGGAACCTTGAGGGATGCCTGAGGAAGGTGAAAAAAAAATTGACATATAGCCTCTAACTACCACCCTTTGTTGTCTATTTTTTAAATATGATAGGAAAAATTTAATTAAGTTATCATAAAATCCAAACTCAGTGTGCAGTTTTTCCATGAGAACAGTATGCGATACTTTATCAAAAGCTTTAGAAAAGTCCGTATATATTACATCAACTTGGGATTTATTATCTAAACTTTCTGATATATATTGCGTGATGTTACATAAATTGGTAATTGTTGACCTTTTATTCATAAAGCCGTGTTGTAGTTCAGTAATTTGAGACATGTTTATAAACGTACTTATATATAATTGACTCAAAGATTTTGCTGGACATGATATCAATGCAATTGGCCTATAATTTTGAATATCGCTTTTGTCTCCTTTTTTAAAAACGGGACAAATTTTAACTTCCTTCCACATATTCGGAAAAGTACTTGTTTTTATTGACATATTAAATAGTATTCTCAAGGGTTCAGCAAGAAAACCAATCATGCCTTTAATAAGAAATGAAGGCATGTTATCAGGACCAGTAGCTCTATTAATTTTAAGTCTTTTGACAGCATCGCACACATCCTCATAGCTAACCTGCTGTATTGAAAGAACTTCATAAATTTCGCATTCATTATAATTCCTATTAGTTTTTAAATTATCTTTTTCATAAACTGAATTAAAAAAGGCTGCGAATGCCTCAGATATAGTCTTGCCATCAGTGTACTCCACACCATTCATATGTAACTTGTTTGGAATGCCAATTGATTCCTTGTTATTTTTAATATCTTGCCAAAAAGACCTCGAATCATCGTTGATATCCATTTGAATCTTGTTAAGATATTTTTCATGTGCTATTTTTATATCACGTTTAAGTTCCTTTCGCAGTTTTACATACTGATTTCTAATTTCTAAGTTACTGGTTCTTTTATAATTTATTCTTAATTTATCTTTATTTTTAATGCCCTTAATAATAGTTTTATAAAACCATACAGGATATTTTTTAAACTATAGTTATTGTAAAAGATAATAAACTAAATTTTATCTTCTTACCTTGCCCAAGTTTTCACCATTACACGCGGTTTACTCAACAAATACTTCGAGTACTTTTCAAGTTTTTTGAATACTTTTCCTTCTAATAAGAATTGAGCAAACCATTTGAAACTATCAACTGAATCTGGATATGGCATTTTTATCCGTGGAAGGGGCCAGGCTTGGGGACCAAACGTGCCTGTTACAGTACAGTAAACTTTGCCTGAAAATATCATCAAAATAAATTAATATTTAAAAAATATAGAACATTTGTGATTAATACCTGTATCCTCATTATAGTATGGTGGAGGCTCGATCGAAGGTTCGGACAGATTACATAGTTCTGGTACATACATTGGTAGCCAATCTGGGTCTATTGCTGTCACTCCTCTCATATAAATTTTGTTGGTCTCATAAATTTCTTGATAAATCTGTTATTAAAAAATATTTTATTAAAAAATTGATCTGACTTCTAAATGAAATTTTTACAAAAAAAATTGAACCGACTTTTAAAAGTGCATTAAAAAGTGAAAAATAACTATAAATTTTTATATGAAATTGAACTTTTTGAAGTCGGAGCCAAGTTATTTCTAAATGAAACAAGTAACTACTAATATGTACATAGTGGTTAACTTATTTACTTAGAAATTACCGTTACGCTTCACTAGTATTTTTATTAGAATAAATGTTTATTTTGTAACAGAAATATCAATTTCGACTATTTGATGCATTTAAAACAATCAATGTATCAAATAATCATTAAATATTCGAAATTCCGTCGATTACAAGTTTAGACGAAAAGTAAATACACACTCTCATTCGTCTCAAGGTACTGTTTGTCTTCGTGTCGCACGGAAGTTAGCGGGGGTAATATTGCGCGGGTGGAAAAATGTGGATGGAAAGTTGGAGATGACATGGTTCGTTGGAAATCAACTCCCAGAAGCATATGAAGATATTGTCATAATATCTGACATTTTAGACAATACTCCAGATTCAGGCATGTTTTCTTTTTAAAATACTAATAATATCATGAAATAAATTAAATATTGTTAAATATCATAACCATGTCTGATTACAGATACGCAAGATGTAGATGAAAATGACCAAAGTGATTTTTTTTTCTCATTCAACATTCTTCTCATAAATACATGATAAAATTGTACATGTATATATTTTTCTATGACCATTATATATTATTTGTTGTTCATTGAAATTATTCGGTTCAATAATAAAAAAAAAATAGACTGTCAGAGATATAAAAAATTCCTCCACACAATTGTCAGATTATAGGTCTACACGATAAGGACATCATGCTGAACCGACTGTATATAAATTTAACGCGCTTGAGTATTTCAAGGTCAGGTTTTTTTTACACTTTCAAAAATCGGCTATGAGTTCTAGTTGCGTCAAAATCGTCAGTCTTTCTAATATGATATCTTTAAGGGTTCACTTAACATTCTCCCTGAATATCTGATGCGTTCGAATAACTTTTTTTTTTAATTTTTTCCACTCCTTCGTGTGGCTACCCCCATCTAGCAAGCCGTCAGATTAACATCCCTCCATTACCAGAAACAGGTTGCGCGTATACATTGTTAATGTCGGACGCGCTTGAGTATGTCTTTGTGACTGATTATTTTTACATTTTTGAAAACTTATACTCGCTTCCCCCACCAGTATTGGGGCATACATCATATAAACTTTTTTTCTATTTAGCATCTAATCTTTACAATCCAATAGGTCCTGACAACGCTCGAGTAACTACTCATTTAGCCTCTTGGGCTCCCCTACTATTCTTTTTATTTTATTTTTAAAGCGTTGAACCACAGAACGTTTTTCGAATTTATTTGCATGATTTTAAAGTTTCAGTCTGCGATTTTTATTTTTAATATCAAATCCGTGCTTTCGACCCACTGTGTTTTGACGACCCGAAACCAGCGAAAAGTCCTTGCCCGAAACCATTTTTGCTGGAAACCAGGAAGCAAGCTACGATACAACAGTATGCTTTATTTCGGTTCTTTAACAAAGCTAAACGGGTTGTCCGTCTCTTTCTGTTACATTTCCATTATTTAGAGGTTCTGTTTTGGATTTTCCACACCTATATATATATATATATATATATATATATATATATATATATATATATATATATATATATATATAGGCAATTAATTTTAGATTCGTGGTGTACGACCTCAAAACCTGCCCCAAATCAATTCTGGAGAAATTCGGACAAAATTAATTTTTTTATCCGTGACATTATCGGCGTCAACTTGGATTTTACTGAACCAAATTCGGTCAAAAAAATATGGGACCACCGCAGCAACTTCCTGAACATAACGCAAAAAAGTACATTCAAATCAGTGCCATCTTACCACAAATTCGGGCAAAGTGCTTCTAAGTACGGACGCGTGATGCAAAAACACTGGTTCCTCCATGTTATTCGCCTTGTAAGCATATTTGAATTTAGCTCTATCTTCACCACCTTTTACTTCATCCATCGCTATTTTTCTAGCAATCTGATCGCCCATGCCACATAAGAGAATTTGTCTTAGAAGTTTTGCCTAAAAACAATTTTTTAATACAACAAATTAAAAAGAAACACAACCTGAATAAAGTAATTTTTACTGACCTGGAGGTCGGTTGGGGGTACCATCTTTGGATCCACCACTGCTTCTACTCCGCGAATATTTTTCTTAATTTCCGAAGTCAACTGCAGTCTTAATTTTCTATGAAAAAAAAATATATGAAAATCAGATCATTTTATTGTCATCAATAATTTTTTTTTACCTTATCTCTATCACAGCCTTATGCCTTAATCCATTATTCTCACAAAACTCTTCCAATTTTCCCTGACTATGAGCATATTCTGCTCCTCCTACAGCCTTTAGCAAGACGCAATTGTCACCCAGTAACAATGAGTTACCGTGTCCCGCCCAGCGCCTTCTAAGCGCCGCCCACTTTTGCCTTATTGTTTTCAACTCTTCGGACGTTGTCGTCCTAATAGGCGTCTATAAAAAAATTGAATATTTAATCAAGGGCATTTCTAATCGAAGCATGTGACTTACCTCCAGTAACACTTCTTGAACGTTCAATGCGGCAACAAGGCAAATAGTGTAAGGTAACAAATCCTGTTGATGACTCAAAGCCAACATTTTCCCATATCGCGGCGACACTGGAAATTTCGATATGGCCTTGCCGAGCGGAGTGACTTTACCTTTTTTTAGCGCGCCTAAAAAATGTGGAGATTAAGAAGTTGTTCGAACAGAACTAATTTTTTATTTACCTAAAATTTCCAATCTTCGTTCGGCCGTTTTCAGTTGTAACAGGTCAGGGGCAGTTGGAAATGGGAAATTAACAATTTTGTCGAGATGCATGCATTTCATTTGCAAATATAAATCGTCAACCGGTTTTTGTTGTATTTCTGGTACGCTGAATTCTTCGAACACGTCGTTAAATACTGCACTGGAATATAATCTGAAAACGGAAAATGAAGTAAAAGAGAAATAAAAATGTTTTGTTCACACCCCGTATGTTAATCCACGCCCACATCATTTTAATTATTTCAAAAATCCACGCCTACATTTTGTAAACGCCTCCCATTTTTGTTATGAAACGCCTTCTTTAATAGTATAGGGTGAGTCCATACGATAAGAAAAATTTGAGCGTAGGCATATGACGCGCTTTTGTGCTAAAAATGTATCGTCCACACGGGACTTTTCGTTATGCGGTTATAAGGGGTATGGTTTTTTGTCTTAACTTTTATCAGGATTTTTGTGTATATTTTATCTAAAAATTAAAAAGAAGCAAAATAAAACATTAATTGCGGCAGTATCTTAATCTAAAAGTTACAAAATGTAAGGAGAATATTTATATAATCTTTATTAAAAAAACGGGAAAGTCGTCGCTACTGGGTCCGGTCTGTTTTTAAGCAAAACATTGGAGGAAAGCTTGGACATACTAATAATTTAATTCAAGAAATGTGAGAAAATTATCCTGATTTTTTAAAAATATTGTCCTGTTACTTTTGGTGAATTTGAAGAGCTCTTCGCTGTTGTTAGGAAACACGATATGGAAATGTGTACAGCTATACCCTTATTACTAGGTTGGAAATAACATTGTGGCATTTAGCTGATGAAATCAGCATGTGAAAGCAACAGTGCGAATACCGAGTCGGTAAACAGTGTTTCTGAAATTATTCAGGTTACTTGTGCGGTAATATGGGACTCTTTAAAAGAAGTTTTATTTCCAAAGTTTACCATTTCTATCTGGTAAAGAATTGCGAAGGAGTTCAAAGACGAGAATTTCAATATAACAATGTAATTGTAACAATCATTTTAATAATTACAATTGTTTGTAGTTTTTAAAAGAAAACATTACATATGATACCAACTGGATTTATGTTATTAAATTTCCATCAATGTTAAATTATACTTTTTAATTGTTTATAATAGGTTTATATAAAGTTTGCGAAGGGTAGGGGTTACCAGACGACAGGAATTTTCCTGACATGTCTGAAATTTTAGTCCCCTGTTAGAGAAACAGGAAAAAACTACAATTGTCAGTATTTTTTTGAAATTAAAAGAGGAAAATATCAGTAATAAAAAATATTTATTAATCACTCTAGTAAGAAAAAATAAATTAATTAAACGTTAACAAAATGAGTGAATTGTTAATTTAGTATATTAATAAATTTAGTTTCGTACTTTTTATTGTTTGATGTTTCTTTCGGCAATTGCTGGTCTTATATAACCATTTCATGACATTCTTTACATGATATGTTCTTTAAGTTAAATTGTGTCTATAGTAAAACCTTAACAGAATATAAACCAACTATTACTACAAATTATTAATCATTAAATTACTATATATAAATATTTTTAAGTTACGCCTTTGGATTAATAGATAATTATAGTCTAATATTTAATACTCTCTTAAGAAGAAGTTATATCTTAAGTAAATTAATATTCTAATATGCTCAAACAAAAGCATGCCTTAATCTCTGAAGCTCTAAAACTTTACTTTTTACAGAGACCATTAGCTTTGTTCATATTGTCATCGTCCCATAAATTCACACTTTTTCATTTCAGTAATCATGTAAATAAATAGTTATGTAATATTTGTTAGTACGCCTATGACTATAAAATAATAATCTAGATACAGAAATAGAATACAACTAGGACATGAATATAGAGAAAGGGGGAACGAAAATTAAAAAACTACAGTAGTGATATTAAATTAATAAGTAAGAATAAAAACTGTTGTTACTTCATGATTTAGTGAACATTTTAGTAAAATATTAAAAGTAATATTAGAAAATTTATTTGAATTCATCGAAACCAGTGATAAGCCAAAAGCAGAACTAGCAAAGTTATAACATTGGTAGCAGCGAAAAGCAAAGCTTATAACAATATAAACAGCCTATTTCTCTCCTTAGTCCACTACGCTCCCATTAATGAGAACACTGGCTCGGTATTCGTATTTGGTGCTTCGATTGCAAATCTTTTGAAAATCTCACTGCCTTAACAAACCACATAGAACATTCAGATAAAATGTCCGGATATTTACTGAAAAGTCAGGGATATTGTCAGGAAATTTCATTATCTGATCTGGTAGCCATAGCTAAGGGCATGTCTGTGTATTAGCGTCTCGATATCAGAGATTGTCGTTAAATAGAAATTGTATTAAATAACGGCCTTTATTTCATAAGCGTTAATTTATATAACGAACAACTGTATTATTGCAAATGTTATAGAATTAATAAAAAAAATGAACAAGAATTGTTTTTTTTTGAGGACTAAGCAGTAATGATCTTCAGCAACAAGCATTTTTAATAAATTAAAACAATTTAACATGGTTCATAAATATCCATTATCTTAAAACTCACAAAATAAATCTTCGGTCTTTGTCTTTTTTTAAATTTAACGAATCACAATGCTTGAAATTTGACATATGTCTTATTACGCTACGCTTACGCCCAAATTTTTCTTATCGTGTGGACCGACTCTTAGTCTGTCGATTTTTTAACTCCGCCCTTTAATTGTTAACCTTGACTACTCACCTGTAACAGTGGCCAGGTCCAGTACGTCCCGCCCTACCGGCTCTCTGATTGGCTGACGCTTTACTGGTCCAGTGTACTACATAACTAGTAAGTCCCGTTACTTTGTCATAGAGTTTAATCTATTGGAAATAAAGTTACATCTATACAGGGCGGTTCTCCGGGAACTTTATCAATCGATTGTGGGATAACTATCATTAGGAGAAATTTGAAAATTTGACAATGTACAGTTATATCGGAAGTAGATGTCAACTCGCTTATTTTAAATAGAACATCCTATATATTATTGGATTTTTGATTTCTACGTAAAACTCTAGACATATTTCATGTATAATGTTATATACTTAAGTCTCACCGTTTTGGACATATTTAAATTTTTATGTCAAAAATGACGTTTGCAGACCAAAACTTAACTATAAATTTTTCCTATAAGAAAGTCTTTATTATTTAATTTGGGTAGTTTTCTCGTAGACGAAGATCGACTTTAGTGGTCTTTTTATGATATTTTGAAAATTATTAGTACAGGGTGGTCAAAAAAGAAGAATAAATATTATATTTAAAGTCAATTTTTTCAAATAGAAAGCACCTATTTTTATATCAAGCATTAAAAATAAGAGTAACTTTGTATAAAGTTGTCTTTTCCAAAAATTTGTAGTTTTCAAAATATTGGCAATTTAACATTTTTCTATTGTAAAAGTGCTATACGGCTTTTAAGTTTTGTTATTAGTTGGCCATGACGGAGAGGCGTGGCTAAAATAAAACAATCGAACTCTACAGAATTGCCACTATTTCTTGCTATTTGACATTCCTTAATAATAATCGTGCTGGGGCGATTAAATTACACGCACAAAGATTATTTAAACTTATTTATTATTTATGGAGAATGTTATAGAGTTATTTCAAGACCATGCGATACATTCGGGATCCGATATCCGCAGAAACAGAAACCAATACAACCAACTATTAAAAGGATTATAGAAAACTTCAAACACTTTGGATCCATAAAAGCAAAAAGAAATAGAAATAAACCAGTTGTTAATAATGAAAATATTGAAACTACAATTTTAGGATATTTCACCGCATATCTGACAATATCTACAAGGCAAGTAGCATGAGAGTCTGGATTATCTCAAACATAAGTTTAAGAATTTTATGGAAACACAATTTTCATCCCTATGTATATTCCATAGTACAACATTTAAAAGCCACTGATTTTCCACGAAGAGTAAAGTTCTGTCAATTTATTTTACTTCGGTCACAAGAAAATGCTGTTTATTAGATATTTTTTGGTCGGACGAAGCCAAATTCACAAAAAATGGATTGTTTAATCGACGCAATTCCCACTACGAGAGCGACTAAAACGTATATTCATTTAGAGAATTAAATTTTCAAGAGTCTTGGCAGTTTAACGTGTATAGTGCTATAAGAAATGACGGCGTCGTCGCCCTAGAATTCTACTAAGATAATCTAGATGGTAAGTTAGCCTTTTTTGAAGACTTCTAGATACAAAATACGTTTTTTAACTTACAGGTGAGCGTTACCTCGACATCTTGAGAAATTTAGAAGTGAACTATTTAGATAACTTGCTGCTGGCTGATCATAGAATTCCATTTTATCAACATGATGGGGCGCCTGCACATAATAGTAATTTAGTTAACAATCAACTACAAAATTTGTTTTATGATCACTGGATAGCCACGAATGGGCCACATCTTTGACCACCTCGCTCCCCCGACCTAATAGTACTTGATTTTTTATTTGGGAGACAATCAAAAATAAAGTAAACAACACCACATTAAACACTATGGAAGATTGCATGCAGCGCGTCAAAATAGCGTTTGAAGAACTTAATCTTCAGTCAATAAGAAGAGCCACTCATGATGAGTTCCTACTTAAGGGCGAAAAATATTTGGAAGTTCAACGGCGTCAAATTTTTATAACTTTATTTTATTAACAACTGGTTTATTTCTATTTTTTTTAGCTTTTATAGATCAAAAGTTCTTGAAGTTTTTTATAATCTTTTTAACAGTTGGTAATGTTGGTTTCTGTTTCTTCGGATATCGGATCGCGAATGTTCTTGAAATAACTCGATCACATTCTCCATAGATAATAAATACGTTTAAATAATCTTGATGCGTGTAATTTAATCGCCCCGGCACGATTAATATTAATGAATGTCAAATGGCAAGAAATAGTGACAATTCTGCAAGGTTCGATTGTTTTATTTTCGCCAAGCCTTGCCGTCATGGCCAACTAATAACAAAACTTAAAAGCTGTATAGCATTTTTACAATAGAAAAATGTCGAATTATCAATATTTTGAAAACTACAAATTTTTGGAATAGACAACCTTATACAAAGTTACCCTTATTTTTAATGCTTAATATGACAAAATTATAAAAATAGGTGTTTTCTATTTGAAAAAATTAACCTTTGATGATTTTTTAAATATAATTTTTATTCTTCTTTTTTGATCACTCTGTACTAATAATTCTGAAAATATCATAAAATGACTACTAAAGTCGGATCTTCACCTACAAGAAAACTAACCCATATTAAATAATGAAGACATTCTTATAAAAAAAAATATGGTTAAGTTTTGGTCCGCAAAGGTCATTTCTGACATAAAAATTTTAATATGCCCAAAAAGGTGAGACTTAAATATAGAACATTATACATGAAATATGTCTAGACTAGGGTGTTCCATTTAAAATAAGCAAGTTGACATTTACTTCCGGTATAATCGGAAGTGCCGCTATCTTGAAAATATTTCTTTCAATCACCCATGCCCGTTAGTACACTGTTAAATTTTCAGATTCTTCCTAATTAAAGTTTCCCCACAATCGATCCATAAAGTTCCCGGAGAATCACTCTATATATTGGTTTATTTTAATAATAAAAATTTTTGAAAATATGTATAATTGCAAAATACCTTGGATTTTCCGCTATCAATTACATATTTGATGTTGGGGATGGTCAATGATGTTTCGGAAACGTTCGTACTAACTATACACAGCCGGCAGCCGTTCGGCGGGGGTCGAAATACCTTTAAAATATATTAATTTAAGAAAAAACGCTTTTATTCGAGGATGGTTCGATAAGTTCTCGGCCTGATAAAGAAAACAAAACATTTTTGAATATGTTTTTATTTATTTTTCAACATAGTCCCCTTGTATTTCAATATATTTAGACCAACGATGTTCTAACATTTTAATACCCGTAGTATAATGCGAATTGTCTAACTCTGCAAAATAAGCGGTTGTCGCTGCTCTGACCTTGTTATTTGAAGGGAATTTTCGTCCAGCGAGCCATTTTTTCAAATTTGGGAAGAAAAAGTAATTGCTGGGAGCTAGATCCAGCGAATATGGCGCACGTGGAAGCACTTCGAAACGTAGGTCATGGAGTTTTGCAGCAACAACCATAGATTTGTGTGCAGGCGCGTTACCCTGAGAGCACTTTTTTTTTTGGCAAGATGTGTACGTTTAGCCTTAATCACATGCTGCAGACGGTTCAGTAGTGAAGCGTAATACTCCTCGGTAATGGTCTTGCCTTGTTCTAAATAGTCTATAAGCACCAAGACATGTGAATCGCAAAAAATTGTTGCCATGACTTTTCCCGCAGACGGAACCATTTTTGCATTTTTTGGCGCACTTTCACCTGCCCCCACCCACTGTTTAGACTGCTGCTTTGTCTCTGGCGTGTAACGGTGAATCCATGTTTCATCTACAGTTATAAAACATCGAAAAAACTCAGCAGGATTGCGTCTGAATAGGTCTCAACACTCTTGTGAAGTGTTCATTCGAAGGCGTTTTTGGTCGACTGTTAACAAACGCGGCATCCAACGCGCAGAAAGCTTTTTCATGCCAAGAACATCATTAAAAATGTAGTGGACACGATCCATTGAGATGTTTGCTATACCAGCAAGCTCTCGTACGTTCAGTCGGCGGTCATGAAGTATGACAATGTGAATTTTTGTGACAATTTCGTCAGTTGTAGCGGTTTTTAGACGTCCCGAGCGCTCATCATCTTGAATTGATGTATGACCACGATTAAATTCAGCAGCTCATTTTTTTACTGTCGAAAACGAAGGAGAAGAATCCTTTAAAGTTGAATCTATCTCATTTTTAATGTCCGTAGGAGTTAAGCCCTTTAAAACAATGGACTTTATAACCGCTCGAACTTCAATTTTATCCATCTTTCACAAAATATCGAACCTTAGGTGTTCACTCACACAAGCAACTGAACGCAAATATCTGAAACTCCGCAGGGCAAAAATAATGCTTACAAAATATTATAGTTATTTAATCCTACTAGCACCCTCTCTGTTTCAGGCCGAGAACTTATCAAACCATCCTCGTACATTAAAATGAAAAACTAAATTAGGTCACACTCAATACCTTCTGCTGCTTATGTGTTGGCAACATTGAATATAAAGGTAATGTCCATAAAGGTTGGGCATTTTGAAATATTGTGACGTCATCAATGTCGTCTTCTTCCGAGGATAGATCGTCGCCATCTTCTAGGTCCGAGACAGTTTCAGTGTCGTTTAAAAGGCTGTAGTCGTCCAAGTTTATTTCCGGGATGATTTTTAGTTTTGGTTTTCTTTTTCTGCGACTTCTTTTGGTAACTAAATAAATATAATTAATTTTAAGTTATGGTCAACTAGTAATTTTTATAAAAAAAAATTGAACCGATTTCTAAAATGGCGCTAAAAAGCGAAAAATAACAATATACATTTTTTTTATGAAACTGAACTTTTTGAAGTTGGTGCCAGATTAATACCTGACAAAATGTGATTAACATAAATTACTTTATTCGATTTTTAGTTTTGAACTGAATTAAATTTCTAAGGCTGCAAAAAGTGCCTATTTTAACCTAAACTAAACAACAAAAATTCTTTAAAAAATCAAAATTTCAGTAAGAAATAAAGAAATGTTGCTCTCTAATTAGAGCCATTAAAGAAGCGGAAAAGCAACACTGCAAACAAAATAACGAAAAACAACAGAAGCTCACTCAAAGTACGAAAAATATTATATCCTTAAGAAGAGAAATGTTAAAACAAAACAACAGTAACTTTGAAGACCTGAGACAGTTGAAAAAAAATCTAAAGAAATTAGGAAAGATATAAGAAAATTCAATACAGAAAGGATAAGGCAAACTATAGAAGAGAACAAAAATATGAAGGTGCTGAGGAGAAAACTGTCAAATGGAAAAAGAAATATTTTTGAACTAAAAGACAACCAAGGAGTAGCAACAACAATCTGGCGTCTTTTCTGCAGTTTACAGCGGATGCTGTGGATGCGGGCGGCCAGGTCGATGTGGTGTTTATCGACTTCTCAAAGGCCTTTGACAAGATGAGCCATAGTTTGATTCTGGCAAAGCTTGCGAAGTTTGGTTTTACTGATCAATTTGTGCGGTTTTTTAAATCATATTTATTTAATAGGTCTCAGTATGTCCAATATAATGGCTTTCAATCAGTGTTTTGCGGCCTTTTCGGGAGTACCTCAGGGCTCAAATTTGGGGCCTCTCTTGTTTTAAATTTTTATAAACGATATCGCTGAATCAATTGATGTTGAATTCCTACTGTTTGCTGATGATTTAAAAATGTACGTCCAAGTTCAGTCGAAGGAGAATTGTGATAGATTGCAAAACAGTGTTAATGCAATCCAGAGGTGGTGTGTGAGTAATCAATTGTTATTGAATGTGAGCAAATGTTCAGTGATGTCTATAACTCGTAAAATATCTCCAATTCTATATAGTTATCAAATAAATAATGACCTACTTAAAAGAGTTGATGCAGCTAAGGATTTGGGTGTTGTATTGGAATCTAAACTTAACGTTAACCTTCATTATAGCAGAATAGTGTCTGAAGCTAATCAAATGATGGGTTTAATTATTAGAAACTGTAGATCATTTAAGAATATTGAAAGCCTAAAATTATTGTTTATAGCATTAGTAAGAAGTAAACTTGAATACTGTTCACTTGTTTGGGCTCCAATTTATAATATGTTTTGGCTATGGAGAATGTTCAGCGCAAGTTTATGAAGTATTTGTGGTTGAAAACTGAGGGAGTGTACCCACCAGTCGGGATAGACAATCGACTGTTGCTGGATAAATTTAGTTTGCAAAGTCTTGAAATGAGACGAAACTTACATTCAGTTTTATTTTTATACAAGCTAGTCAACGACCAGATTGTTTGTCCTCAGCTTTTGGGCGAGCTAAATTTTAATGTGCCACGATTGACGAGCAGGCATGGTGTATACTTTTATTTAAGGATACCTAGGACTAATGTATATTGTATGTCGCCAATATATCGAATGTGTTCTGTGTTTAATAGGGTGTCGCAATCGTGTGATCTGAGTATGAGTTATACTCAGTTTTTACGTTCCTGTTCAGTATTATTGTAGTTCTGGGACTGTTATTGTGATATTATTGCTGTTATTTTGTAATAAGTACGTTTTTTTTTTGTGTTATATTTTATTACGTGACATTATAATATTATTTTTGTTATTTTGTAATAGATGTTTTTTTTTTGTTTGTTATATTTTATTACGGCCCTATTAATTATTGTTGTTGGGCTTTGATGTTGATAAATAAAAGAAAATAGAGAAAAAGTGCTAAGAATAACAGAAAACTTCTACAGTGAACTATACACAAGTAATCATCAACAAATACACGGCAATCAACATCTCTGCATCAAGATAATTAACCAACGATTAGAGGATATTCCGGAAATAATTCTAGAGATCAGAAACTCGTTGAGGGAAATGAAAAATAACAAAGTTCCGGGCGAGGACGGCATAGTGATAGAGGCTGTAAAACTTGGGGGAGAAACGGTACTAAAATGGATTAAAGATTTATTTAATCTATGCCTTAAAAATGGAATAATCCCGTTGCAATGGCACAACGCCATAATAATACTTCTCCATAAAAAACGCGATATCACCGAACTTAAGAATTATAGACCGATAAGCCTTCTTTGTCACTTGTATAAGCTATTTACAAAAATCATTGCCAAACATCTGGAAGGTAAAGTAGACTTTTATCAATCAAGAGAATAGGCCAGCTTTAGGAAAGGTTATGAAACAAATGACCATCTTCAAGCAATTAAAGTCCTGATAGAAAAGTCTGTGGAATACAATAGACCCTAAGCTTTGGTATTGATAGATTTTCATAAAGCGTTCGACACGATGGAACTAACATCAATAATAGCAGCACTGGAACAGTGTAGAATAGATTACAGATATACAAGGTTTATAAAGGGTGTTTTTTTTTATAGAGGTATAGAACTTTAAGTTGGCAACACTTTTTTAACTGGCGGCCATTTTGTTAGCTGTCAAGTGATTTATGTTTAGTTTGGTTTGGCATTTCAACATGAATAGACTGACGCCTGAACAACGCTTCCAAATTGTGCAAATTTATTTTGAAAATCATGGTTCTGTTCGAAATACGTATCGCGCACTACGTCCATTTTACGGTCAACATAATCGTCCATCAGAGCAATTAATTCGATTAACTATGGAACGTTTTCGCACCACGTTTACTTTAAATGATAATACGCATCCACAGAGACGTCGTACAGTGCGTACAGAAGAAGTCATTGCTGCTGTAGAGCGTAGCGTAGAGGAAGACTCGAATCAGTCTATCCGCCGTCGTGCACAGAAATTGGATATGTGTCCATTCACTTTATGGAAGATTTTGCGGAAAGATCTTGGTTTGCCTGCTCGTGCAAGAATTGAAGCCACACGATCACCTAGCAAGGCGTAGATTCGGTGAATGGGCCCAAAAACAAGATTGCCGTTGATCCCGATTTTCATAAGCGAATTTTGTTTAGCGATGAAGCTCACTTTTGTTTGAATGGATACGTCAATAAACAAAACTTCCGTATTTGGAGTGATGATAATCTTCAAGTATATGTTGAGACACCGTTACATCCAGAAAAACTGACTGTTTGGTGTGCTTTATGGGCTGGTGGAATCATTGGTCCGTACTTCTTTAAAAACGATGCTGGTCAGAACGTTACAGTCAATGGTGACCGCTATAGAGCCATGATTACTGACTTTTTCGTTCATCAATTGAACAATCATGATGTGCAGGAGCTGTGGTTTCAACAAGACGGCGCAACATGTCACACAGCTCGTGCCACAATTGATTTATTGAAGGAAACGTTTGGTAACCGCATAGTTTCACGTAAATTGGTCTCCAAGATCGTGCGACTTAACGCCGCTAGACTATTTTCTGTGGGGATATGTGAAGTCGCTAGTCTACACCGATTGATCACTTGGACGACAACATTCGCCGCGTTATTGTCGATATACGGTCACAAATGTTGGAAAAAGTCATCGAAAATTGGACCTCCAGATTAGACTACGTCCGAGCCAGCGGTGGCGGTCATATGCCAGAAGTCATATTTAAATTATAAAGCCAGAAGGTTATCTTTCGAATAAAGTAAATTTCATGTCAATTTAAAAAATTCATTTTTGTTTTATTCCATTTAAAAGTTCTATACCTCTATAAAAAACACTCTTTAGAATACATATACAGTAATACCACCACAGCTGTAAAACTTCACGAAACAACATGTAAAATTAAAGTGAGCAGAGGAGTTCGATAAGGGGACACCATTTCGCCTAAACTTTTCAGAGCCGTCCTCGAATACGCAATGAAATCCCTGCTCTGCGAGAATAGAGGCATCAATATCGATGGCGAAAGGCTAACACACCTTAGATTCGCAGATGACATCGTTCTTATCACAGATAACATCGACGATGAAAAACAGATGCTTGAGGAAATAGTACAGGCCTCATTAAAAGTAGGTCTCCGAATAAATGCAAGTAGAACTCAAATAATGACAAATTTAGTGCTTGCACAAAGCATCAGAATAGGCAACTACGAGATAAAAGAACGTATATGTACAAATACCTCTGGCACGAACACAAACTTGAGATATAAAACTGGACTGCTCGTGTTCCATATCTCCCTTATAAAAAAAAATGACCCCACCGTGCTCCGTGCCATTTGGTGCAAATAATTGCTTTGGCAACAATGAATTCCCTAAGTTTTTATGATATTGGTGAAAGTGTATTTATGACATTGACTGAATAGTTTTCATTTTGATAAAAATTTATTTTTGATTTTGCTGTTTTATTTTATCACATTTTATGTAACGTTTTACTGAAAATTTCAAACAGGAATGTGAACTTTAAGGTTTTTTTTTTGTATTTTAAAAAATGTGATTCTTCATCGTAAGACGTGCAAATACCTCATCGGGTAAATTGGAATTTATTTAATTGGTAAGTTATAAAGCATTCGATAATAATTATATAAAATTTTATCTTAGAATCAAATTGTAAATCTAAGGGTAACACGTTTAATCTTATGGATATGATATATGATATATGATAATTATTAAATGCTATCAATATTTTAGTTTTCTAAGAGAAAAGAAGGAAAAAATTCGTAAAGAGTGAAATGATAGGAAAATGACGTTTTTTTTGAAAAAATTTTGATACATACCCCCTTTTTCGAGGTCGTAGAACACGATTCTGACCTCGGTTTTCCATAATTTTTCCTCAATTTTGCGGAAAACAGGGAAAATAACTTTTCACTTTAGGTTCAATTTTTTTCACTAAATCGTTAAACTTTTGTTATAACAACGAATTCCACAGTGATAGAAGCTTTTGCATTATACAAAAATTCAAAAATATGCACTTTTTTTATCGAAAAAATCCGAAAAATTACCACGACAAAAATCACAACAAAATCAAAAGAAAACGCCGGTACTCAAAAATAATAGTTAGCATAGTTCGCTAAAGATGGCGTACTGTTGAAGTCGGCGATGTTGCCAGATTGCAAAAACGATTTTTTTAAATAATCTCTTTCTGTTTGAATTGGAAAGAAAAGGTTCCAAAAGGAATGTTTTCCTTTCCTTTGATTATTGAAGAACTATTAATTACTCTTATGTCTATGTCTTCGATGTGCGATTTTGACTGTAAATAATAAAGGTTTTAAGGATTATAGTTGCTTTTGTTTGTCTCCCTCCAAATACCAGTACTTTGATGTGCGATTTTGACTCTAAATATTAAAGGTTTTAAGGATTATAGTTGCTTTTGTTTGTTTCCCTCCAACTGCCAGTAGTTTTAAACGGATAATATGAATTGATCATATTACTTATGTCCGTTAGCAGAAAGTGTTGAGTGGCAGAGCTTGTCCCGCCTCCACGAGGTTTCTGCTGGACAATGACATTTTTTAATTATTAAATTTAGGTCAATTTAGGTCAGTTCAGGTTAGTTTAGGTTAGTTCAGGTTAATTTCAGTTTTTTAAAGTAACCAAGACTAATGTTAACCTGTACTTACCAGAACTAACCAAAAATTTTGGAAGGTTAAGATTCATTGTACCCCTTTTTATACGTTACAAACATTAAACTAAGTTGTTAACTGTAATGGGTAAATTTTAAAGTTTATACCAGGAAACTTTAAATCTAGGTTAATTTAGATTAGTTCAGGTTAGTTTCTGTTTTCCAAATTAACCAAAATCAAGTTAAACCTGAACCAACCTATCTTAACCAAAACCAACCAATAATTTTGAAGGGTTAAGATTATTTTTACTTAGAAACTGTTCTGAATATTAAAAAAAATTAAACCATGTTGTTGACTGAGAAAAACAGATGTTATAGTTTATATTATGAAGAAATTTTAAATCTGGCAACGTTGCACCTTTTTACGTGATTCGGCGGCCAGTTTAGATAGTCTGACCGTCGATGACGTTTTCGAGACGTGTTTTTGATTTTTCACTGAAAATATAAGTTTTTCTAAATTGGTTTGCTAAAATTTGTGCAAAAATAATTGAAATATATTACGTACAATATTTTTTAACTAGTTCCATTGAAAATGAAGACGTAAATTAGGTTTTTAATTGAAAAGAAAGTGCTTTGTGAAGTGACGCTTTTCTTTTTTTGTTTTCTGGGAAAGTGAGGAAAAACAGTGAAAAATCAAGGCCAGAATTGTGTTCTAGGACCTCGAAATAGGGGGTGAGTATCGAAATTTTTTCAAAAAAACATAATTTTCATGCTTTTCACGCTTTGCAAATTTTTACCGAAAAGAATCTTCAAATTCAAGAGCTGAAGCAAATTGGTCATGATCATAATTCTCTTATACATCAGATAAGTAACTGTTCAGAGCATATTTCTGGAAATTGTTTTATACAAGAAGATGAGCAAAAAGTTTGTGTTGTGCTTCTTACAAATAAACTGTCTGAAAAAAAACTACGAAGCACTGTTTGATGTAAACATCTTGAAGCAACTAAACTTGGACTTAATAACATACACTGGCTCTACAAAAAAAAAGTCCTGAATTAGGTGTGCATTAACCAACAACAATATCGTTTTACCATAAAGTTAATGTTCCGCTGACATATAAAGCTGAATATCGAAACTGGTATGGTGTTAAAATTTAAAATGATTATTTGTTTAAAAACCAATATGCCATATTAAAATAGAAATAAATGATTGGATATAATATGAAATTTTTCTTTTATGTATTTGTTTTGTCTAAAAATAAAATAATAACCTTTTGTTTGAATATGTTATCAATTAATAAAACAAAAATTCTTGATTTTAGCTCAGATAGGAAATTTGTGTCATGAAAATCCTTTGTCAAAGTAGTGAGAAGCTGCGATTGATTACCATTTCAAAAATTCAACTCTAGGAAAGGTCAATTCCAGGTCCTTAGACAGTTAAGTAAATTGAAAGTTTGACCTAGTGTAAAAATTAAAAGTAGCTAGTAAATCTTTATGTATATATTTAGATTAAAAATGATTGTATTAACGTAAGAATTCTCTTGTATTTACAAGCTTCTTTATATTTAAAGTATCTTAATAAATATTGTTTTGTTTACAATTAAATATAAACTGCTTTAACACTATCCCCTTTAGAGTTTAATTTTTTTTTTATATAAAAATGGTTTAGTACATAATGTTACTTTACTTCATTTAAATTAAAGCTCCGTTTTTATGAAGGAAATGTCAACATTATTATGAATGTTGTTAACCCTATATAAATACCTAACATATCAGTTCCCTAAAAGCATCGAGGAGAAAATAATTTTAACAAAGACCTAATCGAAGCTATTTTTAAATAATGAAACTATCTTACTTTGCAATAGATTATGTGGACATTTCGATACCTTACATTAAACAATATACTATATTAATTCATGATATAAAATTTTTAAAAATAAATGTCTTAATACTTTTTTTCGTTAACTTCTTATACTCTACGTCCGAAAAAGGATGTTTCTAAAACAGATATTTCACAAAAAAATTAGTCTGGATTTGTTTTTGGCGCATATTTTACATTTTAGCTATTTTGCTAAATAACAGTTTTATTGTAAAAAATAAAATATGTAAACAGTCATAGAAAAAGCATTTTCATTTATTTATAACAACTGACATTTCATGCTTATCTAAAAATAATAAAATTGTTTCATATTTACGCTGTTCCAAAGAAGTTAAAAAAATTTGCTTTATTGGGGTTGCTTTAAACAGAAAAATTATAATTTTGAGGAAATTAAAAGTAGAAATTCAAGTTAAATATTGTTTTACAGAAACAATTATCCTGGGCTGCGATTTTATAACTAACTAACAGGTTTAGACAATAACTATCTCTTTCTATACTATATCTAAAACAATAAATCGCTCTTCCTTGTTTTACTTGACAGGGTAATTGAGTATATTCAATAAAAAAAAACCAGGGCTGCGATTCTATAAGAGTAAAGGGAAAGAGGATGTCATAATAAGGATCTTCTATCTTTGTTCAGTCTATATTAACACATAAGTATATCACTGTCCTAAAAGAGATAAGGAAAGAGAATGTCAAAAAATATGCTTACAGAATCGGAGCTCTGGTCTTTTTTATTGAATATACTCGATTAACCTGTCAAGTAAAACAAGGAAGAGCGATTTATTGTTTTAGTATAGTATAGAAAGAGATAGTTATTGTCTAAACCTGTTAGTTAGAATAATAGAATTGACATTCATTCACGCCAATGTAAGAAACTAGCAGGGAATTCAATGTTGCCATACAAATCATTGCACTGAATGACGACCAATAAGGGGGGGGGGGGTCAAAAATTATTTTCATGAGCAGTCCAGTTTTATATCTCAAGTTCGTGGGCACGAAATACAAATTGGAAAAAACAATCAAACACACGAGACACTGCCTAGAATAGGTTTGGGTTGGGCTGTTTTTCGCAAATTACAAGAGGTATTTAAATGGGATATACCTATATGTCTGAAGAGAGACAATGCGTGTTACCGGTAATAACATATGGAGCAGAAACTCTGACGTTAACAAAAAAAATCAGCAGAAAATCTAAGTGTAGGCCAAAGAGCCATGCTTGGAATCACCAAAAGAGACAGAATACCCAATAATGCCATCAGACAAAGAACCAAAGTAAAAGACATAGTTGAACACATAACTGGAAAGAAATGGAGATGGGCAGGTCATATGGCGAGAACATCAAACGACATGTGGATTAAAAGAATATCGGAATGGCGGCCATGAGAAGATAAACGTAATAGAGGCAGACCACCAACACGCTGGAACGATGATATAAAGAGAATTGCTGGGAACTTGGTAATGACGGCCCAGAACTTAGAGGAGGCCTTTGTTCAGCAGTGGACAATAACGGCTACACGAAGATAATGATGATGATGATTAATATCAATGACAAAACTTACCTTCATCAAATTCTTTATTTTCATTTTCACTTCCGCTGTCATTTTCCTCCATATCTTTAACCTCTTTTTCTTTTTCCAGCATTTTATTTTTGTGTTTCAAAGGGAAAGCCTTTCTTAATTTCTTCACTAAATAATTTACTTCTTGCTGACCCGTTACAAAAATTAATATGCCACCGTCAGGAAGTTTTGTGTGGATTTTAATTGTTTTGCTATAAGCCTGGAAAAAAACAACATATTTTTCTTAAAAATTGTGAGAAAAATTTTTAAAAAATCCTTGAGAAAACCCATAACAAACGACAACATTTTTGCAAAAAGCCTTTTTTTACCTCTCTCAAATAATCTTCATTAGTTCTCTTGTTAAAATGTATAGTAACAGGAAACTGTCTCGCTTCTACCTTGATGACAGGAGGTGTCACTTTGAAGAGTCTTTCGTTTTCTGTAAAATCAGTTAATCGAAGCGTAGCCGACATTATTATCAGCTTCAAGGGATTTCCTTTTTTGTGCCTGAGCGGAACAATTCGAGAGAGAAAACCTATTAGGATGTCAGTGTATACAGATCTAAAAATAAAGAATTATAAAATTAGGGAGGTCCATTCACTGCGCATGAGTCAAATGAAATATTTACCAAATTGAATTAAAATTCTAATCAAAAATAATATAATTAAAAAATAAATAGTTTGTAACGGTTTGAAACAGACAAATTTATAAAAAAAAATAATTAAATATGGAACTTTATTTGATTCATTTAAAACAGCTGGTCTTAATTAATGTGTGATTTGGTAATGTTGTGTTCTTACTGTTTGTGTTTATCTCCGAGGATTTCTTACCCTGCTTTTTCATAAAAAATAAGTTTACACATAAGATTAGAATGTGTTATGCTGATAAATTTGAAAATCTCGAACATAAACAATGGTGTCAGAATATATTGAATGCAAAAAAAACGTAAATTAGAAGAAAATTTTACTCCACAAGATGTGTATGTTCATATCAATAACTGAGTGATATAAATGAAATGTATTGCTGATAATTTGTGGTGTTAAAATTGTGATTTACCAATACCTTCATTTACTGTTCGCATTTTACTTCATTTATATACGGAGTTGCATATATTGTATGTGGATATATCCACTGCTATTGCATCTCACACGGAGGAATATGTAAAAGCCGCATAATTAGCTAATGAATTATCCCGTGATCACGTTGATTTGGATATTTTTAACATGTCCTTAAATAGTTTTAAAAATTTTTTAAAGCGTAATCTATAGTCCAAATTTTTTTACTTCTCATTGTTCTATATGTAGTCTTAAATGTGAGCGTACTGTAGTTTACCGGATGCTTTGGATTTATTTGTTTATTGTTTACTATTGTTTTTTTTAACTATTTGGAAACTTGTTTGTAGTTGTAAAGTGTTGTAAATTTTTAAATGGTTTGACCGTTAATAAAGCATTTATTTATTTATTTATAAACATATATATATATATATATATATATATATATATATATATATATATATATATATATATGAAGTAAAATGCGAACAGTAAATGCAAACTTCTCTCCATCATATCCTTTCTGTGTTAGAGGTTGCACAGTTAGAATAAATTGTTATAAAACGCAATTTATCCTATTCCACCACCATCGAGATGATGGCCTACCTGTACCACCATACCGAGAAGAAAGTCAAAACTTACCCTCCCCGCCACAGTGATACGGCAGAGGTACATGTTTCGTCTCTACTAGACTCATCAGGGTACCGACATGCACCTGACTGTGCAAAGGACAGATCGGAAGGAAGCATGCACATACTGAACGAGGAATCCGTGAAATCCGCATTAACATATATATATATATATATATATATATATATATATATATATATATATATATATATATATATATGTTGTTGCGTAGTGTTTCACGGGTGGGAACAGGTGATTCAGTATTAATCCGGGAATACATCCGTTCGTTAGTTTGGTTTCCTGTAGAAGTTTGCGGACGTTTCGCCAAAATCTCATTTGGCATCTTCTGTACTTGGTGGTTGTAGATCAACAGTTGATCTTGCACCAGTGGTTCAATTTACCAAAAACGGGCAAAAAATCTAAATTATCTTATACAGCTTAAATTTTGCATATGGGCTGAAAACTGCATTTAGAAAAACTTTTTCTAATAACTTTCTTCGATATTTTGAGATATAATCGCACTTTTGAATTTTTTTTTGGGAAAAAATTAAAATTTAAGATAATGCTAATCACGTGACTACTATTTTTTAATAATTTAAATAATAAAGCTATTAATAAAAAAAAATCTATATGATGCACACTGTATATATATATATATATATATATATATATATATATATATATATATATATATATATATATATATATATATATATATATATTAGGCTGGTGCGGCTCAAATTTTCTATATCCGTTCTGTCGTTAACAGTGTTTTTATCTTTTTTAATTTCTATCATTTCCTTTATCTGCAATTTTTGGTAATTCATATATTTGTTTTTTATTATGGTACTGTTATAATTAAAAGTATGTTTTTCGTCCTGTATGTGTTTGTTTAACGCTGTTGAGGAGTTTTTCGTATATTTATGGCCACTCAATCTGTTCTTTAGCAATTGGCTCGTCATGCCTATATATTTTTTGAGACAATTTGTGCAAGGGATCGAATATATGACATTTGATTTATTCATGAGAGGAGTTTTACTTTTTAAATTTGTGAACAGTATATTTAATTTATTATGTGACCTGTGGCATAAGATATTATCATGCATTTTTAAAATGTATTTTATTTTTTTTGGCAGCTCACTAGTGTAAGGTACTGGTACATATTTTTGTTGTTTATGTTTCTTGCTATTAGGTTATTATAAAATTTATATGTTCTTTATTAATTATTTTGGTGAAAGTCTTTTCACTGAAATTATTATTTATTAGTGTCTTTTTCACGTTTTGCAATATTCTTGGTCGGAATTCTGGAGACGTTACAGAGATAACACAAATATATATTCAATCCCTTGCACAAATTGTCCCAAAAAATATATAGGCATGACAAGCCAATTGCTAAAGAACAGATTGAATAGCTATAAATATACGAAAAACGCCTCAACAGCGTTAAACAAACACTTACAGGACGAAAAACATACTTTTGATTATAATAGTACCATAATAAAAAACAAAGATATGAATTACTAAAAATTGCAGATAAAAGAAATGATAAAAATTAAAAAAGATAACACTGTTAACGACAGAATTGATATTGGAAATTTGAGCCACATTTACACCAGCCTAATTTAAACAAAAATATTAAGTATTCGATCCTGTTAATAAGGATCAAAAATTGAATATCCTCTTAAACATAAAATTAAATGTATACGTTTTTTTTGTGCATTGTAAAATATAAAAAATTAACTCGCATTCCATGTATCTCAGTACCTAAATAGACGGAGTAAAGGTTAAATTTCATTTTTAATAAATTAACAAAATGTCAAGGTGTGTACCATTAAAATTAAAAATTTTTAAAAAAATTTAAATACTGTTTTAAAGGGTTTTCGTTTTTTTTTTAAATTGTAGATATGTTTTTGTGTGAATTTTTTAATTATATAATAATATTTTTAGGAAGGAAAAAAAAATCAAGAATATATATATATATATATATATATATATATATATATATATATATATATATATATATATATATATATATATATATATAATAAATAAATAAATAAATAAATAAATAAAGAGATAAGTTTCCATCCATGTAGTTTTAGAATAAAATAGAAAATTATGGTTTGTGCAGAGATAAGATTGTCGATAAACATTACTATCGTGTTAAAAAGTGCGGAGAACGCCAAGACATTTGAGAAGCTCCGGGTCAGAAAAATAGTCGTCGGTGCCGAACGATACGACCTCTATCTTTGGTAGCATGTTTTCTGTATAGAGTTTTCATATATTTCTTTTTTGATTTACCGTTAGACCATCATATGGCGGTTTTATTCATTATTGGTTTGTGTTACTCTTGTGTTATTGAGTGATTCATCAAGATGTTGCTATTCGTGTCTTGTTTGTTGTTTTTTCATTTTAAAAACAGTTTATAGAGCACAGTTGCAGGTGAGATAGTATAGATTATAATTTAAACCATTATAAAGTAATTGATTTTGATTATTATCCAATTTGTTTTATTTAACATGGACAGCAATTGCACTTCATTAATAACAAGAAAAAGTTAAAAAAAAATAATCTGATTATCTTTTTAATCATACCTTTCATGGGCTTCATCCAAAATTATAACGGAATATTTTGTAAGCAAAAAATCACTCTGCATCTCTTTAAGCAACACACCATCCGTCATGAATTTAATTTTTGTATCATCTGTTACATTCCCTTCAAATCTAAAATTGAAACATGATAAATATTAGGTCACAATCAGTTTGTTGTAAGATGTATACATTCAACATGATATAAATAAGGATTCAGGGTCATTCTGGCAACATATAAAAAATAACAGAAGTTCACCAAACATTCCTGTTAAAGTGTTTTTAAATGATGATGAGTATGCTGATGGCGAGGGTATAGCAAATGCATTTGCATCTTATTTTAGATCTGTATATGTTGAGGGTGACCTGCGCCATGTTAAGCATACTCAGCTTTATGAAACTACTGAGATTTTTTCGTTCCATTCCGTTGATTACAGTGATGTGTGCGAGGCAGTCAAAAACCTTAAAATTAATAAAGCTGTGAGACCTGATAATATACCATCTTATATAATAAAGGGTATGATAGGATTTTTTGCAGAACCACTGAGAATATTATTTAACATGTCTTTGAATACTAAAACTTTTCCAAAAAATGGAAAGAAGTCAAGATTTGTCCAGTGTTTAAAAAAGGTGATTCAGCGAATATCCAGAATTATTATAGACCAATGGCTATTTTAACATGTCCAGCAAAAATTTTTGAGTCGATTATATACAAGCACATTAATGCTTATGTTCGTAACAAAATAACTGATAGACAACATGGATTTCTTAAAAATAAATCAACTTCTACAAATTTATGTAATATTACGCAATATATAGCGGATAATCTGGATAAGAAATTCCAAATAGATGTTGTATACACAGATTTTACAAAGGCTTTTGACAAGATCCCACACAGTATTCTTTTGGATAAGTTGGATATAGAATTTGGCTTTGACAGTAATTTACTTCAGTTTTTTCAATCTTATTTAAAGCATAGACAGCAAAAAATTTTTGTTAGAGGATATAGGTCAAATGATTTTATTGCAACATCAGGTGTCCCACAAGGATCCAATCTGGGACCACTACTGTTTCTTTTATTTGTCAATAATCTAACTAGAGAGATTAATAATTCAAATTCTTTATTGTTTGCTGATGACTTCAAATTATACAAAAAAATTGAAAATATACAAGACTGTGAAAACCTTCAGGATGATTTGAACAGGATTTATCGTTGGTCACTAAAATATGGTCTACACTTTAATATTAGCAAATGTAATGTAATCAGCTTCACAAGAAAAAAAAGTAAAATTGATTATGATTATAGAATTAATGGAGAAGTTCTGTCTCGAGTTGGTGAGATGCGGGATCTTGGTGTTGTTTTTGATTCACAACTTGATTTTAAAACATATATCAGTGAAATTGTTAACAAAACATATAAAATGTATGGATTTATAATAAGAAACTGCAAGAACTTTAATAATTTAAAATGTATTTCAACACTTTATATTTCCTATGTTAGAACCACCCTAGAATATTGTTCTATTATATGGAACCCCTATTGCTTTAATCATAAATATGCCATAGAAAAAGTTCAAAATAAACTATTGAGATATATGTATTACAAGCAAACTGGCACATATCAGCTACACATTCCAAAATTCGATATTATGAAAACATACAACTTAAAGACATTAGAAAGTTGCCGAACTATAGCATGTTTATTATTCTTGCATAAAATTATTAATGGTAATATTGACGACCCTGGTTTACTAGTTTTGATAAATTTTCACGTACTGGCTTACCCAACAAGATATCCTGTGGTTTTGTATGTGGATGGAGCACGTACTAACTATTATTTAAATTCTCCTATTATAAATATGTGTAAATTGTATAATGAAATAAGGCAATAATGTGATATATTCAGTATAAGTCTCAATAATTTTAAAAATTTGCTCAAAGAAATATTGTAATTTTTCTTTATTTTTCCTGTAATTTGTTGTCGTTATGTACTTGTGTTAAGTGATTTTGTAAAACCTTCCTACTCTGTAATTGGGCATATGTCTGTAGAGTTTGCAAGTAAATAAATAAATATCACTTCAAATGCACTACCTAGAAAAATCTCTAACCTTATTAAATAAGAAACTTCTCTTGTACTCAAATTCATTTCTTCAGCAACTCTTTGAGACATCGAAATTGCTGCCACTCTTCTTGGTTCCGTGATCCCAATTTGTTTTTCCAAAGCATACCCTGCTTCATATAAAAATTGAGGAACCTGCGTGGTTTTACCACTTCCAGTTTCACCTGAAAATTAAAACATTGCAATAAACTTTAAGTAATTAAGTTGATTTTTATAACTAAATTTCTTACCAGCTATAATTATAACAGGATTTTCATTAATAACTTCCATAATCTGCTGTTCTTCAGCCAAAATAGGCAATTTTAACCTAGCAACTTGTATTTCTTGACTCCTAATAACATCTACATAAACTGCTGGCTTTCGTATTACATTATTTTGCACTTTTACTTCTGTATTATCCTTAACTTCTATTATTTCAGGCGTTTCCTCATTAATAATCACTTCTTCATTATTTTTTTCTTTTATTTCATCTTTGTCATTTCTTTCATTATTTTTACCATTTGTTTCCTCTCGACTATCACCAACATCTCCATTTCTATTATTAATTTCAACTGTCTCTTTTTCTTTTTCAAGCTCTTCTTCTGTGTCACTACTATCTTCTGTGTCGTCACTATCGCTATAAAACCCTACTACATTAGGATCATCATATCTAGCTTTTTTTTCAGGAATACTACTCTCCAGAATTTTTTTTCGGCGGTTTGAACCTGCTATACTATTTAATTTTATTTGTCTAGGCGCAATGTACGTATCTTTTTTAACTTTTACTTTATCAGGATTTGATTCTTCTTGAAAATGCCTTTTTAAGCCTTTTGTCTGGACTGAAGCAATGGAGGTAAGCATAGAAAGTTCTTCCGAGGTTGCTTGAACTTTTTGAAGAGATTCGAGGAGGTTAGCACGCTAAAAACATTAAATCCAATCAGAAAACTGGTATTTTTAAAGTTCAATAGTTAAAAAATAAAAAAATATGTAATAATTGCTTACATTTTCTTTCTTCTTCTTCCTGTCGACAATTTTTTCCAACTTTTTCCTGTGTTTCTTCGATAAAATTCTAGTAACTTTGGTTTTTTCACTTTTAATATCGGTTTTCCTCTTTTTCGAGGGTAAAACCAATTGGTTGCTTGTATCATAATTGCCTTTGACTTTTAAATCTACTTTAATCTGAAAATAGGGAACGTTAGTATTATCGACACGTTTCTTTCTGGTTAGTATAAGAGGAAAATAAATGGAACCCTAATTTTCTTTTACTAATAATAAAAATAACGAAATACAATAGGCTGTAAGCAAATTTGAAAAATTTTCAATACTTATCATTCTAAATATATTATACTATTATATACATACTGCTTTTGTGGCAGAATCGTCTGTAACAGCATTCACCACTTGCCTCGCTTTCCAATTATATCTATTTTTACCCATTTTTCTGTAAAAATTTAGAAGAAATATAAAAAAAGCATGGAATTTTCAAACTTAAAAGTGAGGTTAAGATTATAAAAACAAGTCGACGATTATAGGGCTGTTGATGAAATATCGATATTTTCAATTTTGAATTTTGTTTATACAACTATAGCACTTCTATGGAATAACTTTATACAGCTTTGTTATTTGCTTTTAAACGGACTTTTATCGATAATATTTCTAAGAAATTAATAATAAAAATATACCGTATATTTGACGCTCCTTTCCGTATCTATGCTGAACAGTGTTTTGAAAAACGTGTTATCGAAATTCTCCAACAGCACATGAATTTTTTTTGTGTGACACCATCTACCGTAGAATAGATGAACTTCGAAATGCCATGGTTTTTAATAACCTAGTCCTAAACTGTATAAGTCTATTCTTTCCAACAATTTTCATTTATATATAAAAATGCAGTAAATACCCTAAAAAGTAAAAACTAAGAAGTTTCGAAAGCCTCAATAACGCAAATCTTCATTGTCGATAATATAAATTATTTACCCCAATTTTAAACCTAATCAAAATATGGCAAAATCCTTTCGTATTATCATTGACGAAGTATATATTTTCTTCGATATTATTCACTTACATCATGTAAGGAATATTTGTGCAAAATTTAATTTTGAGATCTTTAGTTGTTTAGCTCCATCCATCAGATTGAATGATCTAAGGGTATGCTTTCCTTGTTTCTCATTAGTAATTGTAATTAATATTCAAGATTATATACGTGGGGAAAAAACAAAAAAATGTTTTCTCATATTTTTTTCATTAAGCTTGATTTAAAAAAGCGTTCGCCACGTTGGCAAGAATAAATGTTATTAATCTGTCGTTTTCACCAGTTTCGACAAAATTTAATTTAATTTGCACATTCGCCACGTTGTCAGGAATTTTGTACTGGTTTTTAATGTTAAAGTTAAGTGTACTATCAATCTAATCAAAATAATTATTGATATTTGTTGAATTTACATATAATGTATTATCTGAATGAAACTTGACATGATATTAAGTCACCTTAAATCCAGAAATTTTTCGAACTCTTAATGTATTTTCAAGAGTAATTTTTTTTTTAATATTTATGCCAAGGAATTTTCCTCATGGACATTCCTGGGATAATTGGTCAAGAACGCTATTTTGAGCACTTTAGAGAAAATCTGCATAGTATCAGACAAAGAATATTTTTTACCTATGCTGTAAGTGAGAAGATTTTCAAATGCAGGCAGAAAAACTTATTACTAAAAAGTAAAGAGGGGGTCTTGGGCTCGAGAATTTTCTGGATAATGCAATAATGTTGAAAATTGTACGTGAAATCATTCAAAAATTGTTATCGATGAAAGGAGGGTATCTTTTTGAGGGTGTGGGTATGTTGGGAGTATAAATAATTGTTTGTGGTGTGCAATGAATGAGCGATAGTGTAAGGATCTAGCAAAAACAGCAGAATCATCAAATTAGAAAAAGGACTGGTAAAACTTACAATTAACGAAGGGCATAAAGTAAAATTAAGAAATGGAAATCAAGAGCTTAGGCTTCAAAATTTTTTAATTGTATTCTGATCATAGTTGGCTGAGCGTGGGTTTAGTGCCGTCACAAATTTATTTTCAAAATAAAATTTTTATAAAAAAATTGTACAGGCTTCTAAAAGTGCATTAGAAAGCGAAAAATAACAATATAAATTGTTATATGAAATTGAAATATATGAAGTTGGCGCCAAAGTTATACCTGACAAAGTGTGATTCGTATAAAAAGATTAAAAAATATTTCATCCCAATACAGCTTGAACTCGCTGTTCTCAAGAATAGGATCCGATTTGTATTTGTAATAAGGCACTTTTCCTACCTGCAATCAGGGGCGGATCCAGCCTCTTTCTTCGGGAGGGGGGGGGCGGCGGTGATATCACAAAAGTGCAGTATGGCAAACGTAAGCAAGTTGTCGACGGGGGGGGGGGGGGGGAGACACCAGCAACATTCCTGTTTCTAGTGTAAAAGGCAGGATCGGGTCTACTTTTCTAAATTTAAAGCTCTTGGGGGGGGGGGGAATGCCAGCAACATAAACATTCCTAATATAAAAGGCAGAATCGGTTCTAATTTCCTGAACTCAAAGCTCTCGGGAAGGGGAGGGGCGATCGCAAGCATACACATTCCTATACTCTATTCAAGAACTAGAGAAAGTAATAAAACTGTTACCGAAACCTCCAACGTACCTGCTCCAGTGCCGCAGGTAACTAAGCACTGCCGTAAATCTAATTGTATTTAATTATATTTAAATATTATAAGCTTTTATAAATTTACTGCAACAATAAATTTTCTGATAGTTAAATTTAATTTTTGTCAGTGAGCAAAGTACACCTTACAGTGTGCCCTTAGTGATTTATCTTGTTTGTGCTTGTTTTCATATATTATTTGAGATTATTAAGATCCCCAAAACATAGAGCTTCCACATCTATATTTATTTCAAAATCGTTAAACCAGGGCATTTCCTCCTCAACGAAAAACTTATTACGATTAATGTTTATGATGCCTTAAGATCAATATCTAGATAATAATGTTAAAAGTTCTGTTGAGATCTGTAACAACATGACAGGAGTTGAAAAATCTACTATGTACCGAATATTGAAGGAGAGAAAAAAACGACTGGAATTGTTAGTACTCCCAAGCCACATTCGATCACAGACAGACGAAAAACCTCGTTGGAAGTAGAGATGTAAATTGCAATAAAAGGAGTTGTACATACATTTTATTATGAGAAGCAGATCCCATCCGTCGTCAAAATTCTAATTAAAATCAGTGAAGATCGGGATTTACCTGAAATTAAAAGAACTGAGCTCTGGAAATTGCTTGGAGAACTTAATTGTTGCTGGGAAAAACTAGATAGGAAATCTGTTCTTATAGATCGTTCGAAAAATGTCCGATGGAGAAGGAAATATCTCTCTCAAGTAAAAGGTAGAGTTGCTAGAAAAAACACAACTTACAAAATTAGAAATTTAACTGAACTTCTGAAAGATTTTTTGAATAAAGTTACTGCAGAAAATTGGGGAAAATACATATAATAAAAGAATGAAAGAACATGTGGAAACTCGATCTCATGATCGGGGAGATAGAGGAACCAATTATAATTAATTTGAGCGAAGATAGCTTCACTGACTTTGATTATAAATTAGATAATTCTGCAGATGATTTAAGAAATAAATAAACTGATATATCAAATGTCCTAAAAAATGTTTTTAATTAATAATAAAATGACCGATAGCCCCAAAAAAATTTTAATATTATATGGACGAAGTTATTTTTTTATATATGTTTATCTTCTTGTATTTTTGACAATGAGTATTTTGTAAGTATTTAAATTATAACTTAAAATTTTTTGAGACAAAAAGGCTACGTTTTTAAAATAATAAAAATACAGTTGTGATTTGTGCTAAAAATGTCAAAATTATCTATATTTTGTAGTGTATGTGAATTATTAAGAAATCATAAGAAATAAAATAATAGTAAAAAAACTTTTTATTTTAAGTTTATTACCAAAATAATGTTCTTTGTCAAAAATACTTAGTGATAAAATAAACCTCCTTCCGACGCCTATCACAAGGATTAAAATCCTTTTCAACACTTCACACATCAAAATATCTATTGTTATCCAACCCAAATAGTCCATTATTATAGACCGGTATTTTTGATTATAAAATTTCTAATCCATTCCTATGAAAAATATGTGCCTAACAGATTTTGCTAAGGACACCGGACTAAAGAACACAGGTAGTTTGCGAAGGAAAAAAATGGTAAAAAATGAGTTATTACTCTCTCTAGTTCTTGAATAAACTATAGTATAAGAGGCAAAATCGGGTCTATTTTCCTGAACTCAAAGTTCTTGGGGGAGGGGGGGGCGAGAGCCTTAAACAAATTTCTACTATTTAAGTTAGTTCGTAATACCCACTTTACCCTCCTGACAAATTCAGTTGTCAATCCGGCTTTCATACTACGATGACCAATTCTTTTAGCCTGTTTCATTCCTAGATATTTGTATGTTTGGTCTGCTTCCATTGCAGCTATAGTTTCACCGTTCTGCATTTCAAATGCTCCTGGTTGTATCTTCCCTTTAACAATGTTTAAAATACAGTCCAAATTGCATTCCGAAATCCCCGGAGAACTCCTCTATAGCACTACTACTATTTATTATTATGTTATTATGAAATGTAAAAATACCTTTCTTTGAATAATGTCAAACACACGAAAGAATGTTGATTCGATTTTTATGAAATTTTGGTATGTTAATAAACCTGTCTCTGGGAGTAAGTTGAACCTTGCTTCGTCGAAATTTCTCAAAGGGTCTCCAAGTGTTGATATTAAGGTCGTACCATGCCCAGATTATTTGTGGACTGACTTTATATCGCAGGTTCCTGCGAACGAATTTGCGTAAAAAAGGGTTTTTAATAAGGTTTTTTATTTGACAACTGTTTTTATACTTTTATGTTTAATGGGTAAGAACATTTTTTGAAGTACTAATATTATTCAATCAGGTTTTCACATCTTTTGAATTTGGAGAAAGAGATTCAGTTCTTTAGTCATAATATTATATTAGCTGGTCCAATAAATTACAATTTTTATTTATATTTCGTTAAAATTGAGGCAAAACTTTGAAATATATTGGTAATTGGAAAATTATTAATCTATTGTTAATAAATTGTTAACAAAGTCGTTGGCCCAATTTGCCTACTCACTTGACATTGGCTGTAACTTTACCGAGCAAAAAGAAAAAAGTGAATGTAGCAACTGGATAATTCATATCGAAAAAGGACCGAGTGTTAATAAAAATTCATAACGAAAAGAGATGGTGGTATATAAAAAAAAGAATTACGGTGAGCTATTTTAAGCGAGTAGCGGGTAGTACGAAGTAACTGTTTTATCTCTCGCTCTCTGTTTAGGAATAGAGTAGTGTGCCAGACTTTGCTATTCTGTTGTGTACTTTCCACTTTAACCTGTCTGGTGTAATGTGTTTTCATTGTCATTCTAGTCTCATTTTAACGTAATCAATTAAAAGTGGACAAATATTATCAACCATTAATACTGAATATGCCCTCTAACAGTATTATAAATCTCAATGACAGTTCAAGTGATTTTATAGACATATTTTACAAAAAAAATTCAAAATCACATGTTTTCGACCGCCATATTGTATTTGCCATAGTGTAAAATTAACCACACATCTTTGGAAAGTAGAGTTTAATTTAGGCCCTCAATCAGATCTATTCAAGCGATTTTATAGTAATATTTTCGCAAAAAAATCTAAGTTACGTGGTTTCGACCGCCATATTGAATTTGTCATAGCGTAAAATCAGTTTTGCCACACAGCTTTGGAAAGTAAAGTTCAAGGCTGTTAATTTGAGCTTTAAAAACCTCAATCGAACCCATTCAAGCCATGTTATTCCCATATTTTCACAAAAAAATCGAAGTCATGTGGTTTGGCAGCCATATTGAATCTGTTATAGGTTTAAAATCAATTTTTCCTCTCATATTTGGAAAGCTAAGTTCCTTCAATTTGAGCTGTTGTCAACCAAGGGGCCTCTCTCTTTGGGGATAGAGGCGGATATCACAAAAATACAGTATGGCAAGCGAAATCAGGTTGTCAACTAGGCCCAGATAGCACAAGATTTCCATTGGATATCCAGAATAGGTACATATAATGTCCTGTAGGTCCATGGACCGTTTATGGATGTCCATTAGATGTGATGACCTGTAATCTATATGGACGTCCATATCTGGATGTTCAGTGTAAGTCCAACAGACGTCCATTAATTAAGTTTCGGGTTGTCGGTAAAATCGGATACTGTAATATCGGCCTGTAGAATTGTCATTTCTTAACCCGCCGGCCCGCCATGATCACAAACCACGCACGTATATATATGTACTGATCGTCAAATACACAGAAAATGTCCGGACCATGCTATGCGCCATTTTGGGTAAGGTGAAGTTATAATAACAATGAATACGCTGTCGCCACTGAAAAATTATAACGACTAAACGTAATCGTTTACCTCCCACTGACAAGGTTTGAAGCAATTTGCATTCCTTTCCGAAATTTCAGCGACATAAGTAATTGAACGAAACGAATGGTAGAAAGAGATAAAATGACAGTATTACGTTATAACCTTACTCAACTAATCCAATTGGTGTCAATTGATTGTTATGTGTGGATATTTGTCATACTATTGGTCGGTCGTAAAAATAAATTAATAATTTTTATTATATTTTTGGTTGTTAAAAATAACTAGTCCTTAAAAAAGCAATATGTTGACGAACCGTTTCTTCAAAACGTTTTATTTTTTGAAAAAACAGTTGAAATATTAATTAGGTAGTACCCCGTTATTTTCAGTATTTTCTAATTAAAATTTCCTTAGAAAGTTGAATGTTTCGCAAATTTCAAGTAAATTTGAGATTATAGACATACAAAATTATTACACTAAATTTTGTTCATATCTCAATAGTATGAGCGTGCTGTTTAAAAATTGTTTTCCTACGACTAGTTCTAATTATGGATTTAATATAAACACCTGTGTCCGTATGTCCATAACTTACTTTAAACAGTTAAGTGTAACATAATTGTTTTCATCAACACAACTTATAAAAAAAATTGAGAAGTAACAATTTGTAAGATGTTTAAAACTTTTATTAAAATAAGTAACATTCAATTTTATATTCAAATAATGTTAAATACAACATTTTACTTCCTTAGGCTGTGTTAAACACTATACTACACTACAATTAAATAAATATTATTGATTATAATTTATTAGGACATATAAATTTGAACCATACAAGCCAACAAACGAGGTCCTTCAGAATAAAAAGCTTATTTATAGTACGTTTGGTCTTCAAGCCCCTACAAATCTTCACAAAATAATAAAAAAGTATATTAAGGGTTGAATAGTATCATTAATGGGGGTCTTCGGGCTGGCCTATGGTTCCGGCCCCTGCTCGTACTCAGTTCCTCTATCACCGGTCAAGTTTCATGTTTTCTTTCAAACTTACTTGTCAGGACAGAAAGTCTTACAATAATCGGCTAGATGTTAAGTGAATTCATACAATAATTGATTGGTGGATAGCTAGGACGATGGATTTGAGTAATACTACATAGAGCAGAGGTTTCTACCGTTTCAAGTTTTACGAGTGCTGGCTTCCTGCAATTACTGTATATAGGAGGTATGTATTCCTATTAAAGTCAGTATATTGCTTTGTATATATGAGTTGTTTTTCTTCAGATTCCTTTTTTTTTGTGTATTAGACTCCTAAGGTATTTGACCCTTTGTATACATTTTTTGTTTAACAGTTCTAAAGTGCCAATTTAAGATAATTTTGTGGTCTATATTTACACCTAAATATTTGACTGATGGCTTGGTGCATATTACTTGGTTATTAAGTTATTTAAAATAAATTTAATCCAAGGAAAAACAAAGATTATTTCACAATAATAACAACAATGACACTATTTTTGACTTTTGACGGTTAATTTGACGTGCCAAAACGTCACTCTTACCCAAAATGGCGCCGAGCATACTCCGGACATTTTTCCGTTGACAGCTCCATTACCACCTGTCATCCATTTAGTTCAGAAATCCGTGTCACAAACCCATTATTGTGTTGACGTCGAGCTAAAAAAGACCTTTGGAGTTTTAGTTGAGCTAAAATCAAGTGTGCTTTTTATTTGAAGAAGATGCCACCGTTAAAGTATAGTTATTTTTAATTTAATTTTTTTAATTATACCAAAAATTACCGAACGAAACTACAGACATGCCCGCTGATAATTTAGTATCAAACTCGCACAAATTTGAAAGTGAACAAAATATTCAGTATCAAAACACGTATGTTAAAATATAGCTTTTGTAGCTATACTTTTTCATACAATTACTTATTTAAATGGAAATTACTACAAATAAGTGCAAATATTTTGATAGGCCAATGAATTTTGTATCTTGTTGGTTAAAATGGAGCACAGATAGAGTTGTAAATTTGTGTAATAATAAAATTGTAAATTTTAGAGAAAATTCTCTCTGACAAAGTCATTATTGAGTAATCAGTCTAATAAGATTGCTGGCATTAATAAATGTTATCAAAATTTATAATTGAATAAAAGCTATAGCAAATTTGAATAATTATATTAATTTTTTTATGACTATTTTCGATTAAACGCTAGCAAAAGTTTACGACTCTAGGTTTAGACTTTTAATTTATTTTAATTATTTTTGAGATGAATTTTCCACAGATTGGTCCAAATAAAATTCCTATGTGAAAGCCAATTTGTACCAAATTAGAGAGGATATTCAGGTAATCTTATATAGGGAAAAAACAACAAGTATCTACAACGAATTTTCTGCAGGAGTTCAACTATCCTTTTACTTAAGAAAATAATTAGCTGCCTCAAGTCACATAAGATCTTCAGGACAATTTAAACTTTAAAGATGCAGTAAGTTAATTACACTTCTCCTGAAATAAAAGCTGAAACTTATTCGAGTAATGCTTCTTCATGTGTATGAGTCTATTGATAAAAAAAAACTTAATTTACAGGATTATTTTATATATATTTTTTTACTTTGATTCTTAAAGTCAAAAATATTCTTAGGTTAGCATATGTGGAATTAACGTTTAATTATCTCAATAAAGTAATATAATTTTAGGTTTTACAATTAGCGAAAATTGGAGGAAATTATACCTATTAATTTATTAAAAGATATTTTATTGTAACAATGACAGATAGCCTTTCCAAGAATTATACATATGATGGAACAGTAAAGTGCCCTTTAAAGAACTTATGTTCACTATTTGTAGGTAAGTTACCACTTAAATATAAAAATTTGATGAAAAAAATCTCTGTTTTATTTGTCATACTCGTAAATAATAAGAACAAATTAGGTGTCAGATTTCACACGTTGAACTCTAGATCCTCTTGTTCTGATAATACCCAGACAAAAAGTGTGTTAAAATTTTTTTCCTGGTCTGTTGGTTTAAGCACTCTAAGCAATAACGATGCATATGGTTATATATATATATATATATATATATATATATATATATATATATATATATATATATATATATATAGAGAGAGAGAGAGAGAGAGAGAGAGAGATATTTAAATTCCTACAAAACCATAAAATACTGCATCATTTAACGTTAAACCTTATTATGGGGGCCGATAAAAAACAGCCAAAGACGAGATTAGACAATGGCAGAAGAGAATAAACGACAGAAATAAATCTAGAAAAAAAATAATTATTGTAACAATAAAAAGTCTTTATTTAAATAATTGGTATATTTTCTATTACCCAATTGAAATTATACCTATTACAATGGAACCAGATAACTTATTCATAGCGATCCTTCTACAGCTTGAACAATTTAAATCAATTGAAGCTATATTTTGTAGCACTTGCAATTCGACTAATTATAAAATTTTATATTCTTATATAGTATTGTATTAAAAACTTGACAATTGTAATCAATAAGTGTAATATGTGGATCCAGTTCCTGTTACCTGGTTCGCTAATGTAATTTATATCTGTTTAATTTTTGGGACTAATAGGGCCATCTATGGTTATCGACGTTTTGATGACATGAGTGGTCTGTGTCTTGAGAAGTGCAGATTAATTAGGTATTGTAAGCTCTCGGACCTTAAGCAAATTCTGAAAATATCTACCATTCATGTTAGCGGAACGTCAAGAAGAGGGAACAATAGATTATGACCTATTTATCCAAAAAGCACAATACCATCGGATAATATGTCTACAATCGGGTCAAGACTGTACAATATATGGACATCCAAAATTAGTCCTATTAATATCCAAAAATGATCCATACTAGGACAATATATGTAATCCAAAAAGACGTCCATGAGTGGGACAAACGTATAGTCTGGTGGATATCCATAGGATGTTGGTGGACAAATTCTGGACATCCCATGGATACCCAGTATGTCCAGCTTTGGATAAACGATGGATATCCAATGTGCTATTTGGGGGGGGGGGGGGAGGGGGTCACCAGCAACATTCACATTCCTAGTGTAAGAGGCAGGGTCGTGCTTATTTTTCTGAATTGCAAGTTTTTTTTTGGGGAGTCATGGACACTTTTCCACCGCGCTTTCACAGACACCTGAGTCGCCGCCTGTTCCAATTCCAAGATGCCCAGGCAACTGAGACGATAAACAGTTTTCAGGGCCTCGTTCTCTATGTATAAGTGATGAGGAGGCAGGTTCACCAGGACTTCCAGAGCCCTGGGGGAGCACTCCTCATCGCATTCAATATTCCCACACAAGACATTCTCTGAAATTTGCCAAGTTGAAGAATGTGTTTGCGCTTTGTTGTACTACGCCACCGTACAATAGCGGCGTACGTTATCATGGGGCAGATCACATAGTGTATATCCAAGCCTAGAAAGCACATATGGCTTTTTTGGTTCGAGTCTCAATATGATAATTCCAGCTCAGTCGTGAGTCCAGAATTACTCCCAGGTATTTAACTGTCCCCTTAAGTTGAAGAGTCCTTCCCACCATTAGTAGCTTCCCTCATTTCAGTAGGCATATTGTCCAAAACTTCAAGAATCTCGGTGTTAAGGAAACGTAGGTATTCTTCGGAATTTAAATTATCTTAAAAAAGTAAAGACCAACAACTTCATCGTTTAAAACACCGCACCACACATTTGATTTAAAGGAACATTTAGATTTTGTTGAGCCCACCATCTACAATTTTGAGAGCTAACGCCGTTTGAAGTGAAAATGGCCTCGGCGGTCCATAAAACGTGAAACGGAAAGGATACATCTTCTTTTTTTCCCCCTGGTACCAAAAAGAGAATCCCAAACGTATATCAAAATATTGTTTCTTAAGAGTATTTATAAATTTCAGTTTATAAGGTTTAAATTTATTTTTGTGCAAAATCTTCCTTACAACTTTCTCTTTGAACATCTCTTCTACAAGAGACATGTTTAATACTAGTTTGACCATGTTCCACAACATCTAGGCACACATTTAATTGGGCTTCTTCACTATGTTTTACAGCATTGTGAAGTTTTTTAAATGCACTTTTCACCGATCAAGTTGATTTAAATTTCGCCATAATCCTACTCACAGCAGATTGGTACACATTTTTGTCTGGATGCCTTTCATTAAAAATGTTGGCTGCTACACGATGACTTGTGTTTTCACCACATATTAAAACAATTTCAATTTTTTTCCTGTAAGTTAACATTTTTTAAAAATTTCATATGTAGTATTAATTAACAGCCACCATGATAAACGGAAAGCGATTTGACTGTCATTATGAAAGCAAGGGCTTCATGATCTTTATCATTTGTTTTACGGCCAACTTGTTTTTGATGCATCATCGTAAGGTACAATACTAATTAATCTTTTGGAAACTGCACTGAAATAACAAAGACTATTTTAACATTTTTAAATATATTGCTTCTTAACAAATTTTAATAATGGAATTTTAAATTAAATCGTTGAAAGTAGATAAACTTTACATACAGTTAAATAAAAATTTATTTGCCACCTAATGCAGACTGTATTGATGGCACTGTGTACTTGTTTGTCTTAATATTAATATGTATTACTTTTAGACACAAATTACGTTTTCAAAAATAGTTACTTTATGAAGTTACCTTTACAGGGTCAAAAACAAATAAACTTTGCATCACATGTGACCAAATTTTAATAGCCCCATTTGGATTTTGTGGAAAAACACACATTTATATAGCGCTACTTCAAACAAAATATGTCTGGAATGAAGCATTGTCAAAACTAAGAAGCTTTATGTAGGTTGCGTCGAGTCTTATTTTGCAACCTTCGAACATACCCCTGTAGAAGTAGCATAACGTCAGAACTAGGGCCCGGTTGTTTGAACGCTGAATAACGTAATAATATTTTTATTTATATTTCAAAAAGTGTTGATAAACAGTAGATATTTAATTTCTTGGTACAGACATGCCGATTTTATGCTATCCTTTTCTAATTGCATTATTTAAACGAGTATCATCGTTACGTCCTTCGAACATACCCCTGGGTACGTCAATTCTGAAAACAAAGTATGAATATATGGTTGCCTAAATTTTTATTATTGTTATTTTCAATATGTAAACAATCTAACAATATTTACCGATAAAAATAAGTTTTTAAATCCTCTTTTTGTTAATATTAATTGTAAACTTTGCATTTATGGTAATTTCACACTTAAAAACACCGAAAAAAGTCACGACAAGCAATTAAACTGAAAGACAAGATAAGTAAATATGTTTATGTCTGTCAAACATCAAAAAAGCGTCTCCCCCACCGACCATAAATAGCCTTCAGACAAATCTATTGTTAGGGCTATTCTTTTGAGTCATTATCACTTTCACTTCTATCACTTGAAGTAATCATGATCACTTCAGCCCAATGACAAGTAAATGCATATTCAAAAGAACATGAAGTTATCGGTTTCACTTTGTTCACTTTGATCAATTGATAATTACTCAAAAGAATATAGCCGTTGTTTATATCTAGAGTATGATCGAAGTTTGCAACAGTGGTTCAATTTACAAAAAATGAGCAAAATATCTAAATTATTTAATACAGCTGAAATTTTGCTTCTGGGCTAAAAATTGCATTTAGTAAAAGTTTTTCTAATAACTTTTTTAGGTATTTTGAGATATAACCCCACTTTTGAATTTTTTTTGGAAACAAAATAAAATTTGACTGACAACGTGACTAATATTTTTTTGGTTAATTTTCATCTCGATCAAAGCAGAAATTGATGCCGAAGTCAAATTTCAAATAAAGCTATTAATAAAACAAAATCCTATATGATGCGGACTTTATTTCTCACACTGTATATATTACACACGTGAAAAGATCCGACACAACATTAAAATGAGACTACAGTGATAATGATATTTACAAAAAAAATAAAAAAATTATTACTTTGACACCCTGTATATATTAGCAACTTTTGGACTAAGGTAAATTGGGCTAGATCCTCACATTTTTTAGAGATACCCTTTATATAAGATTTTTTCCAGAATGTCGAAAAATTCTGGTCTATACAGACATATCAAAAATAAGTCCAAGGTAATTCCGTAAAAATTTTCCGCAGTACACAAGGAAACTAAAAACCGAAAAAACTAGAAACAAATTGTTTTTAAAACTGATTTGTTTATTTCGATTTTCGGACAACAAAATACGTTTTCATGGTACCACTCTTAAGCAGCCTGTTGAATGTTATTAATATGTTTTTATCGCTGCGTGGCACTGGTACCATTCTTGTAGTTCGATTTTGACCTGAGACCAGACAAGCGTATCTCGCGAAAGGATAAATTCGTTCAGTACGATCTTGGTACTGCCATACGTTGAAAAGCGTTAAAAAAGTGCGATTGTAGTTTTTTCTGTGCGATTTTTATTAGAGAAACGCCAATTTTTGTGGTGCTTTTCGTTTTGTCATTGTGTTTGATTTACCGCTATTTTTCCTTTTATTTAGAGAACTATACGTATTTACAGTATTGTTCTTTGATCTTTTTTTACTTTTTTCTAATAAAAAGTTCAAAAACTAAAGATGGCGTTTTCGATTTTACGAAATGGTGTTAAATTTGGACAGAGTTTGCCCAGATTTGGAGGTTTGAAAAATGTGGTAGAAAACGTAAAAATGGATTCTGTGAAAAGTACTGTGGCAGTGAGTATATGTTTTTTTTTCTAATATATGTATAGATAAAAAGATTATCTATGTAAGAAGATACTGTATGAGTACCAGAATTATTCAAAATTTTCTTTCTGATTCAGCTTTTCCTCCTGACAAATAAATTTTGAAAAAATAAGAATACTATTCCATATAGAAGACGTCAAATAACCGGAGTTTACATAATTTCTGGCTTCAAATTATTGTAATTTTTCAAATGTAACATTAAAAATGACAATTTTAATTCATAAATTTCGAAATTGATATCTTAAAAGTTGTTAGCATTTTAAAACACGCGAGGATTCGTGGTTAGACGTTCTTTGACCTGTTACATAAAAATTTGCTGTACATTTTGTTACAGTTATGCGCGTATTTGTAACTTAGAATTCGAAAAATTAAGCATGAATATTAAAGAATTAAATACAAAATGTTGAGATTAACAATTAAAAGAAGTTATCTTGTAATTGTAAAAAACAATCAGGTGGTACCCGAAACGCCGCTACTTACACCTAATTTTCTAGAAGAAAACCTCGTTTTACAATGGAACAATTAAAAAAATTGGTTTTAAAAATAAATTAAAAAACAATTTACATTTGCAAAAAAATAAATTGACTTTAAAAAGTAAATAATAAAATATAAACTGTTTATATATATATATATATATATATATATATATAGTATATATATATATATATATATATATATATATATATATATATATAGATAAGTCTTTATTTATTCCAATAAGTATTACTTACAAAAAAACCCATAAGGGCATGGAACAATGTCAAACAATATAATTACTGTAATAAACATCATAATAAAAATTATAGTTCATTCTCAGCTGTAGATAAAAAAAGAAAAAAAAATGAAATGAAAAAACCTCAACAATAATTATACAGTTTTAAATATCTTTCTTGAATAATTCTATCAAGTTAATGTAGTAAAAACAAAACAACTAAAACTTAAGATAAAGGGCAATATTATAAATGAGACAAAAAATAAATAACAAGGAAGCTTACATACATTTAAAATTTAATAATACAGCCAATAACAAAAATTCCAATTCGAGACAATACTGCCTTTATCACACTCATAAAACTCTTTCAATGTATAGAAGGCTTTTTTACATAAAGAAGATTTTCAGGGCACACTTTAATCTATTTCTCGTTAGTAAATGTACATTTTCAGGTAAAGAATTAAAAAGTTTTATTATAGAAAACTCGACATTTTTCTGCAAAAAACTAAAGTTATATTTATCAGAAAGCAGATTTGTTTTATTTCTAGTAATGTAGTTATGTTTAATAGATGCACCCTCAAATCTTCCCTGTTATCAACAATAAACATTACCGAATCCAAAATGTACATACCTATAACCGTCAAAATATTGTTACTAATAAACATAGTCCTACAGCTGCCTTGCTGTTTGACTGCAAAAATACATCGTAAACATCTTTTTTGCAGAATCAAAATTCTATTAATATCACAGGAATTGCCCCAAAATACCAAACCATATCTGAGTCTGGACTGTATAAATGCATGGTAAGCTGACAGAGCTGCATCGATTCCAACTCTCTCCGAAATAATTCTTAATGCGAAACAATACTGAGATATTCTAGTGGCAACTCTTTCGATGTGCGCCCCCCAGTCCAACCTTCTATCGACATTTAGTCCCAAAACAACAGCGCTCTCAACTGATGTTATTGTTGTATCCTCAAACGTTACTGTAAATTGATTATTCAATCTGTTACCAAACATAATGCACTGTGTCTTGGAAACATTTAGCGACAGGCTGTTGGACCGAAAGTACCCATCACAGATTGAACCTTCATCGACAGCAACTCCGCCGTGCTTTCACTGAATATAAGCGATGTATCATCAGCATATAATACAGTCTGCTCTCCAGAGATTTCGGGTAAATCATTTATGTAAAGAATATACAAAAGAGGTCCAAGTATTGATCCTTGAGGGACGCCCTTTTTCATTTTAATCCTCTGAGACACTATAGCCTTACCATGGAGATCAGACTCCACAACACACTGAGTCCTGTCCGTCAAATACGATCTTACTAATTGCAGCGCGTTACCCCTTATACCATACATTTCTAGTTTTAATAATAATGTTTTATGATCCACAGCATCAAAGGCTTTAGAGAGATCCAGGCACACGGCCAATGTTTGCTTTTTTTTATTTAGATAATCTATAATTTGTATAAGTGTTTGGTACAAAGCTCTTACTGTGGATTTCCCTTTTCTAAAGCCATTTTGTTTATCTGATATTACAGAGAACTTATCCAGAAATGTTACAATTCTCTGAAATAAAATTTTTTCAAAAATCTTGCTTATATTAGGCAATAACGAGATTGGTCTTCAGATTTCTCTCCCTTCTTATAGATTGCTCAAATATGGGCATTCTTCAGCTCACCCGGAAAAATACCTGTAGTAAAACACATATTTACAATAAACGATAAAGGCTCAGAAATAAAGCCACCTACATTTCTTAAAATAGAAACAGATATCTGATCATCTTCAACCGACTTCTTGTTTTTTAAACCCTTTATAACTTTTAATATCTCATTAGAATCAGTAGGAAACAAATAAATGGAATTTGTTACTCTCCCTTCAATCTGTGAATTATATATTATATATATATATATATATATATATATATATATATATATATATATATATATATATATATATATATAGGTTTTCACGGATGGTGGATGGTTATTCCGGGTTTCAATCCATTCGTTCACAAAATCGTTTTTACGACGTTTCGCCAAAATCTCATTTGGCATTTTCAAGTGCGGTTCGTCTCGTTACTCGCCGAGAACATTCAACGTCGAAAATCGCACATTTATTTACTAGGAAATGGTCGGTATGTTTGAATAAAAGAAAACATTAAATCGATTGTAAAAGAAATTTTAAATTAATCAGAGTTTTAGTTTAAGTTGTGGATTATATGAAATAAAACTGCATCATCTTTATATAAATAAAAAATTTAGGCAGGGAGTCAAAAAATTGACAGGTATTGTATTGATTTTAATTCATATTTATTTCTGCATAGATCAAGTTGGTATTTGATATAAAGTATAATGAGCAGTCTCGTTCTCAGGTAAAACTCTTTCTCTAACTTTCCTAGAGGATTATTTATTTAAAAAATTTTTATAAAAAAAATTGAATTGACTTCTAAAAGTGCGCTAAAAATGGAAAAATAACTATAAATTTTTATATGAAATTGAAATTTTTGAAGTCGGAGCCAAACTAATACCTTACAAAATGTGATTCGCATAAACAGATTAAAAATACTTTATTTGTAATTGCTTTCTTACCATAATTTGTATATATTAGTAGTTATCTATTTCATTTAGAAATTTCAATTTCATATAAAAATTTATAGTTATTTTTCACTTTGTCTCGCACTTTTAGAAGTCGGTTCAATTTTTTTATAAAAATTCTATTTCTCGATTTTTAGTTTTGAATTCATTATGATATCCATAAATTATTTGAGCCAAGTTCTAATTGAGATTAGTGTACCTTGTAATGACTCCAAGGTGGCAAAAAAGTACCCATTTTAACCAAAATTGTAAATCACCCCAAAATGAACCACTAAAAATTCGTTGATTCTTAGATTTTTTCAAATTTCATGGAAATTGTGTCAAACAAATATTTAGTCTGTCATAGTAAATGCATTATCTTAAATTTCAAATTAATTTTAGGTTGGTAATCTAGGCCCCAAAACCTTCCAATATTAATATTTAAAAGAACTTGAGACGTAAATTTCTTAGCCCGATATATTTTATACCGCATATTGAGTTTGTATACGCTCCAAGAACCCCGCAACACCAATTTTAGACAAAATTGGAAAATATAAAATTTTCAGTCTCTCATATTGAATCTTATCAACCTAATAGTTGTAAAAAATTAACTTCATATTCGTAATATATGACCCCGAAAACACCCTAATACCAAATCTGAAAAAATACGAATAAGGTAAAATTTTCAACTCACCATATTGGATCCGCCATATTGAACTTCAAAAAAAATAAATTTAAACTCTTCAAAACCCCCTAGTACCAATTTAGGATGAAATTCAGAAATTTAAAATTTCTAGACCGTCATATTGCATGTGACATATTAGATTTTCTTAAAATAATTTTATATTCGCCATTTACACCCTTAAAAACGATTCAGTCCCACATTTGAACAAAATCGAAAAATGTAAAATTTTTAATTCACCATACTGAATCCTGAAAAAATACTATTAAATTCATAATTTACACCTTCAGATTGAGTTTTCCAAAAAATATTTTAAATTCGTAATTAACACTAACAAAAATCCCCTAATACTGATTTTAGACAAAATCGAGAGATGTAGGATCTTTAATCCGCCATCTTGGATCCGCCATATTTAATTTTTTTTAATGTCAGATATGTGCGATCCCAAGAAATTGGACAAAATTGATTTTTTTGTCCGCCATATTGGATCCGCAATATTGAATTTATTAAAAATATTTAGGACTCGTTATGCGGGACCCCAAAAACTCCCCACACCAATTTTGGAGAAAATCGAACATAACTAAATTTTCTTGTCCACCATATTAGATCCGCCATAATGAATTTTTTAAAAATAATTTCAGATCAGTTGTGTACGACCCCGAAAATTTCCCCATACCAATTTTGGAAAAAATCGGACAAAATTAATTTTTTTGGCCGCCATATTGTCAGCGCCATCTTGAATTTTACTGCACCAATTTCGTCCAAAAAAATATGGGACCACCGCAGCAACTTCCTGAACATAACGTAAAAATTTTATTCAAATCGGTGCAGTCGTTCCGGAGTAATCGGTGTACATACATAAAAAAAATACATAGTCGACAAATTGAGAATCTCCTTCTTTTAGAAGTCGGTTAAAAATCAGGTTTTGTTTCTTTCATAGTTTGTATTTTAAATCATATTTGTCAAAATAAAAAAGTTATGAAACTACAAGAGTAACCTTGTAAGTTTTTATGAACAACTGCTAGGTGACGCTATTAGAATATATCATTAGCATATTTTCGTAAAATGTAACATTTGTCAACTTAAAAAGCGTTACAGGCTACAAATTGATCGAATAGTTTATTTGTTTACAGAGCGCGTGAAGAAGCAGAATTAACCCTAATTGCTACGTAAAGGAGCCTTTAGTTACAAGTTATGTAAACAATTTTAACTGTGGACGAGATTTTTAATTAGCCTTTATGCATAAGATCAACTTGATATACCCAGAACTAAATTAAATATGAATTATAAACAAATTAAATTACTTTTAACTAGGAAACCATCTATTGATATTTTTTAAAATCACTTATTATTTTTATTTTTTTCTAATATTGTTTACGGACACTATGTTCATATGAATACTTCTATAAATAAAATATTCTTATTAAAATATATATATTAGTATTATTTGCACGAATAAGCCAAGAAAACCGTTTTGACACCAAGAACAATGTATGATTTTACTTGTAAATAAGAGAGATAGATACCTTAGTTAACCTTCAACTCGTAAGGATGAACTCTGTATAAAAGCCAGCAAATTCTAATAATAAAGTTGAAATCTGTGATTAATTGAATAATTATACTAAAGATTTAAGATAAAATTTATAAACTTTAGACTGGTGATGATGTTTTTGCAATTAATAAAGCAAATGAAATAAAAAAGAAATGAACCACACTGATTATTTAAAAATTTTAATAACAAAAACAACTCGTTGTTTGTAAGTGGCAAACAATCCGAACCCTGCTGAATTTTGGGCACGGTGAAGCGCGTGGATCCGGTCATTACATAAGTAAACAATCTTAGAAAATATTTTATTCATATGACTGACTAGTGACCTGCTTGGTTACGCACGGGTATGATTTCTTGACCTCATTTTTGAACAAATTTTAAACAACGAATGCTGTAAACAATATTTAACAGATAAACATATGCTGTCGGGGAAGAAGAACTTTTTGAGATCTACAATTTCTTAGTATATCGATTGAATGCATCTAAAATATTTTTTTTTCTTTAATATTTTCCTGGGTATAGGTTTTCTTATTTTAAGATTAAAAGACGGCAATTCTTCTGACGTTTCGCTCTACATAGGGTGCATTCCACTAGGCGCTCACAACGCTCAAAATATTCCTTCAGTCGTTCCACATAACGACTACGGTCGTCGCGGTCGCGGCGAAAACGTCATTAATGACGTCATTCTTCTCGCTCACGCCAAGCTCACAACGACCCATCTGAAAAGGTGGGTCAAAGTGGACGGTCAGAATTTTGGCGCGATTTTTTAAATTTAAAGACGATTGAATGTAAGAGTTTCTAAATTACAGTGTAACATGAGAAAAAAATAAGTATAATTTAGTTTAGATTCAAAATACACTGAATTAGATGGTGTAGTCCAATCCACAAAAGGTGTTCCTGAAAAATACATTTAAAAAATATAGTAATTATATACAAGCACATTTATAGAATGTAGTAATTATATAAAATTTACCCTAAAATGACTTGAATTCTTTATCTGAATAACGATTAATAACATTCTCATAATCAATAATACGTGACCCAAGTTTTCGCTTTTCCCGACTTTGTAAAACTGCATTCCATTCTTCATCTGGACTAGATGAAGTACTTTCTGAAGCATGATTACGATCCACCATTAAATATCCAACTGTCGCCACAAAAGATATTTTGATTATTTTTCAACGTAAATTACTTAAAGATTCCACTAAAATAAAATATAAGAAACTAAATAGTATTTTTCTTTAATATAAAGCAAGTTAACCAATAATTATAACAAATTATTAATATTAAAGCTTAAAAATTATAACAACCTTTTCAAGCTACTGATTTATTTTCAAATCCGCCATTTGTAATATTTAACCCAACGCTTAAGACGTCCACAATCCCATTCCACTTGGGTTTATGATTAGAATGCTCACAAGCTAGTGGAACGGGAAAAACTGCTATCATGAGCGTGATCGTTGTGGGTGCTTAGTGGAACGCACCCATAGGGTGCATTCCACTAGGCGCTCACAACGCTCAAAATATTCCTTCAGTCGTTCCACATAACGACTACGGTCGTCGCGGTCGCGGCGAAAACGTCATTAATGACGTCATTCTTCTCGCTCACGCCAAGCTCACAACGACCCATCTGAAAAGGTGGGTCAAAGTGGACGTTCAGAATTTTGGCGCGGTTTTTTAAATTTAAAGACAATTGAATGTAAGAGTTTCAAAATTACAGTGTAACATATGAGAAAAAAATAAGTATAATTTAGTTTAGATTCAAAATACACTGAATTAGATGGTGTAGTCCAATCCACAAAAGGTGTTACTGAAAAATACGTTTAAAAAATGTAGTAATTATATACAAGCACATTTACAGAATGTAGTAATTATATAAAATTTACCCTAAAATGACTTGAATTCTTTATCTGAATAACGATTAATAACATTCTCATAATCAATAATACGTGGCCTAAGTTTTCGCTTTTCCCGACTTTGTAAAACTGCATTCCATTCTTCATCTGGACTAGATGTAGTACTTTCTGAAGCATGATTACGATCCACCATTAAATATCCAACTGTCACCACAAAAGATATTTTGATTATTTTTCAACCTAAATTACTTAAAGATTCCACTAAAATAAAATATAAGAAACTAAATAGTATTTTTCTTTAATATAAAGCAAGTTAACCAATAATTATAACAAATTATTAATATTAAAGCTTAAAAATTATAACATAACCTTTTCAAGCTACTGATTTATTTTCAAATCCGCCATTTGTAATAGTTAATGCTTAAGACCTCCACAATCCCATTCCACTTGGGCTTATGATTAGAATGCTCACAAGCTAGTGGAGCGGGAAAAACTGCTATCATGAGCGTGATCGTTGTGGATGCTTAGTGGAACGCACCCATAGTGAGCTTTTTCAAAGTTATGTTATATTTACGTGTATCCTTCATACTGAAAGTAGCTTTGTACGTGTGTGCTATTTTCAGGAAGCCGTAACTTGAATTATTTGGTAAGTGTCAGAATTGAAGTTGACAATAAAAAACTTTTGAAATAATAGAGTGTGTTCGAAGATCGGCCGTCCGGAACAAATTGGTCTCAGAAGTGGGATCAAGTCCAGAAGAGGTTAGTTTAGATTAGAAAAAAGAAAAAAGTGAATTGAAATTGTATGCCAGTAGAAACTAGAAGACAACCAAAAGTAAAAATGGAAGAGCAACTTCAAACTAGATTAAATACTGATGATGATATAAGATATGAAAACAAGCCAAGAGAAGATGAAACAAGAATTGAACGAAATGACGAAAAATCAAGAAGATATGAAAAAAAGCTAAGAAGAGATAAAACGAGAATTGAAAGAAGATATGACGAAAAATCAAGATGATATGAAACAAGAATGACACTAAAGATAAGCCAAAATGATGTGAAACTAGAATTGATGACACTAAAGGCAAGCCAAGATGATATGAAACAAGAATTAAAGACAAGCCAAGATGATATAAAACAAGAATTAATGGCACTGAAAACAAACCAAGAACACATGAACCAAGAATTGAAAGAAGACATCAAGAAAAATCAAGAAAGTATAAAACAAGAACTAAAACAAGCCTGGAGGGCATGAGACAGGAACTTAAGACAAATCAAGAAGATATGAAATAATAAATGAAAGAAGATATTAAAAAATCAAGAAGATATGAAGCACATAGAACAAGAAATGAAACAGAAGATTAGCAAAATTAGAGATGACGTACATGGCGAGGTACAACGTGAGGTGATGGAAATCCAGAAACAGATGCAATAATTACATTTGCAAATCGAGAAGGTAGCCAGTACAGGTATAATAAGGGTAGATGGTGTTCCTGTTATTACTGTAACGAATCCACCTACTTTCGACGGCAACGTACCTTGGCTTACCTATGTCCATCAGTTCGAAGCCGCCGCCACCGTCAATAATTGGAGTTCACCAGCATATGCTCTTGTTCTGACACTACGAAGTGAAGCTATGGACGTTCTACGTAACATTCCCGAAGAAAAACAGAATGATTACGAGTTTATTGTTTTATTCTGAAGATGCGTTATGGGGAAGCCTACCTCCAAGAAGTTTATAAGGCCTAACGCCAAGAAAGAAGACAAAAATACAACGAAAGTCTGCACGAATATGAAGTAGATATAGTGAGGCTAATAAATTTTACTTACCCAACATATCCGAAAGAAATAAAGCAAGAGTTAGCAGTAAATAGTTTTATTGAAGGCTTACGCGACCCAAACACAAGTCAAACAAATTTCCGAGGCTTTTGCTTATGCCCTGCAGTTTGAATCAGCCAAATAGACCACAAGGAACCAAGGAAGGATCATAAGAAGGGTCTACGTTTCCCGGAATTATCGCGGGACCAACCAGGAAATTTTCATAAGGTTACCGAGGGAGTTGCAAGAATTTTTGAACAAACAAAAAACACATGACAACAAGAACAGAACCTACCATAACAGAAATAGGATTCGTTGTTGTAAATGTGGCCAAGAGGGGCATGTACAAAGCCACTGTACTTGCAATACTGTTCCTGACAAAGATCCTGATGGCTATCGGTTTCATATTGCTAATATAGGTGATGAAGTTCGAAGGAGCGAGTTGGAGAAAGTCTTTGCTTCTTATGGTGAACTTAAAGAGGTCTGGTTAAGTAATAGTATCCCCTGTTTTGGATTTGCTGTATATAAAGATAAAAAAAGATGCTGCAGTTGCAATCAAGGCTTGAGATGGAGTTAAAGTATGCGATTGTCGCATTTAAGTGACATGCTGGACCAAGAAGAAGGGGACAGAGTCGCTGGTACCATTCGAATAACATACGTTCTTACCAGTGCAGATACAACGGTCATTTTTACCGAGATTGCCCGGGAATTACTGCTGGTGGAGGCGATAGAAGAAAGGACCGTTACGGAAGAGATAGAAAGAGTACTAGCGGCGAACGTGTAGAACGAGACGAGAGGGACCTTGACTGCGAAAGGGGCTAAGGAAGAAGAATGTTCTACAGGTCATCCTCGAGAAGGTACGTCGAAAGGGACCGCAACCGCGAAAGGGACTACGGAAGAACGTCCTACAGGTCATCTTCGAGAAGGTACGTTGAAAGGGACCGAGACCGCGAAAGGGACTACGGAAGAATAACTCCATACAGGTCATCTTCCAAAAATTAAAGTTACAGCGACGACTACAAATAGAAAGCGACAGGAAGAAGACCTGCTATGACCGCAAAGCCAGAAAAAAATGGTGGATTCATGGTTGGTGAAATGTGTGGTTGTAGAATCCGAAAAGCACCAAAGGGCGTTCACCCAAGCTTCAAAAGTCATGGAGAGGTCCGTACAACATGGCGTCCTGACTAAATGATCTGTTGTACCGAATTCAGAAGAGTTTTCATACGAAGATAAAAGTCGTACATCAGCCTATTATTAAGATCAAGAAGGTTGATAGAGACGATCAATACTTGGAAGGGGCAATGTTACGAACTTTATAGCAGTATACATTTTGTAGTACAATTAGTTTGTTTTTCTATTTTGTAGGGAATTAAGTTTATTTTCTATGAGTTCATAATTTATTTAAATAATTTTACCTTTTGTTAATTTCCTCATGAGACGTCGATGAAAGAATGTCTGGAATTTTTTAGAAAATTATATTTTCTTATTTTCGACGGGGAACGCCTATGACAGAAGATCTAGAAATCTCCGGATTATTCCTTTTCCTTACTTTTATACACTATGTAGTATGAAAATCTATCTTTCGTGGACAATTTATTTTGAGAAGCCGTTGCTGTAACTTGAATTATTTGATAAGTGTCAGAATTGCAGTTGACAATAAAAAGCTTTTGAAATAATAGAGTGTGTTCAAAGACCGGCCGTCCGGAACCATATATATATATATATATATATATATATATATATATATATATATATATATATATATATATATTTATGCGACTTTCACGGATTCCTCCGTGTGAGATGCAATAACAGTGAATATATCCACATTATGCCGACTGTAGTGCTGAAATCACATTCAGCAAACGTACAACTATATGCAGCTCCGTATATGAATGAAGTAAAATGCGAACAGTAAATGCAAACTTCGTTCCAATCATATCCTTTCCGTGATAGAGGTTCCACAGTTAGAACAAATTGCTAAGGAACACAATTTATCCTATTCCACCACCATCGAGATGATGGCCTACCTGTACCACCATACCGAGAAGAAAGACATTGCCGAACTATTTAGCAGACAGTTCAATGTACACAATAATTCAAATCTTAACCTTACGTTTCAGACTGAAGTTAATTATCCTACAATATTTTTATCACCAGTTAATTCCGATGGAATTTTTCGAACACTTATGAGTTTACCTAATAAATTTTCAGCGGGACTGGACGACGTGCCCGTATATGTTTTAAAATTTGTCGCACACTGCATAAGTAATCCCTTTGCAAATATTGTTAATGAAAGTTTTGCCACACAGATCTTTCCCACTAATCTCAAGACAGCCAAAGTGATTCCTATATTTAAAAAAGGGGATCGCCAGTGCATCAAAAATTACAGACCAATCTCCCTGCTTCCAGCAGTGTCAAAGGTCTTTGAAAAAGTTATATATACTAGAATATTTGAACATCTAAACAGACTCAACATCTTGAGTAAAAATCAGTTCGGCTTTAGACCTAACAAATCTACTGAAATGGCAATATTCAACACAATTTCCTGTATAAATGAAAGAATTGAAACAAATGATAAAGTGGCAGGCCTATATTTTGATTTGTCTAAGGCCTTTGACATTGTGGAACATAACTTGCTTTTGACAAAGCTTGGTGCGTATGGGGTCAGAGGTGTTGCTGCCAGTTTACTGCAATCCTACTTATCGGATAGGCAGCAAACAGTCTGCTTTGCTAAAAATAATCATCTTTACTTTTCTGATAGAACTCAATTGTTGCAGGGGGTACCTCAGGGCTCCATTCTGGGACCCATATTATTCTTAATATATGTAAACAATCTGGGGGATGGATTGGCCGCGGATAGCGTTTGCAGGTTTGCTGATGACACATCAGTCATTGTGGCGGACACTTCTATGGCGGGACTATCTCGCAAGTGCACAAACTCTGCATTGAAAATGCAGCAGTGTTCTGATAACGGCCTCACTCTAAACGTAGATAAAACCGGTCTCATTCTTTTTTCAAAGCATGCAACAAGGTCTGAGTCACTGCTTGTGTGGCTTGGAGGTAGATCTATACCTACTTTGGAACAGGTTCAGTTCTTGGGTGTTCATTTGGACCCCTCTTTAAACTGGGAACATCTTATCTCAGCTCTTGGGGCTAGGCTTAGCAGTTTGCGTGGTGTAGTCCGAAGGCTTCGTGACGTCATCACTGCAGAGACTTTTAGGGTTTTCTACCTTGGGCAAATACAATCTCTTGTCTCTTATGGTATTTCCTTTTGGGGATCATCAAGAAAGGCTATTAATATATTTAAAATTCAAAAACGCATAATAAGATGCATCTTCCACCTACATCCAAGAGCTTCATGTCGACCATTTTTTACTCAGTTTAAGTTGCTTACTGTTCCCTCATTATACTTTAGATCTTTAGTCATGCTTGTCAGAAGGAATACGGAATTATTTCCGCTAAATAGATAGCTTTATGGGGGAAACATGGTTATGAGTACCACAGGAGCGAATGACCTAATGGTACCTTTACATAACTCCACCCTCTATGAGCGAGGACCATACTATATGGCGATTAAAGCCGTAAGGATGTTACCAAGAGAAATATGGCTTACCGAGTCGATTAATTGCTTAAGAGACGCGTAAATGAATGACTGTCAGATAGGTGCTTCTTTCTGTATATATATATATATATATATATATATATATATATATATATATATATATATATATATATATATATACAGTGCCTTCATTTCAAAACGAACCATCCTTAATAACTTTCTTAAATAGAAAAATTAAAAAAAAAGAAAAAACACGTCAATTTAGATATACAGGGGGAAGTTTAATTTTGCATTTGTTAAAAGTCTGTCAATCACCTCCTCAACTCCAGCTAACCTCACTTTGATATGTCAAATGGGAACCCCCACCTTGTGACACATCATTGTAAGCAGCATAAAATTGTCTATCCAACCGTATAAAAAAAATTAAATCGGTTGACGTACAAGCGAATAGTGTGCAAAAATGTCTTGTAATAATGCATAATATATCGGCCTCGAACTTTGGTATGTCAAATGATTACCCTATAGTGTGATACATCATTTTAAAGGACGTACGATCTGCTATCCAACGATGTCAAAAAAAATTAAGTTAATAGACGTTATAGGCAATTAGGATGCAAAAATGTGTGTTAAATATAAGCAGTTTATTCAGTTTTATTCAGTTGAAGAAAATTATTTTATTAAATGTTCAAAATGTGCGCCGTTATTAGCGAGACAATAAAAAAGCCTATTTTGAAATTCCCCACGAACATTGGCAAGGGTTTCTCTGCTAATTCCTCTACATTCCCGAACAATTCGATCTTTTAAATCGTCAATATTTTCAGGTGGGGTTTTATAAACCTTGCTTTTTAAATACCCCCAAAGAAAAAAGTCTAGAGGGGTTAGGTCTGGAGACCGTGCTGGCCATTCAATTGCACCACGTCTGCCAATCCACGTCCCTGGAAAATGTTCATCAAGCCACTCTCGAATTGCCAAAGCGTAGTGCGGGGGAGCTCCATCTTGCTGGAAATGCAAATTATTTTCATTTAGTACCATAACAGCATTTTCATCCACTTGATTTTCTAAAGATTGCACAATGGCAGGGTATATTGTGTTTTCTAAAAGGTTTAAATAAATTTGCCCAGTTAAATTATCTTCCAAAAAAAATGGCCCGATGATTTCATTGCCATAAATTCCTGCCCACACGTTAATTTTTTCGGGATATTGAGTATGCCCTTCTCGGAAAAGGTGCGGATTTTCATTATCCCAGTATCTGCAGTTATGTCTGTTAACCAGTCCATTTAGAAAAAAAGTTGATTCATCACTAAAGCAGATATTCTTAGGTAAATGGGGGTCCTCGTCAATTCGTTGGCACATTAATTCGCAAAATTGAATTCTCCTATCAAAATCGTCTTCTCCGAGTTCTTGAAGAATTTGAATTTTGTAGGGAAAAAACTTATTTTGTTTTAAAACTTTATGCACAGAGCCAGCAGAAATGTTGGTTAAATCTGCGACCTTTGAGATGGATAAAGTTGGATCTATTGCAAACTGTCCTAGTACCTCGATTTGGCATGCTTCATCTACAACCCTTTTCTCAATATATTTTTTATTACAAACGGATCCCGTTTCTTCAAACTTTCGTACCAATTCGAGTACATATTTATGGCCCACGTTTTTGTCTTGATGCCTCTCGTTAAATGCTCTGGCGGTTCTACGAGCGCACCGATCTTCAGCTCCATAGAGAAAAATTATTTCTATTCTTTCGGCTAGCGTATACACCATTTATATTCACGTTTCAACTAGGCGTCACAATGACAATTTTAACAATAATAAACAACTGGTGTTTAAAGATCTTAAAAATTTTATTTATTGCAGTGATTTTTTGTACCTATCAGGTACCGCAAAAAATATCATTGAAATAAATACACTAGATTGATTAGACTGCAATGAATTTTGCGATGAATTTTAAAACAGGCTTAGTTTTTTTCTCGCAAATATTTTAACTGTTTATTATTTTAAAAAAATATTTATTTTAAATTTAAAATAATATTTTACTCTATGAAGTAGCCATTTGACATAATGAAGTTTAATGTGATAAGGTGTCTATTATTACCACACATCTTTTCTTACTATTCGCTTGTACATCAACAGATTTTGTTTTTTTTTATTGGCTAAATAGGAGATAGTATGCCCTTTAAAATGATGTATCACACTATAGGGTAATCATTTGACATACTAAAGTTCGAGGCCGATATATTATGCATTATTACAAGACATTTTTGCACACTGTTCGCTTGTACGTCAACCGATTTAATTTTTTTTATACGGTTGGATAGACAATTTTATGCTGCTTACAATGATGTGTCACAAGGTGGGGGTTCCCATTTGACATATCAAAGTGAGGTTAGCTGGAGGTGAGGAGGTGATTGACAGACTTTTAACAAATGCAAAATTAAACTTCCCCCTGTATATCTAAATTGACGTGTTTTTTCTTTTTTTTAAAATTTTTCTATTTAACAAAGTTATTAAGGATGGTTCGTTTTGAAATGAAGGCACTGTATATATATATATATATATATATATATATATATATATATATATATATATATATATATATATATATATATATACATAAATTACTTTATCTTTATAAAGTTTATAAACACACAATACAAAAAACTGTCTAGACTATTTTATGACTAGCACATCATTGAATTATTTTATTTTTATTTAATTATGTTGGTCGGTGCATCTTTCCAGATGTTAATAACCTAGAAACGCTTCAAGGGTTTTAAGTTATTAACAAGTGTTACATGTAACCAGATACGTGCTACATTTGTACTTTAGTATTTTGACTGTTATATAACTCTGTTTTATTTACGAGTTGTTATGACGGGCTTTATTTTCAAGTTGCATTATTCATAAATAAAGTTGTTTGGAATCATATGCATCAAAAATGATTAATTTACAAGAATTTTATTTCTTAAATTTCAAGGAATTTCATAATTTTTTTTTTGATAATGAGATACAGACAGAACCCTAAGAAGGAAAGTAACTAATTGATATATTAATATTCTTAATGCAATTATACTTATGATTTACGCAAGTGTGAACGTTAGAGACAAATTATTTGAATAGTTTCCATATCAAGTTACTATCCCAAAGTCCAAAATTTTAATGCAAGTAATTAAGTTACTGAAATTACAGTAGTTACCATATTCAATCATTTTAATTATTCTAATATGTTTTTAACAGAAATTATTGGATGTTATTGATAATTGTATTATCTTTATTATTATTATTATTAACTTTTAACAAAGTATGTCTCATACAATTTTGGTACACTTGTTTATACACAAGTACGACAACCTCCGTGTTGTAAGTAAATAGAAACACATTATTCGATAATTATTTTTTATGTAATGGAAAAAGTTGGAGAATCAGTGACGTACCTACATAACAACCTAGTTTTCATACTAAGTACTAAGAAAAGCATTGCATACATACAGCTTTGGTCAAGTAGAAAATCATGGTTCTTGGGTTAGACTGTGTCAAATTGGAATTATTATCCGACGTTTTGCCTACGATTGATGAGATGCATCTTCAGAGATCTTTACTCGACCAGATTAGAACAGTGAATGACTATCGAGGAGCAACAGCCCGGTATTTATACCCGGCCGGTGTTCAACGAACCGTGATCCAGCGTTACAATCGATTTCCACGTGTGATGTAGACTGTAACCTGCATCCCTATTAATATTATTTGGATGTATACAAATCTTGATTGATTCTCTAATTTTACGTTTAAAGAAACCAGACACTAATAATAAAGAAGATTTTTCAAAATTACCCTGTAGATTAAAAACTAAGACAGCCATGACAAATTTGACACAAGAATCTTTGGTTTCGTTAAAAAGGAGAATACTAAAGTGAAAACTGCAACTCTATATCTTTGATAATAACGAAGATTTTCAAAATCACCCTGTGGATTAAAAACTAAGACAGCCATGACAAATTTGACACAGGAATCTTTGGTTTCGTTAAAAAGTAGGATACTAAAGTGAAAACTGCAACTCTATATCTTTAATAATAACGAAGATTTTCAAAATCACCCTATAGATTGAAAACTAAGACAGCCATGACAAATTTGACACAGAAATCTTTGGTTTCGTTAAAAAGTAGGATACTAAAGTGAAAAGTGCAACTCTATATCTTTAATAATAACGAAGATTTTCAAAATCACCCTATAGATTGAAAACTAAGACAGCCATGACAAATTTGACACAGAAATCTTTGGTTTCGTTAAAAAGTAGGATACTAAAGTGAAAACTGCAACTCTATATCTTTAATAGTAACGAAGATTTTCAAAATCACCCTATAGATTAAAAACTAAGGCAGCCATGACAAATTTGACACAGAAATCTTTGGTTTCGTTAAAAAGTAGGATACTAAAGTGAAAACTGCAACTCTATGTCTTTAATAGTAACGAAGATTCTCAAAATCACCCTATAGATTAAAAACTAAGACATCCATGACAAATTTGACTCATAAATCTTTGGTTTCGTTAAAAAGTAGGATACTAAAGTGAAAACTGCAACTCTATATCTTTAATAGTAACGAATATTTTCAAAATCACCCTATAGATTAAAAACTAAGACATCCATGACAAATTTGGCACAGAAATCTTTGGTTTCGTTAAAAAGTAGGATACTAAAGTGAAAACTGAAACTCTATATCTTTAATAATAACGAAGATTTTCAAAATCACCCTATAGATTGAAAACTAAGACAGCCACGACAAATTTGACACAGAAATCTTTGGTTTCGTTAAAAAGTAGGATACTAAAGTGAAAACTGCAACTCTATATCTTTAATAGTAAGGAAGATTTTTAAAATCACCCTATAGATTAAAACCTAAGACAGCCATGACAAATTTGACACAGAAATCTTTGGTTTCGTTAAAAAGTAGGATACTAAAGTGAAAATTGCAACTCTATATCTTTAATAGTAACGAAGATTTTCAAAATCACCCTATAGATTAAAAACTAAGACATCCATGACAAATTTGACACAGAAATCTTTGGTTTCGTTAAAAAGTAGGATACTAAAGTGAAAACTGAAACTCTATATCTTTAATAATAACGAAGATTTTCAAAATCACCCTATAGATTAAAAACTAAGACAGCCATGACAAATTTGATACAGAAATCTTTGGTTTCGTTAAAAAGTAGGATACTAAACTCAAAACTGCAACTCTATATCTCTAATAATAACGAAGATTTTCAAAATCACCCTATAGATTAAAAACTAAGACGTCCATGACAAATTTGACACAGAAATCTTTGGTTTCGTTAAAAAGTAGGAAACTAAAGTGAAAACTGCAACTCTATATCTTTAATAGTAACGAAGATTTTCAAAATCACCCTATAGATTAAAAACTAAGACATCCATGACAAATTTGACACAGAAATCTTTGGTTTCGTTAAAAAGTAGGATACTAAAGTGAAAACTGAAACTCTATATCTTTAATAATAACGAAGATTTTCAAAATCACCCTATAGATTAAAGACTAAGACAGCCATGACAAATTTGATACAGAAATCTTTGGTTTCGTTAAAAAGTAGGATACTAAACTCAAAACTGCAACTCTATATCTCTAATAATAACGAAGATTTTCAAAATCACCCTATAGATTAAAAACTAAGACGTCCATGACAAATTTGACACAGAAATCTTTGGTTTCGTTAAAAAGTAGGAAACTAAAGTGAAAACTGCAACTCTATATCTTTAATAATAACGAAGATTTTCAAAATCACCCTATAGATTAAAAAATAAGACATCCATGACAAATTTGACACATAAATCTTTGGTTTCGTTAAAAAGTAGGATACTAAAGTGAAAACTGAAACTTTATATCTTTAATAATAACGAAGATTTTCAAAATCACCCTATAGATTGAAAACTAAGACAGCCATGACAAATTTGACACAGATATCTTTGGTTTCCTTAAAAAGTAGGGTACTAAAGTCAAAACTGCAACTCTATATGTTTAATAATAACGAAGATTTTCAAAATCACCCTATAGATTAAAAACTAAGACAGCCATGACAAATTTGACACAGAAATCTTTGGTTTCGTTAAAAAGTAGGATACTAAAGTGAAAACTGCAACTCTATATCTTTAATAGTAACGAAGATTTTCAAAATCACCCTATAGATTAAAAACTAAGACAGCCATGACAAATTTGACACAGAAATCTTTGGTTTCGTTAAAAAGTAGGATACTAAAGTCAAAACTGCAACTCTATATCTTTAATAATAACGAAAATTTTCAAAATCACCCTATAGATTGAAAACTAAGACAGCCATGACAAATTTGACACAGAAATCTTTGGTTTCGTTAAAAATTAGGATACTAAACTCAAAACTGCAACTCTATATCTCTAATAATAACGAAGATTTTCAAAATCACCCTATAGATTAAAAACTAAGACGTCCATGACAAATTTGACACAGAAATCTTTGGTTTCGTTAAAAAGTAGGAAACTAAAGTGAAAACTGCAACTCTATATCTTTAATAATAACGAAGATTTTCAAAATCACCCTATAGATTAAAAAATAAGACATCCATGACAAATTTGACACATAAATCTTTGGTTTCGTTAAAAAGTAGGATACTAAAGTGAAAACTGAAACTTTATATCTTTAATAATAACGAAGATTTTCAAAATCACCCTATAGATTGAAAACTAAGACAGCCATGACAAATTTGACACAGATATCTTTGGTTTCGTTAAAAAGTAGGATACTAAAGTCAAAACTGCAACTCTATATGTTTAATAATAACGAAGATTTTCAAAATCACACTATAGATTAAAAACTAAGACAGCCATGACAAATTTGACACATAAATCTTTGGTTTCGTTAAAAAGTAGGATACTAAACTCAAAACTGCAACTCTATATCTTTAATAATAACTAAGATTTTCAAAATCACCTTATAGATTGAAAACTAAGACAGCCATGACAAATTTGACACAGAAATCTTTGGTTTCGTTAAAAAGTAGGATCTAAAGTGAAAACTGCAACTCTGTATCTTTAATAATAACGAAGATTTTCAAAATCACCCTATAGATTAAAAACTAAGACAGCCATGACAAATTTGACACAGAAATCTTTGGTTTCGTTAAAAAGTAGGATACTAAACTCAAAACTGCAACTCTATATCTTCACTATCACTACATAGTATAAAACAAAGTCGCTTTCTCTGTCCCTATGTCCCTTTGTATGCTTAAATCTTTAAAACTACGCACCGGATTTTGATGCGGTTTTTTTCAATAGATAGAGTGATTCAAGAGGAAGGTTTATATGTATAATAACATCCATTAAATAGTGGAGAAATACTGTTATTTTTGAGGTTTCTAATGTGATGTCGTTAATTATCATATTTTTTTCCGCTTACATTGCAAACGCAGGCTGAACCCTACGAGATTTATCAAAATAATGTACTAATTATTTGTACACATTGAAAAGGTCTACAGAAAACTCCGCGATGGTATATGTCTATCTCTCATGGATATCCTACAATAACATTTTTTTGTCATTTACTTTTTACGACAAATAATGGCAAATTTTGAAGCGATTTTAACCAATACAGCATTAATCCTTATCCAATTAAATAGCTTAAATACATTGTTGATTTAATATAGATCTATATGGTCCTTTACAGCACAAGATTTAAATGAATATTTTCGAAGAAATTACAGATTTAAAATTGCGGGAAGTAGCGCTTGCGGCGGTACTGGCCGACCGGGGCGGCGGCAGCGTGCCTATAAATAGCGCATCGGAGGCCGATGTAATAATTGTTGTAAAAATAAAATAAATAGTCACAGTTTTTCTGTAGTGTATTTAGTATCAGCATTGCACCCGTGCGAAGCCGGGGCGGGTCGCTAGTTAATAATAACTAAGATTTTCAAAATCACCCTATAGATTAAAAACTAAGAGAGCCATGACAAATTTGACACAGAAATCTTTGGTTTCGTTAAAAAGTAGGATACTAAACTCAAAACTGCAACTCTATATCTTTAATAATAACTAAGATTTTCAAAATCACCCTATAGATTAAAAACTAAGATAGCCATGACAAATTTGACACAGAAATCTTTGGTTTCGTTAAAAAGTAGGATACTAAAGTCAAAACTGCAACACTATATCTTTGATAATAACTCTAATACCCCCTAAAAGTGTCGAAAATAAGACACCACGTACCAAGTTACTTTATTATCATGATCTGGAAGGTACAATTACATTAATTGCAATAAGAAAAACATGTAGAAAGTCGAAAAAGAAACTCGAATTTTACGGAACACCGCCATTCCAAATATTAGCCGTATCCGCCTCTGACTTTGTTTTTGTTTACATCTACGCAAAGTAGGACCTACGTGTATCAAGTGTGGTACCCTGAGAAAGATTATGCTCTTCGACACACGTAGACCGTCACGTTGCATGCGTTATCAGAACGTAAGAACTAAGATACATTGACCCATATTTTCGGTTTCACAACGAGACGGAATTATTGCCTTTTAACTAGACGGTCCGTAGTTCGTTTAAATTGAATAAATTATTTTTGTTTAGCAACAATAATATTGGAGTTAATAATAGAATGCTAGGATTGATTTTGTACGTCAAGGTTAATCAAAGTCGAAATTGAATTGAGTCTAAACGAATATTAAAGGGATTTTTAACGACATTTGAAATATTAAAAGGTATTTTCTTTTTGTGGAACAAAAATGGGTACTCATTTGGATCTGAAATTGGTACATTCGTCAATATTTAGTTTACTTATAAATTAAAAATACAATATTTACAAAAACAGACTGAAATATTTACTTTTGGGTAATTAAAATTAATGGTATGAAAAATGATGTAAGGATCATCAACACAAATTAACAAAGTTTTGTTTTTAACGTCAAAATAAGGCTTACACACTTATACAGGGTTATTCGCTCTATACTGCACGGAATATTGGGATATATGGGGGTCTAATATAGGGACTTTTGAAATTATTTTCATATTATACAGGGTGTCCTAAAAGTTCTGAAAGTATCAAAGTTGTGTTTCTTAAAATAGAACCCTCTATATATTATTGCATTTTTGGATTCTACGATCAAAATAAGTGCCTATTTTAATAAGGTTTATACTACCTAAACCTTAAGGGTTTTTAAATAATTTGATTTTGACAAAATCTAACTTAATTTTCATGTTTCAAATACTTAAGAAGTATTTCAGTTATGTACTCGAAATTTACTATGAAGTGTAACAATAAATCATATTTTATATCCTAATTATAATAAACTTGCTATATTATACAGGGTGTCCAAAAATTAATACTAATCAAATAAGAACTTTAAGTGGCTATAACTTGATTAATTTAAATAAAATGCTATACTTTTTAACTTATCAGAAAATGTACCTTTTAAATACCTATCGAATGGTATAAGGGTGTTCTTTAGCTAAGTCTTCGTGTTTTCACAGAATACACCAAATAATCGTTTTCTGCACCGTTTTGTGTTTTTTGAATAGATGTTTTCATGTATCTAGTTGCCTATGGCATTTGTAAATGACAGGTAATTTACAACTATAAGAATAATACTCAGGAATATCTTTATAAATGTTCAGAAACTCGGAACGTGATTTATAGTCGTCCAAAAGAGTATAACAGCAATAATGGTAATAACATATTGACGATAGCACAACAAAGAAGCAAAATATTTATATTAGACGTTTGAAATGTCAACCATCCATTTCCAAACACTTCCATATTCTTTTTTCGAAATCACTGCTAACTCTGGACAACATTTGCGGGGTTACAGTTTGAAAAACGTCTCCTATGCGTATTTTCATATCTTGTGGTGTTGTAGGGGGCGTATTGTAGACAATTCCTTTTATGTATCCCCATAAAAAGAAATCTGGTGGAGTTAAGTCCGCAGATCTCGGGGGCCAATTTTGAAATCCGTCTCTCCCAATTCACCTGTTTCGAAAGTTGACATTTAAAAATTGTCGAACCTCGCGATGATAATGAGGTGGAGTTCCATCCAGTTGAAACCACATAGTTGTTCTAATATTTAAAAAGACATCTTCTAATAACATTGGATGTTGGACCCAGTATTCCTCCCCACATATCAACCGACCACATATTCTGGTTTCTCATAGATCTGTATTCATGCGAACCAAGTACAGTAAAAACATTTTCTTCATCCTCAGTAACAGGTTTTCTTATAACAGGTTATTTTATAATTGACACTTTTCTGAAACTGGTATAATAGTTTCACAAAAACGGCTGGTTTGGGATGGTTATTTTTAGGAAATCTTTAAGCATAGACTCCAGAAGCCAACAAACAATTTCGATGACATTCTCCAAGGATAAAAATCTTATCAAAACGCTCTTCCTTTGGATAAATCTTCATTTTGACAAAGCAATAACACAACAATATTCAAATAATTCAATTTAATAAATGAAGTTTCACAGTTACCAAAAATAATACCGCTATTATAGCAACAGGCTTTGCAGACTAAACTGACAGATTAAATGAAATATCTGACGTTTCTAAATACCATTGACAACTAGATACAATAGAACATCTATTTAAAAAAATACAAAATGGTGCAGAATACGACTATTTTTACATTTTCTGGTAAGTTAAAAAGTATAGCGTTCTATTTAAATCAATACATACATATATATATATATATATATATATATATATATATATATATATATATATATATGTTATATCGTAGATTTTTACGGATGGTAGAATGAATAGTTTGGTTATTCCGGGTTTCAATCCGTTCGTTCAAAAAATCGTTTTCACGACGTTTCGCCAAAATCTCATTTGGCATTTTCAAGTGCGGTTCGTCTCGTTCTCAGCGAGTAACGAGACGAACCGCACTTGAAAATGCCAAATGAGATTTTGGCGAAACGTCGTGAAAACGATTTTTTGAACGAACGGATTGAAACCCGGAATAACCAAACTATTCATATATATATATATATATATATATATATATATATATATATATATATATATATATATATATATATATATATATATATATATATATAGCCACTTAAATTTATTATTTGATTAGTTTTAATTTTTGAACACCCTGTATAATACAGCAAGTTTATTATAATTGGGATATAAAATATGGTTTATTGTTACACTTCACTGTAAATCTCGAGTACATAGCTGAAATACTTCTTAAGTATTTGAAACATGACAATTAGGTTAGATTTTGTCAAAATTCAAATTATTTAAAACCCTTAAGTTTTAGGTACCTACTATAAACTTTATTAAAAAATACACTTATTTCGATAGGAGAATCCAAAAGCGCAATAATATACAGGGGGCTCTATTAAAAAACACAACTTTGATACTTTTAGAGCTTTCGGGACATTCTGTATAATATGAAAATAATTTTAAAAAGTAACTATATTAGACCTTCATATATCCCAAAAGTAAAACTTTTTGAGAGTCACGCCTTTTGGTCGCAATACTCCGTGCCATATAGGGTGAATAACTTTGTATAACGAGTTGAATTTAAATTCTTGTATAGAGGGGGCATCTACTTGATATAAATTGATTGCAATCAGTGTAATAAAAGACAAATATTTCTGTCAAATTTCCATTACATTTTGTGCAACGCATAAGATTATTAAAAGTAAAATATGGTGGAAATTTGACAAACACATTTGTCTTTTATTACAATGAGTTGAATTTAACAATAGTGGTAGGTCAATACCTCGTTGGTAAGCCTTTGTTGTGAATAATATTTCTTGGTCGACTTGCTATAAATCGAACTAATTTTTTGTAATATCCTCCAGATATTTTTCTTCATCCTTCTTTTAAAAATGTCATGAGATGACTTTTACTGGAACTAGTTCTTACGCGAAAGCTCTTTATAATTTTTCAACCAATATTTCTGAAAGCTTTCGTGGAATCTTTCAGTAATTACCTAATGCCGTGACAAACATTATGGGAAAGGTTCCGTCTAAGCTTACGATTTCAGGAAAGCCTAGCGTAAGTTTCTTTGTAAGTTTATAGTTAGTTATATATATATATATATATATATATATATATATATATATATATATATATATATATATATATATATATATATATATATATATATATCTATATATATATATATATATATATATATATATATATCAATGAAAACTATATTATTTATTGAAATAATAGAGTGTGTTCAAAGATCGACCGTCCGGAACAAATTGGTGTCAGAAGTGGGATCAAATCCAGAAGAGGTTAATTCAGGTTAGAAAATTAGAAAAAAAAGGGAACTAAAATTGTATACCAGTGAAAACTAGGAAACAAAAAGCAAAAATAGAAGATCAACTTCAAACTAGTTTAAATCAGATACTGATGATGATACAAAACATGAAAACAAGCCAGGAAGAGATGAAACATGAATTAAGAGAAGATATGACGAAAACTCAAGACGATATGAAACAAGAATTAACGACAAGCCAAGAAAATATGACGGAAAGCCAAGACGATATGAAACGAGAATTAAAGGCAAGTCAGGATGATATAAAATAAGAATTGATGACACTTAAAACAAGCCAAGAAGATATGACGATAAGCCAAGATGATTTGAAATAAGAATTGAAAGAAGACATGAAAAAAAAAATGAAGAAAGTATAAAACAAGAATTAAAAACAAGCCTGGAGGACATGAGACAGGAACTTATGACAAGTCAAGAATATATGAAACAAGAACTGAAAGAAGACATTAAAAAACATCAGGAAAATATAAGGCGCATAGAGATGCGACAATTATATTTGCAAATCGAAAAGGTAACCAGTACAGGTATAATAAAGGTAGGTGGTGTTCCTGCTACTAGTACGATAAAGCCACCTACCTTCGACCGCAAGGTATCTTGGCTTGTGTTTTGTTAATTTTCTCATGAGACGTTGATGAAAAAGGGTCTGGAACTTCTTAATAAATTTAACCTCCTTATTTTAAACATGAAACACCTACAACAGAAGGTCTAGAAATCACTAGATTACTCATTTTCTTATTTTTATTACACCATGTAGTATGGAAATACGTCTAGAAAATTAGGGAATCTTCTGGTATCGACCATAAAGGCTTCAGATCGGCCTTCGTGGACAGTTTAGTTAGAGATGTCGTCGATGTAATTTGAATTGTTTGACAAGTGTAAGAATTGAAGTTGGCAATCGCTGTATTCTTTAGAGTAATTATCAAGTGATCAAAGTGAAACTGATAACTTTGTGTTCTTCTGAATATGCATTTACCTGTCAAAGTGATCATGATTACTTCAAGTGATCGAACTGAGAGTGATAATGACTCAAAAGAATAGCCCTAATAAAGAACTTTTGAAATAATACGGTGTGTTTAAAAATGGGCCGTCCGGAACAGTATATATTAAAGTGTGTTTAAAGTATTAATGCAACGTTCAGCTATGATGAATAAAAAGCGGTAGGTAAGCGTCTCTAAGTAGACTTTCACGGTGGCTCGTACGTTACAATTAATGAAACATTATTTGTTTATAGCGTTAAAAAGCAATAAAAAACATTAAAATTTCGCATTGTGATTAATCCCAGGTTGTAGTCCACGACTTCAATTATCAATTATTGGACGTATAAATTGATTCTTCTTCTTCAAGTGCCTTCTCCATTGCGGAGGTTGGCAATCATAATAGCTATTTTAATTTTTGAGGCAGTTGCTCTAAATAGTTGTTTTGAACTGCATCCAAACCATTCCCTTAGGTTTTTTAACCATGAAATTCGTCGTCGTCCCACGCCTCTTCTGCCACTTATTTTGCCCTGGATTATGAGCCGTAAGATGCTGTACTTTTCTCCTCGCATAATGTGTCCGAAATATTGCAGTTTTCTCTGTTTTACTGTTATCTCTACTTCTTTTTCTTTCCCCATTCTTCTCAACACTTCGGCGTTCGTAACTCGATCCACCCACGAAATCCTCTGAATTCTTCTATAGGTCCACATTTCAAAAGAGTTAAGTCTTCTCATTGCCTCTCGATTCAGTGTCCATGCTTCCATTCCATAATATAGAACACTGTATACGTAACATTTAGTCAGTCGTATTTTCAGGGCTAACGTTAGATCTTTGCTGCAGATAACGTTTTTCATTCTAATAAAGTTAGCACGTGCTTTCTCGATTCTGGTTTTTATTTCGATGGTATAGTCATTATTTTCTGTTATTAGGGTTCCCAAGTAAGTGTACTTCTTAACTTTTTCTATGTGCTGGCCTCCTACCATTAGGGTTTTATTATTATTGCTGTTGTTGTTACTAATTATCATGAACTTGGTCTTTTTCGTGTTAAGAGAGAGTCCATATTCTCCACTAAATTTTAATATTTTATTCATTATCTTTTCTAGGTCTTTGAAACTATCAGCTATTATTACGGTGTCATCTGCATACCTAATCAACAATATTAGGTATGCAGAAATTGATTAAGATGGTGTAATTGGCGCAGTATGATTTTCTCCCACACGTACATCCTACTTACCCTCTTAACTTCAAAAGTGCAAACGATTTTTAACATTTTTTCAATTATTAAATTGTAAACTTAAAATTACTTCCAGAAAACGAGCTGACGGCGGAATTTTATAAACAACAAATTTTTTTATATGATACTGCCGCCGAACCCTGTATAAATGTTTTGGTCCTTGTAAATAGTTTCAAAAATACACTGATACACATGTTTACGAAAAGTTATCGCAAAAATTAACCCACATATTTATTATTAATATTAACAATAATAACAACAACTTTGTAATCGGCAATGCGAGTAGCAAACAAATATTGTTTACCGAAATATTGTTTATCAACTAGAATATTATGTAACAGAAATAAACAGCGCAAAAGAAATGGAAAAATTAAAAATTGTGTTTCTGTTTACTGATTTTCACCAAAAAAATATATTGTAACTTATATACGTAGCCTTGCCATACATTTTTTCGTAATATTATGATGCAACTTTTGGAATTGTAAAATGGAGCAGGACTCTTTTGGAATTGTAAAATGGAAAGAAAAATAAGAATACTCTTAATAAAAGCACAAAAACATCACCCTCGGAGTGCTATTGAACGTACAATGCTTCCAAGACACCAAGGAGGAAGAGGATTGGTGGATATTGGTAAGCAGCTCGACCAACAAATAATAAATTTACGTTCATATTTCCACAGGTTAGCTGACTCTTCCACACTACAACGAGCAATATGGGAGGCAGACGATTGAACCCAGCTACAGCTGAAGAAATAGGATATTACTTCTCAGCAACAAACAGATCAAGAGAAGTTACAAATCTGGTTACAGAAGCCGCTTCATGGACGGCATCGAAATGAGGTCAATCAGAACAATGTCAACACCTTAGCGTCGAACTACTGGTTGGTTTTAGGACAGATGTCTCCGAAAACGGAGGACTTCTTGTCAGCTATCCAAGACCAGGTTATTCCGACGAAGAACTATCGGAAGTTCATCATTAGAGATCCCTCAATAGAAAATGACCAATGCAGATATGGCTGTGGAACATCGGAGACAATTCGGCACATAACTGGAGGATGCCAAGCGCTTGCCACAACGGAGTATAAGGAAAGACACGACTCAGCCACCAAGATAATCCACCAAGAGTTAGCAAATAAGTTAAATCTATTGCAGGTAGGAAAAGTGCCTACAAATAAAACCCAGAGCCTATTCCTGAGCACAAAGAGTTCAAGCTGTATTGGGACCGCACGGTTATGACGGATCAGAGTTGCTCATAATAGACTAGACATTATATTAACAGATAAAATTTCTAAGCGAACTACACTAACTGACATTGCTATACTTAACAACAACCTAAGGCCAGGGATCTGGAGGTGCAAATCCAAAGACAGTGGACAATCAACAGCGTTCACACGATTCCCATAATTTTATCAACAACTAGAGTGATACCAAAGAACCTCTTGCAGAACTTCAAGGGCAACATCTGTATAAATCCATTCAGAAAGCATTTCTCCTAGTGACCGCGCAAACCGTCCGAAATTTCGTAGGAAATACAGCAGACCACGTCACCTAGGACCCGATAACATGGAAAGGGTTCCCACAGAGCTTCATACTTTTGGTATCTTTGTATACCTGGTATAAGTCAATATTCACTGAAGGGAGTGCGAAGCTATTTGGCTTCAAATCATATGATGATGCACCAATAAAAGAAGAGAATAATGAAAATTCAGGAGAAATCTTTTTTTGTGTACGTTCCAAAGAGATTTTAGGTTAAAACAGAGACAATCAAATATAAGAAAACCCTGTCCAAAATTCCCGACCTATGTCAATATTTACTGTCCAATGGGTACTCTAACATTTTCTGGAATGCTGGAATTTTTCGATCTAGGAACAATCCTTTTACCTAAAAGTCCTTGGCCTATAACATTTTTTCAACAAATAGATATAATTCGTAACATTACTGCGTCTCTAGATTAATTGTACAACCCGGCAATGCTGCTTTTCATTAGTCATTGTGCTGTATTGATTTTAATAGACTTTCAGTGCTATTTTAAAAATATTAATTTGTTTTGGTGAAATAAAATTAAATAACGGTGGTAACGATGGTGGGGGCATGTGTTAAAAAAAGAAGAGATGTTTGTGGCGCATAAAACGATATATGTAGTTTTTCCTATATGTATTCCAAGCAATTATGCCTGTGAATAATTTAATAGGCTTGACAATCTTGATTTAAGCTAAAATCTCACAGGATCAGAATATGTATTTGTATCGTTATTAAAGATGCTAAAATTTATCGGTATTTTAATCCGCTTTAAATAAATGACCACTCTAAACTTTTACCGGAAATAAACGCTTAAAAGTCTATTCTTGGTTCCATAGGGGAACTAGCTATCTTTAGTGATATTATTTCATTTAATTGAAAAAGAATGTAATCTTATTAGTAGAAACAATAGTTGTAACTAAAAATACAATTATATTATTTATATTTACAAATGCGTTATCAGACGTTCAACTTTATTATTGTTATTTTATTGATTTAAACATTTGTAGCGTCCTAATTTTATTTATAAAATATATGGTGTATACGAGGTGTTTTAAAATATATTTATCATTGCTCATGGAGATATTTTTTGTGCTATAATGAGAGAAATATTTCGATATAGGTTCTTTTTCTTTTAGTTTGTTTTTGAATATTAAACTTGTTTGACTAGTCTTATATTCTTCACTCCTACTAACTCAGAATTAAATATTAAAGAATTATTGCTGACAATTCAAAAATTATAGGTATCCCACGCATGGTACAGCAAAGGATGGTAGACACAAAACACGATATATAAGAAACGTTGTGAACGTGCGAATTAGTCGAAACGGCTATGACATAAAAATCGATGGTGTCGACCCCAACGGTGGTGTTATAAATAATGCGCACGCGGGAAAATATTATTTATTAAGGAATATTAATATTTTGACGTTTTTTACTTTTGTCGTATTAAAAAAGTTTGTTAATGGAAATAAATACAACAACAGCATAAAACGTCAAAATATTAATATACCACATAAAAAATTATATATTTAGGAAAATAACACAAAATAGTTTTTTTATTAGATTTATATTTTCTGAATATTTATAAATAACAGTCCTGATGAATTGGTCAAAACTGGTAAAAATTAACATTTCAATTATAAACAAAATATTTTTGCTATGTACATTTTAACAAACTCTCTCTTGAATTGTTTTTGATTTCTTATATTTTTGTTTCGTTATATTGCATTTTGATGTTAAATTATTAAGAAAATCAAAACCATCTTAATATTAAAACTATTTAAATTGTTAAAATTGATAGTTTGCAGGTGTAAAGATTATCATACCATCATATTTTTGTAAAGGTTAGAGTATGGTTTTTAAAATTTATTGATAAAATATGAAATGTTAAACAGAAAAAAAAACAAAAAAATATACAGCCGAAAAAAATCGGTAGGAGGGTTCTATAAATTTCAACAAGTATGTTTTGTTACATGTACAAAATATGTCTATATACCAATATATTATATTCTTTATAACGATGTTAGTATGTGAACAAAGAAATAATAATTTCAATCTAGTTTCAGTAAAAACATAAGGCAAAAAATAACATATTTAAATTTCTTAATAATTTACAGTAAATAATACATGTTAATTCCTTGCAATATTGCAAAAAATGAAAAACTGAATTCCTTTAAATAAAAAAATCACATTATATGAAGTGTCGAGTCATAAATACAGTCAGAACAAAGCCAAGTATTTCACAAGTTTGCCCTAAATTCTCCAAATGTCCACATTTAAAATCATATATAAATACAACAAAATTAAACAATATTTTCAAAAATATACATTAAACAAAAATAATTTTTCCCAAAAAAAAAATAACAAATATATATAATTAATATAAGCTTTTTAGGTTACTTATAAATAATAATAGAAAACAAAAATATAAATTTTGAATGACATATTGTTTCATATTAAAGAGGAAAAACAGAATAATTATATAAGGTCTACGGCTTAATACAAAAACTCAAAAAAGCCAAAGCAAAGCAACTAATTTTCACAACTTTGCTCTAATTGTTTCAAATCTCCACATTTAAAAGCATATGTATTTTGCAAAATAAAAAAAAAGTTCTTTAAAAACATAATAATAAGTTATAGTTGCTTTTAGGAAAAATATTTTTCTATATAACAACATAAATAATAATATAAAATATATCATCGAGCAATATGCGAGGCAGACAATTCAACGCCGCTACAGCTGAGGGAACGGGATATTGCTTCTTACCACCGAACAGACTAAGAGAAGTTACAAGCTTGGCTACAGAAGCCACTTCATGGACGGCATCCAAATGAGGTCAACCAGGACAATGTCGACAACTTAGCGTCGAACTACTGGTTGATTTCAGGACAGATGTTTTCGGAAACGGAGGGCTTCTTGTTAGCTATCCAAGACCAGGTTATTCCGACGAAGAACTATCGGAAATTCATTATCAAAGATCCCTCAATAGAAAATGACCAATGTAGATATGGCTGTCGAACATCAGAGACGATCCAGCACGTAACTGGAGAATGTCAAGCGTTTGCCGCAACCGAGTATAAGGAAAGACACGATTCAGCCGCTAAGATACTACACCAAGAGTTAGCGGATAAGTTAAAACTATTGCAGGTAGGAAAGGTGCCTTACTACAAATATAATCCAGAGCCTATTCTTGAAAACAACGAGTTCAAGTTATACTGGGATCGAACGGTCCTAACAGATCAAACAGTTGCTCATAACAGGCCAGACATTATACTAACAGATAAAATTTCCAGGCGAACTACACTAATCGACATCGCTGTGCCGAACAACAACAACCTAAGGTCAAAGCACAACGAGAAGATCGCCAAATACAGAGATCTAGAGGTGCAAATTCGCAGACAGTGGGCAATGAATAGCGTCCACACGATTCCTATAATACTGTCAACAACTGGAGTGATACCAAAGAACCTCCTGCAGAACATCAAGGGACTGGGCCTTAGTGAACATCTGTATAAACCGATTCAGAAAGTTTCAAGGTTCTTCTTGCAACCGCGCGAACCGTCCGAAAGTTTGTAGGAAGTGCAGAAGACCACGCCACCTAGGATCCGATAACATGGAAAGGGTCCCCACAGAGCTTCATACTTTTGGTGTCTTTGCATACCTGGTATGAGTGAATAATCCCTGGAGGGAGTGCGAAGCCGTTTGGCTTGTAAGTCTAATTTTAAATAACTATATAGAAAAAATAAAATATCTTTAAAACAGAAAGGAACTTGAATTCTTTTGCACCGCACAAATGTAGTCATAGTGGATGTGCCAATCAAGTAAAGATCTTCATTAGGTGGAGGACTTATTTAGGTGCAGGTCCTTAGATCATGGTGGACTTCAATCGACATTTAACATGAAACGAATTACAAATTGGGCAGAATCATCTTACACGTTAACAAAATGAATAAATATCACAAATCGGGTACAAAACTCAATATATAAAGACCTAAAACAAATGAAAAATAAAGCTGAATTAATTATATACCGTAATGGTAGAAGTGCCACATACCCCTTTTAATTTTTTTTAATTCTATAATATAATAATGAATAGTATAGTTATTTTAAAAATCGGTAAATTGTTCCTATAGCTCTTATAAACAATACTACTCTTATACTCTATTAGGCATAGCCCCAACCACTGAAATTTCCCAGTGTGCATACTTGCAAAACGTAATTAAAATATCTTATTTGCAGTTTCTACTATATTTTCTTATCACGACATAAATAAATTCCAGAAAAAAGGCAATAAAATTTTCCCAACTACGACATAACAAACGCGACTTCGAGAAATGGGAAAAAAGGGTTGCCATCTTTGAGCTAGAATGCAACGATGTAATTTAATTTAAATTTTACTTAAATTTCTGATTGGTCAGATATTCCGGTGGATGACAGTATTGCCAGTTGCGATTATTTCAATCAAGGCTGCATAGGCTTGATGGTAGAAGCTTGTTTTTCATGGAGTGGATGGGCCCTTTAGATTGGATGGTTTCAGAAAAAATAACCTCCAGGTTATGTAGTGGCCTGCACATTACCAGATTTTAATCCTACTGATAATCTGTGGGAAAAAGTAAAATGTTGTTTCTACACAAATGTTTCCAAATCAACAATCGTTGGAAAATAAAATCAATGTAGTTTGGAAAAATCTCTCCGAAAACATTGTTTAAAATTTATTCGCCTCCATACAACAACGTTGTCATCACATAATAAATGATATGGACAATACGGTAGCCAAAATACATTGTTAAATATTTTTTATAACTTATATAGGATCCATGAAACCCTCGGCATGCGAAGCATTAGATTGGATTGGTTTTATTTTTAAAATATCTACCCGTATGTAAGTCCACTATAATTTACAATGCTGAACATATGTTAAAGAGTGTATAACTAAAAAATTGCTTATCGCTTGACCTTTCGTACTTGATCCCACAATACACAATTAAAATTTTGATAAATCAACACCAAAATAAACTTTATCGAATAGCAATGTGTACAAAGTATTTTTTGTTTTATAATTTTAGACACAATAGTGACTGAGGTAATAATGATAATAATATGATTGCGAGTAGGGGTTATCTCTTCCTTAAGGAGACCATGCTAAGTGGCAGCTAATCATCTGCATTACCATGCACATTTTACCTAACACAGGTCTTCATGCACATTACAAGCAAAACAACAGCATTGTTGTTTAGCAAAGAGGATGTGCACGAGGGGCAGTGGGTAGTAAGATGTAATCAGACCTGTGCAAACTGAAGGAACTTTTCGCTGACTACTAAAAGGCCTTCGACTCAGTTCCACATGACAGACTAGTAACTATATTAAGGTTATTGTGTCTTTTTTAGAATATTTCATGTTAATCTGGAGAACTAGAATCCAAATGCAAAATATTTTCCAGCAACAATATCGAGACAGATTCAATTCCAAAAAATTGACCAACCAATTATTAAGATCTAATTAACAAATGAGTTCATAAGACAGGTATCGGGAAGTAAATTGAAAAACATCTATTGGAATTATGAAATGGAGCAGGACGGTGATAGAACGTCTGCAGAAAATTTAGAATACTGTTGATTTGTGTACACACACATCATTCCCTTCCCCCCAGTATAATGATACCGAACGGACGTTATCAAGATGGAGCTGTATCGGACCGAAAGAGATGAAATATAAAGGTATGTCGGTAGGATATTGCAAACCTGCCACCTACCGTCCTCGATGTCAGACTGAAAAATATCGTCAGTAGAACGACATCTATGAATCACCGGAGTAGTGAGGAATTTTTAAAAAAATCAAAATTTCAGTAAGAAAGAAAGAAATATATCTGCCGTATTTAAATACGACAGATAGATTTATTTATTTATTACTGAAATTTAAATTTTTTATAAAATAATTGCGTGTTTGCAAAACTCTGTCTTTGTTCCATTTTACCCCAGGTCTAGTGAATAATGGAAGGGACCCGGGGTCCATTGGAACATAACAAATAAATTATGAAACATTTTAATATATATATGAAAAAAAAAATAACCACGCCTTTTGGCTCCGTGCGAATCCGTTTGAAAATTGAACATTTAGAGCCGTCGTTCCATTGTACCCCGCGTACCATTGTGCCCCCATTTTCCCTGCTACACCAGGTAATATGCACAAGGCAACAGACTTAACACAGTTACGATTGAGGGAACATGAATTCGCTTTTTATAACTAAGCAGATCAAAAGAAGCTTCAGGTCCGTGTGGAGAAGCTCGCCTCTTCATGGATAACACAGCAATGGGATTCAAATAAAAACAACACTTTTCAAATCTTTAATAACTACTTATTTACATCTTCACTGTTCAAATACCACTAAAACGTAAATCCTATATACATATACATATATATATCCTATATACATATACATATATATATATATATATATATATATATATATATATATATATATATATATATATATATATATATATATATATAAATAAATAGATAAGTTTTTGTCCGTGTAATTTAAAATAAAATAGAATAAAATATTGGCGAAGCGGACGTGAAAATTTGTCAATCTACATGATTCTCGTGTTTAAAAGTGCGGAAAATGTGGAAAAAACTCCGGGTTCGACAAATGGCGACAGCGCTGTTTCGTCCTAATATGGGACTCGTCAGGCCACCGCATTCGGTACAAACCATCATCTCGCCTTTGCATCCTATAAAGCTGAGTTTAAAATCAAAAAACAGCAAACAAGATGACAAAGGCGACATCTCGATGGTCCACTTGATAACACAAGAACCACACAGATTAACAAAGTTTGTAAAACAACCGTCATATGGTGGCGCGACGGTGAATTAAAACAGAAATATGTAAAATCGAGTACACGAAACGCGCTGCCCAAAGGATAGGGGTCGCATTTTTCGGTACTGGCAACCAACCTACTGCTCATTTTAGCAGCTAAAGCCACGTGTCGTATCAAACGATCCCACCATGAAAGCATCGTTTAGCGTGTTTCAAAGCCAAACAAGTAAATAAATAAATAGATAAGTTTTTGTCCGTGTAATTTAAAATAAAATAGAATAAAATATTGGGGAAGCGGACGTGAAAATTTGTCAATCTACATGATTCTCGTGTTAAAAAGTGCGGAGCACTCCAAAATATGGAAAAAACTCCGGGTCCGACAGATGGCGACAGCGCTGTTTCGTCCTAATATGGGACTCGTCAAGCCACCGCATTCGGTACAAACCATCATCTAGCCTTTGCATCATATAAAGCCGAGTTTAAAATCAAAAAACAGCAAACAAGACGACAAAGGCGACATCTCGATGGTCCACTTGATAACAAAAACTTATCTATTTATTTATTTACTTGTTTGGCTTTGAAACACGCTAAACGATGCTCTCATAGTGGGATCGTTTGGTACGACACGTGGCTTTGGCTACTAAAATGAGCAGTAGGTTGCTTGCCAGTACCGAAAAATGCGACCTCTATCCTTTGGGCAGCGCGTTTCGTGTACTCGATTTTACATATTTCTGTTTTAATTCACCGTCGCGCCATCATATGACGGTTGTTTTACAAACTTTGTTAATCTGTGTGGTTCTTGTGTTATCAAGTGGACCATCGAGATGTCGCCTTTGTCGTCTTGTTTGCTGTTTTTTGATTTTAAACTCAGCTTTATAGGATGCAAAGGCAAGATGATGGTTTGTACCGAATGCGGTGGCCTGACGAGTCCCATATTAGGACGAAACAGCGCTGTCGCCATCTGTCGGACCCGGAGTTTTTGCCATATTTTGGAGTGCTCCGCACTTTTTAACGCAAGAATCATGTAGATTGACAAATTTTCACGTCCGCTTATTCTATTTTATATATATATATATATATATATATATATATATATATATATATATATATTTTCTAATATTTTCTTGGGTATAGGTTATTAGAAAAAAATATTTAACAAAAGGTTTAAAATACAAGAATAAATTATATATATATATATATATATATATATATATATATATATATATATATATATATGTATATATATATATATATATATATATATATATATATATATATATATATATATATATATATATATATATATATATATATATACTCGATTAAAAGTTTATAAATCCACTAGAAACATGACTAATAATGATGACTAATCGATATAATATTTCTATAAGGACAGGTCCGAACTCAGACAGTTCCTCATTACAATATTTTCTATAATGATGGAACCGAATTCCGTACTTCTTCTTCTTCAAATGCATATCCACTATTGGATGTTTGCGATTACATTTTCCATTTCTTCCCTACTTCTCGCGGTGCGTATCAGTGTCTGAATATCGTGCAACCCCGTCCACTGTCTGATATTACGGAGCCAGGACGTCTTCTTTCTTCCAATTCCTCTTTTGCCCTCGATCTTGCCTTCAGTCATCAACTGTAGGAATTGGTATCTCTCATTTCGCGTAATGTGCCCTAGATACGCCGTCTTTCTTTTCTTGATTATGTTGAATAGTTCACGTTCTTACCCAATACTTGAGCGAACTTCTTCATTGGTCATTCTCGCTGTCCATGGTATCTTAAGGATTTTTCTGTATATCCACATGTTGAAAACCTCTAATGTATTGATAGCGCTTGTCTTTAATGTTCAACCTTCCACACCATAAAGAAGTATTGACCATACGTAACCTTTTATGAACCTCAGTCTTAATTTCAGGTCAAAATCCGTTGATTTGCTACCCTCTCCTGTTATGTTGATGAGTTCTTGGAGGTCGTTTATATTGTCGGCCATCAGCACTGCGCCATCCGCATGACGGAAGTTATTAATCCATATTCCCTTAACTTCAATTCCCATTTCAATATCTTCCAAAGCCTTCTGGAAAATTGTTTCCGAATAAAGGTTAAATAGGAGAGGGGACAGCACACACCCTTGTCGCACTCCTCTTCGGATTTGTATTGGGTTGGAGACATTATTATCTGATTTTATTTGCGCGGTTTGACCCCAGTATAAGCTTTTAATGCATCGGATGTCTTTCTGATCTATGTCGAGTTTTCTAAGAAGCAGCATTAGTTTATGATGTGTGCATATGCACACATCTTTTCTCTGATCGTAACAGTTCTGAATAAGCACCTGTGTAGCGACTATCGCTTCTCTCGTATCTAGGCCCTGCCTAAACTCAAACTGTGAGTTGCTTATGTCTTTTTCGCATTTATTATATATTCTTTGATGTATTATTTTAAGAAATATTTTTAGTCTATGACTCATTAAATTAATGAGTCTATGATCTTCACATTTTCTCGTGTTGGTCTTCTTAGGCAAGGGAATGAAGGTAGAGCATAGCCACTGTTTGTGGTAGCAACCCGTTTCGTAAATTATGTTAAATATTTTATGAAGTGTCGCGATGCTTCTTTCATCCAAAAGTTTCAATATCTCAGACGGTATCTCGTCTGGGCCAGTCGTCTTGTTGTTTTTTGAATTTTGTATAGCTTTTTCTATCTCTTCTTCGGTCGCTCCTATTACCCTCTTCCAGAGGTCTGTCGTCATAGAAGAATGCTTCTACACACTTTCTCCACGCATTATTTTTTTCTGTGCTGTCAAGAACTATCTGGTTGTCTTGGTTGACGAATACGCCTGGTCTTCTCCTTCTATATATCCCAGCGGTTTTTTTCAAATTTTTGTGTAGGTTACGATCATCGTGTTGCTTCTGGAGTTGTTGTATTTCAGCGCCTTCACGTTTAAGACATTCGTTTTTTGCTATTCTTACCTTTCAATACTTTTATATTTGGTGTTATCTCTGTCACTCCTGTGTTTTCGGCGTTCATTCATTAGCAATAAAATCTCATCTGTCATTCACTTTTGCTTCTTGTTTTCCGATCTATATCCCAGTGGCATTTGTTGTAATATTTATTAACTTGATGTGTCAGATCTTCCTCAGTTTTTGGTGTTAGTGTTTGGATTTGTGTGTTGATCTCATTGCATATTTCGCCTCTTACCACTGGGTCCTTTATCTATTGCTATCTGTCGTTGTGTAGTTATTTTTGTAGTACTTGATAAGGCTATTTTTATAGTGGCTACCAGTATTACGTGGTCAGAAGGTACGTCTGCTCCCGGATACGTGCAAGCATTATTGACGGTTGAGCTAAATCTCCCGTTAATAAGGATTATATCTACCTGATTGCGTACTATGTTTTGCGGTTTGTCCGCTGGGGATTTCCAAGTGTATAGACGGCAAGGGTGAAGCTGAAACCAGGTGTTTGTAATTTTCATGTCTTCTTCTTGACAGAACTGCAAAAGTCAATCACATCTTTCGTTTCTAACTTCAAGTCCGTAAGGTCTAACTGTTTGCAAACTTGCCCTTTCCGAGCTTGGCATTAAAGTCTCTCATAATTATATTGACGTTATGTTTTTTGGTTAACTTAAGGAGTTCCTTGATTTCGCTATAAAACCTGTCTATTTCTTGTTCTTCGTTACAATATCAGGCTTGTAGCGCATCGATCGAGAATCCATTACTTTGTTTGATACCGATTAACAAGGGAAAGTCAACTTTCTAGTAAAAGAAATATATAAGAGAGAAATAATTCTTCGAAATAAGGAAGAAAGATCTTTCCTGAGCACACAATAGATTTAAAACAAAAAGAAAAAAATTATAGTATTAAATTATTTGCAGAAAAAAATTACAGGTGACCTGTACATATTTTGTTTTCTTTTTCAGGCTGTTTCCTGTAATAAATGCTCCTGTCTTCTCCCGCCGAAGCTTCAAACTATCAACCTCATATCTCGTGATTTTAGCAGCAAACACGATCCGAAAAAACACCAGGAAAGAAAATATCAATCATCTTCAGAATCAGACAGTGATTTAGAAGCGTTTGTTGGAAAAAGGGTAGGCATTCTCCCGGTCATTTTTCAAAAATTGCTGATAAATATTGACAACCGTTCAGTTAATGTTATTTATTTCGTTTTAAGGGTAATACCGATTTTTGGAGGCGAAAAATGCGCACCTTCCACGCCATTTTGGATTTGAACAATGACGGAGTCATTTCTTTTCACGATTTTAAATTATTAGCTGATCGATTCGTAGATTTGGGTCATCTCAGCGAGAAACATACGAAGGAGTTTTATCAAGTTATTCAAGTAAGTGAATTTTATAGTATAGTCAAACCTGGTTGAAAATCGGCATAAGGATTGTAAAAAACTATTATGTTTAATTACCGAAACTAAAATGAAAAATCTAATTTAAATATATTTTTAGGATCTCTGGGAAAAACAATTCGGTGAAATCAACGAGTACAACTTCATTATCGTAGAAAAGTTCTTGGAAAATATGCATCATGTTTTGAATGACAAAAGGCTAGTAAGAAGAGCTCATTCTTTCTTGCCATATCTCTTTAAGGTAAAACACATATTTTTCTAACATTCAATGTAGTTTGGGTCGGTTTTGATTGATTTTGGTAGAAAAAAATGTTAATTATGAAAATTTACAAGGAAAATGATCCATTAAGTATAAGATATATGATAAGAATTAGTAGAGTGAAATCTAGGAAAATGGCTTTTTCTTGAAAAAATTTTGATACTTACCCCTTATTTCGAGGTCGTAGAACACGATTCTGACCTCGGTTTTCCATTATTTTTCTTCTATTTTTCCAAAAAACAGCGAAAATCACTTTTCACTTTGGGTTCAATTTTTTTCACTAAATCGTTAAACTTTAGTTACATCCGCAAATTCCATATTGATTGAAGCCTCTGTATTATATAAAAATTCAAAAATATGCACGTTTTTTGTCGGAAAAATCTAGAAAATTTGCAAAAAACAAATCGAAATAAATAAAAACAAAACAGCCCCCGCCACTAAAGTAATAGCTTGCATAATTCACATAAAGATGGCGTGCTTGTTGCTATGGTCGCTGTTGCCAGATTGCAAATATGATTTCTTTGAAATTCACGTATATTCCTTTCTTACACTTAACATGGTTTAATGTTTGTAATGTATAAAGAAGGGTAAAATTTGTGGTTAGTATAAATTCAGCTTGATTTAATCTAGTCTAAAAAACTGAAACTAACCTGAACTAACCTAAACTGATGACCTTTCCCAGTGTCCTTTTCTGGCAGAGATTGTCCTGCCTCCACGTGGTCTCTGCTGACCAGTAACATTTTTAATTAATAAATCTACGTCAGTTTGAGTTTTTGAAACTAACCAAAACCAAGCTAAACCTATATTAACCAAAACTGAGAAAAAATTTTGGGTGGTTAAGATTAATTTTACCCTTTTTTATACATTACAAACATTAAAATATGTTGTTAACTGTAATGGATAAATTTTATAGTTTATACAAGGAAAGTATAAGTTTCTGTTTTCCAAATTAGCCAAAATTAAGCTAAACCTGAAGTAACCAAAGTAATAATTCGGATTAAAGTAAATATAGAGGGTAGATCATATTTTGGTTTTGTTTGTTTTGATAATAAATTGTAAAAAATTTAAAAAAAAAATTAGACTATGTTGTTGACAGGATAAAATTTTTATAGTTTATCACGAAAAAATCTTACATCTGGCAACGTTGCGCGTTTTTACGTGCCCGACGGCTAGTTTAGATAGTCTGACGTTTGATGACGTTTTCGAGATGTATTTTTGATTTTCCGTTGAAAATACAAGTTTTTCTAAATTGGTTTGCCAAAATGTGTCCAAAAATAATGGACATATATTACATAGAATATATTTTAACTAGTTCTATTGAAAAAAAAAGTATGTTCGGTGTTTTAACTGAAATAAAAGTACTATGTGAAGTGACGCTTTTCTTTTTTTGAGTTTTCCGGAAAAATGAGTAAAAATAGTGAAAAATCAAGGTCAGAATGGTGTTCTACCACCTCGAAATAGGGGGTCAGTATCGAAATTTTTTCAAAAAAAAAAAGTTATTTCCCTAGTTTTCACTCTTTACGAATTTTTACTAAAAACAGTTTATAAAGTGTCCAATTTTCGACACTTTTGTAAGGTATCCCTATTATTCTTAAAGATAGACTCTTGCGGTTTTTGTTAAAAAAGAAGGTGCAACCAATAGAATTTCCCCAGCCCTCTCTGTGTTTAATATACAGGGCGAAATTCAAAATTTTCCATTTACAAGCCTCCTTCATATCTTAGTTAATATATAAGTTAATGAAAAGGTAAAAACAGGCCAGAAATAAATCAGACTTCTCTTTTTTTTTTTTAACTGGGACACTATATTTATTTTTGAATGATTGATTTAGTTTGTTACAACCTTTTAAAAAATATATGGCACTCAATATTTATTATTAGTATTAACTCCTAAATTTACGTCATTGTCCACAACTCCATCTGGGTATCAATCCATATCGATACTAGAGGCTGATTAACAGAATCATTTATTGAAAACTATCCCTTTTTCCTTCTTAACGACGGCACTGCAACTTTTGTTAGCTAAGCATTTGGTACATTCTTTTCTATAGACTTGTGCAGCTCTGCAATAGCAGATCGATATCAATGGGAGAAACTGGATGAGACGTTTGGTAGTGATCATTACACTTTAGTATGCAAATCTTTGACTTAGCAATCTACCAGACATAAAAGAATGATTAATGATTTAAAAAATGCCAAATGGGAGGGGTACAAAACATCATTTATTTGTGTCAATATAGATCTAACATTAATACCTTTCTGGAATCTTTCACATCATCTATGAAATGATCTGGGGATATAAGTATCTTGAAAAAAAACCTTTTCCCTAACTGTACCCATTGTAAAATGACCATAAAAGATAGAAAGACAATCTTAAACCGATTTAAGCACCATCCCACTCAAAAGAACAGATATTGCGCTCCCAGACCCGACGACATTCTCATTCCTATGGTCATCAACTTACCAGATTATGCATTCTCTATGCTTCTAAAAATATTCAACATAATATGGTTAAAATGCAAATTGCTGAACTCGTGTAGACATTCTATATTAATTCCAATTCACAAAACCAGCTAAATCGTTTATATTGTGATAGAGTACTTCTTCTTCTTCTTCTTTAGGTGCCATGTCCGTATTCAGACGTTGGTGGTCATCATGTTTACAATTTCCTGAATCACACCGCTGCCTGATGTTACGCAGCCATGAAAGCTTCTTTCGGCCTATCCATCTTTTTCCTTCCACTTTTCCTTGTATTATAAGGCGAAGTAGATGGTATTTAGGTCCTCTAATTATGTGGCCGAAGTATTCTGTTTTCCGCCTCTTTATCATGTTCAAGAGCAGTCGATCTGTATCCATCATTCTGAGAACATCCTCATTGGAAGTGTGCGAGACCCATGATATCTTTAGGATTCGACGATAGCACCACAATTCGAAAGCTTCCAGTTTGTTTAGCGTTGTGGTTTTTAGTGTCCATGTCTCGCAACCGTATAATAGAATAGACTATACATAGCATCTCAGGACCCTTTTACGAATATGCATTGACAGGTTCCTGTTGCATAAAACTGGTTTCCATGTCATAAAGGCCTTACGCGATATTTCGATCCTAGCTATTATCTCTGCATCTGAGTCCCCATTCACATTCAACCAACTGCCAAGGTATCTGAAATGGTTTACACGCTCTATCCTCTCTTCATCGAGCCAAAGTTGACATTTATCTACATTAATCTTTCCAACAGGCATCCACTTTGTTTTTGAGATGTTGATTTTAAGGCCTCTTCGGCAACTCGCCTCATTGACTAGATTTACTAATGTTTGGAGATCCTCGACGCTTTCTGCAAGAATGGCCGTATCATCAGCAAATCTAATATTATTGATTACTTCTCCACCCAGTCTTACTCCCTCTTTTCTGTCATCCAAAGCCTCCCTAAACATTTCTTCAGAGTATACATTAAAAAGACAGGGTGACAAAATGCAACCCTGTCTTACTCCACGTTTGATGGGTAGGCTTTGAGTACGACTGTTTTCAATTTGGATAGAGGCTACTTGATTGTAATACAGATGTTCTAGCAGTCTTATATCGTAGTGGTCTAGACCTGCTGCTTGTAGACAGTCGAAAAGTGTATCGTGTTGTACTCGGTCGAATGCCTTTTCAAAGTCGATGAAACAGACGTAGATGTTCTTTCGGAATTCACAACTTTTTTGTAGGAGAACGCGCATACAAAATAGTGCCTCGCTGGTTCCCAGACCATTTCTAAATCCAAATTGCTCATCACTCACTCTACTTTCGCATAGAAGGAATATTCGGTTCTGTAGAATTCGTAGAAGTATCTTAAGTGTGTGGCCCATTAAACTAATCAGTCTAAAGTCGCTGCATTTGGTGGGCCTACTTTTCTTTGGTAGTGTGATAAACAGCGATTCTAACCAATCATCTGGTATTATTCCTTCGTTGTAAATTTTATTAAAGAAAGTGGTTAAGTAGGAAATATTTTCCTCATCCAGAAGTTTAAGCAGCTCAGCAGGGATTTGATCTGGTCCAGGTGCCTTATTATTTAGATAAAGTACTACCGTCCTATATCTTTGACTAGTCATAACATACTACAAAGGTGGTCAACTACCGTCTTATATAGACCTTAGAAAAAAATAAACTTTTGGATCCAAATCAACTGGGATTTAGAAAGGGCTTTTCAAACATAGATCATATTATGGCATTAAGCACAAATATACATTTGAATTTCTATCAGAAGAATCACCTGTTGGCTACATTTCTGGACTTATCCCATGCTTACAACACAACTTGGAGATATGACTTTATGAAAACCTTACATAGTTGGGGCTTAAAAGACGACCTATCCACTTTATGTCTAACTTTGTATCTAACCAAACTTCCTTCGTCAGAACAATTGGATCACTCTCTTCCATCCATTCATTGGAAAATGGTCTTCCTCTGGGATCTACACTCTGTCCATCACTGTTCTTAATTGCAATCATAGTATAAAATTATACATACATAACTCTCTCAATTATAAAATTTGTGAATTAAAAGTCATTTAGCGAGAACCAAATGTTATGCCCTCTAGCGCTAAACGTTCAAAGAATCAATGACGTTTTAATAATTATTAATGACACTATTATCGATTTCTATAGCCATTATGCCCATTCAATGAACACTGTTTACTGAAAAAAGATTTCTTATAGACGTAATTCATCCCTTTTCCGTTCCTTCTTCAGATGGCGCAACAATTCTCCCTCTGTCGGTACTAAAATGTATGAACACTGATCTCTTGAAAACTGTCTTAAAACTGATCTTTTTGTTAGGGCATGTGCCATCTAGATGGCGCTTTAATATACGCTATGTAGCTTTGATAAAATTTATTTTCATAGGGTGCATTTCTTAATTTTCTTGACAATAAAGTGACTTTAAAGAACATTTTATATTTTTTAAAATAACTTTTGAATATAAAATTCTTGAAAAAAACTATGTCACGTGTCTCAACAAGATTTTTTAAAATAATTTATAATAATATTCATAATTATTGTTAATTCTTGAATAATTTCAGGCTGTGGACAAAGATAATTCGGGTGAAATTACCGTGGAAGAATTCAAACTATTTTTCGACGTTTTGGGACTGAAGGAACAAGACGCCATTCTGGCTTTCAGAGCTATCGATTCTAACGGAGATGGAAAAATTAGCAGCAAAGAATTCGTGAAGCACGGAAGGGACTTCTTCGTTACCGAAGACGAAGATAGAATTTCCAAGTATTTTTGGGGACCCTTGGTTGCCCCCTAAAAATGACCCCTACGAGGATGGAGTGGAATTTTTTCAATTTTTTTTCTCTCTGGCCGCGCTATGGATAAGAGAAATGTTTTTTATTCTTATGATGAAAAAGATATGCATATTTTAAGGTTAATTTTTTTTATATGATAATTTTTTATATTTGTAATTTTTTAGCGTTACCTAAAAATAATAATAAAATTAGACAGGGATCAATAAAAACCCGTTTAATTTTTTTTTAAAGTTTAATTTATAATTTTATTGCAAGACTTTTGTCTATTACTGTATAATACTGTTAAAGAAAAGTGCAATTTAAATAAATATTTTAATATTTTCTATTAATATAGTGTTATATACAAGGTGTTCCACAACAACATCAGGAAATTTTAGTCTAATTGACAATCTTAATCCCTGAATCGCCACCAGAGGACACTTTGCCTACTTCCATGACATACTGTCTTAATTTTATTATATAGAATCACCTCCCTGATTTGTTTTCGGACATCCTGTATAAAATGTTTTTTTTTTTAAATTTTAGTTTTTAGAATTAAATAAAAAAAATTGGTACAGACATCAATGTTTGTACACCTGTAGTCATCGAAAAGTTTCAAATTTGTATAGTAATTTCAGTAATATTTGGAACTTTACAGGGCCACCAGGTGTACTTATTTTGAAAAACAAGCAGTGGTAGAGGGTTCACTTAAAAAAAAAATGTTTTAATTGTTAGATTTTGAAAATATTGTGATAAAAATTTGTATACTATTTTAAGATATTTAAAACAACGATTTGATCATGTTACTGGTAAATAAAACAACATTTTAATGCATGCAAATGTTTTATTTTTTTTTATATAAATATATAATAATAACGAAAAAAATGTATTTAAAATACAGAAAAAAATGTATTTAAAATACAGAAAAAAAGGACTTATTTTAGCTGGATATTTTTACTTTAAATTGAATAACGTTTTGTACTCGTTGACTTGCTTCACCATCTCGTTGATTTTCTGCGTTCTGGAACAAAAAGTGATTGAATTTCATTATTTAAACTTTTCATTTTGTTTGAATTTTAAAAAACCTGAACTTACTCAGGAACATTGAATTAAAAAAATATATTCGGATTATTGGAAAAACAATGTTTAAAATCTAAAATTCTACTTAAATACATGTCGAAATACAGGGTGTCCGGAACAAGGGTCGATCTAGCCTCTCTTTGGGGGGGGGGGGGGGGGCGGTGATATCACAAAAGTACAGTATGGCAAGTGAAAGAAAGTTGTCGATGGGGGGGAGACACCAGCAACATTCTCATTTATAGTGTAAAACCCAGGGTCGGGTTTATTTTCCTGAACTGAAAGCTCTTTGGGGGGAGGGGGCGATAGCATACATATTTCTAGTATAAGAGAAAAAATAGGGTCTATTTTCCTGAACTCAACTCAAAACTCTTGTGGGGGGGGGGGCGATCGCAAGAAAAACAAGTTTTTAACGGGGGAGGAGATGCCAACAGTATATATATTCCTAGTATAAGAGGAAAATTCGGGTCAATTTTCCTGAACTCAAAGTTCTTGGGAGGGGGGGGGCCCTGGATCCGCGCCTGGTCCGGAAAGTACCTCCGAATTTCTCCAGAGCATTCAGGGGATAGCAAAATAACCCTACTTTGTCTTAGAAAAAAAAATTCTAAAGGGCCCTTAATGGAGATACAGAGCCCTAAAGGGGTACCCAGCGATTTACCTTATTGGCTCAAACTTTTGGACCGACTTGTATAATTTAATGAAATTTTAATTTTTTATACAGGCCATACAGATTCATTAAATTATACTACAGTAGATGTTTTAGATCATCAGCGAAGTATGGAACGGACTTGCAGCCATATTCGTTGGGCTTAATTTTTGACAGGTGTCATTTTATAGAGTTGAAATCTGATTTTTTAAATACTTTGGTCATTCCTCTTTAAAAAGGTACTCTTAATTTATTTCGCCGTTTTCGAGATAAATCGGTTTTTATGCGAAGCACTCAAAAGTTACTAATGCTACACACAAACAGGTAAAAATAAAATACGCAGGGTGTGCTGATGTGCTTTAATTTATGGGGAAGGGCTGTCTCACTCTTCGAAGGCAAGAAGATATGCTGAAAGATTTCCAGTTCGAAACAGGTAAAAGATGATTAGAAATTAGTTATTAGAGTTAACGAATTAATTTTTTATATGTTTTATTCAGGGTCATTTTTACCGCGACGTGGCGATAAGGCCCCTTCCAGGAGAACACGAAACCCTCACATAGAGGAACAAATTTTGCAAGACATTGCTGAAAACCCTTCAAACAGCATAAGAAAGCTCGCGACACAAAACAATGTTACAAAATGGATGGTACATGAAACTCTAACAGAACAGTTACGTCACCTGAACAACGTTGAAAAAGTCACGATATGTCTCCGGATAATTATCCCGCAAGACTTTAGTACTCCAACTGGTTTATACAGCAACATAACCTAAATCTAAATTTCTCTAACCTTATTTGTTTACCCATGAAGCCGGTTTTACAAAAGATGGCAGAATAAACTCACATAATTTACATTTTTGGGGCTGATTATATGCTATAATTCAAAACAAACACCAACAAAGGTTTACTGTAAATGTGTCGGCTAGCATCATCGGAAATAGCCTTATAGGTCCATTTGTTTTAGAAGGAGGACTCACTGGTGAGATTTATTTACAATTTTTGCAGAAAAATCTAAATAATTTATTGGATGACGTACCTCTTGATAGAAGAATGCAAATGTGGTGCCTGCATGATGGTGATCCACCTAATTTTAACCGTATAGTATGTGAACACTTAACTAAAGTTTTTGTCCCTCGATGAATAGGTCGAGGTGAGCCTGTTTTATGGCCACCAAGGTCTCTAGACCTAAATTTCTTAGACTTTTACTTCTCGACACATCTAACAGAATTAATTCACTCAACACCAGTAAATACTAGGGAAGAACTATTAGCGAGAATAGCACAGCATTCTAACGAAGTCAGTAATATTGCTGGAATTTTAGTTGCAGTGCAGCGGGAAAATACTCGAAGAACAAGAAAATGTGTTGAAGAATGTGGAGCCCATATTGAACATTTGCCAAAATAAAATTTAAATGTTTTCACTATTTTTGCATTTTAATAACAGTGTAAATTAATTGAGCCTTGATCAATCCTTTGAAAGGTTTCTGGACAATTCTGAGATAGAAATCTTTCAGCATAACATCTTCTTGCCTTCAAAGAGTGAGACAGCGCTTCTCCACAAATTAAACCACATCATCACACCCTGCGAATTTCATTTTTACCTGTTTGTGTTGAGCATTAGTAACTTTTGAGTGTTCCGTATAAAAATCGATTTATCTTGAAGACAACCAGTGTTATCGAAATAATTACGAGTACCTTTTCTGAAGAAGAATGACCAAAGTATTTAAAAAATCAATTTTCAGCTCTGTAAAATGATATCTGTCAAAAATGAGGCCCATTGAGTGTGACTGCAGGTCCGTTCCTAACTTCTCTGATGATTTAAAATCTACTGTAGTAAGGTTTAATAAGTCTTTATGGCCTCTATAAAATATCATTAAGTCGACTCAAAACTTAGAGCCGATAAGGTAAATCGCTAGGTACTCCTTTAGAGTTCTGTATCTCCGTGAAGGGGCACTCAAGATTTTTTTTCTATGACAAAGTAGGGCTATTTTGACCTCCTTTCTATCCCCCCGAGAAATTAGGAAGTACTTACCGGACACCTTGTATATGATATTTAATGTGTTTCTTTTGGAAGCGACCTTCAAATGACCTTTGAGTGATCGCTATGGATTTGCTTTGAGACAAGGACACAATCTGAGACTACGCATCGTTACCCGCTCAGAATATAAAATAAAATTTCGTTGTTTTTATCACAAAAAAGACCTTCAAATGACCTTGGGCGACGTTCCAGAGACTTTACGGGAATTTTTGAAGGCTGGAACGTGACATGAACACTCAAAAAACAAGTTCACACTTCTTAACTTGCTCAAATCATAAAAAAGTAGATTTTACGGTGTCTTTTCTGGAAATGATCTTCAAAAGACCTACAAATTGTTTTTGAGTCATTTCTATGAATTATTTTTGAGACAAGAACTCAACCTGAGTTACCGAAAACTAAGCCCAGATTGCAAAAAAAAAATAAAAATTCGTTGTTCTTATTCCAAAAATGACCTTGGATGCAGTAGCGTAACTAAGAGTATTTGCGCCCTCTCGCAGATTTTCAAAGGCGCCCTACTATTTTGCACCTGTCTTGATCATTTGCAAATGCATCAAGGGACTTGAGGGCGTCCCTAGATTGGCTGCGCCCACCCGCACCGCGGGTTCTGTGGGTTGTTATTTACGCCACTGCTTGGATGACTTTAAATTGGTTTCTATCGATTCTCTTCAGTTTTGTTATCTTAATAGTGCACTGTCAGCAGTGGCGTAAATAAAGACCCCGCCGTGCAGGGGAGGGGGGCGCAGTCAATCCACGGGCGCCCACTGGTGCAAAATAGTAGTGCGCTTTCAAAAATTGGTGGGAGCCCAGATACTCTTAGTTACGCCACTGACTGTTAGCAAAAAAACAGAATAAGAGGAAGAATCGATATAAATTATACGCGCATAAATATGAATTTAAAAAAAATCGTCAAGTTTGAACGTAGTTTTCAAGGTCAAATGAAAGTCACTGGAACTTTTTAACATTTTTCCAAAATTCGCTTTTTTCATTGGATTTCTTATCGCTCTCTGACATTAAAGTTGGCACATTTTTTGTCTTTGTCATATTCCTGTTCAGTACTAATTATAAAAATTTGTATAACGAAATGTTACGCAGTAAAAATAAAAGTACTCTACTTACGATTCCTGCAGGCTACTTTTGATGGTGGTGGATTGAATTTCACTCAAAGACGCTATTCTTTTGTTTTCCTGCGATTTCCAATTTTCAATCTACAAAATGCGACATAATTAAAATAAAAGGAAACAGCACAAAACGATTTTTTATTTTAAAAAATTCAAAACTCTTACTAACCTGTAATTGTTGATATTTAAATTTATGTTTCAATTTATCGATAGAATTCTGATAGGCGACACTTTTTTCGCTGTTCGTTTGCATGTCCTGCATGAACTTCCTCTCGGCGTCGGACGGTTCGGATTTCTTTCTCGAAACCAGCATCAGCAGCTGCTCACATCTAAAAAGACATTCAAGTAGGGATATTTCTCAAAACTAAAAAGGCATGGGTTAACTTCAGTGGACAGGTAATTTCACGTTTCATCTATCTCAAGAAAGTTAAAATTTTCCTTCGAATAAACTATAATAGTTCCTCAAGTAACAGAAATAGTTCTCTTAAACCTATAAGGTAAAACCGAACTAAAAAGCAGCTTAAGATTACACAGAAAACTTGCAAATATATTATCATTTAAAATATGTAATTACCCGCCATAACTACGGATATATATATATATATATATATATATATATATATATATATATATATATATATAAATATATATATATATAAATTTATATTTTTATTTCTGCGTATTCCACTCTGGTTCTCTCTTCATACTAGTTTCGAGCACCTAATGGTCTCATTAGTGAAGCTGTAACGAACCGAGAGCAAAATGCACAGAAAACAACTATCTCCTTAAAATCCCCATATCGTAAAATATCGGTAGGATATTACCCAGAACTTGATGCCGGAGCGGTAGAAAATTTATTAAAAGTAAGTCAGCGTATGTATAAGTGTGTTAACCAGGTGATCTGAATTTTTCAGGTTCAATTCTTCAAGACCACACCTACAAGAAAGTTACAAGAGATTCAATTACATACCTCGAAAAAAACGACAAAAAATATAATCAAAACCGCCAAACTAGGAGATGAAATCGAAAAGCGCGTCGTTCCTCGGGAAAAAGCAAGCAGATGTCCCAAACTATATGAACCACCGAAATCCATAAAGAAGGAACATCGATAAGACCCATAGTAAGTGGAGTAGATTCGCCAACTCAACAACTGGAAAAATACCTGGCACAAAATATGCAACCGGCGACCGAAAGTGCAGACTCATACTTGAAAAATTCGCATCACCTGGTTTGAATACCTCAAGGGTTAAAACTGCAAAAAGATGACATTCTTGCTAGCCTGGACATCAAATCCCTGTATCCAAGCATACCGATTGACGAAGCTCTAGACCAGATTGTTATGAACGAGAAGTTTCCACATCACTTCGTCGATCTCTCCGAACACTGTCTCAAAAACACATATTTTTCCTATGAAAATAACTTCTACCGACAGACAGATGGTGCTCCTATGGGATCCTCACTATCACCAGTCATCGCAAACCTTTTCATGAAATATTTTGAAACAGAAGCCCTAAGAAATACCAAAACAAAACCATCCCTCTGGAAATGTTACGTGGATGATATCTTCATGGTAGGACCACACAGAAGATCCAACGTAGAGATATTCTCAGAGGAACTAAACAGCATTCATCTCCACATTCAGTTTACATTGGAGGTCGAAGTTAACAAGCAGCCACTGCTCCTTGACCTAATCACCAGAAACGACGACCTAAGCATCGATTATACAGAAAACCCACACACACAAACAGATACCTGAACCCCGAATCACACCACCATCCATCATAGTTGCAATAGGTCGCCAACACCCTGATCTCCATATCCTTGCGACTAAACAAACTCACGAACCACTAAGAAGAACACAATATCATAAAGGTCATAAAACAGAATACAGACAGAGAAAAAAGAATATGATAAATCCAAACCAAAAACCACACTGCCATACATAAAAGGTGGTAACAGGCGTAATTCGAAGAATTCTGAGGAATCATGACATATACACAATTCACAAGCCACAAACAACAATACACAAACTATTGGGCTATCCCAAAGACAAAATACCATTGGAAAACCAGGGAGTGTACAGTATCCCATGTAGTAACTGTGAAAAAGAATACATTGACCAAACAAACAGAAGAATCTCTACCAGGATCCAAGAACATAAAATAGCATAAAGAATAAGCAAACGACATCAGCTTTATTCCAACATCATCAGAAGAAAGGACATTTCCAGGAAACCAAACAGACTGCACCCATAAAGTACTATAGAACGCGCATCGTCAGAGAAGTTCTCGAAATAGAAAGCACCAAACACTTTAACAAAAGAGATGATGCACAAAAACATCTCAAATACGTGGAAATCCCTACTCGAAACCAAACCAAAAACAACACACCAAAGAAACAGGACAGCGAGTCGAGAGGAAGCACAGATCCAGAAAAGCGAGGAAACCAACCATGCAGAATCAAAGTATAAAAAGGCCGATAGAGGACCAGCAGGCTTATCCTGTGACAAAAGGCTATTAAAGTCTTTCAGAAAGCAGAAGAGTATGGTTAATCCACTGATTAGACAAGTAGTGGATTACAATCCAGACGAGGTAAGAAAACATTTGCAACTTTAGGCAAACAAAGCAAGAGAAGGCGAGAATCAAATATCAGGTAGAAGAGAGAAGTAGATGAGCGAAGAAGAACTTCGAAGAAGGAAAAAGGCCATAAAACCGGTAAGGGGATCCCGTGGAGGAATCCCAAGGAATGCGCCGAAGAAGAAGGGAACAAGAAGCTCAGGTCATATTTTTAGGTAAAGTATGAGATAAATGAATGAGAGCGTGGACCAACCTTACCCTGAATGTAAAATGTAAGGCGGTGTGATGCAATAGGTGCAAAGGCACCTGGAGCGGAAATACTAATGTGATGACCGGAGGTTTACAAGGCTACTGTCCGGAAACCAAAGGGATACTCACAGTGCGCTTCTGTAGGCTATGGCTTCATCATAGTCAATCGAAGTAGTTCGTGGGAACCTTCAGTCTAGGGGGGGGGGGGTTTAGCCGGTAGGAATCCGGCATTACCTTCACACTTCGTGTTGGTGTCTATGGAAGATTTCCCCCTCCTCGAAAAAAAAAATTCAGCAGGCTCATTCCAAGTCGAGCAGCCGTTGGTAAAGCATCACTTGAAAATGCCAGCAGAGATGTTGGTGAAACGTTGTGAAGATTTTTATACATATATATATATATATATATATATATATATATATATATATATATATATATATATATATATATATATATATATATTATAAAATTGAAATAATAAATATATTTTGAAATTAAAAAATAAAGTTATTTAATGTCTAATCATGAAGTGAACCTGCACCGGGTACGGTTAGTACTTCAATGGGTGATCGCATGGGAAGACCGCGTGACCGTGGTTTGGAACCTACGTTAAATGTTAGGTCCAGTTCCGACACTGCAACTTGATGATGATACGAGCTAATCGAAACGTTGCGATGGTAAAATTATTGTTTGAATTAAATTAAAAACATTTTCCTCATCTGCTTGAAGATATAGTAAATATTTTTTGAGTGTTTTAACCCATAAAGTCGAACATCACGTTCAGATTAGATATTACGTATTTCCTCGGATCTTTTTTCCAACATGTTTTCAATGTTCATCTTCTAAAAGACATTTTACTTCGTTCCCAATAAATCTGATTAGTAAAACAAATGTTTGCAGTATCATAAGTACCATAACCTACAAATCCAAAAGGGTGAAATAAGTCCATCTAACCTTTTCAACAACTCATCCTGCTTATCCATAATATCTTCGTATTTTTCCGCTAAATTTTCAGCTTTCTCCCGCAATTCGTCCTTGCAATCGTTCATTTTCTCGATTTCCAGTTTCTGATTGTATTTTAACATATTCAACGTGTGAACGCGTTTTTCCAGCTCTTCGCGCGCTTTGGTGAAGTGCTTGAAATGTTCCTCGCGGAAAGTCTGGGAGGCCCTTTGAAGAAGCTGGAAAAAACGGTATTAAATTACGATATTTTTTACAACCATCATTACCGACTTAAAATGGTGTTTTAAGTTACGTACCTCGTAACATTCCTCCGGAGTATTATTGGAAGTTGATGATAGTTTTAAAACCGGTTGACTTGAGGCTTTTTTCAAGATTTTCTGGATGTACTGGTCAAATGGTTCGTTCAACATCTGGAAGAAACGTATTTTAAAAATAGTGTGTTCGAAATTGGTGATGACATCACTGCAATCCTCAAAAATATTAAATGAAGAAGTTTTAGGTTATTATGTTAGTAGATTTTTTGTTTCCCAATATTTTTTAAATCTGTAAACACTTTAATATGGCCGCTTTTTACGCAGAATAAGTCGACTTAGTTAAAACTTAGTTGCGACGTTTCGATTTTCCGGAATCACCATCAACTTTGTTTTTCTTATGACCCCCATATTGAATTCTTTACTTATGGAAAAGTCATTAATATTTTCTATAACACTAAGTGAAACACTAATGCAAAAAAGACGCTATAACCTAAAAATAACTAAAAAAACTTTTTTAATAGAAATTTAAATATTTGACAAGCTCGGAATTAAAAAAAAAAATTTACTTAAGAAAAAAGTTAAATTAATATTTTTTTATCCTGAGTTCACTCTATGTCACAATTCTTCCAAAACTATTAAAAATGTCTAATAAGAAAAAATTGAATTAAGGGTAATTCATTGATTAGTCGTTACTGTAATATTTTTGTTTAGTGGGCTTTGAACTTGAAACAAATGAAATTCTATACTTTGTCATAAGTATGTTTTTAAGTGCGCTTTCTGACGTTTTAATAAATATTTTTACTATGATATATGATATATCAATATGAAATATCGGTTACTGGACCGCCTTTGACCGATTTCACGGGCGTGGATTTGATTAAATTGTGATGATGTATGAGAAATATCGGTCGAAGTTTGGCACGAACTTGAACTTCGATGGCTGGTAAAATCGTTGTCTAAACATTGCATTTGTCCCGTAGACTGGCGCATATATCGTTCAATATCCCGAAGGTCATTGTGAAATATAAGTTCGGGGTTGAAGAGAAGCTTCGTTGAAGCAGATTAGATCGTCGACTAATCTGGGTGTTGCGCATTCCGACGTCTCCGAAACAATTTCGTAATTGTCAAAGAATGTGTCTTGATTAATTTGTTGTCTTTGATGAATGAGATTATCATTTGTTTGATGGAATGTTAAATGTTCGAGTAGTTGAAAGGCGCACTCCGTGGGGGATGCCTGACAGAACCCACCGTAATTTTCCGACTCAGAGAAAACCCAATTGCTGAGTCATGTTCTTAAATTTGTTGTTATATCAGAAATGAAAGAAATGGGATCAGAGTTATGGATAATTATTTTGACACGTAGCTCGAACGATGACAATCCAGAAAACTTACTTTTCTAAACTGATTAAAAACTTACATGAGTTTGATGGTTTCGAAAAATCTCGTCCCTAAAATTATATGCAAAAAATAACGAGAACTGCAATGGAAATATTTCTTAAAATTTTAATGACAATCCGACTCATTTACAAGAATTACCGGCACCAAGCTTAACATTCAAAAATCAACTGTTCATGATGTTTTAAAAGTTACTAAATACTATCCTTATAAACCAACAATTGTACAAGGACTTCAAGAAGATGATTGTGATAGGAGTCTTTTTTTGTTATTGGTATGTTGGCAAATGTCCAGAATATCTCGTCTTTTCCGTTTAAGTTTTATGGATAGATTAAACCCATGTCAGTAACTGCGGAGTTTTTAATAAAAAAATGACCCCTACAGGGCTCTTGAAAACCCGCAATTAACCGAACCACAAAGATTGTAAGTACGATTTGGTTTAAATTGAGGTGTAGAATATTCGGTAAAAATATTCTATTTAGATTTAAATGATTAGTATTTTGTGAAATACTATTATTATTTATCTTCAAAATGTATCTATTAATATTGTAATAATTACGATTAATCTTTTTAAATATTCTCAATTATTTTTAGGAAATCGTTGGACCATTTATTTACGACCAAACATTGACAGATCAAAGATATCTTGCAATGTTACAGAATTAAATCTTTTCGGTCATTCGAGAGTTCTGCCAAATGATTAGTGTGATAATGTGTGGTTTCACCAACATGGTTGACCTGCACATAATTCCAGGGATATACAAACAATTTTAGCGAAAACTTTTGGTGAAAAAATAATTTCCAACAATGGTCCTGCGCACTGACCTGAAAATGAGGTATGTGGATTTGATCGCAGGGATTTTATGAACAGAGAACTCGTAATATTCCTGGTAATATCAATCGAAATACCATCATTGTAACCAGAGCCGTTTTGAAAGAATGTCAATAGTGTATTGAAAAAAAAATGTTAGACATTTTGAATTTTAGTATGACTATGTAGTTTGTAATTACTAAATAACATTTTTACAGTAGGGAACGTAGTCTTATGGCGAGGTGTTGTTATTAGTTTGAATTTATTTTTAGGTAAAAAAATATTTAAAATTTCGGCATTGCCACATATTCAAATTTTTATAAAAAACATGGTTTTTTGTTACTTTTAGGTTACAACATTGTTTTTTTGTATTAGTGTTTCACACAGTATTATAGAAAAAATTAAGTACTTTTCGACAAATTAAAAATTCAATATTGCGGTCATAAGGAAAAACAAAGATGAAGATGATTTCAGAAAAAAGAAACGTTTTGAGTTTGACTCAATGGATTTATTCTGCGTAAAAAGTGGCCATGCCAAAGCGTTTGCCGATTTGAAAAATATTGGAAAATAAAAAGTTAGATCTAAAAAAAGGTAACATATTACTTTTTTTTTATATCTCAACAAAGCAAAAACCACAACCGATGCACAAGCGTCGATAACAAGCTGACATAAATGCCTAATATATATATATATATATATATATATATATATATATATATATATATATATATATATATAATCATTTATTTATTACCTTTTTTAATGGTGAATGTACTTCTCCATCTACCCCTTCTTCGGCCGGAAGAAAGTTGTCATTCTTAGGGGCGATCGCAGCAGCTAAAATACCCAAAGTGACGACACTGCAATCACTGAGTAGTGCTATTATAGACGTCGGTTCATAGTATATGGAAAAACCCACCACAGGATTGGTTTTTTCGCTGTTGGACGTCTTGGTGCATACCAAGTATTCAGCTGAAGTGGGATTGAGGAATATGTCAGAAGAAGGTTTTACGTCTAAAAAGGAAAACAAAAACAATAAGAAGATATTTCTACTATACTTTACTTAATAAAAAAAAACTAGTCACCCTCTGGTCCAAAAACGTAACTATGCAATTCATCGACACAACTTATATTGATAGAATGTACTCCTGCGCTGTGCGTAGCAAAAAATCTCGACACTTTCGATTCGTCCTTGTGCAGGAAAATAGGACATTTGTATTTTTTCGACTCCTCGTCGGATTCCGTGACAACTGTCAAGCCGAGTTCCAGTTCGACCGTTTCGAAGATCAGCAGTTCTTTGTTGGGGAAGTCCGTGAGAGATTTTGAGTTGCGTTTGATCTAAATTTGGAAGAAAAAAAGTGGAAAAATAATACAATATAAAAAAAATAATAACAGGATAGAAACAAAACAAAATAAAAAAATTTTGTTTTAAAATACAGGGTGGGCCTTAACTGCATGAGCGTTTTGTTTTGTCTATAATTCAAAAACCGTTAGGGGTACGGGGGCACGGGAGGTGTCGTTAGACGCGCCATTTCGTGGAATTTTTAGTCACCATGGACGCGTTCTCGGGAGCACAGCGTGCGTTTTGTGTTCGCGCATATTATGCCAACAATAATTCTGTGACTGTTGCTAAGCGAATGTACCGCGCTCACTTCGGTTTACGTGACATCAGAGAAGCACCATGCGCAAATTCTATTCGCAAATGGGTTAAAATGTTTGAAGAGACCGGGTGTACAATAAGAATTAATAATGCGGGCCGCCCGAAGTCAATATGGACGCCGGAGATTATTCAACGTGTTCATGAATCAATCAGACAAAATCCTCGGCTATCGACTCGTAAAAGAAGCCAAGTCTTGAACATCAAGAGGACCACTTTGCGCAGGATTTTGCACCGTGATTTACATTTAAAAGCTTATAAAATTCAGTTGACACAAGAGTTGAAACCTAATGATGTTAATCTTCGACTTAATTTCGCTAATGTTATGCTTAATCGCTTTAACAATTTTTCTAACACAATCTTCAGTGATGAGGCTAACTTTCATGTCAACGGTCATGTTAATAAGCAAAATTGCCGGTTTTGGTCTGAGACTAATCCTCGCAAGATGCATCAAAGACCTCTTCATAGCCCTAAGGTCGTTGTGTGGGCTGCAATATCGACCAGTGGAATAATTGGGCCATACTTTTTTGAAAATCAACGAGGAGTAGCTGTGACAGTGAGAGCTGAGAATTATTGTCAGATGTTGCAAGAATTCTTGGTCCCAGCTCTTCGAGAATTTCAAGGTTACAATTCTAGGACCTGGTTTCAGCAGGATGGAGTCACTTCCCACATTGCTACAGTCTCCATAGACCTACTGAAAGAAATGTTTCCTAGAAAACTCATCTCACGAAGAAGTGACATTGAGTGGCCCCCAAGGAGTCCAGATCTGTCTCCGAATGATTATTTTTTGTGGGGATACCTAAAATCAAGAGTGTATGAAAATAATCCAACAACAGTTGAAGAGTTAAAGCAAAACATTGTGCGAGAAATGAACACTATTTCCCGAGCAACTTGTCAACGTGCTTTTCAAAACCTGCGAGTGCGACTTCAAGAATGTCAAGAAGGTGGAGGCGGTCACTTAAATAACATTATTTTCAAATATTAGATGTTACTTAAATTTCAATTTCTTGTACTTTTTAAATATATAAATAAAAAAATAATAAGATTTATAGTTTTTTTTTTATTGCATATTGAAACCACTCACACAGTTAAGGCCCACCCAAAATTAAAAATGAAATTGAAGAAATAAAACAAAAAAATAAATAAAAAATAAAATAATAAAAACCTGAATAAAGTAAAAAATTTGAGGAATAAATGAAAATAACAAATAGCAAGGATTAAGTAATAAAAACTTACTTTTTCTTGCTCTTCATCGTCAATATTCAGTAAAATGGAGTTAGTTAAAGTGCCAGTAGACGTCGCAATACACACAATTTGAGGCGTCGTTTTTAAACAAATAATTGAACAGGCGTCGTTTTCAAACATATCAGACTGGCCAGAAATAGGATAGGGACCTTTAAGGGCTGATTTAATTCTAAAATATACGGAAATGAGCTTTCACAAAGTATAAGAAAATAAATATTTAGAGAGCAAAATAAAATTTACTCTTTTTATCTTGGTTGGCACACCTAGTATATTTTTCCTAGAATTTTGTAAGGTTAAATAAACTTTTATTTATGATGCAAACGAAGCTTCTAGAAAAGAACAATTATATTTTAACTTCCTGTTAGTATTAGGGGTCTTTTAGGTTACAATTTTTCAAGAAAAAAATTTTTTTGGTCATTTTTTTTAATAAAAAGAAAAGAGATATCATTTTATAATTTTGTACCGGGTGAGTCAACGATTGGATGAAGTAAGTTTGTGCCTTTTCGGTGAAATTAACAAAGAAACTATATTTATTGTTTGATAGTTTTTTTACGCAGATTTTAAAAATATTTAGGACTCTACAGGGTGAACCAAAAAACTAGGACAGCATAAAGTTGTATTTTTTTAAATAGAACACCCTATATACGAATCGTATTTTCGATTTAGCTTATAATTTTAAATCTTTTTTATTAAGGGTTTACTATAACAAAACTTTATAGTTTCTGAGATAATTAAGTTTAAAGAAAAAAAGTCACATTTTCAAGCATCAATTCAATCCTAAATAACGTTTTCAATTTTGTGACAAATATATTCAAATTTGGAATTTAGCAACAAGTTAACATAATCTTTACCTAATATTTGCAATAAAAGCTACAGGGTGTTGAACACATCGGCTCAAATTTGAACAAGTTTAAATGAATAAATATCTTTTTTTTTAAATGGTACACCCTGTATAATTTCATGTTATTTAATAGAGTAATAAAAACCCTAAAAGTTTTGTTCAATATATCCTATACCTATTTATAATAGTTTTTGAGATATTTCAGTTTTTCTTATTTTCCATACTTTTTTACAGAAATAGTCTTCATTATCATAGTAGCCATGGCAAAAACAATGTAAAAGAACATTTTTCTGTGTGTCAAATTTATAACCGCAATCGCTTCTTTTGGTTTTTATGTAGTGTAGTTTGGTTTTTCTTTGCATTCATCTTATATTGTAAAATGAATTTTCCAAAGAATGAGTTAATAGATATGATTTATACAATAGGAGAGGCTCAAAAAAATTGCCTTCTTGCTCTAAGAACTTACAAAATGAAGTATCCTGATCGACGCCAGCCTAATACCCATACTTTTCAAAACTTAAAGCAAAGATTTGATTCTTCTGGTACTGTTGATTATCCAAAACGTAAAGTGGTCAACAAACCAGTAACTAATGAAGAAAAAGAACTACAAGTATTGTTAAATGTTCAGGAAAATCCTAATATTGGTAGCCGTCAGTTAGCAGCATTATGTGAAACATCACAATCCACCACTAATCGTGCTACCAAGAAATATAGGTATCATCCATATCACATGGAATTACACCAAGAATTGCATGGACAGGATTTTGAAAGTCGTGTAAACTTTTGTCGTACAATAAATGCGGAGATTCAATTAAATCCAAATTTATTATGCAAGGTAATGTTTAGTGATGAAGCTACTTTTAGAAGTAACGGTGCCGTAAATAGACGCAACATGCATTATTATGCCACAGAAAACTCATTTTGGATTAGAGAGGTGCAACATCAAAACCACTGGTCATTAAATGTTTGGTGTGGTATTCATCATAATCGAATTATTGGACCCCACTTTTTTAATGAACCACTAAATGGCCATAGTTACCTGAACTTTCTACAAGAAGAACTACCCCAACTGCTTCAAGGTCTCGATAGGGATGAGCTCGACAGTATGTGGTTCCAGCACGATGGTGCGCCTCCGCATTACCATCGTGAAGTTCGTGCGTTTTCGGACCAACGATATCCGCAAAAATGGATTGGACGTGGGGGTTTCATTGAGTGGCCACCAAGGTCTTGCGACATCACCCCATTAGATTTCTTCCTATGCGGTTATATTAAAAATAAGGTGTATGTTAATCCACCAACAACAGTGGAAGATATGCGAAACAGGATTAGGGATACCTGTAGAACAATAACGCCACTAATTTTGTCCAGGGTCCGAGAAAATCTGCAAAAAAGACTAAATTTGTGCATTGCACAAGAGGGTCGTTTATTCGAACACTTATTAAAAAGAAATAATTAATCTCAGTATTTAATAGGTAATTTTTTTGTTTCAATTTAGTATAAAAGTAAATATGTATTTGCCTTGTCGTTATTGTTGTGTTAATTTTTTCACATTATGTTTAATTAAACTATTGCCGTTGTAATATAACGAATAATGTATTTCATCATATTTAACCACATTCTGTTTGTTTCTGTAGTTTCTTTTTATTATTTTACATGGCTACTATGATAATGAACTATTTCTGTAAAAAAGTATGGAAAATAAGAAAAACTGAAATATCTCAAAAACTATTATAAATAGGTATAGGATATATTGAACAAAACTTTTAGGGTTTTTATTACTCTATTAAATAACATGAAAATATACAGGGTGTACCATTTAAAAAAAAAAGATATTTATTCATTTAAACTTGGCCTTGCTAAATTCCAAATTTGAATATATTTGTCACAAAATTGAAAACGTTATTTAGGATTGAATTGATGCTTGAAAATGTGACTTTTTTTCTTTAAACTTAATTATCTCAGAAACTATAAAGTTTTCTTATAGTAAATTCTTAATAGAAAAGATTTAAAATTATAAGCTAAATTGAAAATATGATTCGTATATAGGGTGTTCTATTTAAAAAAATACAACTTTATGCTGTCCTAGTTTTTTGGCTCACCCTGTAGAGTCCTAAATATTTTTAAAATCTGCGTAAAAATAAACTGTATCAAACAATAAATATAGTTTCTTTGTTAATTTCACCGAAAAGGCACAAACCTACTTCATCCAATCGTTGACTCACCCTGTACATATATTTATTCGTACTTTAAGTAAACAAAAATATTTTTTTTGGATTTTTTTTTATGGATTTTTTTACCCATAATAATTTTTTTAAAAAAACCTCACAAAATGACGGCGGACGTGATTCCAGGTGACTGAATCGTCTGAAAAAAAAAATACCAAATTAATCCTTGTTCAAGTGCCCATGGTCGGTACCGGAATGATTTTTTTTCATCAAAAAATAACAAAATGGCGGCCATTTGAAAAAAAAAATCCATTTTTGAGGGTGAAATATCGGGTAAAAATCGGAAAATTTGTTACCGATCAAAGTGATTTCGGTACCGACCATGGGCACTTGAACAAGGATTAATTTGGTATTTTCTTTTTTTTTTTAAGACGATTCAGTCACCTGGAATGACATCCCCCGTCATTTTTTGAGGTTTTTTTTTTTAAAAAATTGTTATAGATAAAAAACCTATAAAAAAATCAAAAATTTTTTTTTTGTATACTTAAAGTACAAATAAATATATGTGCAAAATTATAAAATGATATCTCTTTTCTTTCTATTAAAAAAACATTAATAAAAATTTATTATTTTTGAAAAATTGTAACCTAAAAGACCCCTTAAGTGCAAGTATACTCAATTTCATATCACGGTATCAAATGCTTTACTGCGATCAACAAATGTACCACACTTACCTTCTCCTCAAATCAATATTGATTGAATAAACAGAAAAATCTCCTCTTAAAATATAAACGGGCCAAATGAGTTCTTCAAATTTGCTTTTATTTTTTTCGTTTTTCGTTTTCTGTAGACTTTTCGGCGTGATTTTCTCGACCGATTTAAATTTGAGACTTTCAAGCTTAATTAGGGTGTTTTCTAAAAATTATGGATTTAAAAATAAGTACAGATAATCATCTATGAACAATTTCAAACCTTTTTCCTTCTTCGCAATTTTCAGGTCTTCAAAATCGTCCGGTAACGATTTTTCTGAAGAAATTTCCGGGAAACCAAAGTCGAAGTCTACAGCGATCTCACCGTAAATATCTAGAAAAGTGGTTTTGCTGCCGGGAAACATACCGCCTGGTTTTTCCCCTATCGGGAATATTCCTAGATTTAGCCCCTCATTTTTTTCTATTTGGTACAATCTAAAAGAAAAGTGTTATTTTTGATGCCTTAAAGTTAACTTCAATGAATATAATATGCATACTCAAAAAGTGACAGTTTGGTACGCCATGGGGGAGATCGCTATAGTGGCTTCTTGAGAAATTTTCTTTTAGCAAGAATTGAATGGATGGACGTAACTGAGATGTGGTTGAAACAAAATGGATACTGCACGCGAAATAATGACGTTGCAAAATAATTTTCTAAATCAAGACATCTGTTTGTAGACCAAAACTGGCCTATATCTATGGGGTGTCCCATTTTTGACACTTTTAGGGGATATTGGAGTTATTATCAAAGATAGAGTGTTGCAGTTTTCATTTTAGTGTCCTACTTTTTAACGAAACCAAAGATTCCGGTGTCATATTTGTCATAACTCCAATACCCCCTAAAAGTGTTGAAAATGGAACACCCCGTACAGTGTAAATATTTACACTGTAGAAATTAAAAATAATTTATAAGAAATTAATCAAAATAATGTTTTTATATGTTTATAAGTTGTGAGTTTTTGAAAAGGAACAACGTGTTTTTTTCTCTCATCTGGTATAAAAAGAATTACCTTAAAGTGTTGTCAGATGTTAGAACTAAAATATGGGAGTCACTAATGCTTCCAGGATGAAATTTGACTTGTCTTACTTCGATGACGTCACTAGTAGATAGCAGTCGCTCGTCCAAGCTGTAGCTTCTGTAACAAGAAAAAAATATTTGTTAGAAATGGCATTATTAATGTACTGCATGCGTTAAAAGTTATATACATCAGTCAAATAAGCATTTTGCCGGGACACTCAATCATCCAGGTAGGGACCCGGATTTTCGGGTAATATAGGCCTATAGAAATAAACCGTATATGTTCGCTGCACGAGATTTTGTGTCATAAACTTTTTGTAAACAATTAAAGGTCAAAAAATGCATTTTTTTGCACTTTTTTGCTTACCAGCAAAAAGTAAAGAAATTTTTGGACAAAATGGAATAGCCATCTTGTAGAGAATTGAAAAACCTACAAATTGGTTTTTTACCGTTCACGATATTTTTATTTCTTGCTGAGAAAAATGCAAAACAAGGTCAAAATTGTTATAATATTCAATTAACAATAACTATTGCTAAATGCAACCTACGACTTTGTTGTTACGTAAAAAGTTGGGTCTTTTAGTGCTTAATATGTGGTAAAAATTTCAGATCGATTCATCAAATAGTTTGTGCAAAATTTAATTTGTTTATCACAAGCAAGCGAATTTTGCAATAACATTCTAGCTCCATCGATGAAGGTACACAGATTCTGAGCACATCTCATGAAAGAGGAACTCATGGAATTACGGAAAATTTTAAATTTGTTTAAACTTCATTAGAAAACCGCTATCATTTTTACCTTGTAAACAAATTAAATAACTTTTTGGTTTTTGCGGATAAAAAAATTCTGTTTTCATATTTGGGAAGCTGGTATTTTTAGACGAATTTAGAAAAACAAAAACGGCTTAGTTAATATGCGCCAAACGCACTGAACATGAAATATTCAAAAATATCGGTTCAACCGTCGCGACTCCAAAATGTAGCATCTGCCACTCGCCCCTCTCTACCTACATTGAGTTTCGGAGCAGAAAAAGAGTATACCCGTTAAGATAATCGTAGCATGTTTGAAGGTCATAGCTTTCTCTTTATTTAGACATTTTAAATATGAAATTTTATTGCCGTTATAATAATTTACTTTCAAAACCTACTACTATGTTTTAACTATGAAAATCTCACAAACATATTAATTTTTCAATGTATCATATATTGTTATAACATCTATATATTACGGTAGCAAACAATACTTATGTATACAGCTTTTTCTTACATGCAATGTAATTGTTTTATAACAAAACTTAGTTATTTAATTTTCCCGACTTACAACCATGTTTGCCATTAAAAATAGCACAAAAATTATTGATTTTTAATGAAAAAATTGTGTGGAAAAAATGTTTAAACAAATTAAATGTTTAATTTATAAACAAATAAATAAATAGTAATGTACGCAGAAAGATACCACAAATTAAAAAAAGAATCATCAAAATCCGTCAACAACTTTCGGAGATATAGCTAATGGTAGCAGTTTGAAGTTGCTGTTTCATTTTTTGAACGCACGGATTTGTTAGCAACTCATATTCCTGTCGAGTCGTCTTTTAAACAATTAACATTTTTTAAACTTCACTGAAGCTTTTGTTTTTGTATTATCATGATATCGGACAACTCACACCTAAACCTAAACTCTTAACATTTCGAATGGCGCTGTAAGGGAACAATAGTTTATTGTGAGTTTTACTAATTTTAACATTTATTAACTCTAAATTAAATTCTACTAAATGGAAGAATTTACTTAAGTCCCCCTCTGTATAAAGATTTGGACAGTTAAATTGTTGTGTATATCTTATGTCTGGCCAAAAATAGTCACATATCAGGGAAATATAAATCCATTAACAAACTTAAGCCCAGTTTTATTACTTTTGGGGTAGTTAATTTTTCTGAAAAAAAAACATTAACTTAGTGTATTTATGTGACACAAAAACTAAACTATTCCACCCTCTCGAAGTTTTTAATATAAATCTGTCAAAGTAACTTAATAACCTTAAAAACCACATCGTTAAGGGTCTAAGGTTAAGTTGTAAAGTGATAACCACATGTGGCGACCGTGAGAGAGCTTTCTTTTACTTAAACTGAGCAAATTTTCCCATCATAAGAAAACAAAAGAATATTTAAATAGAATCGCCAAAATGCAATATTAGTATTTGTTATTATGTACAAAGTTCGCGACTGTTACCCATTTTCCCCAATTGACTAAAATAAGAATAAGAAAGTGAAAAAATAGTTACAACTTTGGGGTTTTTTCATGGGTTCTTTCACGATCTTTTAGTGTAATTGTAGAATAGATATTGATCACATTTATATAAAGTAATTATTAGTTTTGAGCTCTGGTCAGTTTTAATATTAAATTAAATTAAATTCGACGCATGGGTGACATATGCCATCTATGAAGCAGGGGACCGAAAACATACCGACGCTCGGGAACGAAAACTACCTTTCGCGCGTGGAGATGCATCGCGTACGTGCTTTTTATTGGTGGAAAAGCACGCATGTCGGAACCAACGCATCTAATAGGGAGAAGCGAGGTCTTAAGGAATGAAAGTTGAGTTTGATTTTGAGAAATTAATTAAAGGCAGTTACGATTTAGAATTCGTCTAAGTCAGTTTGGCGTGTGTTTTAGTGTTTTACCAGTGTAAGAAGGTTTTTCTCTGCTGTCTTTTCTGCTATTTTTTGTCTTATACTTTTTTTATTCTTCCAGACAGCATTTCAAATAGTAAGGGGAAATTTACTTTATTTTATACCGGGGAAGGGATCCACCATCCCTTTAACTTTTAATTAAACAATTTAATTTGGGATATTTCTTTTATTTCTAAAAGGTTGTTTTATTTTTTCGGACTTATCAAAATTTATTAATATTATCAGTTCAAATTTGGGTTTATTTCATTAAGGGGAATATCAGAACGGCCTAGAGAGCTTGTAGGTTTAAGTTTTTTTTTAATTATACTCCAAATTTACTCTTAAGTTTCTCATTTGTAAATACTGTTTTATTTCCCTTTTATTTTTGTTAAATAGAGATAAGTGTTTTGAGAAACTAGCCTTTCTTTTATCGATAAAAACCTTTTTGTGGGTAAACACACGGGCGTGCACTTGTGTACCAAGAAGCATAAGAAGAATCCTGCTTTGGCCAGCTGACAGCAGTTTTCCTGAAACCTGCAGTTGTGTTCCTGGTATTGGTAAGCGATAACTAACGGTAGTCCTTTAGAACTAAACTTCAAGATCGATCAGACTACAAGAGTGCCTTTGTCGCAGCGGATTCGTCTAATCTATTTTTTTTTTCTTTCTCTTAGGTTTTAGGATAGTTACTAAATAATATGGACAGTAGTAAATTGTGAGCGGAACGGCCACACGCTACCTAGAACAATCCGTTTGCAGTAGTTCACAATTGAATACTGTCACAGCGCTAGTTTTGTTTCTTAATTGTTATTAACAATATAGGAATGTATTGTTTACAAAATCTTTATGACACAAAATCTCGTGCAGAGAACATATACGTTTTATTTCTATAGGCCTATATTACCCGAAAATCCGGGTCTCTGCCTGGATGAACGAGTGTCCCAAACTAGGTCTTTTTTTCGCTTATTTGACTGGAGTAATACTTTCATAGTCGTTTTAAGTTCACATTCATTTTAGCCCAGCAAAAAATATTCAAAATTCAGCCAAAAACACACATTTCCATTCTCTAGCTGACTGGATTTAAAAAACCAACCAAAATAAATCTTTCAGGAGTAATTTTTCAGGAAATCCGTCCATACAACAGGAAAGAGTCGAGCCGAAAAATTAAATTAAATAATGAGGTGTAAGTACCACAACGTTATTTTTACGCTGAACATTCCGTTTTATGACGGTGACAATTTTTTAATTCGCCCCATTTAACTCACTATACAACTTTTAGTTGTAATAAATATTGTATATTAGTCATTTTACATGTTTTCTCATGCGTGTTCCTTATGTATTGTATGTCAAATGTAATAGATCAAAACTTCGGATAACTGTAAAATTCCCTCATCAATAAAATCAGGCCACACAAAAAAAATCTCCTCCAAATTAAACCAAAATATTTCGTAAGATTAAATTTAACAATCCTTTTGACGGTAAATAAGGCTCAGAAGTTGCTCGTTTTGATTTACCTAAAAATACCTTAGATCATACCGGAACAGTCATAAAGGGGGGCATTTAAATACCTTAACCCCCGAATTTCTGCGACTTTAAGCCGCGTTCACGCATTCGACTAATCCCGAGATAATTTTATCGGTTTTTTATGCAAATACGTTCTCGCCGCCGCTGCCTGCTCTGGCCAAATCTTCGCGAGTGTGAGATTACCTAACCTATGCTTTCTTAATTATAGTTAAGAAGATCAGTGGTGGGGATAAAGGATTTTTTATTAACAATGAAAAAAATATGCCTATAGTAAGCTTACTCTGTTTTCCAGTTAATAATGCATCTTTAGAACATCTCATTCACCATTCTTAAAGCTCACTGTATGGCGTTTGTGAGCGAACTGATGCTTTCGACTCGGGTGTGGCCGATTTTGTGTGTATGTGGAGCGGATGGCTTTGGCCATCAGGTTACGAGTTTTGCTGTGAGTCATCAGTCCTGTTCCCAGTGTTTGGAGTCGTGCCGCCGAGTCATGATCCGTTTCTTTACTTCCCGCTACTGGTCGACGTTTCGTTAGCAGATTTTTCCAAATATTAGGCAATCGCGGACTGTCGTCTCTGCTATTTAAGTTGTTGGTTCGCTCTGTAATTTCGATAGTTTCCTTTAGAACTCTTGTGGACAGGTTTTCACATTTCGATAGCATTCTTGTTCCTGAAGGTTGATCTTATATCCTGTGTTTAACAAATGTGCCAGTGCAGAAGAAATTGTTTTATGCTTGACAGCGTCTATATGTTCGCCTCCTTTGGCGCTTCTTTTACGGTTGGTTTGACCTAGGTAAGATGAGCTGCATTCTGCGCATGGATTTTCGTACATTCCCTGGTTTTCCAGAGGGATTTTTGTTTTAGCTGTCGGCAGGATATCCTTTACTTTACGTTCTGTGGTGAAAATGTTTTCAATGATGTATGTATGTATGTATATATATATATATATATATATATATATATATATATATATATATATATATAATATGTGATTTTCTTTGGTTTTTCAAGTCGGGCAGGGTCCACACTGACTTTTATAGAGTTTGGCTTTCTATTTAAGGTTATGAGGATAACAATTTTTCAGCTTTAAAGCCAGATAACTTGTTAAAAGGGACCCCAGTTAACGGCTAAGTAATCAATTTCTGTTAAATTTAGCTATTGTGATGCAGCGACGATGTTAGAGATGCTGTGATGAGGTCATTGGTAGAGTACTGTGCTCTGCTTAAGTATTTAGTTAATGTTTCTTCAATAAATATGGTGAAGGTTTCGCACCCAAAGTCTCTGTTGATAATGGAGTTTCTATCATAGAAAGGTGCTCTACTAATGAGCCGGAGGACTTTCTTCTGAAAATGCTCTAATCTGCTGAATCTTGATCTACCCGTGGTGATTCATGTGTGCACGCCGCAGAACAGTCTCGATCTTATGAAAAACTTGTAGGTTGACCTTTAAATTTAGTTTGCTATTTCGATTCAGCAGAGAGTGGAGTTCTAGCTTTACTAAGTAAATAATTGGTATCGCGGAGCCAACTGAGCCTCCCATCGAAGACCATTTCTAAGTATTTCGAGGAATCCGAGTGTTTGAAATCGACAGCGTCGCAAACCTAGCTCTAGTAAACATCACTGCCTCAGGTTTGGCAGGGTTCAGCTTGACTTTCAAATCGTCCATCTATCTCTCAAGTGCCGTTACACTCTCGTGATAAATGACCCTGAAGCAGTATCGTCGGCGAATATATATATATATATATATATATATATATATATATATATATATATATATATATATATAGTACTCGGTATATCCTAGAGAAAATATAGAAGCTCTAATAGATCAAGGAATAGACATATATGTAGAAATGTTAGCTAGCATATATAGAGAGGCTACAGCTAGGGTAGGCCTATAGAATTGCCGACAAATTGATGATCTCAAGACAGCCAGTAATGAAGTAGGTAAAAAAATGGATCTAGCAAAGACAAAAGTAATGTACAATGATTTGATTATCAACGTTGAAATAAGGCTAAATGAAACCACGCTGCAAGTAGTAGATGAATTAATAACAAAAATCTTAGAGATGGGGTCTATGGCCAATCAAAGGCGGAACAGTGAACGCTCTGTATAAAACGATGCTGTGGAGATGGAAGTTTTAGTATACGTTGCTGTATATCCAACGCTGAGTACACAAGAGTTGGTTTCTATAAGTGGTGTGAGTCCCGGCAGTGTACAACAAATTTTAAAATATTAACGTTCCATTCATATAAGATTCAACTTGTCCAAGAATTGCATGAAGATGACTTTGACCACCGACTTCAATTCTATGAAGTCGTCAGTGAACGGACAAGAAACAATCCAAATTTCCTTTTCAACATTTGTTTTTCCAATGAGTGCCCTTTTTTCCGAAATAGTCTAGCTAGCCACCATCATTGTCGCTACTGGGCAGACTCTAATCCATGGATATTTTACGGAATGCATATAAAATATTTTGGAAAGATAAATGTTTGGGCTGGTATTGATGGCACCTCACTTGTTAGTCCCATTTTTATAACTTGACTGGCGATATGTATTTGGAATTGCTGTCAGAAGCTGTTAATCCAGCTATAACCACGATTATCGAGAAGTACGATGATTATCTAGAATTTTGAAGTAATATTTCAGCAGGAAGGAGCTTCCTCTCATTACGCCTGGCATGTACGTGAATTCTTCGACCAGACATTCGGGTCATTGGATAGGTGAGAGAGGAACCATAGAATGACCTCTTCGATCCCAAGATGAGTCTCTTGGATTTTTTTTGTCGGGACACTTGAAAAGCAAAATTTATGCCATTCAATTGGACTCTCTGGAAGATCTACGTCAGCGTATTATTAACGAATGCCGCCAAACCACTTTAGAATGTACGACGTTTTCAGCAAAATCTGTCTTATTGTATGGAAGTGGATCGTCAACAATTTCAGCATTTACTGCAGTAAAATTTTATTAATAAAATTTGTGTTCAGTGCCTTGTAATTTTGGAAAGCATTGACGGAACCTCAAAAATGATCGACGGTTATTTAGAGAATTCAAAGAGCTTTCCACTGATGTGCAACCATTCAAAATTTTAGAGGAGATGAACTCTTTTCAAAAAAATTGGCAGGCTGTCCTTTACAAAAAAATCTTCTAGCAGTTCCGGACTCCGTTACATTTTCGCTAGGCCTCCAACTCTACAGTTTAATTGTCGATATTGATATTTGTGCCGATGTGGTCTACGATTTCAAATGCTTCTTTTAGTTCTTTGAATATTTGTGTTACTTCAAGTTAGTCGAAATTTGTAGTTAATAATACGATGTTATTCGAAAATTTTAAATAATTTAGGTATTGTCTTTTTATGGTAATTTTTCTACTGGTTTAATAATAAATAACTTATGTCATAATAGTGTCACTTTGACGAACTTCTTTGTGAATATTATCGTATTCGGAGTGAAAGTCATATTTTTCCATTTGTTCCTGTATACGCCCGGAATTACGAACAATTTCTATTCACTTGTGAAATTTTTAAAATGCTAATTTCAATTTTTAATTCTCATATCGCGTCTTTTTTTTGGATTGGATAGATTTATCATTTTTTTTTTCGGACATTAATTAACCCCATTTTATGTACTATATTTTTGGCTGGACTGGATCATCATAGGCAAAATTTCTACCCCTTCATCGGGATAAATATGCCGCTTGCCTTCGACATATGTGTAATTTCTCTAAAAATGTGGGTGTTTCGACCCGGTATCAACTATGACTTATCAGTGGGTTTCGTTGGTACCTTCCCCGGACACCCTATGTCATACTTACTGTATGTCGGACCTTGTATTTGTAGTTACTTGACATCGCAGAATGATGGTAGGGTGTTAGTTACGATGATAATATTTATTTTATTTGTAGATAAGTCGTGGTTTTCTTTTACTTGCAGAGTGGCACCCGAGTATACTCTGGTATTTTTAGTGCCTGTATAATTGTCCATAATTCAATGGAACTAAACGCTTTATGGTAGTTCACCAAAGCCATATGGAGTAATATACTGTATTCTTTCAGGACCTTATAACCTTATTTACAATTCCGAAATTTGCTTCTTTTCAAATTTAAACATTGACAAATAATTTTTATCAAGTTGATATTGCTGAAGTGAGAAAGTTAATAGCTGGAAGCAGCTAAGCGAATAATATTGTAAGAAATGGCGCGCTCATGGTGAAAAATACCATTTGAACGTAAACTCTTTGAATATTCAACACCAAAAACCGCTAATGGGACAAAATTAGTCGAAACCCGTTTTTATTATTGTTTATGAGGCGGTGGTGCTGCACAGGATAAAGATTACCTCGTAATTTTTTACGGTGTGACTTAAATTTTCTTGAATATTGAATAAAGTATACAGTGTGTATTGTATGACTCATATTAATGAGTAATAAAACATTGAGAGGCAACATCTGACTTACAAATTAGTTTTGAACGTATAGTCTAAGTGAAAAGTACAAATTAGTGCTGTTTTTGATGTAAATTCCGAGATGGGTGAGACCTATGCAGGGCTGTTGGGGGACAATGTAAGAGCAAATCCTACTGAGGTCAAGAGGGGGGGGGTCAAAGTTGGCTAAAAAAGTTTTTTTGAATCTACAAGCTAAGAAAAGCATTTTGGAAAAAAAAGTTTCAAATAAAAGTTGTAGAGATTTTAAAAATCTACATTTTGCGTTTTTGTGCTATTATTATCGTCAATTGGTTATTGCAGAAATGCCAAAAAAACCTTAAAATCGTCCATTTTTTGCATATCAATTATTTATTGAAAAATTAACTTTCTTTTGTACTTGTTTGCTTTTAAGGGGATGCCCTCGTCTTTCAGAGCAAAATGATATTTTCTAATAGTAAATAGGATAATTTGTAGCTGAAATATTGCTATTTGTTTATCTCAAGATGCAAAATGTTGATTGCTATAACTTTTTTTTTGGGTGAACATTTTGACCTACACAAAGGCTCAATCTTTTCACGAAGGCCTAAATTTTCATATTTTGTTAGGGGCAAATGAAAAAATTAATTTTCAACCCCTTAATTTTTCGAGCTACCACAGATTTAAAAAAATACCGAAATTGGTCCATTCGTTGGTGAAATATATCGAATTTTTCCGAGTGCTGCTGATTTGAAGCTGTGAGTTCAGTTTTCTCGCGCGAGCGAGAGCTCTATTTCTTTATAAAAAAACACCCTCTTGTTTAAAGCGATCTTTAAGGGGTTGGAAATTAATTTTATCATTTGCCCCTAGCAAGATATGAAAGTTTAGCCCTTCACGAAGCGATTGAGCCTTGGAAGTGGTCAAAATGTTCACTCAAAAAAAAGGTTATAGCAATCAACATTTTGCGTCTTGGAATAAACAATCAGCAATATCTCAGCAACAAATTATCCTATTTATTATTATAAAATATCACTTTGTTCAGAAATACGAGGGCTTCTCTTTTAAAACCAAACAAGTGCAAAAAAGGTAATTTTGCAATAAATAATTGATATGAAAAGAATGGCCGATTTTGAGGGCCTTTTTGCAATAAAAAATTAACAGAAATGATCGCAAAAACCTCCAATTGTAGCTTATTAAAATATTTACGACCGTTATCGGAAACTTTTTTTTCTAAAATGTGTTTCTTGGCTTGTAGATTCAAAATACCTGTTTTAGCCAACTTCGACCCCCCCCCTCTTGGCTCCAACTTATTTTTTGTTGTTACATTATATGTAGGGTTTCTTTTTAAATTGCCTCTAACACCTCTAGGTAGGTTTCATCCATCTGGGAATTTCCGTCACTATATTTGGACTAGTAAGCTAAAACCTTTTAAATTCCTTATGACGATATGGAGAAAATATTGTGGTGACAAATCTATCATTTTAAAAAATGTAATATGGACAAAATTTACAAATTAAAATTCTAGCAGGAAAAAAAATCTTTACTACCGTAGAATTACTTTAAGAAGTTGCTTATAGTCTCCCTCAGGCAGTTAAAGGAAAAATATTTAAAGACAGTTTATTTCCTGCAAATATAACTCTGGTTATCTCTCCATACTCGTTTCGAACACCATCAGTGGAGCTCTAACGAACCAACAGCAATATTTACAAGAAACAACTATCTAGATAAAATAGAAATTTCGAGATGTCGGCAGGATATAAAAACCTGCAGACTTTATCATTGTCAGACTGAAATATATCGACAGTCAAACAACTTCAATACATACATCGGTGTGGCAACTACGGAGTTTAGGACTACTGCCTTTTTGTAATGAGAGTCACAATCAGGTCTGAACCAGCGTTTAGCAGACTAATAAATATCTTTTATAAATTCTTTTTATTCTGGCTGCGTTCAGGTTTTCAGCAAAAATACATTGTGACTCAAATCTAAGAAGAGACAAGTATCCTCAAACAAGCACTTTAACAGGGTGTTTAACAGTTCCCTGAATAATTCTGTGTCGCCGGAGACCACATACATTTTAAACAATCTTTATTATTTTTATTTTGTTTTACAGAGTCTCAATTTACAAGTCACCTTCATCTAACTTGAAGTACTCACAACATAATACACTAAGCAATATTTACATAACTAAATATATACCTATTCTACTGTACAAAATTTAAACGGCACTTAAAACTAGGAATATTTAAAAGGTAATTACATGCTAGTTCTTGTCGCATGGCTTTTTAGCTCAAGCAAGAAAGCAAAAACAGCGCAGAAGGCCGTTGGTCGTTGTTATCGCCTTAGTGCGGTAGGCCAAGTTTTCTTAACAGAACTCCAGGTTCAAAATGAAGATCTGTCATTAAAAATAATGTTTTACCGGTCCAAGCTAAACATTTTTAAATGTGCATTTCAGACAGTAAAAGTTTTTGTATCCATGTTTTATAGTTAACGCCATTTTCGTCGAATAATATTTAGAATAACACATATCCGCTTTCGAGCTAATGTGACGAAATCTGAACGTGGATACCTGGAAATGGATTACTTTGGTAGCGTATGACCGTTTCGCCCACGACGTATTGCTGCCACATATTATTTAGTAGCTATTCTAATGACCCAATATGACAAAGTCACTCTGGAAGTTTGGGCGATCTTTTTGGGCTTTTGCAGTTTTAGTGACGACAGGTTACTAGAGCGTATCAATTCAACAAATACAACTTCAAGATTCAGGAAAAGCTGTTGTCTAACTAGCCAGACCAGATCTTATTGGTCGATATTTTAATCCTAATTTTAAAAATAGTATGTTCAAAATGTGAATTGACATTGTATGCCTGTGAAAAGTAGGAAACAAAAAAGAAAAATGGAAGAACACCTTCAAAGTAGTTTAAATCAGATACTGAGGATGATACAACAAATGAAAACAAGCCAACAAGTTATGCAACAGGAATTAAAGACAAGCCAAGAAGATATGAAACAGGAATTAAAGACAAGCCAAGAAGATGTGAAACAGGAATTAAAGACAAGCCAAGAAGATATGAAACAGGAATTAAAAACAAGCCAAGAAGCTATGACGAAAAATCTAGATGATATGAAACAAGAATTAAAGACAAGCCAAGAAGGTATGACGAAAAATTTAGACGATATGAAACAAGAATTAGAGATAAGCCAAGATGATATAAAACAAGAACTAAAACAAGTCTGGAGGACATGAGACAGGAACTTAAAAAAAATCAAGAAGATATGAAGCGCATAGAACAAGAAATGGAACAGAAGATTAGCAAAATTAGAGTAGACGTACATGGCGAAGTACAAGATGGAGTGACAGGAATCCACAAATAGGAAGACGTAGGTTAGTTTGTTTTACTACTCTGTTATATAAAAATTAGAATTTAGACGCTCATAGGCCAATTCGGGAATCAAACATCTGGTATAGAATAGCTAACGCCTTCAGCACGTAATGATCGAAATCTTCGAACTTTAAGGGAAAGAAATTGACGTTTACAGGGTTCCATCGGCTAATATGGGTACAAACGGGAATCAGAGGGGTGTCGAGGGGGTGTTAAGGAATAGTAAAAGTCAGTCATATTTTGAATGTCGTTAGAACGGTACCGTGAGTACCAGTGCCGTAGAATAATTACGTCATGGGTATAATTGTCGGGAAAGAAGGTTATCTTTGTTTAATTTGGGAAATTAAGGAATTATCGTGTGTTATTTTACAGGGGCCTTTCGCAACTTTCATACGGTTTGATTAAGTAATATAAATAGCTGTTTTTCGCATTTTATTTCTTTTTTCTGTTCAATATTTTAGTAAGCGATTTATACGTGTTTTTTTCTAAATTGGGTTTTATATTCTTTGTTATTAAATCGGCCAATAAGAGCAATTCTGTTAGTTTTTTGAATTGTTATTAGATTTAAGTTTCTCACTGTAAATAGTTCGTGGTTGCGAGACCTACAAAACAAGAGATGTCTTCTGATCAACTAATTAGCAACGTTTCCTGAGTCCTGAAGTTCTGAGTCATGGTTTTGGTAAGCTTAAATAACCGTAGTTGTTTGGTACTAAAGCTGCAAGGGAGAAGTTGAACGACCAGACTTGCAGAGTCTTTTTATTACTGTGTAATTTAATTATAGGTTATTAAAATAGTTACAAATTAATGTGTGGCAACAATTTTGTTATAGATAGACTGACTAACGCTACCTCAATGTGTCATTTGCAGGAGTCTATGATCAAATTTTGTCACACTGATATTTTGATTTAAAAAAAAATTACCAATACAGCAAATGTCACACCACTGGTATTACATGCTACTTCAGTATGAACACTCACAATAATGTAGCCCTGTTAAGTCAGATTTACCCTTTTGAAAACATATATTCTAAATATTTATACGGGTTATTAAGATTTACACGTTTTTACCTAATTTCTTTCGCGCGCCCCTTTAGGCCACTTTCACACCATATTTCTCAATAAAGCCATTTAAGTCGTATTCACACTAATTACATAAAGAGCGCTAAAAAGCAAAGACGTCACAGAAATTGTAATTTACCACCTGGATGTGTCACACGACCAGAAATCGCATTGCGGAGACGTTAATGGGAGTAAAAGGGTGAAAGAGGACGCGAAATTAAGAAATATGGTGGTGGTGGCAAAAAGTGGACGCGTACGATATATAAATGTTTTTTTGAGGAGGAGGGGGGTGATGGTTTTAGAATGGAAAGTTGGAAATTATTACGCCATCCAGGAATGGAAAAAAGAGTTAATTTTTAGCTTAACTTAAAAACAAATTGTATTAATTTAGTTAGTTAATTAAGTGCTCCAAATATTACTTACTGTATGTGAGTCTGAACAAAATTGTGTGTGGTGTGGCTTCTTATTTTATCCTCAAACTAAATAAACGTTCACTGTTTCCAGTTTAAAGACCCAATATGACGGAAATTGACAAGCGAAACTAACCCTCAGGGGGCTTTACGAATACCCTAAATGACGCAATTCCCAGGTGTCAAAATGAACTTTTTCGACCGCGTAAAGACACCTGAGAAATTCATTTGAGCCAGTCAATGAGAAGCTGTAAAAACGACGACTTAATGAAAAATTTCTCCCGGCGATATTTCCCTTCTCTGTCCGTTGTCTTGTCGAACATGGTTATTAAAAATCTCTGTGGGGAAGGGACGGGACAAAATGCACAAGTCGGTTTAATTTAAAGATTGTTAGAAGATTTTTTATTAAATATGAGGCATATAAAAATACCTTGGTGGTCGTATAACCGATAAAAGCTCACGTTCCAGGACATAAACAACATTTGATATTACCCAACTCGCCATTAAACTCGTAGGTCCAAAACTTTGACAGATGTCAGTTTTAGGACTAAAACTCGACTTTTCAACCATTTGGCGTATTTCGATAAAATGTACATTTTTGTTCCTATTAAAAGTTCAACCTTCAACCTTATGATAAAAAAAAATTCGATCCAAAATTAGAGTTTACCTCTTTAGTTAAAAACGTCTAATTCTGTGAATTGCAGTTCGACCTAGGGCAGTGATATCACAAAAGTACGGTATGGCAAGCGAAAGCAAGTTGTCGACGGGAGGGAAGGGGGAGACACCGGAAACATTCCCATTTCTCGAGTAAAAGGCAGGGTCGGGTCCATTTTTCTGAATTTGAAGCTCTTGGAGAGGGGGAGGATGCCAGCAACATAAACATTCCTAGTATAAGAGGCAAAATCGGGTCTATTTTCCTGAATTCAAAGTTATTGGGGGGGAGCGGCTATCGCAAGAAAAACACGTTGGCAGCAGAGTGGGGGGGGGGGGATGTCAGCAGCATACACATTCCTAATATAAAAGGCAGAATCTGTTCTATTTTCCTGAATTCTGAGGTCTTGGGAGGGGGGGGGGGGAATACACATTTCTATACTCTATTCAAGAACAAGAGACAGTAATAAAACTGTTACCGAAACCTACAACGTACCTGCTCCAGTGCCGCAGGTAACGGAGGACTGCCGTAAATCTAATTATATTTAAATTTCTGATAGTTCAATTTAATTTCTGTCAGTGAGCAAAGTACACCTTACAATGTGTCCTTAGTTATTTATCTTGTTTGCACTTGTTTTTATATATTATTTGAGATTAGTAAGATGCCTCAACGACGTGATCTGGCGAAACAAACACTTACAACAAGAAACAAAGGTTCGGATCTATAAAACCACAATTAGACCTATTATGACATACACCTCAGAAACACGGCCAGAGACGATAAAAACGAAACAACTATTGGAGACTACAGAAATGAGAATACTTCGACGAATAACAGGAAAAACGCTACTAGACAGAGAAAGAAGCGATAACATCAGGCAATCATGCAACACAGACTGCATTAATGAGTGGGTCCTACAGCGTAAGACACAATGGAACAAACACATAAGCCGAAAGACAGAGAATAGACTGGTAAGGATCGAACGAGATAAATCGCCTAGTGGTACACGCAGTAGAGGTCGACCATGGAAATGTTGGAGCGATAATTTAAGTCCAGAATGAGGAAAATCGAAGAAGGAACAGGTCAGGGACCTATTATAGAAGGTAGAAGAAGAAGAAGAAGAAAAAGTAAGATACCCAAAAGATATGGCTTCCACCTCTATATTTATTCCAAAATCGTTACACCAAGGCATTTTTTCCTCAACGAAAAACTTAACAGTGCCCTAAAACAAGGAGACACACTGTCACCCCTCCTCTTTAATATAATCCTGGAAAAAGTAGTGCGAACAACACAAATTAGAACAGAACTAATAACAGTAAATGGACCAAAATTACTACTAGCATACGCGGACGACATTGATATTGTGAGAAACACCGTCACCAATGTAAAGGAAACTTTCGACAAAATAGAGATAGAGGCAAGGAAAACCGGTCTAATGGTCAATATGGAGAAAACCAAATACATGTGCATAAACAGACAAAAGAATCGAGATAGAATAGGACAAAATATAACAATAGACATATATAACTTTGAAAGAGTGGAGCGTTTTAAATATCTCGGAGCGACAATCACCGCAAATAACGATATCACAGAGGAGATAGAAGGGAGAATTTAGGCAGCAAACAGATGTATGTATAGTCTCAACAACACCATCAAATCCAAAAACCTAATAGGAACCTCAAAAATCAGGATATATAGAACAGTGATTAGACCAGTGCTCATGTATGGCTGTGAAACGTGGACGTTAACAAAAGCAATGGAAATGAAACTTAGATGTTTTGAGAGGAAAATCCTTACAAGGATTTTCGGACCCTATCACGACCCCAATACTAATTAAAACCGAATAAGAACAAATGCTGAGGTCAAACAGATATATAACGCCTAAGATGGGCTGGCCATGTCCATAGGCTCCCTAATAACCGCCTTACCACGTTAATTTGGGAGGAGGCCCCGACAGGGAAAAGACCCTTAGGACGCCCAAGAATGCGATGGAGAGATAACATCAACTATCATGAACGACCGTGTGAGATGGAAGCAAGTTGTGCAGTCAGCCAAGACTCACTCCGGGTTGTAGGGCTACTAAAGAAGAAGAAGAAGAAGAAAAAAAACTTATTACAATGAATGTTTATGATGCCTTAAGATATCAATATCTAGATAATAATGTTAAAAGCTTTTTTGAGATGTGTTCCATCATGATAGGAGTTGAAAAATCTGCTATCTACCGAATACTGAATTGTTAGTACTCCCAAGCCACATTCAATCACAGGCAGACGAAAAACCTCATTGTAAAAAGAGATGAAAACTGCAATAAAAGGAGTTGTACATACATTTTAATATGAGAAGCAGATCCTAACCGTCAAAAAAATTCTAACTAAAATCAATGATGATCGGGATTTACCTGAAATTAAAGAACTGAGCTTTGGAAATTGCTCAGATAACTTAATTTTTGTTGGGAAAAACCAGATAGGAAATCTGTTCTTATAGATCGTCCGGAAATTGTCCGTTAGAGAAAGAAATATCTCTCTCAAGTAAAAGGTAGAGTTGCTAGAAATAACACAACTTACAAAATTAGTAATTTAACAGAACTCTAGAGATTTTTTTGAATAAAGTTACTGCGGAAAATTGGGAAAAATCCATATAATAAAAGAATAAAACAAAATGTGGAAACTCGATCACATGATCAGTGAGATAGAGAGAGAACCAATTATAATTAATGTGAGCGAAGATAGCTTCACTGACTTTGATTACGAATTAGATACGTAATGTTTACCAGTGTAAACACAATTTATTATTTAAATTTTTGGCTTATGTTGTATTTTATTCTGTAATGTTGTTTATATATTTCTTAATTTAGTTTTTTATATATTTTAGTCAGTCCATATCCGAGGCTTTTTATCGGTGCTTTGAGCTGGTTACTGTTTTACAGAGGGTAGGCTGCTAACCTGACCCTCCAACCCTCCTCTTTTTTTCCGGGCTTGGGACCGGCAAAGTACTACTGGGCTACTCAATCCACCCAGCAACACTGAATGCAATCATGCAACACAGAGTGCATTAATGAGTGGGTCCTACAGCGTAAGACACAATGGAACAAACACATAAGCCGAATGACTGAGGATAGACTGGTAAGGATCGCACGAGATAAATCGCCTAGTGGTATACGCAGTAGAGGTCGACCACGGAAAAGGTGGAGCGATAATTTAAGTCCAGAATGAGGAAAATCGAAGAAGGAACAGGTCAGGGACCTATTATAGAAGGTAGAAGAAGAAGAAAGAAGATATATTTTAGTGTGTCCCAGTCTTTAATTTTATATATATTTAATTCCAATTAACCGTAATTTTTTTATTATTTTATTATTATGTTTATGTCTTTTTCTGAAGCGTGTAGAATTAATACGTTTATTTTATTTTTTCTGGGGTTATCGGATTTCTATATAATAAAGTAAATTAAATTAAGTTCTCAGTGCAATAGAAATAAAAATAAGTAGGTCTAATTTTAACTGTAACATATAAAAATTAATTACATTTGAATCCCTTTTTAGTGTTCTGCAGGTGGTTTAAGAAATAAATAAAATGAAACGTCAAATGTCCTAAAAATGTTTTTAATTAATAATAAAATGTCCGATAGCCCCAAAAATATTTTAATATTAAATGGACGAATTTATTTTTTTTGTATGTTTAACTTCTTGTATTTTTGACAATGGGTATTTTGTAAGTATTTAAATTATAACTTAGAATTTTTTGAGAGAATAAGGCTACGTTTTAGTCTAAATGTGCCTAAAACGGTTTTTATGTCAAAATTAAAAATAATAAAAATAAAGTGGTGATTTCTGTTAAATATGTCAAAATTATCTATATTTAGAAATGTATGTGAATTATTAAGAAATCATAAGAAATAAAATAATATTATATAGCTCTTGGTGGGGACGGCGATCCTCCCCACCGCCCCCTTGTATCAGCGCCTGTTACTGAAGATGTAGGAATTTCACTTTGATGTAAAAAATCATCATATCAATATATTTTGCACGGTATGAATTTTTTATCTGTTTATATTTAAATACATAATAAATGCTCACGTGTGAGCAGCAGAAAAGTTTTGTTTTTGTTTTTCTTCCATATAGAGGGAGATAAATAATATAGCGCTTGATGTACAAGTTTCATTTTGACTAATTGTATTTATTATTTTAAATTCAGATAAATAAATTAAGACGGTGCTCAGGCAATATGTCATAGAACCGGGCCCAAACTAATGACGTTGTGTTGCAGGAGTTTTACTGTATTTACCCTCTTAATTATTAAAGGCAAATACCTATCAAGGGACGCCGAAATAACGAAAAATAACAGAAATATCAACTTAGAATGATAAGCACCCTTTCATAGAGAACATCGTTTTTGTTTTAACTAAAAAGTTCTGTATGGACTTTGGGTCTTTCGCGGGAAGGGATATTGCTCGTTAAAAACTTTTCGAATGATATTCATTTTTAGAAACGTGCAAAAGTTTTTAGGTTTCGTTGGGCAACTTTTAGTTTTTATTAGGGTTAATGGGTTGTATTATTTTCTTTTAATACAGAGTGTTCAATGAAAATAGTTTAGTGGAAGCGATTCCCGATAAAAATAGGTACAATTTAATGGTTACAGGATAGGTGGCATGGAATAGCGCTCAAAAGGATTTTAACAAGACGGAATTCTTCATTATTTTTGTCTCGCATTACCATTCAAAACAGGGTGTTCTCAAAGTTGATTCATTTGTTTTATCAGCTTGTAGAACTTATAAAAAGAACTCGATTTACCAAAAATCGTTTATATAAAAGTGAACAAAGAAAGAAACAATTATTTAAGGGGTCTTTTAGGTTAAAATTTTTCCAAAAAGAAATTTTTTTATTATTTTTTTTTTTAATAGAAAGAAAAGAAATATCATTTTATAATTTTGCACATATATTTATTCGTACTGTTAGTATACAAAATTATTTTTTTTTTGGATTTTTTTATGGATTTTTTTACCCATAACAATTAAAAAAAAACATCACAAAATGACGGCGGACGTGATTCCAGGTGACTGAATCGTCTGAAAAAAAAAAATACCAAATTAATCCTTGTTCAAGTGCCCATGGTTTGTATCGGAATGATTTTTTTTCATTAAAAAATAACAAAATGTCGGCCATTTGAAAAAAAATCCATTTTTGAAGGTGAAAAGTCGGGTAAAAATAGCAAAATTTGTTACCGATCAAAGTGATTCCGGTACCGACCATGGGCACTTGAACAAGGATTAATTTGGTATTTTCTCTTTTTTTTTTTGAGACGATTCAGTCACCTGGAATCACGTTCGCCGCCATTTTTTGATGTTTTTTTAAAAAAGTTGTTACGGGTAAAAAAACTCATAAAAAAATCCAAAAAAAATATTTTTGTATACTTAAAGAACGAATAAATATAGGTGTAAAATTATAAAATGATATATCTTTTCTTTTTATTAAAAAAATTAATACAAAATTTCTTTTTGAAAAATTGTAACCTATAAGACCCCTTAAAAATTTAAAAACTGTACTACAAACCTTATTTCATATTTTCAACCACTGCATTGTAAAAACTTTGTTTACTACCGATACTGGGTACAGAGGCGGATTTAGCCTCTTTCTTTGGGCACGATATCACAAAAATACTGTATGGCAAGCGAAAATAAGTTGTCTATGGGGGGAGGGGGATGCCAGCAGCATACACATTCTTAATATAAAAGGCAGAATCGGTTCTATTTTCCTGAACTCAAAGCTCTTGGGAGGGGGGGGGGCGATTGCAAGCATACACATTCCTATACCCTATTCAAAAACTAGAGAGAGTAATAAAACTGTTACCGAAACTTTCAAAGTACCGGCTCCAGTGCCGCAGGTAACTCAGGGCTGCCATAAATCTAATTATATTTGATTATTATATTTAAATATTATAAACTTGTATAAATTTACTGCAACAATAAAATTTCTGATAGTTCAATTTAATTTCTGTCAGTGAGCGAAATACACCTTACAGCAGGCGCGGATCCAAGGGGGGGGGCGATCGCCCCCCCTAAGAGCTTTGAGTTTAGGAAAATGGACCCGATATTTCCTCTTATACTATAGTTTATTCAAGAACTAGAGAGAGTAATAAATAATTTTTTACCCTTTTTCTCTTCGCCTACTACCTCTGTTCTTTAGTCCGGTGTTTTTAGCAAAATTTGTTAGACACATATATTTTTCATAGGAATGGGTTAGAAATTTTATAATCAAAAATACCGGTCTATAATAATAGACTAAAACGTAGGATTATTCTCTCAAAAAATTCTAAGATATAATTTAAATACTTACAAAATATCCATTGTCAAAAATACAAAAAGTTAAACATATATAAAAAAATAAATTCGTCCATATAATAATAAAATATTTTTGGGGCTATCGGTCATTTTATTATTAATTAAAAACATTTTTAGGGTATTTGACGTTTCAGTTTATTTATTTCTTAAACCATTTGCAGAATTAAAATTAAACACTAAAAAGGGATTCAAATGTAATTACTTTTTTTATGTTGTAATTAGAATTAGACCTACTTATTTTTATTTCTATTGTACTGATATCTTAATTTAATTTACTTTTATATATGGAAATACGATAGCCCCAAAAAAATAAGATAAACATGTTAATTCTACACGCTTAAGAAAAATACACAAACACAATAATAAAATAATAAAAAACGTACGGCTAATTGGAATTAAATATATATAAAATTGAAGAGTGGGACACACTAAAATAAAAATATATAAAAAAATAAAAAAACATATAAACAACATTAAACAATAAAATACAACAAAAACCAAAATTTAAATAATAAATTGTGTTAACACTAGTAACATTACGTATCTAATTCCTAATCAAAGTCAGTGAAACTATCTTCGCTAAAATTAATTATAACTGGTTCCTCTATCTCACCGAATATGAGATCGAGTTCTCACATTTTGTTTTATTCTTTTATTATATGGATTTTTCCCAATTTTCCGCAGTAACTTTATTCAAAAAAATCTTTCAAAAGTTTAGTTAAATTACTAATTTTATTAATTGTGTTATTTCTAGCAACTCTACCTTTTACTTGAGCGAGATATTTACGTCTCCAACGGACAGTTTCCGGACGATCTATATGAACAGATTTCCTATCTAGTCTTTCCCAGCAAAAATTAAGTTCTCTGAGCAATTTCCAGAGATCAGTTCTTTTAATTTCAGGTAAATCGCGATCTTCAATGATTTTAGTTAGAATTTTGTAGATGGTTGGGATCTGCTCCTCATAATAAAATGTATATACAACCCCTTTAATTGCAGTTTTCATCTCTTCTTCCAACGAGGTTTTTCGTTTGCTTGTGATCGAATGTGGCTTGGGAGTACTATCAATTCCAGTCGTTTTTTCTCCTTCAGTAGTCGGTACATAGTAGATTTTCCAACTCCTGTCATGTTAGAACATATCTCAACAAAGCTTTTAACATTATTATCTAGATATTGATATCTTAAGGCATCATAAACATTCATCGTAATAAGTTTTTCGTTGAGGAAAAAATGCCCTGGTTTAACGATTTTGGAATAAATATAGAGGTGAAAGCCATATCTTTTGGGTATCTCACTAATCTCAAATAATATATAAAAACAAGCGCAAACAAGATAAATCACTAAGAAAAAACTGTAAGTTGTACTTTGCTCACTGACAGAAATTAAATTAAACTATCAGAAATTCTATGTTGCAGTAAATTTATAAAATATATTTAAATATAATGAAATATAATTAGATTTACGGCAGTTCTCAGTTACCTGCGGCACTGGAGCAGGTACGTTAGAGGTTTCGGTAACAGTTTTATTACTCTCTCTAGTTCTTGAATAGAGTATAGGAGTCTGTATGCTGGCGATCGCCCCCCCCCTCCCGAAAGCTTTGAGTTCAGGAAAATAGAACCCATTCTGCCTTTTATATTAGGAATGAGTATGCTGCTTGCACTCCCCCCCCCGTTGACAACTTGTTTTTCTTGCGATATTGTACTTTTGTGATATCACCGCCCCCCCCCCCCCCCAAAGAGAGAGGCTGGATCCGCCCCTGCCTTACAGTGTGTCTTTAGTGATTTATCTTGTTTGCGCTTGTTTCTATATATTATTTGAGATTGGTGAGATACCCAAAAGATATGGCTTTCACCTCTATATCTATTTCAAAATCGTTAAACCAGGGTATTCTTTCCTCAACGAAAAACTTATTTCGATGAATGTTTATGATGCCTTAAGATATCAATATCTAGATAATAATATTAAAAGCTCTGTTGAGATGTGTTCCAATATGACAGGAGTTGGAAAATCTAATATGTTCCGAATATTAAAGGAGAAAAAAAGCCACATTCGATCACAGGCAGACGAAAAATCTCGTTGAAAGAAGAAATGTAAACTGCAATAAAAGGAGTTGTACATACATTTTATTATGAGAAGCAGATCCCAACCGTCGACAAAATTCTAACTAAAATCAATGAAGATCGGATTTACCTGAAATTAAAAGAACTGAGCTCTGGAAATTGCTCAGAGAACTTAATTTTTGCTGAGAAAAACCAGATAGGAAATCTGTTCATATATATCGTCCAGAAAATGTCCGTTGGAGAAGGAAATATCTCTCTCAAGTAAAAGGTAGAGTTGCTCGAAATAACACAACTTAAAAAAGTAGTTTTTCAACCGAACTTTTGAAAGATTTTTTTGAATAAAGTTGGTGCAGAATATTGGGAAAAATCCATATAATAAAATAATAAAAGAAAATGTGGAAACTCGATCTCATGATTGGTGAGATAGAGAAACCAATTATAATTAATTTGAGGAAAGAAGGCTTCACTGACTTTGATTTCCAATTAGATACGTAAGTTTACCAGCATAAACACAATTTATCACCTAAATTTTCTGTAACATAAAAATTAATTATATTTCAATCTCTTTTTAGTATTTAATTGTAATTCTGCGGATGATTTAAGAAATAAATAAACTGAAACGTCAAATGTCCTAAAAATGTTTTTAATTAATAACAAAATGACCGATAGCTCCAAAAAAATTTTAATATTATATGGACGAATTTATTATTTTGTATATGTTTAATTTCTTGTATGGGTATTTTGTAAGTATTTAAATTATAATGAGAGAAAAAGGCTACGTTTTAGTCTGAATTTACCTAAAACGATTTCTATGCCAAAATTAAAAATAATAAAAATACAGTTGTGATTTGTGTTAAATATGTCAAAATTATCTATATTTTCTGATGTATGTGAATTATTAAGAAATCATAAGAAATAAAATAATATTATAAAAGCCTTTTTATTTTGAGTTTATTACCGAAATAATATTCTATGCCATAAATACTTAGTGATAAAATAAACCTCCTTCTGACGCCTATGACAAGGATTAAAATCTTTTTTTAACACTTCACACTTCCAAATATATATTGTTATCCAATCCAAATACTCCATCATTATAGATCGGTATTTTTGATTATAAAATTTCTAACCTATTCCTATGAAAAACATATGTGTTTAACAGATTTTGCCAAAGACACAGGGCTAAAGAACACAGGTAGTTTGCGAAGAAAAAAAAAGGGCAAAAAATGATTTATTACTCTCTCTAGTTCTTGAATATACTGTAGTATAAGAGGCAAATTCGGGTCTATTTTTCTGAACTCAAGGCTCTTGGGGGGAGGGCGATTGCCCCCCCCCCCCTTGGATCCGCGCCTGGCTGCATTTCACCTTTCACAGATTAATTCAAATTAAAAATGAAACCCCAATAAAAAAGAAGTGAAAAAGGTATAATTAAATACGATAAAATTCTCGTTTTAAAATCAAATTGACAAAAAAATACTTCAGTTTCAATTACTTCCGACCAGATATCGTTCGCCAAAAATTAAAAATCTACAATATCGTAAATAATTCAGCCGATGGGGCATTTTTTCCCCGCTTTTTTATGCCTAAATATCTGTCAATTACCTGACCAAATGATAAAAATTTCAAAATCTAATCTAACAAAGATCGTTAAAAACGAACTTAAACGGCTCCAATCTGAAAAGTTTCGGTTGTAAAAAATCGTCCAATAAAAGGACAGGGACAAATTGCACGCTAACAAAAATTTAAGAATGACAAAGTTTACCAGATTTCTTCATTTTTATACGAGGTCATAAAGTCTGGAATAAATTTATTATTTAAAAACGCTGGGTTTTTTGACAAGTCGATTTTGTTTTTTTTTGGTAGGAGCTTTTTCAATATACAGTGTGTTCCACGATAAACTGCCACGATCGATTTCTCGAAAAATAAACCTCGGAAAATTTTTTAAATTTGACAGTTTACTTAATTCGGCTAAAATATTTTCAAAATGGTGGCATTTCCGGTTACACCACAAGTTGATGTCTTATTTTAAATGGAATACTCTATATATTATTTCATTTTTAGATCTACGCAAAATTTTAAACATATTTCGTGTATAATGTCCTATACCTAAGTCTGTTTTTGACATACGTAGAAGTAAAACTCCTCTCACATCGGTAAACATCAAAAGTCATAAAATACTCCATGGAAAATAGACTTTCGTCAGTAACAAAAATGTAACATTGGTTGTTTTGCTGGAATGTGTTAATTTCGGCACCCTATAAAACATATCTCGATGGTAACTCTGAAAGATCTGTGCACAAAAAATGGCGGACCAAAAATGGTCACGATTTTCGGTTTTTTGAGTTTATCTCCAAAAGTAAAAGTTGTATCGAAAAATGTTTCAAACAAAAGTTGTAGAGAATTAAAAAATCTGGGATTCATATAACATAAGTTAAAGGTGGCGCCACTAGTTATCGAGATATTTTTTTTTTCGACAAAATTTACGGTTTTTGTTTTTTTTTTAAAAGACATTTATTAACAAATTACCGATTTAAAATTTAACATAAATATAGATATTATCATTCTAAAAAAGTATGTCAAACCCGGAATGTGTGAGTTTTTTATTTTCCGAGAAATTCGATGTCAAAGTTGAAAATTCAATCTCAAATTTCGGCTTTCCTAATTAGGATACAATGCTTAGTTTTAATGGAAATTGTTTGTATTGTTTTATATTTTGAAGATCTATTAAAATTTTTTTTTTCAATCGAGGGGCCGAGAAATTTTGCAAAAATCAATTTTTGCACAAAAAAAATTGCGATAACTTTTCACTGGATGGAGATAAAATTTTTTTAATGCGTGCATTGGATTTAGATGTATCATTTCCGATCTTAAAAGAAATTCTTTAATTTTGGATGAAAAAAACGTTTTATTTTTTTCAAAAATTCATAATGGCGTGGCAAATGAATATTAAGGGCTCAAATTTGCAGAAGAAGCTTTTTAATACTTGTACTTTACCTGTGAATTTTTTGGATCCAAGAAATACACTTCCATACGATCTGTGAACATTCGAAAATTGAGCCGAATTTAATCGGAAATAGCTGCTGCAAGTCGCTGTCGGGGGGTTGCTATAGTTCAGACGCATTATTCATTGGCGTTTCAAGGAAACTTATGCATCACAAGTAATATTTATAATACTGATATTGTTTTATTAATTTATATGATAGTAACAATTCGTTTAGTCATATTAATTATTAATTTCTTTATTAACAAAATTTTTACAAAAAATTGTAGAGAAAATCATACAAATATTCAATTATATATTACATATTCTACTGTTTTTTTTTTCTTGATATTATATTATATAACAGTTTAACAAAATTTTTACAAAAAATTATAGAGAAAATCATACAAATATTCAATTATATATAACATATTATACTGTTTTTCCTTTATATTATTATTACCTAATAGCTTATTAACAATGATATTAATTTGTCCTAATACAAACTTATAAAATTAAAGAGCATAGTTTTCCTAATATACTATTAATGTATAATTAAATATTTATATGATTTGTTTATAGAAATTTTCGTAAAAATTTTGTTAATAAACTATTAGGTAATAATAATATAAAGGAAAAAAAACAGTAGAATATGTAATATATAATTGAATATTTGTATGATTTTCTCTATAATTCTTTGTAAAAATTTTGTTAATAAACAAATTAATAATGAATATGACTAAACAAATTGTTACTATCATATAAATTAATAAAACAACATCAATATTATAAAAATTGACCATGGCACTATGAAAGCTGAATTGACAACCGAATTTGTCAGGAGGGTAAGGCGGGTACTACGAACTAATTTAAATAGTAGAAATTTGTTTAAGGCGCTCAACACTTATGCTTGTTCAGCGCTGAGCTACTCCTTTGGAGTTGTAAAATGGAGCGGGACGGACATCCAAAACCTGCAAAGAAAAATAAGGACACTCCTAACAAAAGCACAAAAACATCACCCTCGGAGTGCCATTGAACGTACAATGCTTCCAAGACACCAAGGAGGAAGAGGATTGGTGGATATTGGTAAACAGCTGGATCAACAAATAATAAACTTACGTTCATATTTCCACAGGTTAGCGGACTCTTCCACACTACATCGAGCAATATGCGAGGCAGACGATTCAACGCCGCTACAGTTGAGGGAACAAGATATTACTTCTCACCACCAAACAGACCAAGAGAAGTTACAAACCTGGCTACGGAAGCCACTTCATGGACGGCATCCAAATGAGGTCAATCAGGACAATGTCGACAACTCAGCGTCGAACTACTGGTTGATTTCAGGACAGATGTTTTCGAAAACGGAGGGCTTCTTGTTGGCTATCCAAGACCAGGTTATTCCGACGAAGAACTATCGGAAATGCATCATTAGAGATCCCTCAATAGAGAATGACCAGTGCAGATATGGCTGTCGAACATCGGAGACAGTTCAGCACATAACTGGAGGATGCCAAGCGTTTGCCGCAACCGAGTATAAGGAAAGACACGACTCAGCCGCTAAGATACTCCACCAAGAGTTATCAGAAAAGTTGAACCTATTACAGGTAGGAAAAGTGCCTTATTACAAATACAATCCAGAGCCTATTCTTGAAAACAACCAGTTCAAGTTATATTGGGACCGAACGGTTCTGACGGATCAAACAGTTGCTCATAATAGACCAGACATTATACTAATAGATAAAATTTCTAGGCGAACTACACTAATCGACATCGCTGTACCTAACAACAACAACCTAAGACCAAAATACAACGAGAAGATCGCCAAATACAGAGATCTGGAGGTGCAAATCTGAAAACAATGGGCAATGAACAGCGTCCAAACGATTCCCATAATACTGTCAACAACTGGAGTGATACCAAAGAACCTCCTGCAGAACATCAAGGGACTGGGTCTTAGTGAGCATCTGTATAAACCGATGCAGAAAGCAACTCTCCTAGCAACCGCGCGAACCGTCCGAAAGTTCATGGGAAATACAGCAGACCACGTCACCTAGGACCCGATAACATGGAAAGGGTTCCACAGAGCTTCATACTTCTGGTACCTTTGTGTACCTGGTATGAGTGAATATTCCCTGGAGGGAGTGCGAAGCCGTCTGGCTTGTAAATCATTATAAATATTACTTGTGATGTATAAGTTTCCTTGACGCGCCAATGAATAATGCGCCTGAACTATGACAACCAGCCGACAGCGGCCTGTAGAAACTATTGTACGGAAGTGTATTTCTTGGATCCAAAAAATTCACAGGTAAAGTACAAGTATTAAAAAGTATCTTCTGCAAATTTGAGCCCTTAATGTTCATTTGCCACGCCATTATGAATTTTTGACAAAAAAAAAGGTTTTTTTCATCCAATATTAACTTTTTTTAAGATCGGCAATGATACATCTAAATCCAATGCACGCATTAAAAAATTTTTATCTCCATCCGGCGAAAAGCAAATTTTTTGGTGCGAAAATTGGTTTTTGCAAAATTTCTCGGCCCACGATCGAAAAAAATTTTTTTTCCATAGATCTTCAAAATACAAAACAATACAAATAATTTTCATTAAAATTGAGCATTGTATCTTAGTAAGGAAAGCGGAAAATTGACGTTGAATTTTCAACTTTGACATCGAATTTCTCGGGAAATAAAAAACTCACAGATTCCGAGTTTGACATACTTTTTTATAATGGTAATACCTATATTTATGTTAAATTTTAAATCGGTAATTTGTTAATAAATGTAAATTTTGTCGATAAAAAATTTATCTCGATAACTAGGGATAGGTTTTTTAATTCTCTACAACTTTTGTTTGAAACATTTTTTGATACAACTTTTACTTTTCAAGATAAACTCAAAAAACCGAAAATCGTGGCAATTTTTGGTCCGCCATTTTTTTCGCACAGGTCTTTCAGAGTTACCATCGAGATATGTTTTAGAAGATGCCGAAATGAACACATTCCAGCAAAAAAAACCAATGTTACATTTTTATTAACAAAACAGCTCTTTTTTTGATCTAATGGAGTATAAAACCCAATTCAATGTTATAATAATCAGAATCAAGCCAAATTTCTACCTATACATTCGCAGTCATACTCAAATCATTCAACCTGGTGCGAATTCCTTCCTTCTTTTGAAGGTAGTAGTTTAAGTATTTTTGCTTCTGTTTCTTATTTTAACAGTTTCTTGGACCACCAATTGACACATTATGCTGTTCCGCTGCCAGTTCACTATGAGATGATTAGCCCTATTTTGCAATGAAGAAATTTTCATGTTTATATTTAATAATTAATCCTGTTTTATCATTATCTTTCCTTTCATTAAGCTGCTCATAGCGGGCCTTTCTTTGGAGATCAGTAAAGTTGGGGCTACACCTTAATTTATATTTACGTTTGAAACAGTTTTGAAACATTAAGCCCTAGGAGAACACAATTGTAATGGGCCTGAGTTTGCAATTCTCAATTTTATGACTAACTCTAAAAACCTTATATATCAGAATTCAGTTCCAATTTCCCTAAAAGAGTCCTAATATGAGATTTATCATAACTAACTTCTTCTCCTATTTGCTCAGAATTACTCTCTTGAATATTATACATAATAGTATTTTTAGGGCTCTCACTTTTGTTCTGTACTTCCGACGGTTTTGGTTACTTGTAAACTCTTCCAAGTTTTTCCATAAATCGGCGATCTCATTTTTAAGGCGAGTAATTTTATCCCTATGGAGAGTCTTTATTTCTTCCAGAACACCATGGACTGATTCTCTCTGCTCCAATAAAGGTTTAGCATTTGTAACAGCATAAGAATGATGCCATTTTTACTAATATTATCTTTGTTCAAAGGTTCATTATCTGATTTCTAACATCAGTAGGTGTAAACCAAGCAATAAAATCATCAGTAGAAGAAACCCCAGTCCGATACACATACTAACTCCTCGTCTGACACAGGCACGGATCCAACGGGGGGGGGGGGGCGGTGGGGGCGATCGCCCACCCCCCAGAGCTTTGAGGTCAGGAAAATAGACCCGCTTTTGCCTCTTATACTATAGTTTATTCAAGAACTAGAAAGAGTAATAGATCATTTTTTACCCTTTTTTTCTTAGCAAACTACCTGTGATCATTAGTCCGGTGTCTTTGGCAAAATCTGTTAGACACATATATTTTTCATAGGAATAGGTTAGAAATGTTATAATCAAAAATACCGGTCTATAATAATGGACTATATGGGATGGATAATAATAGATATTTGGAAGTGTAAAGTGTTAAAAAGGATTTTAATTCTTGTCATAGGCGTCGGAAGGAGGTTTATTTTATCACTAAGTATATATGGCAAAGAATATTATTTCGGCAATAAACTTAAAATAAAAAGTTTTTATAATATTATTTTATTTCTTATGATTTCTTAATAATTCACATACATTAGAAAATATAGATAATTTTGACATATTTAACACAAATCACAACTATATTTTTCTTTTTGGCATAGAAACCGTTTTAGGCACATTCAGACAACAACGTAGCCTTATTCTCTCAAAAAATTCTAAGTTATAATTTAAATACTTATAAAATACCCATTGTCAAAAATACAAGAAGTTAAACATATATAAAAAAATAAATTTGTCCATATAATATTAAAAATTTTTAGGGGCTCTCGCTCACTTTATTATTAATTATAAACATTTTTAGGACATTTAACGTTTCAGTTTATTTATTTCTTAAACTATCTATAGAATTACAATTAAACACTAAAAAGAGATTTAAATGTAATTATTTTTTATATGTTATAGTTAAAATTAGATCTACTTATTTTTATTTCTATTGCACTGACATCTTAATTCAATTTTTATATGGAAATCCGATAGCCCCAAAAAAATAAAAAAATTTCGGCTAATTGGAATTAAATATATATAAAATTAAAGACTAAGACACACTAAAATAAAAATATATAAAAAAATATATAAACAACATTAAACAATAAAATACAACAAAAACCAAAAAAATTAAATAATAAATTGTGTTTAGACTGGTAAACATTATGTATCTAATTCGTAATCAAAGTCAGTGAAGCTATCTTCGCTCAAATTAATTATAATTGGTTCTTCTATCTCATCGATCATGAGATCGAGTTTCAACATTTTCTTTTATTCTTTTATTATATGGATTTTTCTCAATTTTATGTAGTTATTTTATTCAAAAAAATCTTTCAAAACTTCAGTTAAATTACTAATTTTGTAAGTTGTGTTATTTTTCCCAATTCTACCTTTTACTTGAGAGAGATATTTCCTTCTCCAATGGACAGTTTCCGGACGATCTATAAGAACAGATTTCCTATCTGGTTTTTTCCAGCAAAAAGTAAGTTCTCTGAGCAATTTCCAGAGCTCAGTTCTTTTAATTTTAGGTAAATCCCGATCTTCATTGATTTTAGTTAGAGTTTTGTGGACGGACAACTCCTTTTATTACAGTTTAATCTCTTCTTTCAACAAGGTTTTTCATCTACCTGTGATAGATTCTGGCTTGGGAGTACTAACAATTCCAGTCTTTTTTCTCTTTCAGTATTCGGTACATAGTAGACTTTCCAGTTTCTCATGTTGGAACACATGCCAACAAAGCTTTTAATATTATTATCTAGATATTGATATCTTAAGGCATCATAAACATTCATCGTAATAAGTTTTTCGTTGAGGTTGCCCTGGTTTAACGATTTTGGAGTAAATATAGAGGTGGAGCAAGTACATTGGAGGTTTTCGTAACAGTTTTATTATTCTCTCTAGTTCTTGAATAGAGTATAGGAATGTGTATGCTTGCGATCGCCCCTCCTCTTCCGAAGAGCTTTGAGTTCAGGAAAATAGAGCCGATTCTATCTTTTATATTAGGAATGTGTATGCTGCTGGCACTCCTCTTCCCCCGTTGACGTTTTATTATTCTCTCTAGTTCTTGAATAGAGTATAGGAATGTGTATGCTTGCGATCGCCCCTCCTCTTTCGAAGAGCTTTGAGCTCAGGAAAATAGAGCCGATTCTGCCTCTTATACTAGGAATGTGTAAGCTGCTAGCATCCTCCCCCCTGTCGGCAACTTGTTTTTTCCTGTGATCGCCCCCCTTCTTTAAGAGCTTCAAATTCAGAAAAATAGGCCCGATTCTGCCTTTTACACTAGAAATGGCAGTGTTGCTGGTATCTTCCCCCTCCCCCGCCGTCGACAACTTAGTTTCGCTTGCCATACTGCACTTTTGTGATATCACTGCCCCCCCCCCCCCTCCACAAGAGAGGGGCTGAATCTGCCCCTGGTCTGACATGCACCAGCATTACTGCGAGTACACTAAGGGTTCGCATTTGGTACAATACCCATTGATAAACGTTCAGGGCCTTCAACTTTAATTCTAGTATTTTTATCATATTTACTAGTTTGATCTCGTCAAATTGGACCTGTCAACGGAACATAAAAATACCGGTCTGTTATTTTCCAGGGATTTCTGGGCGAAATGTTTAATCACGTAAAAGGGGTTGACTGTAGATCTATTTGGTCTGAATCCATGCTGCTCTTCCCTCCTTGATATAATATTATTAATGTAGAGGATATATATATATATATATATATATATATATATATATATATATATATATATATATATATATATATATATATGTTTATGCGGCTTTCACGGATTCCTCCGTGTGAGATGCAATAGCAGTGGATATATCCACATTATGCCGTTGTAGTGCTGAAATCACATTCAGCAAACGTACAACTATATGCAGCTCCGCGTATGAATGAAGTAAAATGCGAACAGTAAATACAGGTAGGCCATCATCTCGATGATGGTGGAATAGGATAAATTGTGTTTTATAACAATTTATTCTAACTGTGCAACCTCTAACACAGAAGGGATATGATGGAGAGAAGTTTGTATTTACTGTTCGCATTTTACTTCATTCATACGCGGAGCTGCATATAGTTGTACGTTTGCTGAATGTGATTTCAGCACTACAACGGCATAATGTGGATATATCCACTGCTATTGCATCTCACACGGAGGAATCCGTGAAAGCCGCATAAACATATATACGCCATCCGGCGGGAGGTCGGCGAAGCCGCGTTCAGTATTTGCATGCTTCCTTTCCATCTGTCCTTTGCACAGCCAGGTGCATGTCGATACCCTGATGAGTCTAGTAGAGACGAAACATGTACCTCTGCCGTATCACTGTGGCGGGGAGGGTAAGTTTTGACTTTCTTCTCGGTATGGTGGTACAGGTAGGCCATCATCTCGATGATGGTGGAATAGGATAAATTGTGTTTTATAACAATTTATTCTAACTATGCAACCTCTAACACAGAAGGGATATGATGGAGAGAAGTTTGTATTTACTGTTCGCATTTTACTTCATATATATATATATATATATATATATATATATATATATATATATATATATATATAGTGTGTATTTAGGAAACATTTTTAATTACTTCCACTATTAAGTGCTCAAAACAATTTTTAATTAGACATTTTCTTTGATATCTGTAGTTACAAAGATTCTATTGGGCTAAAAACGGTCCTGCCTAAAAACTGAAAGATTTCCACCATCCAGGTAAAACTTCTCGAGAACACCGGAACGGTAATCATAAGAAATAATTGAAATATGCGACCGGTATGTTCCAAAATAAATAATTATTCTAAATTACACCCGAGTCATACTAAAGAGTTATGACGGAGTTAGAACGAAAATTTCGCGAGTATATCATTTTAAAAGGCGTTCTTGCGACTGAAATAATGGCTGTTGTTTTGTAGTTTGGAGCCACCAGGTGGAGCTGCGGATTAATGGAAGGTGTAGTGCGTGACAATGTCGTAAAACGGAAGAAATCCGATGTTTGTACGTTAAGTATCAAGAACCGTTAAGGGTGATTTACTGGTAAAAGGTAATACAAAATGTGACAAAATTTCGGAGTAAATATGTTGACGGTATAAAATTTGTAATCTTTGTTAGCTATAAAGTTTAGAATTTCGTTATAAATTAAAGTTACTTAGTTTTAGCTTGCAAAGTCAAGGAATTTTTGCATGATATAGCAACATTGCACGGATAATGTTTGGGTTTACACTACGTAGCGAATTTTCAACTCTCAAATTCTTTAAGTAACACAGGAAAACAGCGTTTTTATCCGTTTACGCCATTGGTTATTACACATTACACCCCCCTCATACAACACTTATGGACCAATTGGGCTTTCTGGGATTCTCTCTCACCCAAATTTATTAGAAGTAGAAAAACCTAGAAGATATTACAAATAGATTTGCGACGATTAGTCAGTTTATTCAGTTGATACTGGAACGAAGCGAACAGAACTCAGACTCGAGAACGAGTGAAATTCAACAGCTCACTGAAAAGTTATAGTGATAGTTACTGTATATTCAGATGTTCGTTTGTACTGTTTAAGATAACAGTCCGGTATCAAGTTCTGCAGGTAATATCCTGCCGATATTTTATGATATGGGGATTTTAAGTAGACAGTTGTTTTCTGTGCATTTTGCTCTCGGTTCGTTACAGCTCCACTGATGAGACCATTAAGTAGTCGAAACTAGTATGGAGAGAGAACCAGAGTGGAATTCGCAGAGAATATACTGTTTGTCCTATATATATATATATATATATATATATATATATATATATATATATATATATGAAGTAAAATAAGAACAGTAAATGTAAACTTCCCTCCATATTATCCCTTCTGTGTTAGAGGTTGCACAGTTAGAACAAATTGTTATAAAACGAAATTTATCCTATTCCACCACCATCGAGATGATGACCTATCACCATACTGAGAAGAAAGTCAAAACTTACCCTCCCCGTCAAGGTGATACGGCAGAGATACATGTTTCGTCTCTACTAGACTCGCCAGGGTACCGACATGCACCTGGCTGTGCAAAGGACAGATCGGAAGCATGCATGCAAATACTAAACGCGGCATCGCCGACCTCCCGCCGGATGGTGTATATATGTTTATGCGGCTTTCACGGATTCCTCCGTGTGAGATGCATAAACATATATACGCCGCATAAACATATATACGCCATCCGGCGGGAGGTCGGCCAAGCCGCGTTTAGTATTTGCATGCATGCTTCCGATCTGTCCTTTGCACAGCCAGGTGCATGTCGGTACCCTGGCGAGTCTAGTAGAGACGAAACATGTATCTCTGCCGTATCACCTTGACGGGGAGGGTAAGTTTTGACTTTCTTCTCAGTATGGTGGTACAGGTAGGCCATCATCTCAATGGTGGTGGAATAGGATAAATTGCGTTTTATAACAAATGGTTCTAACTGTGCAACCTCTAACACAGAAGGGTTAAGATGGAGGGAAGTTTGCATTTACTGTTCGTATTTTACTTCATTCTATACACGGAGTTGCATATAGTTGTACGTTTGCTGAATGTGATTTCAGCACTACAACGACATAATGTGGATATATCCACTGCTATTGCATTTTATACGGAGGAATCCGTGAAAGCCGCATAAACATATATATATATATATATATATATATATATATATATATATATACTATTTTCTTGATTCTTGAACCATACATTATTTAATTTTTTCTTTATTTTGTCTTTTTTTGGGTTTAGGTTCTTTAGTTAACAAAAAACAATTAACGTTTTGCCCTTTATTTAAGGGATTTTCAAAATTTTTCATTTATTTTCCTTCCTTGACATTTTATTTATTAATTATTAAAGGAAATTCAACCTTTAACATCGTCTATTCAGGTACTGTTTATTAACAAAATTTTTACAAAAAATTATAGAGAAAATCATACAAATATTCAATTATATATTACATATTATACTGTTTTTTTCCTTTATATTATTATTACTTAATAGTTTATTAATAAAATTTTTACGTAATTTTCAGAAATTTCTGAAATATACAGATTTGTGTGAGCACTGTGAGGGACAGTGCGATAATTGCTCTAAAAATTTTATTTCCTGCGATTTAGAAAACGATGATGACAATTCAGAGGAAATTAATAATATGTGTGAGAATGGTTTTGACTATGAGAATGTTAATAATGATGAGAATGATATGTACAATGAAATTGAGAATAATGATAAAAATGGTATGTGCGATGTAAGTGAGAGTAATAATTGCGATGATGAAATGGACGCCGGTTGCATAGAAGTAATAGAAAAAAAAAAGAAATTAATAATTAATATGACGAAACAAACTGTTACTATAATGTAAATTAATAAAACAACATCAATATTATAAATATATCATCTTCTATACATGGATGATCTTAAACTGATGGCTGCTACCAAAAACCAGCTGGAGCAAATGCTCAAAATTGTCGAGGAGTTCTCCGGGGATATTGGAATGCAGTTTGGACTTGACAAGTGCCGTATTTTGAACATCGTTAAAGGAAAGATCCAACCGGGAGCATTTGAGACGCAGAACAGTGAAACCATTGCTGCAATGGAAGCAGAACAAACATACAAATACCTAGATATGAAACAGGCTAAAAGAATTGACCATCGCACTATGAATGCCGAATTGACAACCGAATTTGTCAGGAGGGTAAGACAGGTGTTACGAACTAGTCTAAATAGTAGAAATTTGTTTAAGGCGCTCAACACGTACGCATGTTTTGCGCTTAGCTACTCTTTTGGAATAGTAAAATGGAGCAGGACGGACATCGAAGGCCTGCAAAGAAAAATAAGAACACTCCTAACAAAAGCACACAAACACCACTCTCGGAGTGCTATTGAATGTACAATGCTTCCAAGACACCAAGGAGGAAGAGGATTGGTCGATATTGGTAAGCAGCTCGATCAACAAATAATAAACTTACGTTCTTATTTCCATAGGTTAGCGGACTCTTCCACACTACATCGAGCAATCTGCGAGGCAGACGATTCAATGCCGCTACAGCTGAGGGAACAGGATATTGCTTCTCACCACCGAACAGACCAAGAGAAGTCACAAGCTTGGCTACAGAAGCCACTTCATGGACGGCATCCAAACGAGGTCATCCAGGACAATGTCGACAACTTAGCGTCGAACTACTGGTTGAATTCAGGACAGATGTTTTCGGAAACGGAGGGCTTCTTGTTAGCTATCCAAGACCAGGTTATTCCGACGAAGAACTATCGGAAATTCATTATCAGAGATCCCTCAATAGAAAATGACCAATGCAGATATGGCTGTCGAACATCAGAGACGATCCAGCACATAACTGGGGGATGCCAAGCGTTTGCCACAACCGAGTATAAAGAAAGACACGATTCAGCCGCTAAGATACTCCACCAAGAGTTAGCAGATAAGTTAAAACTATTGCAGGTAGGAAAGGTGCCTTACTACAAATATACTCCAGAGCCTATTCTTGAAAATAACGAGTTCAAGTTATACTGGGATCGAACAGTCTTAACAGATCAAACAGTTGCTCATAACAGGCCAGACATTATACTAACAGATAAAATTTCCAGGTGAACTACACTAATCGACATCGCTGTACCGAACAACAACAACCTAAGGTCAAAATACAATGAGAAGATCGCCAAATACAGAGATCTGGAGGTGCAAATCCGCAGACAGTGGGCAATGAACAGCGTCCACACGATTCCTATAATATTGTCAACTACTGGAGTGATACCAAAGAACCTCCTGCAGAACATCAAGGGGTTGGGCCTTAGTGAGCATCTGTATAAACCGATTCAGAAAGCGGTTCTCCTTGCAACCGCGCGAACCATCCGAAAGTTTGTAGGAAGTGCAGAAGACCACGCCACCTAGGACCCGATAACATGGGAAGGGTCCCCACAGAGCTTCATACTTTTGGTGTCTTTGTATACCTGGTATGAGTGAATAATCCCTGAAGGGAGTGCGAGGCCGTTTGGCTTGTAAATCTTGATTATAAATATTACTTGTTATGCATAAGTTTCCTTGAAGCGCCAAGGAATAATGCGCCTGAACTATGGCAACCTGCCGACAGCGGCCTGTAGCAGCTATTTTCGATTAGATTCGGCCCAATTTTCGAAGGTTCACAGATCGTATGGAAGTGTATTTCTTGGATCCAAAAAATTCACAGGTAAAGTACAATTATTAAAAAGCATCTTCTGCAAATTTGAGCCCTTAATATTCATTTGCTACACCATTATGAATTTAAAAAAAAATGATTTTTTCATTCAAAATTAATTTTTTTTTTGAGATCGGAAATGATACATCTAAATCCAATGAACGCATTAAAAAATTTTTTATCTCCATCCGGTGAAAAGTTATCGCAATTTCTTTGGTGCAAAAATTGGTCTTTGCAAAATTTCTCGGCCCACGATGAATTTTTTTTTTATAGATCTTTAAAATATAAAAAAATACAAACAATTTCCATTAAAATTCAGCAGAAAATTGAGGTTGAATTTTCAACTTTCACATCGAATTTTAAATCGATAATTTGTTAATAAATGTCTTTTATTTTGGAAAAAAAAACAAAAACTGCAAATTTTGTTGAAAAAAAATATATCTCGATAACTAGTGGGGCCACCTATAACTTGTATTATATGAATCGATAGGTTTTTTAATTCTCTATAACTTTTGTTTAAAACATTTTTCGACACAATTTTTTCTTTTCGAGATAAACTCAAAAAACCAAAAATCTTGACCATTTTTGGTCCGTCATTTTTTTTGCACAGGTCTTTCAGAGTTACCATCGAGATATGTTTTATAGGATGGCGAAATGAACACATTCCAGCAAAAAAAAACCATGCTACATATTTGTTACTGACGAAAGTCTATTTTCCATGGAGTAATAGTCGATAATGGATTTCTGTTATCTTCTGCGTTGTTCCCAAGTTAATTCGTGAAGTCTTCTGTGTTGGAAGAATCCGTTAGTTATTTTAAGATCGTTAGTGGTACAAAGGTCAATTAATCATTCTAGTAAAATTGAGTATTCTAATATTCTTTTCAAAAATAGTCAATGTATAACTCTCAGAATCTCCATTAGACACCGGATCAAGTCCGATGCTATATATAATAATTGATCTTCAAATCAAAAAAGATCAAAAGGTATTTCATTTAACCAAACAAATAGGAATAGCAGAGAACATGACGCCATTTTCAAATTAATATTTTCGGTGCGATCTCACTTTATCATCTCATAATCAACCTTCCAAAAAGCGTTTTTTACGGCACTATTTCCAGTCGACGTTTCTCAACATTAAATCGTCATTATCGCTTATTTATGAAAATCTGTTTACAAACATGCAAAACAGGAGTTGCACAAATGGCCATTAAGTAAGACGTCGCTCCGCTTTCGGATCCAAAGCCTACTACGTTTAAATCCAGTGGCAAATACCCGCGGTCGCGATTCTTTTCGCCCATTAAAGCAATATTATAATCCTAATAATGGCTGCCAAGTTAAGCCCCGCAAACCGAACTTGAACACTTTCGACTTGCCGGCTTCAGTTATGCATATTCAAAGGGACAAGTTTGTTACTGTGCTTGTCGTTCTTGCTTTTTATCTTTTTTTTTTTACTTCACTATTATTCGTTAAAAGCGAAATAAATTTCGTAATTTTTATTATCCGACGGAGCCAGGTTTTTCAAATTCGAATCATGACACTTTAAAATAAATAACATGTACACAAGTGGGCAGAATTAGAGTAACAAAGAACCTTTATTCCTTTAAAAAAAAGTATAAGCTTGTGATCTGTTTGGTTCATACTTCTAACTTTACAGCCAATTTACGACTGTAATGTAAAATACAGTCTTTGGTTGATGTTCGGTCTCTAAATGTTAAAATGATGGTAAAAACAAGTATAAATCTTGAGTTATAATTTTTCAGCAAAAATGAATGAGTATTTCAATCACATTATTTTAAAAAGTAATTGCTAATATACCGGGGCGCGACATTGCCACAGTTACGTCTCTCAGAAAAGTCAGGGAAATTATGCATAATCTGGCAACACCGCGTGGGGGTGCCTAGGGATAGCAAGTCAACCACGAAGTCTCAACCCCCTAGGGCTTAAAATAATGGAAGTACACCGTCGCTTTTCGAATTTCCGATACCCGATGTTTCTAGAAAATACCAGAAGTACAGAATGGCCATAAAAGCAGCATTAAGAGCCTTGAATTCGTGTTATCTTTGTGTTGAAAAAAGTTAGTTGACATCTGTAACAGAGTTGCCAGATAATTTTATCTTAATTCCCTAAATTTTGACAAAAATTTCCCTAGATTTTCCTAGGAAAGTTTACTGGAATCTCCACTTTACGACATTTTAATTTACGGCACTCTATTTTACGATAGAATTCCTACCTATTTTGCATTTCTCCTCTTTTCTTTACCCCCACCACTTTTCACGTGGTATTTAAAATTAACGAATTGTCGCCCTACGTGTGACGTCGTCGAAATGTGATTGGTCGCTTTTATACCAATAAGTAAAATTATAGTTTTAATAATTCTTGATATATTTTTCAAATTTATGTATCTGCAAATAAAAATTCTAAACTTTAAAAAATACTAGTACTTAATATATTCAATCGCTAACCTATTCTAAATAAAATAAACAGCACTTTTTTTAATTTATAATGGATTTTTCTTCTCTCGATACACACTTTCTGATTTAAATTTCTTAACCATTTCCGGGCTAATACAGAAATTAAAACAATTGCTTGACTTTAAGAAATTTTTAGTATGCAAAATCCAACACAATGTGTCTGGCAACGTTGCTTATTGTTTTTTTACCGACTAAAAGCCAGGGAGTATGGAAAATCACTGAAATTTTTTGATACATATACAAGTGCGTTCAAGATTTGCAAGTTGTTTTGTATGTCAGCTCGTAAAAAGAAACATTATTTACTAGTTTTTATGTAATTATTAGAAAAGTTGTATCTTATTTAAAAATTCCCAAAAATAGGCATATCTGTAGCCAAATTCCGTAGATTTAGGGAAATTTCCCTAGATCTGGCAACCCTGTAAACCTAATATCGCATCTCTGAATCGGCGTACGCGACAGTACAAAAATGTCCAAATTATAGAAACGTAGTTGTGTTAACCCCGCGGATAGTTTTCCTACATATGTAGTCAGTTTACCCCTAAATCGCAGAAAAGGGCAATAAACAAAATGACCAAAGTAGTTTATCAAAAGTATTTTGGATGTCTTGTTGGCGATCAAGATCGGGAATGGGTTCTTCACATATGTTGCCAAACCTATGCACCATACATTTACAAATTACAAAAAAATTAAATAAATTTGTATATTTCCAAAATGAAAATTCATCTGTAAAACTTGGCCACGATACTACAGATACACAACTTATCTCACAGTCCATTAGTTTATGACAAATTTTTACTAAGCTTTGTTTTTAACATTTTTTACATTTTATGCACTTGTCAAATTTTCCGAAAGCCGATAACTTCTGACATTTATTATTATTGCCGTTTTCAGTTGACATCTTATCCGATTTAACCCATTCTCGTTGGTGATATGTTCTGTCAACGAACGCTTGGAATCTTTTTTTGTATTCGTTATCACAGTGCATTTGTTGTACATGTCCGTACCAGATTAACTATTGTTGTCTTTCTACATCTTTCATGATCGTATCTTGTATTCTTATCAGTCGTAATTTCTTCTCGTTTCTTATTCCCTGTGTCCTTAATATTTCTGCTGACCTTCTCAAAACATCCATTTCTACAGCTTAGATATTTTTGCACGAATTTCTTTATCATTTAATCCCATTTTATCAAAGATGACTCCTAAATATTTGTAATCGTCGTATTCTTCTACCTATGTATTATCGTTTTTTGCAGGTTACTCTTATTATTTCCAATACATAAGTATTTGGTTTTTAGAATGTTTATTGACCGACCCCATTTCTCATTGGTTCTTGTGTCGGTTAGCTGTATTCCTATTCTATGGCATTTCTGCTTTCATTTTAATAAAGCTTTCTTCGTATCTACTTTGAATAATGTGGGTGAGATGCAGCATCTCTGTCTTAAACCTTTAGTCGTCTTAAAAGATTTCGATAGCTTAATACCGATTTTGATTTTTGAAATTGAATCTGTACCGAGGATTTAGTAAAAAAGTAAAAAAAAGCAGAACTAGATAATTGAAAAATTCCAAATATCCAATCTACCCTGAGGTGTACGTCGATAGTCAGTAAGGGATTAGATTTGCGGCAACTTGAGCTTCCTCGAAACCACAAAGTAATGTTATATAAAATCATTATATAAATTTCTGACAATATAGAAAAGGAAATTATAATTTCTATTTCGCAGGGCAAGTTATCTTTGAAATCTTTCGTTTGATATCTTGAAAATAGTAAATGCAATACAAAAAAATGGAAAAAAAGTAATAAAAATACTTTAGGGTTAAGATCAAAATTTACACCCCATCTTAGTTACATCACCCTGTATAAATGAACATATCTAAACATATATCTAAACATATATAGAACTATTAATTTTTCAAACTAACCAAATCTAAAATTAGCCCCTCTTAAAAGATTTATCGATAAAGGAGAGACTGGTCAGCGGCCACATCGGAAAACAAAAGGGTTGTTTTTGGAATTAGAGGGTGGTTTTTTACGACTCCGGAAAACAACCGGGGGATGAGGACTGCGGCCGTAAAGGCTTTCTTTTGTTTTTGCCGGTAGTATATCGATGATTTAACGGGAGGATGGGGGAAATAATGGCTAATTCGGAAGGGGTGAGTTTTTTAGGCGAGTTTTAGGGGGATGGGAGTTCTTGTTTTAATGTTAATGAATGAGATGTTGGCTGTAGGCATAATATGGTAAATAATGTCCACGAGAAGCATCTAATATATATATATATATATATATATATATATATATATATATATATATATATGAATATATATAAAATAAAATAGAATAAAATACTGGCGAAGCGGACGTGAAAATTTGTCAATTTACATGATTCTCGTGTAAAAAGTGCGGAGCACTCCAAAATATGGAAAAACTCCGGGTCCGACAGATGGCGACAGCGCTGTTTCGTCCTAATATGGGACTCGTCAGGCCACCGCATTCGGTACAAACCATCATCTCGCCTTTGCATCCTATAAACCTGAGTTTAAAATCAAAAAACAGCAAACAGGACGTGTGTCAATCTACATGATTCTCGTGTTAAAAAGTGCGGACAAATTTTCACGTCCGCTTCGCCAATATTTGATTCTATTTTATTTTAAATTACACGGACAAAAACTTATCTATATATATATATATATATATATATATATATATATATATATATATATATATATATATATAGTTTTATTTTCTGAACCCTTTTTCTGGTATATTATCTGTTTTTTTTCTTAGGAACAAAGTTCTTTTGAAGAGAAGATAATTTTTTTTGTCTAAACCATATATTCAACGTTTTGACACTGATTTGTGTATTTTTGAAGAAGACACACAAAATACATTTCAATTAAAGGGACACACAACCCATTTTCATTTAATTTTTGATGACACAGTTACATTTTGGTCAATAAAATAATTTACAATTAAAATAATTATATTGTATTAATCTCGCGGACGCACAAAGGCGAGATTTGACCAGCCAGATAGCAGCCTTCCCGAGTCCTGAGTTACGGTAGTGGAAAGCCCTAAATAACCTGTAGTTGAGTACTAAAACTACAAAATACAAGAGAAACAACTAGATTTCGAGACTGACTTTATTTAGAGGTTGATAGAATAGCTAGAAATATGGGGTAGTAGTACGACTGTAGAGGGAACGGTCATACGCTACCTAAAATACTCCGTACGAAGGAGTCGACGATCAAATGTTGTCACAATATTGCAGCACATGAATATGCTGTCAGGTATCTTGAACGAAGACCCTATACTAGAAAAGTGTTTCGTCGGTTGGCAATACGTCTCAGAGAAATGAGTAGTGTACGTCCCAATCCAGTGCCCTTCAGGAGACGCTAGTAAAGAAATGAAGACATTATTATAAACGTTCTTGCGTACGTGCAAGCGCATCCGCACTTGAGAGTCATAAACACTTCTTTAAACTTAAGCAGAAGATGTACTATAGTGCAATCTATCATGTAGTTTTACACCAGGCTCATTCAGAGACTGACCTTCATAGGCGGTCGGATTATTGTTATTGGTTCAGAGCTATGTGCAACGAAAATCACCAATTCCTCTACCAGAATTTCTGGACTGATGAATGAACTTTTACTATTTGTGGGAGAGTTAATATGCATAACATGCACTATTGGTCAGAAACAAATCTCCATTGGATGCAACAGGTGGAGCGTCAACGTGTCGTGCGGAAGACACATAATTATCGCACCGTTTATCTTTAATGACCATCTATATATATATATATATATATATATATATATATATATATATATATATATATATATATATATATATATATATATAAACCCACAAAAATACCCGTAAATTTAATTAAAATATTAATATTTATTTGTTGAGCGCCAGGTAAAAAATAATTATAATAAATTATAACTATTCTTTTCCAATTTGAAGTATTTTCAATTTTCAAATTTTCTATATAGATATAGATGTGTTCCTACCTGTAAACTGACTCCTTCTCAGGTGAGTTCAGTAGTTTATAAGATATCAATCAGACAATCTATACACAGAATGATTAAAACACAAAATATACATTTTATTTAACAATAAAAAAAATGGCACAATATTATTAATTATTACTAGATGAAATTCAATGGTTAATACTTTTATCTTTCATCCAACTCTATTTCTAATCAATATTACTTATTAGTTATTTTTATCTACCATGCATTGACTTTCAACAACCTGGATCACAAACTGGCAACGTTTAATTTCGTAATCGACTACTAGATGGCTATAGTGCAGTTTTATATGGAAAGCGTCGTTTATTTGTTAGAAATAATATTATTTTAAACAAATTATTGTGTGCTGTGTTGTGATACAAATAGTTAATATAGTTTCACACCTAATATTTATGATGACAAATATTATATTCTAACAGGTTAGTATTGCAAACGATAATTTATTAATTTTAATATTTTAATTTTAAGAAAAGTTAGGGTAATATTGGATGCTAATCTTCAATGTCTACGAAAAATTAAAGCTTTCTACGGTCTTATATAATATAAATACCTTGTTATGTTTTCTGTAATTTGGTCTGAATATATTAATAAACACAATTCCAGTAATTTTATTTATTTTTTTCTTTAAAAATCCTCCAAATTTCCAAAAATATTTTAGTTGTCGTTTCCTATAAAGTAAGGAATTGACAAAAATATTTTCCTAAGTTTCTTTCAGCTACGTTCAATCCAAATTAATTTTTCTATATTCTTTTCAACACAATATTATCGTATTTGTTGTTGTCTGAGAGTTGCACCATTATTTTACAGGACAAAACTTTTACTAATTACTTTAAATAAATTATTAAATTCTTTTTACTTGACAACAACAAAAACACATAACCTCTTTTAAAACCAAAATATTTAAATTTTGTATTCTTGTGACGTAGGAAGACTTTGTTTTTTTGAAACAATTGAAAAATTGAGGTTATGTAAATTTTCGAGAGCTCGAATAACGCAGTGCTTCTGGCAAACTGATAAATTCAATACACTCGAAATTCCTACTCTTTGGCTTTTTATAGTCGGCCAAAACATAAGAAATTTCTGTATTGTGATAGGTCATTTTTTGACATCTGGCAACTTGATAAATTATAATACCTTGAAAAATTGAATTTTTTGATGGCTTTTTTATTTTACCAGTTTTGACTGGAATTTTAATGGTTTTATTAATATAGTGATATAAATCTGACTATTGAGCTTGCAATAAATAAACTTTAGAGTTTTCTCGACATTTTGATATATATAAAAGCCACTCTGGTACATTATTTATATATTAAAATTGATAAAAATTAATACTTTGCATCTTAAAATTTATGACAATTTTAATCAAATTTCGTTCATAACAACTCTAAAATGTTTATTGTTGCTTTAATATTATTGCCCTTTTATCTACCCAAATTTCTGTTAATATATTAGTGCCAAAATTGCTTAAAATAAGCTTAAATTTATCTTATAAATTAAAGAAATCTACATAACATTCTATAGTTTTATATAAAATAGGGTTTTAATTTCCACATACTTTCTTTAATAACTCTTAAAACTAAAACATTCTTCTTATATTTCATACATTAGGGTTTATTTATCAGTATTCACGGTATTTTTGTCTGAATTTTGCACTAATTTTTCCACTTCACGCACTTTTGTGTTTTATGAGAGATTATTTAAATGGGATTATTATTATTAGCTTTTTAAAAGCATCCACACTCTTTTTATTCATTTAAATATATAATATTTGTTTGTATTAACCCTTACACTAACTAGTACAATACTTTTTATATAGTTTTTTAATTAATTTTAGTTTTTATAGAAAGAAATAAATATGTCATATTTTTTAAGAACATAACAATTCTCAATTATTTTACTTATTCAAGAATTTTGCATTTCATTGTCTTTTTCTTAAGACTTTATCGGTTTATTTACACTACGATTTAAACAATACATCTTATACTATACTCGAATCTAATTTTATCCTATTCTAAACCAAAATCTACTACTTTTATTAACCATTAAAATACATCATTTAACCTTTCTGTGTCTGATGTCTGAGCACTTATTTATACAATATATATATATATATATATATATATATATATAAATATATATATATATATATATATATATATATATATATATATATATATATATATATATATATATATATATATATATATATATATATATATATATATATATGTAAATTGCCGTGTATCTGAATACCATACTTGTTTGGACGACCTGTTTACTTGGTACGTCCAACAGACATACAAAAGATTCGAGACACTTTTTCCGTGGGTAACACCGGATTATAATCTTGTACGGCCAAAAAGTCCCTACACTTGTATTTATGATGCACTTTCCCCGATTGCAAACCGCCCATCCTAATGTCAATTTAAAAACTCTATAAAATATTCATCCTTTAAAACAACCACACCGAAAAATAAGATTTATCGACGGAGGTAGCGGTCATCCGGGTCGTGCAACAAAAGGGGTATAAGTTCGCTTTTTAGATTCGGGGGTGAGCTTTTTTATTACCTCGGAAACGTTCAGGAGGGTGAGTGCGCCCTTCGGCTTGCGGTCAATCGGATTTCTTTTGTTTGTTTTTAACTTTGCGCGATAATTAATCGTAAAAAAATGCAAATTGAAAGTTTATTTTCCATTTGTAGGTGGGGCACATTTATATCATACGAAATAACGCGTTTTTATCGAACACGTTACGCTTCCTTTTTACGTGAATACATTCCATTTATTACGCGATCTTGATAAACCTATATTTTTCTAACCAAATTATTCACTTACTCTAAAAACACGTGTGCCGAAACCGTACCTCGGTAATGGCCAGAAAGTCCTATATCATCCCACGGGAAATGTGATGCACGTACACTTGAACGATATACCTGCCTTAGAACGTAAGTCTTAACTCACTTCTTCAATATCTTACGATAGTTGATAGCTAGTGGCACGGTAACGAGATGATGTATGCCGTTTGGGAACAGGACCGGATTTAGAATGAGAATTACGAGGAATCAAAAAAATCTACGTAATTCATTAATTAAGTCTATCTTCAATATCAAGAGCTTAAGTTGCTATATATATATATATATATATATATATATATATATATATATATATATATATATATATATATATATTATCGCAGTACGAACATCTTACTGGTATATTCCGATGCAAAATTACTTCAAATAGAAGTTCCAAATAATAGTAAGCATGACAAGGGTGCCTGGGAAAGGTACTGTCGGACCAACTGATGGGTCCACCGCCGGGTACCGAGGACGAAACATCTTAACTTTTAGCCGTGGTTTGCCAATTATATGTCCTTTCCACCAGAGTCATTATTGCAACAATATATATATATATATATATATATATATATATATATATATATATATATATACATATACATATCGTTGTATTCGTAACCACAATATACAATCTGAGAAATTGACCTAAAATTTTACAGCGGTGTTTCGGTGTTTCGTCCACGATACCAGCGGTTGGACTCTATCAGTGGGTCCGCTGACATCTTTCCCAGATACCCTGTGTTGACATACTTATATATAGTTGGAACTGATATTTGTACTTATTTTTGGACGGAACGTGTCGGTAGGATAATGATTATTTGTGGCATTTCTCTTTATCGACCACATCGTGATTTTAATTTTATCCGTAGTACTATGACACACCCCCTTTCAAGCAACCACTTTCCATATTGTTCCGTGATCTGTGTCTTGATCAGGAATCAAGATGGAAAGTTGGGTGCCCAAGAACTCAAAGACGCGCTGCAAATTTCGGCCCAATTATGCGGATCCAGTCGCTATGTGTGCGGACTCAATGCGGGGGTAAATTCCATGTCAGGAATCTGTTGGGTCCCTCCCCTGAGAATCCCGAGTCATGGTATAATGTATGAAATATCTATCTTTGAACTTTTTTGGGTTTCTCCCCTGAAGAATTCAAAGTTAGATTTTCCCTGTATGAAAACTGTTAAAACTGTTAATTTGTTATGAATATTGTAAGATTAGTCTCTGAACCTTTTTAGGTCCCTCCCCTGAAGAATTCAGAGCTATTGTTTTTTCTGATCTGAGAAATTGACCTAAAATTTTACAGCGGTGTTCCATCCACGATATCAGCGGTTGGACTCATGAGTGGGTCCGCTGGTATCTTTCCCAGACACCCTGTGTTGACGGACACCCTGTGTTGACGTACTTATATATAGTTGGAACTGATATTTGTACTTATTTTCGGACGGAACGTGTCGGTAGGATATTGATTCTTTGTGGCATTTCTCTTTATCGACCAGACATCGTGATTTTAATTTTATCCGTAGTACTACGACAATATATATATATATATATATATATATATATATATATATATATATATATATATATATATATATATATATATATATATATATGTATTGTTTTAGCTATTTAGTTACAGTATAGTGTTTTAAAGTAAACCAACCAAACTCGATCAGAAAGTAAACGCATAGAACCACTGTAAAGCTAAGGTCAAAATATATAAAAATCAGATATATATATATATATATATATATATATATATATATATATATATATATATATATATATATATATATATATATATATATATATATATATATATATATATATAGGTTTTCGGGTATCCCGTGTGTATGCTGAGTCCTCAGGCCTGTAAGGCTGTTGACGTTTCAGTAGAATCACATTCACCATTTAAAGCCCACTCTACGGTGTGTGTGGGCAGTGGCAGTCTCTGGTAACCTAGATTAAAAAAAAAAACTTTTTTTTGGTAAACTTTCGAGTATCTATTGTTCTCTTCAATAGGTTCAATCTACCATTAATATGTATTGTTTTACATATTTAGGTACAGTATAGTGTTTTAACGTAAACTCACCGAACTCGATCAGAAAGTAAACGCATAGAACCACTGTAAAGCTAAGGTCAAAATATATTAAAATCAGATATATAATAAAGTAAAATGCGAACAGTGAATACAAACATCGTTGCATCATTTCCTTTCCGTGTTAGAGATTGCACAGCCCGAATAAATGGCTACAGAGCACAATTTATCCTATTCCTCCACTTTCGAGATGATGGTCCACCTGCACCACCATATCGAAAAGAAAGCCAACAAAAGGCTATAAAAGAATACATATATATATATATATATATATATATATATATATATATATATATATATATATATACAGCCTAGTAAAAGCATTAGTTACACATTATACCGAATTAATTAAGCTCTTTATTATCAACCAATCAAATAACTATAACTAAACTACTACCACACAATTACTTAACTATTACAAATTATCATTAGCTGAGTGGTCATTTATTCGGTTCCTAATTTGCAGTCCAATCCTGTCCAGATGTCTCCTGCCATTGCAGTAAGTCCAGAAACAGTTGCATGTCGCGAGACCGTTCGCGAATCGCATTTGTTTTACGATCGCCAGCTCGATGGAGTCCAACTGAATATTTTACGCGGCGACAAAAGACAAACGAGACATTCCAGAAATAGGGCCATTTTTTACATGAAAATAGAAGTCATTGGTCTCTGAATTGTGCATAGAAACGTTATATATCTAAGATGTTGTAGATAACACTGCTGAACAAGGTTTTTTGGTCCACTCCAAACTGATCAGAAAGAAAAAAAAGAGTGTAAATCTATCAGATAAAAACAACACACAGATGCGACACAGACTTAAAACAAATCTGTCCAGTGACTTGCATGTCTTTTAAATTAGGTCGCGCAATCTAGTGCGACATGACATCGGACATGTGTATTTCATTTCTGCGTTGCGTATTTGTCACGTCTGTGTTTTGTCTTTGTCTGACAGATGAGCGTTGTGCCTTAAGGGTTTGCTAAAACTTTTGCTAATAGATTACTGGTGGTCCAAGTTATAAATCATACTCTTCCTATCATTAACATAAAAATTAAAGTAATACCCAACTCGGATTTCTTTCTACATGTCTACGATGTTGAATTAAAGGTTCAGGTCGATTTTCCTGCATTCAAGGCTCTTGGGGGGGGGGGGGGGGGCGGACTATGCCTCTTACACTAGGAATATGAATGCTGTTGGCATCTCCTCCCTCCCGTCGAACACTTGCAATCGCTCCTCCTCGAAAGCTGTTAATGTTTGAATTCAGAACAATAGACTCGATCCTGCCTCTTACCTAGGAATGTGAATGTTCTTGTCATCTCCGTTCCCCCCGTCGAAAACTCTCCTTCCCTTGCGATACCCTCCCCAAGTGTTTCAAATTCAGAACTGCTAGCGTCCCTCCCTCCCATGTCGACAACTTTCTTTCACTTGCCATACTGTATTTTTGTGATATCACTGCCCCCTCCCCTCCCAGAGGGAGAGGCTGGATCCACCAGTATATATATATATATATATACATATATATATATATATATATATATATATATATATATATATGTGTGTGTATACATTAACTTATTAACATCAACCAAGAGTTATGCATGCAAGGAAAAAAAATACTTGAAATGTCAAAAAATAGCAAATTAAACTAAAACTTTTTACAGTAAAACCTGTTCATTAATTTTTTTGAGAAAAATACCAATATATTGCCAGGTAATGTTAAAAGTTAAGCTGAATAGAATAAAAGATTTTGTAATATGGTTACTACAGAATCGCCATGTTGAATTCCAATCAATTAAAACTCTTCTATAGTTGAGTATGCATTGAGTATCAATTACAAAAAGATGTTATAGTTACCGTTGGATCCCAATAATTAAAATTTAGGTAAGTCGACATAATTATGGGAAAAAAAAACAAGAAAAGGAGCCTAAAATAAGGAACATATATCTTATCCTAGGTTTTCGTTATCTTAATGGCAATATTTTAGATGATTTAAATATTGGAAAAAAGCAACACACAATTAAGATTTTGACGTATCATATCATAACTGTGAATTTATAAGGATAAAAAATATATTCTTCAATAATGACGAGCTCGTACCGGATATTCAACAGTGCAAAATAAGTCTGATCAAGGTGACTGTTCCAAACCATTCCTTCATTCATTACAACCCAAAAAATTTAGCCTTGTCACTATAAAGCAAGACTATATCGCGAGGAATTTGTCTACCAAACAGGACAATTTCTGTTTTATATGAGATTAAAATTAACCTATTCTTTGTACACCACATACTAAATTCCATACATACGAACTTAATAATATCCTGGAACTGATCAAAAGTCGACTGTGAAAGAGCAATGGATGTGTCATCCGTATGACAAAACATTTATAAAAAGTATAATAATTAAAGAACCCAGAATCAACCCCTGTGGTATTCCAAGATCAACAATATTCTCGTCAAAAGCGCAGTTGCTAACGTTTGTAAATATTTTACTATCTGTAGAAAAGAGTATATATATATATATATATATATATATATATATATATATATATATATATATATATATATATATTCTTTATTTTGTCTTTTCTTGGGTTTAGGTTCGATATTTAACAAAAATACAAAACACTGTTAACGATAGAACAAATATGGGAAATTTGAGCCACATTTACACAAGCCTAATTTAAACAAAAATATTAAGTATTCGATCCTGTCAAATAAGAATCAAAAATTGAATATCCTCTTAAACATAAAACTAAACGTATACCTTATTTGTTTTTTTTGTGCACTGTAAAATATAAAAAATATAAAAAAAATAAAACACATTGGCATTCCATGTATCCTCAGTAGACGATGTAAAGTTTGAATTTTATTTAGTAATAGAGTAACAAAATGTTAAGGTGTGTACCGGTAAAATTAAATATTTTTAAAAAATTTTAAAAATTTAAATACTGTTTTTAAAATGTTTTCTTGTTTTTTAAAATTGTAGATATGTTCTTATGTGAATGTTTTAATTATGTGAAAATATTTTTAAGAATAAAAAATTTTGAAAATGCATTAAATAAAGGCGAAACGTCAATTTGTTTTGCAGTTTTGTTAAATATAGAACCTAAACCCAAGAAAAGACAAAATAAAGAAAAATGATATATATAATCTATGGTTCAAGAATCAAGAATATATATATATATATATATATATATATATATATATATATATATATATATACCGTATATGCCGTATTGGAAAGATTACATTATTTTCTACATTATCTCCAAGATCCAATTTGCTCCAAGTTCTTCTACCTATAATATTTATAATATGAATGAACTTCCTTCGTGGAAAAAACTTTATACCAAATTATAAATTTGGGTCTATTTTAATAAAATAGCCATAATTCACATTGTAACGAAGAAAAAATGACACTTCCCCCCGAAAAATATTAGATTAGGCATTATCCCGAACGAGATTATAAAATATACAGAGCGCGCGCGACACCTTGCGCCAGATAGAGCAAACTTCGAAAGTGCAATTAGGCAGAACGGCTTTTGCCGCTATAAATTACGACATATTTCTATACGAGCGCAAAGTTTAAATAACGTCGCCGTAATGTATTCGGAACTTGTGCAATATAACACGTCGTATAATGTAAGCAGTTTTGGAATTTTCCTCCACTAATTTGTCATTTTTATACTTCAGGTGCCCTCTATAGATAAATCTTATACTTGGTGGTGTACAGGATGTTTTCAGGTATTGTTCAATTCACCAACTTCATTTGAAATTCTGTATCTCTAATAATCGATTTGACAGTTCTTTGCTAGACCACAGAATAAGCTATCATCTTGGTGTTTACTGGGAATTTTAAACAACGATTCTTGAACTTGCTTGCTGTTAAATTAAGCAGCTCTAAGATTTTATACCTCTACGGACTGCGTAAAATACATAAAGAAAATATACCTCTACGTCCAATCTTCTGCGCAATACACTCACCAACTTACAAAATAGGTAACTATCTGGCCAAACGTTTACATCCATTTACAGTAAAAATTAAATCCTTTGTTAAAAACTCTGGATTAGAAACCAATTAGAGCCCAGAAACATATTAGTCAGTTTTGATTAGACTCTTGTACATAAATTTTGCTGTAAATGATTCAGTTTCCATAATATCCGATATATTACGAAATAACAACATGGACTCCACCCTACTAGAATTAATTAAAGTATAGCTGATTTCCACTTATTTTACCTTTCAAGGAACTTTCTATGAGCAGACTTCGGGAGCGACCATGGGATCTCTGCCATAACCCATGGTAGCGAACATCTTCCTGGAAGCTTTCGAAGAAAACGCCTCATTTTTGCTCCTCTAAAACCTAAATTGTAGATGATACGTTCGTAGTTTGGCCACATGGCGCAGATAACCTCCATAATTTCCTGCCAACAGCATTCATGTTCCTAGTGTAAGAGGCTTAGTCCGGTCTATATTCCTGCATTCAAGGCTCTTGGGGAGACGATTGCCTCCACCTTCTTCTTCTTCAAGTGCCATATCAGGTCCCCCTGACGTTGGCAATTACATTGGCAAGTCTTTCACGGTCCTGCGCTAGCTGGAACAGTTTCCCCGCGCTACGTATACCTGTCCATTCACGAATATTCCTGAACCAGGAAGCCTGTCTCCTTGCTACCCCTCTACGTCCCTCTACTTTACCCATCATGATTAGCTGAAGAATTCTATATCGCTTCCCTCTGAATATATGTCCAAGATATGAGATTTTTCTACACTTCACAGTGTTTAATAGTAGACGAGTTGTGTCGGCCCTATGGAGTACCATTTCGTTGGTATGCCTAGCTGTCCAAAGTATTCTCAGCATTCGCCGGTGTAACCACATTTCGAGAGCCTCCAACCGATTAATTGTGGCAGCCTTAATTGTCCAGATCTCTGCCCCATATAGTAACACTGGCCAGACGTATGATCTTATCATTCTCTGTCGTAGTTTTTCATTTTTTGAAAAGTTGCTCTAGCAGTCTCTATTCTACACCTTATCTCTTTATCTGGGTTTAGATTTTCGGTGATATAACATTCAAGATATTTAAAATGAGTCATCCTGTCCATACTTTTTCCTTCTATTTGTATTGAAGCATTAGGATGAGGTTGTCTATTAAAGACCATAAATTTTGTCTTTTTGATATTTATGTTGAGCCCCATTTCTTGACCCTCAGTGTTAACACAGTTTAATAGATGTTGCAGGTCTTGTAGTTTGTCGCTTAGGATAATAGTGTCGTCAGCATATCGTATTGTATTTATATATTCTCCATTGATTTGTACTCCCATTCGTTGTCCTTGAGTAGCCCGTTTAAAGATTTTATCTGAATATATATTAAAAAGCAGTGGAGATAGTATGCAGCCCTGTCTGACGCCTCGCAGAATTTTACTTTCTTCTGTGAGTTTTCCATTTAGCCTTACTGTTGCTTTCTGCCGCCAATATAGATTTTTAATAATTCTTACGTCTCTGCTGTCTACCCCTATGTTACTTAAAATGTCTATGAGTTTTCTGTGCTGTACTCTGTCGAAGGCCTTCTCGTAATCGACAAAACATACGAATACATCCTTGTGTTGATCCCGGCATTTTTGCAGAAGTATATTTAGAGCGAATAAAGCCTCTCTAGTACCTAAGGCGTTTTTTAATCCGAATTGGGTTTCATCTAAATCTGCTTCGCATTTAGATCTTATCCTGCTGTGGATGATTCTGAGAAAGACCTTCATTAGACTTATTAGTCTGTACTCACTGCATCGCTTTGCTCGCTGTTTTTTTTGGGATTGGGACGAATACAGACCTCAGCCAATCTTCCGGTATATCTCCAGTCGCGTAAACGGTATTAAACAGTTTGACCAAGATTCCTATATTTTCCTCATGGATCATTTGTAACAGCTCGGTTGAGACATTATCTGGCCCGATGGCTTTTTTGGTTTTTGCAGATCTTATGGCAGATAGAACTTCACTGTTTAGAATTTCCGGTCCCATGTCTATATTAGCGAGATAATCGGAGTTGTGTTCATTCGGTCTGTCATCAAATAATTCTTACACATATTTAACCCATGTTTCAAAAATTTCTTTTTCGTCCAAGATAATTTTACCATCAGGGTCCACAAGGGTATTAGTGGTATTCTTATTATATAGACCTGCTATTTCTCTGACCTTTTTGTACATGTTGAATGTGTCATGTTTCCTTTCTAGATCTTCCATTTCGATACACTTGTCTCTCATCCAGTTCTCTTTGGCTATCCGAATTTTCTGTTTAATTTCTCAACCCCGCACCACCACCCAATATATATATATATATATATATATATATATATATATATATATATATATATATATATATATATATATATATATTCTTTTTTGATTTTAAAAATAGCTGATAGGGCACGAATGCGAGATGACGGGTTGTATCGGATGCAATGGCCCGATAAGTCCCATATGATAACGAAACAGCGCTGTCTTCATTTTTCGGATCTGGAGCTTCTTCATTGTGTTCGAGTTCTCCGCATTTTTTATTACGAGAGTCAAGAATCTGTTTGCACAACCGATAATTTTCTTTATACATATATATATATATATATATATATATATATATATATATATATATATATATATATATATATATATTTAGCCGTAAGTAAGTAGTTGGTTATTATCAACTTACACTTAAATAATCTTGCAAACAAGCCAATATAGATCTTTTGAGTAGCCCAGTATATCTCGCTGACCGCAGTTATCAATTGACGAACTTATGTTTATTCATTCCGTTTGTCCACTCTAACCCTCTAACACTAATATTATCACAAATAAGCCTTATAAAGCAAAACCGTGTACGTGCACCCCATCCCTCTCTCATTCCGCCCCGTTCCCTAAATCAACCCGCGCATATCGGCAATTAAAAAAGCTGCTCACGTGCACACACATTAGTATACAAATTAAACGTGATAAATTCGGGCATTTTTCAAAGGTCCGCGCCGCCATGTCGGTGGATCATCCCCGTATTCTTAATTATCCCTTGGAAACCCTTTTTTACATACATGCCCTCAAGTCGGGAAGTGGATGTGAATTTCAATTTTTCCGAAGGTTCACAACACGGATGGACTTGTACTTCAATGGAATTGTATTCTTTTCTTTTTACTTACGTTTTAGTCAGTCACGCGTCACGCAACGGAACACGAGTAACGTTATAATATATATATATATATATATATATATATATATATATATATATATATATATATATATATATATATATATATATATATATATATAGTGGATAAAATATAATCAAATATAAAAAAAAAATAAAGTTTTGAACTAAGGAAGGCAGATTATGCGTCACAAAGGTGTTTAAGTATTCAAAATACGGGGAACTTCCACCAGATTTGAGAAAACGTATTTGAGAAAAGAACAGGCTAAAAAACAAAGCCTACAGAACCGGAGGACATCAAGAGACAAGCTAAGAGAGCATCTGAGCAGATACGAAAGGAGCTCCACAAACTGTACAATCCACGCTGGGAGTCAAAATTAGGGACTCTGCAAATCCAGGAAGTCTGTACAAAATATTCAGTAGTCTGATGAAGGGTGCACATGCACCAATGTCTCATATTAAAAAGGGCAATCTTATATTAACAAACCTACAAGACAGTCGATGGATTTGTACAGAAGTTTTATGAGCAATTTAGTCTGAATCCCAGCAATGATTGTGCAAAAAAACAACGTATTGATCATAGAGTTCGTCTGTACAGGGTGAGTCAACGATTGGATGAAGTAGGTTTGTGCCTTTTCGGTGAAATTAACAAAGAAACTATATTTATTGTTTGATACAGTTTATTTTTACGCAGATTTTAAAAATATTTAGGACTCTACAGGGTGGGCCAAAAAACTAGGACAGCATAAAGTTGTATTTTTTTAAATAGAACACCCTATATACGGATCGTATTTTCGATTTAGTTTATAATTTTAAATCTTTCTTATTAAGGGTTTACTATAACAAAACTTTATAGTTTCTGAGATAATTAAGTTTAAAGAAAAAAAGTCACATTTTCAAGCATCAATTCAATCCTAAATAACATTTTCAATTTTGTGACAAATATATTCAAATTTGGAATTTAGCAAGGCCAAGGACAAGTTAACATAATTTTTACCTAATATTTGCAATAAAAGCTACAGGGTGTTGAACACATCGGCTCAAATTTGAACAAGTTTAAATGAATAAATATCTTTTTTTTAAATGGTACACCCTGTATATTTTCATGTTATTTAATAGAGTAATAAAAACCCTAAAAGTTTTGTTCAATATATTCTATACCTATTTATAATAGTTTTTGAGATATTTCAGTTTTTCTTATATTCCATACTTTTTTACAGAAATAGTCTTCATTATCATAGTAGCCATGTAAAATAATAAAAAGAAACTACAGAAACAAACAGAATGTGGTTAAATATGATGAAATACATTATTCGTTATATTACAACTGCAATAGTTTAATTAAACATAATGTGAAAAAATTAACACAACAATAACGACAAGGCAAATACATATTTACTTTTATACTAAATTGAAACAAAAAAATTACCTATTAAATATTGAGATTAATTATTTCTTTTTAATAAGTGTTCGAATAAACGACCCTCTTGTGCAATGCACAAATTTAGTCTTTTTTGCAGATTTTCTCGGACCCTGGACAAAATTAGTGGCGTTATTGTTCTACAGGTATCCCTAATCCTATTTCGCATATCTTCCACTGTTGTTGGTGGATTAACATACACCTTATTTTTAATATAACTCCATAGGAAGAAATCTAATGGGGTGATGTCGCAAGATCTTGGTGGCCACTCAATGAAACCCCCACGTCCAATCCATTTTTGCGGATATCGTTGATCCAAAAACGCACGAACTGTTTCGCATATCCTCCACTGTTGTTGGTGGATTAACATACACCTTATTTTTAATATAACCCCATAGGAAGAAATCTAATGGGGTGATGTCGCAAGATCTTGGTGGCCACTCAATGAAACCCCCACGTCCAATCCATTTTTGCGGATATCGTTGGTCCAAAAACGCACGAACTTCACGATGGTAATGCGGAGGCGCACCATCGTGCTGGAACCACATACTGTCGAGCTCATCCCTATCGAGACCTTGAAGCAGTTGGGGTAGTTCTTCTTGTAGAAAGTTCAGGTAACTATGGCCATTTAGTGGTTCATTAAAAAAGTGGGGTCCAATAATTCGATTATGATGAATACCACACCAAACATTTAATGACCAGTGGTTTTGATGTTGCACCTCTCTAATCCAAAATGGGTTTTCTGTGGCATAATAATGCATGTTGCGTCTATTTACGGCACCGTTACTTCTAAAAGTAGCTTCATCACTAAACATTACCTTGCATAATAAATTTGGATTTAATTGAATCTCCGCATTTATTGTACGACAAAAGTTTACACGACTTTCAAAATCCTGTCCATGCAATTCTTGGTGTAATTCCATGTGATATGGATGATACCTATATTTCTTGGCAGAACGATTAGCGGTGGATTGTGATGTTTCACATAATGCTGCTAACTGACGGCTACCAATATAAGGATTTTCCTGAACATTTAACAATACTTGTAGTTCTTTTTCTTCATTAGTTACTGGTTTGTTGACCATTTTACGTTTTGGATAATCAACAGTACCAGAAGAATCAAATCTTTGCATTCAGTTTTGAAAAGTATGGGTATTAGGCTGGCGTCGATCAGGATACTTCATTTTGTAAATTCTTTGAGCAAGAAGGCAATTTTTTTGAGCCTCTCCTATTGTATAAATCATATCTATTAACTCATTCTTTGGAAAATTCATTTTACAATATAAGATGAATGCAAAAAAAAACAAACTACACTACATAAAAACCAAAAGAAGTGATTGCGGTTATAAATTTGACACACAGAAAAATGTTCTTTTACATTGTTTTTGCCATGGCTACTATGATAATGAAGACTATTTCTGTAAAAAAGTATGGAAAATAAGAAAAACTGAAATATCTCAAAAACTATTATAAATAGGTATAGGATATATTGAACAAAACTTTTAGGGTTTTTATTACTCTATTAAATAACATGAAAATATACAGGGTGTACCATTTAAAAAAAAGATATTTATTCATTTATACTTGTTCAAATTTGAGCCGATGTGTTCAACACCCTGTAGCTTTTATTGCAAATATTAAGTAAAAATTATGTTAACTTGTCCTTGGCCTTGCTAAATTCCAAATTTGAATATATTTGTCACAAAATTGAAAACGTTATTTAGGATTGAATTGATGCTTGAAAATGTGACTTTTTTCTTTAAACTTAATTATCTCAGAAACTATAAAGTTTTGTTATAGTAAACCCTTAATAAAAAAGATTTAAAATTACAAGCTAAATCAAAAATACGATTCGTATATAGGGTGTTCTATTTAAAAAAATACAACTTTATGCTGTCCTAGTTTTTTGGCTCACCCTGTAGAGTCCTAAATATTTTTAAAATCTGCGTAAAAATAAACTGTATCAAACAATAAATATAGTTTCTTTGTTAATTTCACCGAAAAGGCACAAACCTACTTCATCCAATCGTTGACTCACCCTGTACAGGTCCATTCAATTCATTGATCTTGGAATACCAGTCATTCGCCTTGATGAAGTCAAGGGGATTGTTTCTGGACTAAATGAAAAAAGCGCCGAGTCTGGATAGTCTGCCGAACGCTGTCCTGAAGAGGACGCCGGACAAGACTATCTTAGCTATAACCGATATAGAGAACGCAATTATACAGTCAGAACAGTTTCCCTCAGATTGGAAGGTTGCTAAAGTAATTCTTATTAAAAAGATAGCGAAAGGGCCAATATAATCAACAGCCTCAGGCCTATTAGCCTATTTTCCAATTTGGAGAAAATAGTACAATGCACTATATTGAATAAATTAACTGATATTATGACTGAGAGGGATATCTTGCCTCCGGAGCAGTTTGGCTTCAGGAACAATGATTAGTCAAGGTTTTGACAAGAAATTTCATACAGGTGCAATCTTCTTTGACATCAACAAGGCATTTGACAAAGGCTGACACTCTCATAGTCAAACTAATAAGACTAGGAATCTCAATCTACTTCAGGGTCATGTCGCCTCACAATCGTGAGGATACAAAGTGATTTTCTACAAGTACGGTTAATGCTGTCTATTATTGCCAACTGTAGGAGACTTACAGATGCAAAAGACGCGGTGTCCCATTCAGAAACGTCCTCCTTCTTCATGACAATACCTGGCCTCACACAAAGGTTTTGACGAAGGAAAAACTGCAGAATATGCATCGGGAAACCCTTGAATAACCTCCATACAGCCCAGATTTGTCACTCTGTAATTATTTTTTGTTCGCGATCTTGAAAGATGCACTTGGTGGGATACTATTCGACAACGATCAAGATGTTAAGGATCTCGTGCGTAATTGGCTGATGACACAACCTCAAAGTTTCTACAAGCAAGAAATTCACAAGCTTCAAAACCGCTGGGAAAATGTGTAGAGTATGGAGGAGACTATGTCGAAAGATTATCAATAGTTTATTTTGGATTATTTTATAAAGAATAACTGTATAGATATAGATGTAGAATGTAGATGAAATGTTAATCCAGGACTCAAGAAGGAACAAATAAAATGGTTCCTTTTTGTCTATTTGATTTTAAATTTATTTTAAAGTGTTAAGTGTATCTTTGGTCTAGTCTTGAACCCTAGTTTGAATCTCTTTTTTAATGTACAATGCCATAAAACTTTTTAACAACGTTGTGATCAATCTCAAAAGAGATGTCAGTTAATTAATGTGAATTAAAGGAAAGTTTTTTTTGTTAATTTTCCTTTTTTTGAAATTATTTATAGTCTCCCTGAAAATAATAATAACGATTTTCGAAAGCTTGAACCAAATTTAAAGAGTATTCTTTCACTTGTTTATTATACCTAGTCAGCAAACAACTACCTCTCTCTCTCTCTCTCTCTCTCTCTCTCTCTATATATATATATATATATATATATATATATATATATATATATATATATATATATATATAATACAAATCCGAAAATACATTCGTTCGTTCCTTTGGTTTTTGGTGGAAATTTTCAGACGCTTCGCCAACATCTCATTTCTTCTGTGCATGCTGATTGCAGATCTATGGATAAATTAACCATGGCATTGAAATAATAATAAAAACACAAATTCCACCCATGTTCCATTCAACTACATCAGGAATTTTTGGAAATAGATTGTGACCGACGACTCGAATTTTGTTTATGGGTTCTAAAAATGTTAGATGATTTAATACCTTTTTCGGAAGAAACTATTTTCCATAATACCAGATTAGTCAATAGACATAATTTCCATTATTACAGTAATGAAAATCCCAATTTATTTAACACCGTCGATCATCAGGACAGATGGTCTATCAATGTGTGGGGTGGAATAGTTGGAATGAGTGTGGCAGGACAATACTTTTTTCGATGGCCACTTTGAACAGCGCAATGTTCCGTTGAATATTCGAGAAGGAATGTAGTTGCAACTAAACGGCACTCCTGTGCATTTCCAAAGTAATGTCAGAAATGAGTTAGATACTCAATATCCCAATAGGTGAATAAGGGGTGAAGGAACACAATACTGGCCAGGCAAGTCTCCAGATACAACAACTCCTGATTTTTTTCTTATAGGTATATATTAAAAATATTGCTGATATACCGTTAAGGACAAGCGAAAATATGAAAGAACGATTAAGAACAGTGTTTCGCTCTATAACACCGAACACTCATGTTAGAAAAAAGTTCGCTTATGCATCATTGTGGGCACGACTTCGAGAGGATGAATTGTACCGAATGCAATGTCTGATGAGTCTCATATGAGGACGAAACAGCTTTGTCGTCATTTTTCGGACCCGAAGCTAATGTTGTGTTGGAGTTCTCCGCCATTTTTAGCACGAGAATAATATATATCAACAATGTTAGGTTCGCACAGCCAAGAATTATATATATGTATATATATATATATATATATATATATATATATATATATATATATATATATATATATATATATATATATATATATATATATATATATTATTTCTTCCAAAAATTGCTAATTAATTTTGTGTTGTGTATTATTGTATTCTGTTTTATACTGTGATTAGTTGTAGGATAAAAATTCTTATCAAAAAGTTCAATTGTCACTTTTCCTTCAATATGTAACAATAATAAAACATTCCGAACTCACGAACAATAAACTCGTATATATGTAGCATTGCTAGTTTTATGCACAAATGGACACCAAAACCCAATAAACAATGCCTTTTACATATTTTATGCGATTAACTAACCCTCTGAATAAGTCCTAAAGCGAGCTGTCAATTCTCGGGGCTTATTTATAATAAACTCGCCGCAAAACAAGGGAAAACGCGGCGAAACCACCCCTGACGGTGTATCTTATAATCAACACTCGATTATTTATTCATTAATTAATCTATCTATACAAACCCCCCGTATTACCTGAGCTTACCGAAGTGTTTCTCTCGTACTTTGCACCTAACTTTTGCCGATTTACGTCTAGGTTAGTCTATAGACTTAATAAATTATTTTCTTTTTAAATGTAAGCCGTTTTCAAAAATTGAAAAAAAGGTAAAAAATAAATTAACCAGTGTTATATATTGCAATTGATTTAATAATAAATTAATTATTTACTTCGCATTTTAGGAAAGTGATAAGTAAATTACTAAATCTACAATTAATAAATTAATTTAATTAAATAAAAGACACTATTTTAGTTCCGAACCAACTGCTAAAACCTTATACTATAAAGACAAACGTACTCTGTTCTAACACGGTTAGAGACAAAGCACTATCTCAAATTGCAAGAATACTAGGAAAAATTGGAAACACTTCCCATGGTAGTACACCGCCATCTGTAGGCCGATTTCGAACTTATTGGTTTTCGTCAGTATAGAGCAGGCGAGCGCACCTGAACAAAGAAAAAAAAATATTTAAGCAACTTATATTGGATATGAAATCTAATACAAACTGCGCCATCTCCCAGCATTCTACGTAATCTGAATATTTAATCTCGAAGAAATTTGTATAACACACCAAAATTGGATACAATATACTTTGCAGTTGGGTGTATAAATACAATTATATAAGAAAAACTATTTTAGTTCTCAACCAACTGCTAAAACCTTATACGGTTAGAGACCAAGCACTATCTCAGATTCCAAGAATACTAGGAAAGATTGGAAACCCTTTCCATGGTAGTGCACCGCCATCTGTAGACCGGTTTTAACTTATTGTTCTCATCAGTACTGAGCAAGCAAGCGCAACAAAGAAAAGAAATCCTTTAAGCAACTTATATTACACAAAATATGAAATCTAATACAAGCAGCGCCATCTCCCAGAATTCCACGCAATCTGAAGATTTAATCTCGAAGAGATCTATATAAATGTCCACAGATGCTGCAAAGTATATTATTTCCACTCTCTATACTGTAAGGTATGTTATATTCACTTTTGGTATATTATATTGCCTTTAGTTTGTTTATATATTTTGTCTTTATATAAAAAGTAGGTAGAGTTTAAAGTTAATTCAATTGCATCCTGGAACTCATTTAAGGGAATATCTGTATATTTTTTATTTTGTCTCATTTTTTTTCAATGATATTGTTAGCCAAAGTTACAGGTATGTTAGTATATAGTGATACTACATCTAGTGAAATTAAGGTTAGTTCTTCTTTTAATGTGACGTTTTTAATTTTTTTCTTAAAGTCCACAGAGTCTTTTATATAACACTGATTTTTGTTGACGATAATGGATAAAATATTTTTTAGAAATTTTGAAGGTGAATTAAAAGGCGACTGAATACAAGAAACAATTGGTCTTGGTGGGATGCCCTTTTTATGAAGTTTTGGGAGACCATAAATTTTAGGGGGTAATTTAGATGCTGTGTCAGGTGGAATAAAATCCATTTTTTCCCATTTGTTGATTAGGTCATTACTGATCATTCATTTTCTTTTTCTTTTAAAATGACAGCTTTGTTGTACGTATATATGTATATATATATATATATATATATATATATATATATATATATATATATATATATATATACGTACGTATATTACATTCAGCATACGTACAACTATAGCAGCTCCGTGTATGAATTCCTGAAATAGGATAAATTGTGTTCCTTATCAATTTGTTCAAACTGTGCAACCTCTAACACGGAAATGATATGGTTGGAACGAAGTTTGCATTTACTGTTCGCATTTTACTTCACTTATACACGGAGCTGCATATAGTTGTACGTTTGCTGAATGTGATTTTAGCACTACAACGGCATGATGTGGATATATCCACTGCTATTGCATCTCACACGGAGGAACCCGTGAAAGCCGCATAAACATATATATGCCATCCGGCGGGACGTTGACGAAGCCGCGTTCAGTATTTGCATGCTCCCTTCCGATCTGTCTTTTGTACAGCCAGGTGTATGTCGATACCCTGATAAGTCTAGTAGAGATGAAACATGTACCTCTGCCGTATCACTGTGGCAGGGAGGGTAAGTTTTGACTTTCTTCTCGGTATGGTGGCACAGGTAGGCCATCATCTCGATAGTGGTGGAATAGGATGAATTGTGTTCTGTAGCAATTCATTCAAACTGTGCAACCTCTAATACGGAAAGGATATGATGGAACGAAGTTTGCAATTACTGTTCGCACGTTACTTCATCTATTCACGGAGTTGCACATAGTTGTACGTTTGCTGAATGTGATTTCAGCACTACAACGGCATAATGTGGATATTTCCACTGCTATTGCATATCACACGGAGAAGTCCGTGACAGCTGCATAAACATATATATATATATATATATATATATATATATATATATATATATATATATATATATATATATATATATATATATATATATATTGTTATGCTGTTTTGCTTGGTATCAACTAGACTGATGTTGGTTCTATTTTATTTCTGTTGATGTTGAATTTATTGGTAAATATAGTCTTTTCTGCCTACTCTCAAGTGAAATTCTTTCTTTCATCCTGTCGTATGGCAGTTTTCATAAAATTTCTTTGACTAATTCGGTAAACTTTGCTTTATTTACATTATGCTTTTTCTTAGGTTAGATCAATTGTCATATTCGACTTTGAACTGACATGGTGTTTCACACCACCTGGCTTTTATAAATTTCTGTTTTGTAACTTGTCTTAGCGACATATTGTGTTAAAACAACACATCATGGCTTGATTCAAATTATATATTAAACTTACTCTATAAGAACTAATTTTGAGCTCAAACTTTAATTACAATTAATGGATATTACCTTAAGTTGTTATTGAGGTTTAAAAAAATTCCTTCATTGAAATGTGCTGAATTGCTCAAATTCCTATCTACAGGTTCATTTAGGTAATAACAACTCAATAAACACCAAAACAAATAAAAGATAAGGTAACTAAATAACTAAACTCAATTACTGGAATAAATTCAAGATTATGAATTATTTAATCTAAAGAATTTATTTCAGCCGATTGTTGTTACCCAGGAATTCACATAGACTTATTTTGAGCTGTCATCATTTGAACGTGTCTGGAAGAAGAAGCGTAATGTGTAAGCACGGACTTTTGGCATAAACAAGATCAAGACTATATGCCGCGACTTTATTTTCCCTCTTTGATGTGACCGAAGAAACTGTAGTTTTACATCTCAATTTGTATTATCCATCCTTCGAGATTTTGGGTTAAAAAACAGTTTAAAGTATCCCGGTAATTGAGTTTAATTGTTTCCTTACTTGTTTGGTGTTTCTGATTTATTTTTACTGGAATAAACCTGGAGACAGGGATTTTAGCAGTTCTGCGCGACTTTCAATGAAATTAATTCTTTTAAACCCCAATAACAACATAGGGTAAAATCCATTAAAATCAATTTATTAAAACAATCTTTTTTTTCTGAATTTGAAAAAGGTTCAAGAAAAATTACTCAATAATAATAAATTGCCTTAAAATAATAGAGTAATGCAGTCAATTTAGTTATTAATGAGATTTAAAACAACACATCATGGCTTGATTCAAATTATATATTAAACTTACTCTATAAGAACTAATTTTGAGCTCAAACTTTAATTACAATTAATGGATATTACCTTAAGTTGTTATTGAGGTTTAAAAAAATTCCTTCATTGAAATGTGCTGAATTGCTCAAATTCCTATCTACAGGTTCATTTAGGTAATAACAACTCAATAAACACCAAAACAAATAAAAGATAAGGTAACTAAATAACTAAACTCAATTACTGGAATAATTTAAACTGATTGACAACCCAAAATCCTAAAGAATGGACAACATAAATAATAAATTGAGATGCAAAACTAGGGTTTCTACAATCGAAGCAAATAGAAAAGACAAATGGCCTCGACCTTATTTACATTAAAGTGTCGAAAAGTGGACTCCATACACTGCCGAGAGTTTGACATATACTTACCCAGACACCCTTTATACTAGTATTTGTTCAATTAAAAATGGGTGAAAGACATACTCTATAGTGATATGTAAAAATAGTGTTAAACAATAGAAACTTGTGCAAAGGGATATTGCTTTTTTGACATACACCCAATAATTAAAAGTTAAACACAATTTAAATAAACCAAAAAATACACTGGTCTCCCTTAAACCCCTCGACAAAATATTCAAAACATCCCGCAACCCCGGAATTAGATTTTTCATTTAAAGAGAATAATTCTTGGCAAAGAGCGCGGAGATATATGTGGAGGTATATTTAAAATTCTTGCACATATTTCTCCCGGCCGCAAAAATAAAAACCAATTTGCATTCAAAGGCACAAAGGACAAAGGGATGGGGTTTCCAACCCTTTTTTACGATTCTGCACGGAGGAAAAATATCATAAAACACCGCCGGTCAGTAAAAATTAGAATGCGAAACCGCTGTCATTTTTAATGTTCAAGAATCCGCCCCCCACCCGCACAACCCGACCAAGTCCCTTTGGATTTGAGGGGGTCGAAAGGCATATAAAGAAGAATTTAACTTGAGAGTTCGGCTGTAGAGAAACATTTTTTATTTGTATCACTTTACTTTTTGTGTTTACCACATTCTTTAGTGGTGATACTATACAGGGTGATTCTCCGGGAAGTTTATCGATTGATTGTGGGAAAACTATAATTAGGAAGAATATAAAAATTTGAGTGTACTAACGTGCATAGGGGACAGCCCGCTAAAATATTTTCAAGATGGCGGCACTTCCAGTTATACCGGAAGTAGATGTCAACTTCCTTATTTTAAATGGAGCATCCCATATATTAATGCATTTTTGATTTTTACGTAAAATTCTAGACATATGTATAATATTCTATACTTAAGTCTCACCGTTTTGGACATATTTAAAATTTTAAGTCAAAAATTATGTTTGTGGACCAAAACTTAACTTTAAATTTTTCCTATAAGGAAATCTTTATTATTTAATTTGGGTTAGTTTTCTTGTAGACGAAGATCGAATTTAGTCTTTTTATGATATTTTGAAAATTATTAGTACAGAGTGGTCAAAAAAGAAAAATAAAAATTATATTTAAAATATCGCCAATAGTCAATTTTTTCAAATAGAAAGCACCTATTTTTAGAATTTTATCATATTAAGCATTAAAAATAAGGGTAACCTTGTATAAGGTTGTCTATTCCAAAAATTTGTAGTTTTCGAAATATTGGCAATTTAACATTTTTCGATTGTAAAAGTGCTGCGGCTTTTAAGTTTTGTTACTAGTTGGCCATGACGGCGAGACGTGGCGAAAATAGAATAATTGAACCCTACAGAATTGTCATTATTTCTTGCCATTTGACATTTACTCAAACCTATTTATTATTTATGGAGAATGTGATAGAGTTATTTCAAGAACATGCGATACATTTACGATCCGATATCCAAAGAAACAAAAACCAACACTACCCCAACTGTTAAAAAGATTATAAAAAACTTCAAGAATTTTGGATCTATAAAAGCTAAAAGAAATAGAAATAAACCAGTTGTTAATAAAATAAAGTTACAACAATTATTTGAGTAAATGTTCAAATTGACGCCCTTGAATTTCCAAACATTTTTCGAACCTAAGCTGGAACTCTTCATAGGTGGCTCTTCTTACTGACTGAGGGTTAAGTTCTTCAAATGCTATTCTGACGCGCTGCGTGCAATCTTCCATAATGGTTAATGCGGTGTTGTATACTTTATTTTTGATTGTTCCCCAATTAAAAAAATCAAGTACTGTTAGTTCGGGGGAGCGAGGTGGCCAAAGATGTAGCCCATTCTTGACTATCCATAGATCATAAAACAAGTTTTACAGATGATTCTTAATTAAATTACTATTATGTGGAGGCGCCCAATCATGTTGATAAAATAGATTTCTATGATCAGTCAGAGGCAAGTTATCCAAATAGTTCTCTTCCAAATTTCTCAAGATGTCGAAGTAGCGCTCACCTATAAGTTAAAAAAACGTGTTTTGTATCTAGAAATCTTCAAAAATGGGTAACTTACCATTAAGATTATCTTGGTAGAATTCTAGGGCGACGACGCCGTCATGTCTTATAGCACAATACACGTTAAACCACCAAGACAAATTTAATTCTTTAAATGGATGTACGTTTGAGTTGCTTCAATAATGGGAATTGCGTTGATTAAACAATCCATTTTTTGTGAATTTATACAATTTACATTAGAAAAAGAAAATAATAAAGCCATTAATTTCCTTGACATTGCTATTCATTATGATCACAATGGTAAAATAAAAACAAACTAGTACACAAAACCAGTATGGTTAGGGAGCTACCTAATTTACAATTCTGCAGCACCTAGAAAATAAAAAAAAAACAGTGTTGTCACAGCCCTAACCGATAGAGCTATCAAATTTTCCCATCCACAATTTAAACCCCAAAATTTAAGAAAAGTTAAAGACACTTTAGCAAAAAACAATTTACCAGAGAAATTTATTGAACCCATAATAAAAAAATCTATAACAACAATAAACCAATAAAAATCAATGTTTTACCATCCCAAAAAAACGTATCTTTGCCGTATATACCAGAAATTGAAATTACTAATTCCATTAAAACAGTACTAAAACCATATGATATCCAAATAGCTGAAAAACCTTAGAATAATTTCAAAAGCCTTTACACAAAACTTAAACCCGATATCCCTAAAGACGAACAAACCAATGTTAATTGTTTAGATTACAACGAAACATACATCGGTCAAATCAAACAGTACTTAAAAAATAGAATACAAAATCACAAATACAGCATTAGACATCACAATAACGATAATAAAACCGCCTTAGCCAAACATGCAATAGATAACATACACAACATCGATTTTAACAACATAGCAATTAATTACAAAAAAAAAAACACAATTAAAAAAATGGATCCATATCAAAAGAACACCCTGTACAATGAATTTCAAAACGGATACAAATGACCTGAGTAATGTGTATATCAACCTAATAGGGCAATAAAATTGCAGATGGTCTAGAAACCTTCTAACTCTTTAGTAGTATACTGTCAAAAGCCAAACAAAACAGAATAAAAAATGTATAAAAAAATAATATCAATTCTTGTTCATATTTATATTAAAAAAAAGTTTTTGTTTAAATTCATATTAAAATAATTAAGAGGTTAAATGTAAGTTAATTAAGTGAATCGCCCGTTAACATTAGGTAAGAAATTAAATTTTCAATTTATATAACAACAAATTACATATTTTTTTTCATATATAAGTAATTCTCTGAAGATGGTTTAATCGATAAAATAAACCAAAACGTCAGAAAAATTTCTTATAAAGTAATATTATGATCGAAACCCAAAAAAGTAAAATCTAATTTTCAAATGGTAAGTGACTGCGTCATACATTTAATTAGACTTGATCGTTTTTCAATACCATCATATGAGTAAAACGTCATAGCCAACTAACACTATAACTGAATTTAAAATCTACAGAAAAATCGCCATATAAAAATATTAAATTGGCAATATTTCTAAAACAAAAAATTTTCGGCATAGCCAAACTTACACAAACTTAACCTTATTTTTAATGCTAAATAGGATAAAATTAGAAAATTTGGGAGTTTCCATTTAAAAAAAAATTGACTTTTGAGGATTCCTTCCATTTAATTTTTAATCTTATTTTTGAATACCCTGTATTATTGGTTATGAAAATATTACGAAAATCCAATAGTGTAGGGCCTTTTTAACAGGGAATCCAACCCAAATTAAATAAAAAAAGACTTCCTTATGGGAAAAATTGATAATAATTTTAGGGCCTGAAAACGTTATTTTTGACATAAAAAGTCAAATATGTCAAAAATGCTTAGACTTAGGTATTTGACATAATACACAAAATGTGCCTAGAATTTTGCACAGAATCCAAAAATGCAATAATATATAGGGTGTTCCATTTAAAATAAGCAAGTTGACACCTACTTCCGGTACAACCGAAAGGGCCACCATCTTGAAAATATTTTAGCCGAGTTGTTCCCATCGACATTACTACATGGACAAACTTTCAAAATTTTCCGACATATAGTTTTCCATATATAGATCGAATTGGCTTCCCGGTGGGATATTCTGCATAAGGTTAGCTATACTTATTTTGTGAGCTGTAGTTGTCGTATAAAAATTGATAAAAGATCTGGATTAAATATATAAAATACACCCATTTTTAAAAGCAACTTTTCATTTCGACGTTAACAAACAAGTTGAAATATTAATGGGAAAGTTTGGACACGGCGTACCGATAAGTAAAAGTTAGTTTCACGTTTCCGGTCGCGACGACGACACCTTGATTTAATCTTTTTTAATTAAATCACTCTTAATATTCCTTAAAAGTCGGCCGGGGAGAAGGGTTGAAGGAAAAGAAGGAAGTAAATTATTAAGTGGGCCGCAAATAAATAAAGAGGCATATAATTTTAAATTTAGAATCGGGACATTTACTAAGAAATTCACTGCTAATTTCAATGTTATATTTTAGAGCATGCTTCTATGTTTATAAAACGTCATTGATTAAACAGGGTGTCCGGTAAGTACTTCCGAATTTCTCAGGAGCATACAGGAAAGGTCAAAATAAGCCTACTTTGTCATAGAAAAAAAATTCCTAAAGTGCCTCTTAGCGGAGATACAGAGCCTTAAAGATGTACCCAGCCATTTACCTTAATGGCTCTAGGTTTTGAACCGACTTGTATAATTTAATGAAATTTTAATATTTTATAGAAGCCACAAAGGCTCATTAAACCATACTACAGACGTCAGGAACGGACTTGCAGCCACACTTGTTGGGCCTAATTTTTGACAGCTGCCATTTTACAGAGCTGAAAATTGATTTTTTAAATGCTTTGGTCATTATTCTTCAAAAAAGGTACTATTTATTTCAATAAAACTGTTACTCGTCAAATAAGCGAAAAAAGACCTAGTTGGGGATACTCATTTATTCAGGCACAAACCAGGATTTTCGAGTAATATAGGTCTATAGAAACATAACGTATAGGTTTTTGCACGAGATTTTGTGTCATAAACTTTTTGTAAACAATTAAAGGTCGAAAAATTAATTTTTTTGCACTTTTTTTGCTTACCAGGAAAAACTAAAGAAATTTTTGGACAAAATGGAATAGCCATCTTCTAAAAAATTGAAAAACCTACAAATTGGTTTATTACCGATCTCGATATTTTTATTTGTTGCTGAGAAAAATGCAAAACAAAGTCAAAATGGTTATAATATTCAATTAACAATAACTATTGCTAAATGCAACTTACGACTTTGTTGTTACGTAAAAAGTTGGGTCCTTTAGTGCTTAATATGTGGTAAAAATTTCAGATCGATTCATCAAATAGTTTGTGTAAAATTTAATTTGTTTATCACAGGCGAGCGCATTTTGCAATAACATTCTAGCTCCATCGATGAAGGTACACCGACTCTGAGCACATCTCATGAAAGAGGAACTCTTGCTCTATGAGAAGTATTAGATGGAATTGAGGAAAATTAATTTTAAATTTGTTTAAACTTCATTAGAAAACCACTATCATTTTTACCTTGTAAACAAATTAAATAATTTTTTTGTTTTTGCCAATAATATTATTTGGGAAGCTGGCATTTTAAAAATAATTTACTTTCAAAACCTATTACCATGTTTAACTGTGAAAATCTTAAAAACATAGTAATTTTTCAATATATCATAAATTGCTATAACATGTATATATTACGGTAGCAAGCAATACTTACGTATACAACTTTTTCTTACACGCAATGTAACGAATATTAATGTTTTATAACAATAATTTAAGTATTCAATTTTCCCGACTTATAACCATGTTTGCCAGTAAAAATAGCACAAAAATTATTGATTTTTAATGAAAAAATTGTGTGGAAAAAATGTTTAAACAAATTAAGTGTTTAATTTATAAACAAATAAATAAATAGTATGCATATTTATAATGTACGCAGAAAGATACCACAAATTAAAAAAGAATCATCAAAATCCGTCAATAACTTTCGGTAGCAGTTTGAAGTTGCTGTTTCATTTTTTGAACGCCCGGATTTATTAGCAACTCATCTTCCTGCCGAGTCGTCTTTTAAACAATTAACATTTTTTAAACTTCACGGAAGCTTTTGTTTTTGTGTTATCATTTTTCGAACAACTCACACCTAAACCTAAACTCTTAAACTTTCGAATTAAGCTAGTTTTGTTTCTTAATTGTTATTAACAATATAGGAATGAATCTTTAAAAAAAATTGGTAACTTTGGCGCATATTAACCTAAACCGTTTTTTTTTCTAAATTCGTCTAAAAATACCAGCTTCCCAAATATGAAAACAGAATTTTTTTATCGGCAAAAACAAAAAAGTTATTTAATTTGTTTACAAGGTAAAAATGATAGTGGTTTTCTAATGAAGTTTAAACAAATTTAAAATTAATTTTCCTCAATTCCATGTGATACTTCTTATAGAAGAAGAGTTCCTCTTTCATGAGATGTGCTTAGAATCGGTGTACCTTCATCGATGGAGCTAGAATGTTATTGCAAAATGCGCTCGCCTGTGATAAACAAATTAAATTTTGCACAACTATTTGATGAATCGATCTGACATTATTACCACATATTAAGCACTAAAAGGCCCAACTTTTTACGTAACAACAAAGTCGTAGGTTGCATTTAGCAACAGTTATTGTTAATTGAATATTATAACAATTATGACTTTGTTTTGCATTTTTCCCAGCAACAAATAAAAATATCTAGATTGGTAAAAAATCAATTTGTAGGCTTTTTAATTCTTTACAAGCTAGCCATTCTAATGTGTCCAAAAATTTCTTTATTTTTTGCTGTTTAGCAAAAAAGTGCAAAAAAAAATGCATTTTTTGGCACAAAATCTCGGGCAGAGAACATATACGGTTTATTTCTATAGGCCTATATTACTCGATAATCCGGGTCACTTCGTCTTCTTCTTCCTCTTGTTATAGGCTTACAGCCTGTTTTTTTCAACTCAATCATTCATCTCACTTGATGATGAAATCCAGGACTCTCTCCATCTTTTAGGTGGTCTACCTATTGGTCTTCTGGTTTCCGGTGTTCCATCTCGGGCGATTCTCGCTATCCTATTTTGCGCCATTCTTCCTACGTGCTCATTCCAGGCTCTTCTGCGCTTCCGTGCCCATATTACTATATCCTTCATTCTATGTTCCTCGCGTATTGTTGAATTGCGTATGTGATCTCTTAATGTGTATCCCGATATTATTCTTAGTACTTTTATTTCGGCAGTTTTTAGAATTGATTTTGTTTTTGTGTTGTCAGCTCTCGTCTCTATTGCGTACGTCATTATCGGTCGAATACAGGTCTTGTAGATTTTTGTTTTTGCGTCCTTGCTCATGTATGTGTTGTGCCATATTATATCCGCCAGGCTTCCTGAGATTCTATTTGCCTTGTTTACTTGGTTTCTTACTTCTCTTGTTCTGTCTTGGTTTGCGGATATTTCAACTTCTAAGTAATTAAAGGTCATGAGTTGTTCTATTGGTTTGTCATCCACTACTAGTTTGCATCTTAAGGGCACTTTGCTTATTACAATTGACTTAGTTTTATCGATGGATATTTTCATGTTGAATTACTTGCTTATGGTGTGGAATGCAAATAGAAGTCTTTGGAGATCGTCTTCATTTTCCGAGACTATGACGGCGTCATCAGCGTAACATATTATTGTTATTTCCCCGGTATTCATTCTGTACCCTGGTGCCGCTCTTTTGATGTTCTCAATTATTTGGTCCATTACTATGTTAAACAGTAATGGACTCAGAGAGTCCCCCTGTCGTATGCCCGACGCTATCGGTACATCCTTAGTTAGGTTGCCGCTTACTGAGATTTGTGTTGTGGTGTTGGAGTTTAGCTGTTCAACTATGTTAATTAAATTGTTTGGAATGCCTTTAATTCGCATTATTTGCAGAATATCATCCAGTCTCACCCTATCAAAGGCTTTAGTGAGATCTATAAAGCACATAAAAGCCGGCTTAGTAAATTCAATAGATTTCTCTGCTATCATCCGGGTCACTGCCTGGATGACTGAGTGTCCCGGCAAAATGCTTATTTGACTGATGTATGTCGGTTTTCGAGATAAATCGATTTATATGCAAAAAACAACAAAAATTTACTAATGCTAAACACAAACAAGTAAAAATAAAATACGCAGTGTGTGCTGATGTGCTTTAATTTATGGGGAAACGCTGTCTCACTCTTCGAAGGCAAGAAGATGTTATGCTAAAAGACTTCCAGCTCAGACATTGTCAAGTCCAGAAGCCTTTCAAACGGACGATCGGGGTCCAATTAATTTACAATGTTATTAAAATGCAAAAATTGTGAAAACGTTTAAATGTTATGTTGTTATCACTAATTTCGGACACGCTGTATATACACGCTGTTTCTAAGAGGACTATACAAAAAGCTGGTCCAAATTCCTGAAAATAAAACGTGAGGAATTGGCTCAATTTACATTGAAATTATAATCAGATCTGGATTTATCATCCTAAAAACCCCAAAGTAAAAAATTGAGTGTAACTAAAGCAAGCTCTTATTTTTCAAGCTACTGACCGGGGCAAGTTGACGTTGCTTATGCTGTTCGATTACTCTAGAGCCTTTGATTCCCTGCAACATGAGGTATTAAGGTCCATTTTTCATTATATTGGCTTATCAGAATCAGCAATAGGAATGTTATCAAACTTCCTAACGGGGAGGACCCAGGCTGTTGTTTATAAGGAAAAGAAGTCAGCTTTTTTGGGTATTGCGACTGGTGTCCCGCAGGGATCCACTGTATCACCTCTACTTTTTAGTATATATATTTCTACGTTTCCAAACGTCTTTAAATCCTGCAAACAACACTACTATGCTGATGATGTACAACTGTATTTATCCTTTTACCCTGATGAATGTGCACAGGCAGTGTCCGCTATAAATTTTGATTTGTATAACTTGGTTCAGTTTTCTTGTGGTCATTCTTTAAAACTGAATCCACAGAAAACCACAGCTATTTTATTTGGTAAGAAGAATGATAGGGATAATTTTATGCGTAACTAGAGCGAGCTGGTAAAGGTGAATAATGTTAACATAACTTTTAAAAATACAATTAAAGACCTCGGTCTTCACCTAGAGCAAGATCTAAGATTTTCTTACCACATTACACAGTCATTAAAAAAAGCTTATATAAACCTGAAACTCATTTTTCAAAATCGTCATTTTCTAAATAGTGAACTTAAGACTTTGCTTTGCGACAGCTTAGTGCTCTCGCATATGAATTACTGTGATACGGTTTATGGGCCATGCCTGTCTGCCTTGGACACTAAACGATATGTTACTTATAAATTAAAAGAGATCGGTTGGTTGGACATGCGACAGAGGCGACAATTGCACTCTACATGTCAATTTTTCTCCATACTTAATCAAGAAACATCCCTATATTTGTATAATAAAATCAGATTTCGATGGGATGTACATAATATTAATGTTCGGTTTGAGGGAAAGCTTACTATTCCCTCCTACTCGCTGGAGTTGTTCAGGAGATCGTTTTTGTATAATGTTGCCAAATACTTAAATAATTATGCCATTGATTTATTGGGTAGATCGGTGTCAGCACGGAGATTTAGGACCATGGTTTTGGGGAGCATCCTGGGTGTCTGAGTGAATTTTGTGCGTTTTCTCGGGTTATGTCTTTGAACCTTTTTCTTTCTTTCTTTTAAGACTTATTAATATTGTTTTTTTTTTTGTAAATTAATATGTAACTGTATTCAGGTTAATATTTATGTTGTTAACTAATTTTTCCTTAAGTTGAATATTGTTTTTCTTTTGATATATTTCGTGACATTTTTAATTTTAATTTTTTTAAATTGGTTTTCATTGTATTTAGTTTTGTGGGTTAGCTGAACAGACGTCAAAGATATTTTATATCTAGGACGAACTGAAACTCGCCCACCATTTTTGAAAATATAAATGTAGAATAATTTATTAAATAAAGACCTTATTATGATTTACAAGCCAAACGGCTTCGCACTCCCTCCAGGGATTATTCACTCATACCAGGCATACAAAGACGCCAAAAGTATGAAGCTCTGTGGGAACCCTTTCCATGTTATCGGGTCCTAGGTGACGTTGTCTGCTGCATTTCCCATGAATTTTCGGACGGTTCGCGCGGTTGCTAGGAGAATTGCTTTCTGCATCGGTTTATAAAGATGCTCACTAAGACCCAGTCCCTTGATGCTATGCAGGAGGTTCTTTGGTATCACTCCAGTTGTTGACAGTATTATGGGAATCGTTTGGACGCTGTTCATTGCCCATTGTCTTCGGATTTGGACCTCCAGATCTCTGTATTTGGCGATCTTCTCGTTATATTTTGGCCTTAGGTTGTTGTTGTTAGGCACCGCAATGTCGGATTAGTGTAGTTCGCCTAGAAATTTTATCTAGTAGTATAATGTCTGGTCTATTATGAGCTACTGTTTGATCCGTCAGAACCGTTCGGTCCCAATATAATTTGAACTGGTTGTTTTCAAGAATAGGCTCAGGATTGTACTTGTAATAAGGCACTTTTCCTACCTGTAATAGGTTTAACTTCTCTGCTAACTCTTGGTGGAGAATCATAGCGGCTGAGTCGTGTCTTTCCTTATACTCGGTTGCGGCAAACGCTTGGCATCCTCCAGTTATGTGCTGAATTGCTATATCTGCATTGGTCATTTTCTGTTGAGGGATCTCTAATGATGAATTTCCGATAGTACTTCGTCGGAATAACCTGGTCTTGGATAGCTAACAAGAAACCCTCCGTTTCCGGAAACATCTGTCCTGAAATCAACCAGTAGTTCGACGCTGAGTTGTCGACATTGTCCTGATTGACCTCATTTGGATGCCGTTCATGAAGTGGCTTCCGTAGCCAGGTTTGTAACTTCTCTTGGTCTGTTTGGTGGTGAGAAGTAACATCTTGTTCCCTCAACTGTAGCGGTGTTGAATCGTCTGCCTCGCATATTGCTCGATGTAGTGTGGAAGAGTCCGTTATAACCTGTGGAAATATTAACGTAAGTTTAATATTTGTTGGTCGAGCTGCTTACCAATATCGACCAATCCTCTTCCTCCTTGGTGTCTTGGAAGCATTGTACGTTCAATAGCACTCCGAGGGTGATGTTTTTGTGCTTTTGTTAGGAGTGTCCTTATTTTTCTTTGCAGGTTTTGGATGTCCGTCCTGCTCCACTTTACAATTCCAAAAGAGTAGCTCAGCGCAGAGCAAGCGCTTATTATTATTATTACGAAAAATATAACTTTGACACTCAGTATTTTGGAAACTTTTGGACCATCTTAGAAAGATGATAAAACGCCATTTGAAACACGTGCTTAATGATGCAAAGGTACAAATTAACATACCAAAGTAGGTGTACATTTGCCAATACGACAATTACACATACACATTCGATCAATCCTGCAACGATAGCAAATTTCCAGCAATATCAACCGAACCGACGCTGCGTTTGGTCGTTACCGATAAAATTCCGGCGGCCCGTTTAAATTTAAAATTACCCGCCACAGTGTTTGAACAGCGTGTCGAAAATCGGAATTTTATCGCTTTTTTTCTGATATTTATTGTATTTGTTCTTTGTCTAAATGGTTATGGAAAAATGTGTGTCCGGCCGGATACTGCGAAAAAATGCTATTAAATTTTATTTCGCGTTTGGTGTTGTTGGTAGAGGACTCGTGCGTTATCAAGAACGTATTTCGATCTTCGTGTGCTATTTTTGTTTCTAAAATTTAGATGATTTTTAAATGGTTTATTTGGTTGCTTAAAGTGGCATCTAAAATGTTTACTATATTCAAATTAAACATTTACTCCATAAATCATCAGTGCGACAATAAGTCAAGCAAATTTTAATCCTTAAAACTATAAGGATAAAAAATAATTAGATTTTTTCTAAAACGGAAAAATGGAACATTTATTTATTTTTGGAATACAACTACTCCTCTTAACGATTTCAGGGTTTTATATCGAGGTTTTTATCCTTAATGTCCCTATATAGGTGCTTATTTGTTGTCTAATGTAATTTAAATTATAACATCATCATTTTAAAGCACCTATCATTTTTCATTTTTTGCATCGGTATTTTAAGGGGTCTTTTAGGCTAGCTGAATTTGTTAAAAAGTTTAGTGTAGTAAATGTTCAAAGTGCATTCCTTCTTTTTCACGACACATTTCAGCTCGTTCAATTATTTCTCTCAATACGTTTTGTAGCATTTGGGGCGTTATACTTCTAAATGCCCGTAAAATTCTTTCTTCTAATATTTCAAGAGTAGCTGGGGCTGCTCCATAGTAAACCCTTTCTTTAACATATCCCCAGACAAAGAAATCGAGCACAGTAAGATCCGGTGAGCGGGCTGGCCACCGTACCGGACCATTGGTTGCAATAATTCGATTATTAAAATGCTCTATTAAATAATTAAGAACTTCTCTAGTATTGTGAGGCGGTGATCCATCTTGTTGAAAGTAAATTCGCCGTAAAACTGCTAAAGGTATATCATTGAGATGATTTTCGATTTCATTTTGAAGAAAACCAAAGTATCTAACCCCTGTTAACTGACCTTGAAACAATATTGGCCCAATTATTCTGTTTCCAATGATACCAGCCCTGACATTGACGCCAAATCTTTCTTGAAAATTGCCCTCTCTCATTTCATGTTGATTTTGTTGGGCCCAGTACCGAGTATTTTGCTTATTGAACATACCATTACTTGTAAATCGGGATTCGTCGGAAAATAGAATAAAATCGATAAAATTTGGGTTAACTCTATGATTTTGAAGCAGCCAATCACAAAACACTACCCGTCTATCGCCATCCTCAGTATACAAATGTTGATGTAACTGTTATTTAAATGCTCGATATCCATGCTTTTTCAGTATTTTTCTTGCTGATTCATAACTTATCTGCAGTTCTTGACTAATTTTTCTTAACGAAACTGTTTTATCAACCTCAACCATAGCAAGTACGTTAATCTCAGTCTCTTCATTTATGATAAACCTCTGTTCCGCCTCTTGATTTCCTATTTGCCTAAAACGAGTCTCGACATATGGAAAATACTGATGGGGTGGATGTTGCCGATTCGGATATCTATGAGCATACAACTCGGCAGCATTCCTTGAATTTCTTGAATAAAATTAATATAATAAATATAAAACTATAGATTAATTATTCTAGAGTATCTTTGAAGCTGAAGGGACCAATTTTCGTGACCTTGCTTGTCTTGTGACCCGCTATATTACACTGAAAAAAGTGTAAAATAAAATTTTTATAAAAAAAATTGAACCGACGTCTAGAAGTGCGCTAAAAAGTGAAAAATCACTATAAATTTTTATATGAAATTGAAATTTTTTAAGTCGGCGCCTAACTAATACCTGACAAAATGTGATTTCCATAAATAGATTAAAAATACTTTATTATAATTGGTATATATTAGTAGGTATTTATTTCATTTAGAAATAATTTGGCGTCGACTTCAAAAATTTCAATTTCATATAAAAATTTATAATTATTTTTCACATTTTAACATACTATTAGAAATCGGTTAAATTTTTTTTATAAAAATTTTATTATTCGATTTTTAGTTTTGAGTTCAATATGATATCCACAAATTATTTGAACTAAGTACTAATCGAGATTAGTATACCCCACAATGACTCCAAGGTGGCAGAAAGTACCCATTTTATCCAAAGTTGTAAATCACCCTACAATGAACCACTAAAAATTCTTTGATTCTTATAGTTCTCCAAATATCAGTGAAATTGTGTCGAACAAATATTTAGTCTGTTATGGTAAATCCACTATTTTAAATTTCTAATTAATTTTCGATTGGTAATTTAGGTAGAATAAGTAGAATCTTTAATCGGCCATCTTGGATCCGCCATATTTATTTTTTTTTAAAATAATTTCAGATTCGTAATGTGCGATCCCAAAAATTCCTCTATATAAATTAAAAAAAAAATCGGACAAAATTAATTTTTTATCCGCCATAATAGATAGGCCATATTGAAATTTTTAAAAATAATTTCGGATTCGCTATATGCGACCCCGAAAATTCCCCCATACCAACTTTGGAGAAATTCCGACAAAACTGATTTTTTCGTCCGCCATATTAGATCCGCCATATTGAAATTTTTAAAAATAATTTTAGATTCGTTATGTGCGACCTCGAGAGGTCCCTCGTACCAATTTTGGAGAACATCGGACTAAACTGATTTTCTTGTCGGCCATACTGAATTTTTTAAAAATATTTTGGATTCGTTTTGTGCGACCCCGAAAACTTACCCACACCAATTTTGGGGAAAATCGGAAAAAATTAATTTTTTTTGTCCGCTATATTAAATCCACTATATTGAATTTTTTAAAAATAATTTCATATTCGTTGGGTATGACACCGAAAATTCCTACATACCAATTTTAGAAAAAATTGGACAAAATTGATTTTTTTGGCCGCCATATTGTCAGCGCCATCTTGGACTTTACTGCACCAATTTCATCCAAAAAAATATGGAACCACCGCATAAACTTCCTGAATATAACGTATAAAATTTCATTCAAATCGGTGCCGCCGTTCCGGAGTAATTGGTGTACATACATAAAAAAATATATATAGTCGACGAATTGAGAACCTCCTTCTTTTAGAAGTCGGTTAATTAGAAAGAATATAAATTTGTTAATTGGACCAGCACATTACTTCTTTTTTTTCTTATCATTTCTGACAATAATCAAATGCTTACTTTAAGGGAGTGTGGTCACGGTAAGCATAGGAAGTTCCTCATACTTATATAAGGGGGCAGTCTGAGTTTATTGTACAAAATTTCAATAATTTCTTTTTCTAGAAGTAGTTATTCAAATGTTTCAAAAGTTTTGTACAATGAAATATATACATTGAACTTTACGAAAAAAAAATTTTCGTTTATTTATAGCGACACGACAAAATGGCGACCATCAGGGAACCCTGTAAAAAATTGGGTGATATGATATCTCGGGTTAGATACGTCTGAAACAAAAAAATCTAATGGAATTTTGAATTATAAGGAAGTGAAATTAAACATTGTGGGTGAAAAAACAATGCAAAATGGCAGACTTTTAAAGTTTTTTGAGCCTTTTTTGCAACTAAAATGGTTTAAAAATTTATAAAAAAATATAGATTTTTCAAAATCGTGTCAACCTGGTCAAAAAAGATGTGTGTGTATATATTAAGTTGAAATAATCTGTGCCGGTATTCTTTCTAAATTTAACACTTTCTTTTAGTGTAATTTAAAGGTTCGCCAGATCAACAAGATCATGACAATTGGTTAATATGAAATAACCTGAGCTGTGGTCAAATTTTACAAAATCGACATAACAAGTGCGTCAAAAGTAAAATAATAAAAGCTGTTTTAATTAGTATTTTATTTTATGCATTAAATTCCCAATTCCAGCCCTGTATGTTCATTCAGTTCCTTTAATATGAGGGTTTCGATTTCCTTCTTCAAATATAAAACCTTTGGAAAAATGTTTAATTTACAATAGTAAATCATTCCATCATTCATATTAATTAAAGAATTAAGATTAAAATTTACAACAAACTGAATGTTTTAGAAATAATGAGCAAATGTACCTGCAATAAACAACTTCTTTATTGTTGTCAAATGCTCCATAAGGTGGACATCTGGGTGGTAACTGAAGGACCAAAATTCCATTAGGTCCGGCTACTGCTAAAAGTGTCCCTGTTTCGTTACACAGCAGAAATTCCGGGGAAAATAGTGGCGGATGAAGTGGCAATAATTTCTGAAAACAAAAAGGTTAATGTAACCAATTATACATAATTTCGCTTATAATAGAATTATCTATAAAGCAAATCAAAAATAATGAATACTGAGCAAACATACATATTTTACATTTTTTTAATGAAAACAATTGCGGTATGCATTTATAATAGTAAAAAGTGTTCATAGAACTAGAAAAGTCATTAATAAACCGAAAAAATCGTAAGGTAGTTGGTTCAATAATTTAGATTCAAGACAACTTTTGTTGAGTCAAAAATTTATCAAAATAATTATAAAATATAGTTTAAATTTTTCACAACCATTTAATGTTTGATACACATTTTCTTGTTTTCATAACTAAAAATGCATAAAAAAAATTACTAGCCCTTTTACAAGAAATAACAATTAATATTTTGTAAATTATAGGCAAAATAGAATATATATATATATATATATATATATATATATATATATATATATATATATATATATATATATATATATATATATATATATATATATACAGTGCCTTCATTTCAAAACGAACCATCCTTAATAACTTTGTTAAATAGAAAAATTTAAAAAAAAGAAAAAACACATCAATTTAGATATACAGGGGGAAGTTTAATTTTGCATTTGTTAAAAGTCTGTCAATCACCTCCTCACCTCCAGCTAACCTCACTTTGATATGTCAAATGGGAACCCCCACCTTGTGACACATCATTGTAAGCAGCATAAAATTGTCTATCCAACCGTATAAAAAAAATTAAATCGGTTGACGTACAAGCGAATAGTGTGCAAAAATGTCTTGTAATAATGCATAATATATCGGCCTCGAACTTTGGTATGTCAAATGATTACCCTATAGTGTGATACATCATTTTAAAGGACGTACGATCTGGTATCCAACGATGTCAAAAAAAATTAAGTTAATAGACGTTATAGGCAATTAGGATGCAAAAATGTGTGTTAAATATAAGCAGTTTATTCAGTTTTATTCAGTTGAAGAAAATTATTTTATTAAATGTTCAAAATGTGCGCCGTTATTAGCGAGACAATAAAAAAGCCTATTTTGAAATTCCCCACGAACATTGGCAAGGGTTTCTCTGCTAATTCCTCTACATTCCCGAACAATTCGATCTTTTAAATCGTCAATATTTTCAGGTGGGGTTTTATAAACCTTGCTTTTTAAATACCCCCAAAGAAAAAAGTCTAGAGGGGTTAGGTCTGGAGACCGTGCTGGCCATTCAATTGCACCACGTCTGCCAATCCACGTCCCTGGAAAATGTTCATCAAGCCACTCTCGAATTGCCAAAGCGTAGTGCGGGGGAGCTCCATCTTGCTGGAAATGCAAATTATTTTCATTTAGTACCATAACAGCATTTTCATCCACTTGATTTTCTAAAGATTGCACAATGGCAGGGTATATTGTGTTTTCTAAAAGGTTTAAATAAATTTGCCCAGTTAAATTATCTTCCAAAAAAAATGGCCCGATGATTTCATTGCCATAAATTCCTGCCCACACGTTAATTTTTTCGGGATATTGAGTATGCCCTTCTCGGAAAAGGTGCGGATTTTCATTATCCCAGTATCTGCAGTTATGTCTGTTAACCAGTCCATTTAGAAAAAAAGTTGATTCATCACTAAAGCAGATATTCTTAGGTAAATGGGGGTCCTCGTCAATTCGTTGGCACATTAATTCGCAAAATTGAATTCTCCTATCAAAATCGTCTTCTCCGAGTTCTTGAAGAATTTGAATTTTGTAGGGAAAAAACTTATTTTGTTTTAAAACTTTATGCACAGAGCCAGCAGAAATGTTGGTTAAATCTGCGACCTTTGAGATGGATAAAGTTGGATCTATTGCAAACTGTCCTAGTACCTCGATTTGGCATGTTTCATCTACAACCCTTTTCTCAATAGATTTTTTATTACAAACGGATCCCGTTTCTTTAAACTTTCGTACCAATTCGAGTACATATTTATGGCCCACGTTTTTGTCTTGAAGCCTCTCGTTAAATGCTCTGGCGGTTCTACGAGCGCACCGATCTTCAGCTCCATAGAGAAAAATTATTTCTATTCTTTCGGCTAGCGTATACACCATTTATATTCACGATTCAACTAGGCGTCACAATGACAATTTTAACAATAATAAACAACTGGTGTTTAAAGATCTTAAAAATTTTATTTATTGCAGTGATTTTTTGTACCTATCAGGTACCGCAAAAAATATCATTGAAATAAATACACTAGATTGATTAGACTGCAATGAATTTTGCGATGAATTTTAAAACAGGCTTAGTTTTTTTCTCGCAAATATTTTAACTGTTTATTATTTTAAAAAAATATTTATTTTAAATTTAAAATAATATTTTACTCTATGAAGTAGCCATTTGACATAATAAAGTTTAATGTGATAAGGTGTCTATTATTACCACACATCTTTTCTTACTATTCGCTTGTACATCAACAGATTTTGTTTTTTTTTTATTGGCTAAATAGGAGATAGTATGCCCTTTAAAATGATGTATCACACTATAGGGTAATCATTTGACATACTAAAGTTCGAGGCCGATATATTATGCATTATTACAAGACATTTTTGCACACTGTTCGCTTGTACGTCAACCGATTTAATTTTTTTTATACGGTTGGATAGACAATTTTATGCTGCTTACAATGATGTGTCACAAGGTGGGGGTTCCCATTTGACATATCAAAGTGAGGTTAGCTGGAGGTGAGGAGGTGATTGACAGACTTTTAACAAATGCAAAATTAAACTTCCCCCTGTATATCTAAATTGACGTATTTTTTCTTTTTTTTAAATTTTTCTATTTAACAAAGTTATTAAGGATGGTTCGTTTTGAAATGAAGGCACTGTATATATATATATATATATATATATATATATATATATATATATATATATATATATTGTTGTGTACACTACATCTCACCGATAATTTCCGTCACAATTTAACTTCAAATATTAAATCCAAAAATTATATAGTACGACAACGGGTGTCTGGGAAGGTGTCAGTCGAAACCCACTGAGGAGTCCTAAGCCTGGCACTGGGGATGAAACACCCCAAATTTTTACAGAAAAAGTCAAGTTTGGCTATTCAAGCAAACGCTGATAAATTTTCGATTTTAGAGCGTAATTTCCGTAGTAGCAAGGGGCCTACCAATACGGATTACGACATGGCATCCCTGGTGGTGAATGTGCACTTGTGGCGTCAAGTTGCATGGGTGCTGGATAGCACCGAATCCGCGACGGGGTGTTAGTTCCCACAGTTCTCAAGCCCCAATAACAATCAAGCCTTCCTTGTAATCGGGATCTGGAGTACAAATCTCCAATTCTCAAAGAAGGTTGATTGTCTGGAGGCGGGGTGTTGTCTCACCGATAATTCCCGACACAATTTAACTTCAAATATTAGATCCAAAAATTATATAGTACGACAACGGGTGTCTGGGAAGGTGTCAGTTGAAACCCACTAAGGAGTACTAAGGCTGGCGCCGGGACGAAACACCCCAAATTTTTACAGAAAAGTCAGGTTTGGCTATTCAAGCACACGCTGATATATTTTCAGTTTTAGAGCGTAATTTCCGTAGTAGCAAGGGCCTACAAATATGGATGACGACAATATATATATATATATATATATATATATATATATATATATATATATATATATATATATATATATATATATATACTTAAAAAAATTATTGTTGGTACAGAAAATCAATAAAAAAAAATGAACTGATTAAAACCAACTTGGGTATCAATTGATCAATGTTCCTTACAGCAAGTTAAAAAAAAAAACGAAATATAGCATTGTTGTTTTCTGTTTCTATTTAATAAGCTCCTCTAAGGAAGGAGCATTAATAAAATTTAAGAACCTATTTACTTAAAAAATATTGCTAAAAACCTCGGGTTATTATTTTCCGAGATATTAATCACAACGGAAGCATTAAAGGCTCACTTTGCGGGAAAGAAAAATCTAAGAAAAACCGAACATATTTATCGCAAAAATTGATAAATATCCCAATTAAGGGAAAAAACGCGGGCTCCTTTTAATATCGGTTGCATAAAAAATAGCGATTTAATCCCCTTTATGGCGAAAAATTGCTAATTTAAATCGAACGAACCGACTCTTGGACCGAGCGAACGCAGTATAAATTATCGAAATTATTATATTAAAAAATCCATCTGAGGAAATTTAACTGATCGCGCCACAGGCAGTTTCCCGCATTTAAGGAATACGAAATTAAAGGGGGCGCTGCTACAGTAATTGCTGATTACTGATACCTGTATTAAATGAGCTAAGTCTAAATATTGTGGAATAAGAAAAATAAGTGGTCAACTGCAATTCGCACACGTATTACATGAGGGTTCCATACAGGCGCGGATCTAAGGGGGGGAGGGCGGTAGGTGCGATCGCCCCCCCCCCCCCCAAGAGCTTTGAGTTCAGGAAAATAGACCCGATTTTGCCTCTTATACTATAGTATATTCAAGAACTAGAGAGAGTAATAAATCATTTCAATTTTGAAAATACCGTCGTCATTAAATTTGAAATAAAATGGCATAGATTCGAAATCGATACCTCATTTATTAGCAATGTTACGGCGTTATAAATAATTAAATTTTTAATAAAGTCCGAGAGTATGGGACGCCTATACTGCTTACTACACATGTGTATAAAGTTTAATTTTTGTAATTTTGATTTTTAATAACCACATCCATTAGGTGTATAGTCTATTCAAGAACTAGAGAGAGTAATAAATCATATTTTACCCTTTTTTTCTTCGCAAATTACCTGTGTTCTTTAGTCCGCTGTCTTTTGCAAAATCTGTTAGACACATATATTTTTCATAGGAATGGGTTAGAAATTTTATAATCAGAAATACCGGTCTATAATAATGGACTATTTGGGTTGGATAACAATAGATATTTGGATGTGTGAAGTGTTAAAAAGGATTTTAATCCTTATCATAGGCGTCGGAAGGAGGCTTATTTTATCACTAAGTATTTATGACATATAATATTATTTCGGTAATAAACTTAAAATAAAAAGTTATTGTAATATTATTTTATTTCTTATAATTTCTTAATAATTCACAATACAATAGAAAATATAGATAATTTTTTGGGGCTATCGGTCATTTTATTATTAATAAAAACATTTCTAGGATATTTGATGTTTCAGCTTATTTATTTCTCACATCATCTGCAGATTTACAATTAACCACTAAAAAGGTATTTAAATATAATTAATTTTTATATGTTACAGAAAATTTAAATAATAAATTGTGTTTATGCTGATAAACATTACGAATCTAATTCGTAATCAAAGTCAGTGAAGCTATCTTCGCTCAAATTAATTATAATTGGTTTCTCTATTTCACCAATCATGAGATCGAGTTTCCACATTTTCTTTTATTCTTTTATTATATGGATTTTTCCCAATTTTCAACAATTTTATGCAGTCACTTTATTCAAAAAAACGTTCAAAACTTCAGTTAAATTACTAATTTTGTAAGTTGTGTTGTTTCTAGCAACTCTACCTTTTACTTGAGAGAGATATTTCCTTCTCTAACGGACATTTTCGGGACGATCTATAAGAACAGATTTGCTATCTGGTTTTTCCCAGCAAAAATTAAGTTCTCTGAGCAATTTCCAGAGCTCATTTCTTTTAATTTCAAGTAAATCCCGATTTTCATTGATTTTAGTTAGAATTTTGTCGACGATTGGGATCTGCTTCTCATAATAAAATGTATGTACAACTCCTTTTATTGCAGTTTACATCTCTTCTTCCAACGAGGTTTTTCGTCTGCCTGTGATCGAATGTAGCTTGGGAGTCCTAACAATTCTAGTCGTTTTCTTCTCCTTCAGTATTCGGTACATAGTAGATTTTCCAACTTCTGTCATGTTGGAACACATCTCAACAGAGCTTTTAACATTACTATCTACATATTGATATATTAAGGCATCATAAACATTCATCGTAATAAGTTTTTCGTTGAGGAAAAAACGGCTTGGTTTAACGATTTTGGAATAAATATGGATCTGGAATCCATATCTTTTGGGTATCTCACTAATCTCAAATAATATATAAAAACAAGCACAAACAAGATAAATCACTAAGGACACACTGTAAGGTGTACTTTGCTCACTGACAGAAATTAAATTGAACTATCAGAAATTTTATTGTTGCAGTAAATTTATAAAAGCTTATAATATTTAAATAAAATTAAATATAAATAGATTTACAGCAGTCCTCAGTTACCTGCGCATAGTTAGCAAATTATATGGAAAATTATATATAGTACCATGTAATGGGTTTAGTTTTACAAGTGCGCATGAAGTCAGGGTGTATACCCACAATATTTGGTTGTTTTCGAGTCTCTGGGTCTGGCTGTGGCGCAGGTTCTGCAGTTTGTTCATTGTTATCGTCGGTGCTTCTTATCTCTCGTTCTATTTCCGCTTTGATGATGTTGAGTCGCGCTTTTGAGATGAGTTTATTTCGGAGAATAGCTCTGAATTGGTCTGCTATTCTCTGTTGTGACACTTGTAGGTGTGGATAATCCCTACAAAATTCGGCATGCAGCTGTTGTCTATAATCGATCGTTTCTCGTCCTAGTTCAGTCACCCTATAAAAAATGCGCATTATTATTTCATTCATGGATGTTGTCCATTTCTCTCGTTGTTGTTTGGCTCTCATGTTGTTGTTGGGCTGTAGCTTCTTGTGCGACAGGGGTTCGCCTCCTCAACACCCTGCCACTTAAAGTTTGCAATGTCGAAGTGTTGCTCCCCCCAGAATCCGTGGAGCAGACCGCTAATGTGGTGTGGGATTGTGGACCATGGGTCCTACCCACCTGGGGTACTTTATGTTTTACATTCGACATTTCATTATTTAAAATTTGAAAGTTCTCCCCATTTAATCGCTTCCTACGATTGGTTGAGGGAAACCCTGGATCTATTCGTTGCCGGGTCCAGTCGGAAAGCTGAAAGAAAGTGGTTTCTAAGGAATTATGTAGGAATTGAGGGTAAGTGGATCAGGACAAACGGATGTTTCAAAGGCAAAGAAAGGATATAGTTAAAGGTCAGCGATAGCTGGCTGTACTGTCTACGCATTAGAGTAGCGACAAGTATACTGTTGGCTGCCAGCACACTGCCGGCCAGACATTAGTGGTACCTATTATAATTATAATATTATTATAGTCTGCTGCAAAATTTAAAGTACATATTAATGGGTAAATAGTTACAGTTTGTTCATAAGTACTTATTTTTATTTTTTAGCTTTGCACATAATTGAAGATCTAGAAGCATCTACCACCTTTCCAAAATCAGCTGATAAATCAATACTTTACAAGTATATATATTATGCAAATTCAGAAGTAAAGCCGTCCAGACTGAAATTAAAACAGTGCACCAGTTAACCTCGCTCTCAGCATCAAGGCTCCTTGTTCCATGACGTTGTTGTACTTTTGGTAGCACGAAACTGACACACTTGATAGTTTTATCCACAAAATATCTGATTAACGATGCAAATAAAGACAAATTCGAACGATAAAGGCGATAACCAATGATGACTGATGTGATGTTTACGAAAGCGTGACGTCAGGCGCTTCTGATTGGTGTTCGATCTAATAAGGCCGATTTCTATGTTTTGTGTTTTTATTTTCACTAAAATAAATATAATATCACCTGTAATCTCAAAATAAGTGTGTATTTTAGAATCTGTTTATCCTATAGAATTACTTCAAGTCATAATTTCAGTGATTCTTCGTTACAGTCATCATGCCTATTATCTTAAACATTTTGATATATACGGACGCTATTCCTGTTGTTTAGAGCGTGTTTAGAAGTTAATAGGCCAACAATGATAATCTACATATCAACGAGCTAACAATGATAAGTATCGTCACTAGAAAAACGAGAAAAATCATTATTACTGCTAGTGAACTAGGAGTAAGTAAAATCACTACTGTCTGATACTATTAGTAAAAATCAAACACACACAAGTTCGCAAAAAAAATTTAAATATTAATATAAAACAACTAAAAACGGTTTTACAAAAAAAAATTATTATAATTTTACTAATGATTTATTATTATATTTAATTGAAAGCCTATGCCTTTCAAAATATTTGAATTGTGTTATAAAACAATTCAAATGTATAATATATATGAAAAATTATACATTTTAATAAAAAAACAAATTATTGATATATATATATATATATATATATATATATATATATATATATATATATATATATATATATATATATATATTAATTTTCTTGATTCTTGAACCATAGATTATATCATTTTTCCTTTATTTTGTCTTTTCTTGGGTTTAGGTTTTATATTTAATAAAAACACAAAACAATTGACGTTTCGCCCTTTATTCAAGGCATTTTCAAAATTTTTTCCTCCACGTGCGACAAAATAAAGGAAAAATGATATAATCTATGGTTCAAGAATCAAGAAAATAAATATTAATAGTTTGGGTTGAAGTTACTAACAACATCCATTATGACATTTTATAAGGAGATAGAAATATCACATGGGCCGCACGTGGAGGAAAAAATTTTGAAAATGCCTTGAATAAAGGGCGAAACGTCAATTGTTTTGTGTTTTTATTAAATATAGAACCTAAACACCCAAGAAAAGGCAAAATAAAGGAAAAATGATATGAATGAATATGCATATATATATATATATATATATATATATATATATATATATATATATATATATATATATATATATATATATATATATATATGCATATTCTTACATGCATAGAAATCGGCCCACCTCACACTTATGACTTTACTTGTATTTTTTTTTACAAACTATATGTCAAATTAAAATAAATTCTAATCTAATACAATATGGAAGGTGATTTATTGTGCTTTTACAGAAGTATGAATTTATTGAAATTCCTTTAATGTTAGGCTAAAAATTATAAGGTGAAAGAAATGAAACAAATGATCATTTAATTACGACAAAAAAAAAGATACCTTGACAATCAACTAAGATGATAACAATGTCAATATTAAATCATCAATAATGAGTATGATCTCCTCTTGCTCTAATTACAGTTGACATACGGTTAGGCATAGATTTTATCAAGTTCGTTTCTTGTGAAATATGAAGCAATTTTCCTTCCATTGCAATAATGAGCTCTGGGATCGACGTTGAGACACGAATCGTAACTCGAATTCTTTGTTATAGCTCATTCTATAAATGTTCAATCGAGTTTAGGTGGGGACGTTGCACCGGCCATTCAATAACTCGAAAATCGACTTCTCTAATGTTCCCGCGGTTGCAAGGAGAACAGCTTTCTGTATTGGCTTATACAGATGTTCACTAAGGCCCAGTCCCTTGATGTTCTGCAGGAGGTTCTTTGATATCACTCCAGTTGTTGACAGTATTATGGAAATCGTTTGGACGCTGTTCATTGCTCATTGTCTTCGGATTTGTACCTCCAGATCTCTGTATTTGGCGATCGTCTCGTATTTTGGCCTTAGGTTGTTGTTATTGGAATTTTATCTGAAAGTATGATATCTGGTCTATTATGAGAAACTGTTTAATCTGTCAGAACCGTTCGGTCTCAATATAACTTGAACTGATTGTTTTCAAGAATCGACTCCGGATTGTATTTGTTTAATTAATCTGCTAATTCTTGGTGGAGTATCTTAGCGGCTGGGTCGTGTCTTTCCTTATACTCGGTTGCGGCAAACTCTTGGCATCCTCCAATTATGTGCTGAATTGTCTCTGACGTTTGACAGCCATATCTAAATGGGTCGTTTTCTATTGAGGTATCTCTGATGATGAATTTCTGATAGTACTTCGTCGGAATAACCTGCTCTTGGATAGCTAATAAGAAGATCTCCATTTCGGGAAACATCTGTCCCGAAATCAACCAGTAGTTAGATGCTGAGTTGTCGACATTGTCCTGATTGACCTCATTGGGATGTCGTCCATGAAGTGGCTTCTGTAGCCAGGTTTGTAGCTTCTCTTGGTCTGTTTGGTGATGAGAAGCAATATCCTGTTCCCTCATCTGTAGCGGAGTTGAATAGTCTACCTCGCATATTGCTCGATGTAGTGTGGAAGAGTCCGCTAACCTGTGGAAATATGAATGTAAGTTTATTATTTGTTGGTCGAGCTGCTTACCAATATCCACCAATCATCTTCCTCCTTGATATCTTGCAAGCATTATACGTTTAATAGCACTCCGAGGGCGATGTTTGTGTGCTTTTGTTAGGAGTATTCTTATTTTTCTTTGCAGGTTTTAGATGTCCGTCCTGCTCTATCTTACAATTCCAAAAGAATAGCCGAGTGCAGATCAAGTGTACGTGTTGAGCGCCTTATATAAATTTCTACTATTTAGGTTAGTTCGTAATACCCGCCTTGCCCTCCTGACAAACTGGGTTGTAAATTCGGCTTTCATAGTGCGATGATCAATTCTTTTAGTCTGTTTCATACCTAGGTATTTGTATGTTTGTTCTGCTTCCATTGCAGTTATAGTTTCACCGTTCTCCATTTCAAATGCTCCTGCTTGTATCTTATCTTTAACGATGTTCAATATACGGCACTTGTCAAGTCCAAATTTCATTCCGATATCCCCGGAGAACTCATCTACAATTTTAAGCATTTGCTCCAGCTGATTTCTGGTAGTAGCCATCACTTTAAGATCATCAATGTAGAGAAGATGATTCACTCTTACTAATCTCTTCATTGTTATTTCTAACACTAAAGCCGTATCTGGTGGAGTTCAAACGGCATGACAGTGGGTTCATTGCAAGGCAGAATCACAATGGGCTAAATAAATTATCCTGAAATATTCCCCTTCGTATCGGAATTGTGTTAGTTTCGATGGTGTCGCTGGATGGCACTTGCAATTGAATCCTACTTCTCCAGATAGACATGATGCGCTCTAAAAAGGAAACAAAATGATTATCGACCCTATAGATTCTCAATATAGTTGTAAGCCACTCATGTGGCACTGAGTCGAACGCCTTCTATAATCCACGTAGGCAGCAAAGAGATTTTTTCGGTTGGTACAGGCTTGGTTACATATGACAGAGGCAACAATCAATTGTTCCTTCCATCCCATTGCTCCTCTCACGCATCCTTTCTGTTGAGTTACAATGATGTTATTTTGCTCACAATGTGCATAGACGCGTTGGGTCAAGCAGGAGGTGATCACCTTATACAGTGTGGGAAGGCAAGTGATTGGTCTATACTTATTATTATTATTATTGTATTTTCACTTACGTAAAAAAGTAAAAGTATAATCATCGTTTTAATATAAGCTGGAGTTTTTCCCTTTTCCTCATGGCGAATCCCAGTATATGGGGGAATTTTCAATACAATTTTTAGTTTCGTTTGTCGGTGTAATACACACGTCTTTATGAATATAAACGTTGTACTGCCTAAATAATTTCAATTTAATTCAGACGAATATTAATGATGACGTATGGATATTCTCTCGCTGGAGGGTTCATATGTTGGTCTCAGGAATTTGCGCTAGCGTGTTGTACAGACCTTTTGAGACACCCTGTATAATTGTGAATCTAGGTACACAAATAAAACTATAACAAGAACAAAAGATATTTCAGAACCAAATGTCAGTTTAATAGAAATCCATAAATTCCCTGACATTTTAAAATTTCAATATGTGCAGGAACGAGTAATAAACCACCTATCGTTTCGGGTTTTTTATTTCCCAATTTTTGGATCGGTGAATCGGCTGACATTTACGTGGTTTTACCACCGCATTGGAAAAATAAAATTATACGTATGTATCTAATGGATTTAAAGGCAACATACAGGGTCGTAGACGGACAATTTTGATTTTTTAATATGTAGTCTTGTCATAAATTCGGTCTGCAATAATTAACTTCATGAAAGAATTTTTTATTGTCTAATTACGAGAAAACTAAAGAATTTATTATTTTTTATTATTTGACGGTAACGTCGTGGCATTGGGGAATCAATTTTGAACAATATTTTTGGGAAGATCTGTCCATATTGTACTAATTTTATCTGTACGAATATGAATATGATATTTTACTGCTTCTCATAGATTTGCAATGAAGTTAAGGTCTGGGAACTAAATGAATGAATGAATGAAAAAGGGGTGGTGATACTAGATCATCGATGCCTAAGCCTCCATTGGGCTCTTTACATCCCACCATAGCTGCAGGTTATTCCAGGCCGATCGCCTTTGCGAATCCAAGCAGCCTCGTTAGTTGAACTTGCCTAACTGCTTCGGGTAACAAAATTGTATCTCCGAAATATCTCTGTCTCAGTCCGTTGAGTGCTGGCCATTCTCTGAGGACATGGTCAACAATTTCATCCTCCTCCAAACACCATCTGCACATCGGGTCGTCTTCGACACCGATTCTATGAAGATGGCCCCTGAGGTGACAATGTCCTGTCAACAATCCCACCACAATTCGCAGCTCTTTCCTTTCCAAGGAGAGAAGCTCCTTAGTACGCCGTGCACTAGGCCCAGTTATATGTTCCTTAGCACACCTCATTCCAGGAGCTCCCTTTCACGATTCAATAAATTTGCTTTCCAGCAACGATTTTAATTCCCTTTTGCCAATAGCAATTGAGACAAATAATATTGGTTGGGGTCCATACGGTTCCGTCGGCGAATCTAACTTTGCCAGATGGTCTGCTTCCTCATTCTCGCGTATACCCGAGTGACCCGACACTGGACTTCAGTGGGCTGACTCTTGGTGTGTTTGGGAACGTGCTGCAGCTACGGATAGCCTCGAAGGTTTCAAGCATGCTAGCAGATGATGTCTTGGCAGCTATCAAGCCGATATATGATGAGCTAAGCAAAGACGAACTTCTGTAGCGGTGTGTCGGAGGATTCACACAAAATAATAACGAAAGTTTCAATTAACTAATTTGGAAGATAGCTCCGAAACTACTTCCGGCTGGCTCCAAAATAGTTCATATTGCTGCATACATAGCTGCATCTATTTTCAATGAAGGCATGTTATCTATTTTGATGTTTTTCCACAATATGGATGTAAAAGTCGGCCGAAATTGCCATGAATATCCTCGGATGATAGACGAGCATCGTATTTCCTTGGCCGACAAAAAAGCACAGGCTACGACTCGAGAAGCCTGAATTCGACTTAGAAGAGAGCAAAAGGATGCTTTAGATATTGCAACTGGTGCAGAAACTTTGCTGTATGACTGGTGATTTTATGTATATTAAAAAAAATATCCTTGGGTTTTTTCTTACATGAAACTTTAAACGTGTTTTTCTCAAAACTGCATTTTTGAAGGCGGTGGACACGATTTCTCGAAAACGAATGCACCGATCTTCTTCAAATTTTACATGTTTTTTCTAAAAGCGATTCTCTAGGGAGTGAACGAAGGATATTGCAAAAAAAATAAATTTGTATTTTTGGCAGAGTTTTTTGGCATCAATTTTAACGAAATTTTGAAAATTTTTTTGCAACTGTGCCAAAAATGCAATTTTTAATTTTTCGCAAAATCTTTCGTCTACTCCCTAGCTATACTCATGTACTAACAGGAAATATTTGGTTTTTTGATTTCAGATAAGGCTATCTCGAGTTATCATGTCCACCGCAACGTCCCTTTTTTTCGAAGCGTCTCCGAAAATCAGGTCGCACCGCCTCATTTCTCAAGATTTTTAGATGAAATTTTTACTGAAAGCAGTTCAATAGTTGCTCTTTCACCTGTAAAAAGTTTGGCCATAATAAATATTTCCTTATATGAGAAAAAAATCGTAAAAATTCGATTTTTTTTTGCCTCTGAAATCCATGTAATCCCTTAATGTTAGTTTTTGATCATTTTGTATTTATTTATTATCAAAATATTAACATAGTTAGACTCCTTCTAGAAGGAAACCAACCCCAATTAAACGATAAAGGCTTTCATATTAGCGAAATTGATAGTTATGTATACCTACAAACGCCATTTTTGACATAAAATTTACAATATGTCAAGAACAGGTATATATATATATATATATATATATATATATATATATATATATATATATATATATATATATATATGAAGTAAATTGCGATCAGTAAATGCAAACTTCGTTCCAATCATATTTTTTCCGTGTTAGAGGTTGCACAGTTTGAATCTTCTTCTTTAGGTGCCATGTCCGTATTCAGACGTTGGTGGTCATCATGTTTACAATTTCCTGAAATCTTTCTCTCTCAGCTGTAGCGCGAAATAGTTCCTCCACCGTGCAATCACACCACTGTCTGATGTTACGTAGCCATGAAAGCTTCTTTCGGCCTATCCATCTTTTTCCTTGTATTATAAGGCGAAGTAGATGGTATTTAGGTCCTCTAATTATGTGGCTGAAGTATTCTGTTTTCCGCCTCTTTATAATGTTCAAGAGCAGTCGATCTGTATCCATCATTCTGAGAACATCCTCATCGGAAGTGTGCGAAACCCATGATATCTTTAGAATTCGACGATAGCACCACAATTCGAAAGCTTCCAGTTTGTTTAGCGTTGTGGTTTTTAGTGTCCATGTCTGGCAACCGTACAACAGAATAGACCATACATAGCATCTCAGGACCCTCTTACGAATATGCATTGATAGGTTCCTGTGGCATAGAACTGGTTTCCATGTCATAAAGGCCTTACGCGATATTTCGATCGTAGCTATTATCTCTTCATCTGAGTCCCCATTCGCATTCAACCAACTGCCAAGGTATCTGAAATGGTTTACACGCTCTATCCTTTCTTCATCGAGCCAAAGTTGACATTTATCTACATTAATCTTTCCAACAGGCATCCACTTTGTTTTTGAGATGTTGATTTTAAGGCCTCTTCGGCAGCTCGCCTCACTGACTAGATTTACTAATGTTTGGAGATCCTCGATGCTTTCTGCAAGAATGGCCATATCATCAGCAAATCCAATATTGTTGATTACTTCTCCACCCAGTCTTACTCCCTCTTTTCTGTCATCCAAAGCCTCCCTAAAAATTTCATCAGAGTATACATTAAAAAGACAGGGTGACAAAACGCAACCCTGTCTTACTCCACGTTTGATGGGTAGGCTTTGAGTACGACTGTTTTCAATTTGGATAGAGGCTACTTGATTGTAATACAGATGTTTTAGCAGTCTTATATCGTAGTGGTCCAGACCTACTGCTTGTAGACATTCAAAATTGCATCGTGTTGTACTCGGTCGAATGCCTTTTCAAAGTCGATGAAACAGACGTAGATGTTCTTTCGGAATTCACAACTTTTTGGTAGGAGAACGCGCATACAAAATAGTGCCTCTCTGGTTCCTAGACCATTTCTAAATGCAAATTGCTCATCACTCACTCTACTTTCGCATAAAAGGAATATTCGGTTCTGTAGAATTCGTAGAAGTATCAGTTTGAATAAATTCCGATAAAACACAATCCATCCCATTCCACCACCATCGAGATGATGGCCCACCTGTACCACCATACCGAGAAGAAAGTCAAAACTTACCCTCCCCGCCACAGTGATACGGCAGAGGTACATGTTTCGTCTCTATTAGACTCATCAGTGTACCGACATGCACCTGTCTGTGCAAAGGATAGATCGGAAGGAAGCATGCAAAATTGAACGCGGCTTCGCCGACCTTCCGCTGGAGAGCAAGAATCCGTGAAAGCCGCATATATATATATATATATATATATATATATATATATATATATATATATATATATATATATGAAATTTGTCTATAATTTTGCGTATAATCTAAAAATGAAATGACACATAGGGTGTTCCGTTTAAAATAAACAAGAAGGGATCAACTTCCGGTATAACAGAAAGTGCCACAATTTTGAAAATATTTTAGCCGAACTGTCAAGTTTTAACAAATTTTCCAAAGTTTATTTTTCGAGAAATCTATAGCGGCAGTTCGTCGTGGGACACCCTGTACAATGTGTCCTATTTAACAGTAAATAAAAACAATGTGCCCTGATATAGGATAACGAAGTCAAAGGAAGCTTGCTCTTGATGTAAATCAATCCTCTTAATATAGGAAAATATTTTTATCCATGTATACACATGTCAGGTCAAACCTGTCATTATGAACCAGTAATAGATATCTCTGTTCCCCGCAAGCAAATTTTCCCGTAACTTCAGACCACTCCATCACGAAACCGGCGCCCATACTCACAACCCGTGAACTGTAACTGGAGAAATTAGCTCGTGGCAGGACTTCCTCGGCAGGATGCGGATCTGCAAACGTCGCTCTATTAGCGCAGTAACGCCTTTCAGCGGGAATGAAATATCGTCCTGATTCCCGTCCTGGCGTCTTTTGTTGAAATCTTGAGGTGACAGGCAGGAAGCTATTATTAGCTGGAATTCTATTCGTATTTTCGCATTAGAATTGTTATTTGGAAGTTATTCGTTTCCGAGATATCTTCAAGATTATTATCGCGTGTCCCTTTACGGGAAGTTATGACTAATTTTAACTGCCTGCCTATTGTATTCTTCGGATCGCCGACGGGTCCGCTCGGGAGCGTATCTTTGCGGGGATTACGGAGAGTTACGGCCTCTTCTTAATCTTTATATGTACTTTAAAACTTTATACGATCTTGGGACATCATTAGGCTTTAATTTGAATTTTAAAAACGTTTAACACAGTTTCAAGTAAATTGAATGAAATAAAGTGACAATCAAACGATCATCGTGCCTCTGTTGACAGGTACGTATTCTTTTCATGAAATTTCGGAATATACACCAGTAACTGAAGTTTATCTGGATGCAGGCACACGCTCATCGACATACAAACCAGCAGACATCGACTACATGAAATATTTTTGTAATTCATTAAATTTGCCCTATTTTATTTCGAAACATTAAAGATATTAAAAAAATAACACTCCCGAAAAAAACTGGTTCATTTCTATCATTCTGAACACCTCCATATTGACCCGTGAACGAGATAATGTCGGACATTATATAAGCAGATGTAGGGATTAATTAATAAAAATATCTAAAATGAGAAAAAAGTACCCCTTTTTTATTTCAGAATATAAAAGATATAAGTTAAATATAATATTAAAAACAATTTATCTGTTTTGAAAGCATGGAGCATCGCTATATTAGCCTGTGAACGCGATAGTGTCTAAGTTCATATAAGCACATTTCGGAATAAATTCATAAATATCTCGAAAATAAGAAAAAAGTACCTCTTTTTTATTTCGGAATATACAAGATATAAATAAAATATGATAATTAAAAAAATTTCATCCATTTTGAAAGCATAGAGTACCGCCATATAGGCCTGTGGACGCGATAGTGTCTAAGTTTATATAAGCTCATTTTGGGATAAATTAATAAATATTTCGAAAATAAGAGAAAAGTACCTCTTTTTTATTTCGGAATATACAAGATATAAATAAAATAGGATAATTAAAAAAATTTCATCCATTTTGAAAGCATAGAGTACCGCCATATTGGCTTGTGGACGCGATAGTGTCGTAGTTCATATAAGCTCATCTTGGGATAAATTAATAAATATTTCGAAAATAAGAAAAATGTACCTCTTTTTCACTTTGGAATATAGAAGATATAAGTAAAATATAATACCTTAAAAATTTTAAGCCATTTTGAAAACATGGAGCACCGTCATATTGGCCTCCGGACGCGATATTGTCGAAGTTCATATAAGCTGAATTCGGGATTAATTAATAAATACTTCGAAAATAAGAGAAAAGTACCTCTTTTTTATTTCGGAATATACAAGATATAAATAAAATAGGATAATTAAAAAAAATTCATCCATTTTGAACGCATAGAGTACCGCCATATTGGCCTGTGGACGCGATAGTGTCTAAGTTCATATAAGCTCATCTTGGGATAAATTAATAAATATTTCGAAAATAAGAGAAAAGTACCTCTTTTTTATTTCGGAATATACAAGATATAAATAAAATAGGATAATTAAAAAAAATTCATCCATTTTGAAAGCATAGAGTACCGCCATATTGGCCTGTGGACGCGATAGTGTCTAAGTTCATATAAGCTCATCTTGGGATAAATTAATAAATATTTCGAAAATATGAAAAAAGTACCTCTTTTTCACTTTGGAATATAGAAGATATAAGTAAAATATAATACCTAAAAAACTTTAAGCCATTTTGAAAACATGGAGCACCGTCATATTGGCCTCCGGACGCGATATTGTCGAAGTTCATATAAGCTGAATTCGGGATTAATTAATAAACACTTCGAAAATAAGAAAAAAGTACCTCTTTTTCATTTTGGAATATAGAGGATATAGGTAAAATATAATACCTAAAAAAATTTCATCCATTTTGGAAACATGAAGCACCGCTATATTGGCCTCCGGACGCAATATTGTCGAAGTTCATATAAGCTGATTTCGAGATTAATTAATAAATATTTCGAAAATAAGAAAGAAGTACCTCTTTTATTTGGGAATATGGAAAATATAAATAAAATATAATACCCAAAAAAATGTTATCCATTTTGAAAGCATGGAGCACTGCCATATTGACCTCCAAACACGTTATTTTCGAAGTTCATATAATGTGATTTCAGGATTATTTAATAAATATTTCAAAAATAGGAAAAAAGTACCTGTCTTTTATTTCGGAATATAGAAGATATAAGTAAAATACAACAACTAAAAAAATTTCATACATTTTGAAAGCATGGAGCACTGCCATATTGGCCTCCAGACGCGATATTGTCGAAGCTGATTTCGGGATTATTTAATAAATATTTCGAAAATAAGAAAAAAATACCTCGTTTTATTATGAGATTATAATGTTTACAGCTAAATTAAAGTAGTAGTAAAAATATATTGTAAAATTTTATTATTTACGTTGTAAATAAATTTTGGTTAATAAAATATGTCAATTTTCCGGCGTTTCTCGATTTTCCACGGCAATGAAAGTTAGCCAGTTGTTTAAATTTCATCAAGTTACCCCAGTTTAAAAAAATGAAGGTCTTACAATGCCTATAACTCAAGATATTGTTAAATTTTGTAGCGAGATCTAATTCCAATTCTAATAAGATACCAAATAACTTCAGATGTACCTACATTTGAAGTATCTAATACGGATTAAACTAAAGGAATCAAACTAACCTGACCAAATCAAAATCAATCTGCTATATTTTCTGAATAATTCTTCTCCTGCAATATTGAAGATTTCCATTTTTAATTTAAGATTGAAAATAATTTTAGAATTATCAATACCTGAAGTATCTAATATGGATTAAATGCAAGCAACCGAACTAACCTGACCAAATCAAAACTAACCTACTATATTTTTTGAATAATTCTTCTCCTGCAATACTGCAGATTTTCATTTTTAATCTAAGATTGAAAATAACTTAAGAATAATCAATACCTGAAGTCTCTAACACGGATTAAACTAAATAAACCGAACTAACCTGATCAAATCAAAATCAACCTGCTATATTTTTTGAATAATTCTTCTCCTGCAATACTGAAGATTTCCATTTTTAATCTAAGATTAAAAATAACTTTAGAATTATCAATACCTGAAGTATCTAATATGGATTAAACTAAAGGAACCGAACTAACCGAACCAAATCAAAATCAACCTGCTACATTTTTTGAATAATTCTTCTCCTGCAATACTGAAGATTTCCATTTTTAATCTAAGATTAGAAATAACTTTAGAATTATCAATACCTGAAGTATCTAATATGGATTAAATGCAAGAAACCGAACTAACCTGACCAAATCAAAATCAACCTGCTACATTTTTTGAATAATTCTTCTCCTGCAATACTGAAGATCTTCATTTTTAATCTAAGATTGAAAATAACTTTAGAATTATCAATACCTGAAGTCTCTAACACAGATTAAACTAAAGAAACCGAACTAACCTGATCAAGTCAAAATCAACCTGCTACATTTTTTGAATAATTCTTCTCCTGCAATAATGCAGATTGAAAATAACTTTAGAATAATCAATATCTGAAGTCTCTAACACGGATTAAACTAAAGAAACCGAACTAACCTGATAAAGTCAAATCAACCTGCTACATTTTTTGAATAGTTCTTCTCCTTGCAATACTGCAGATTGAAAATAACTTAAGAATAATCAATACCTGAAGTCTCTAACACGGATTAAACTAAAGAAACCGAACTAACCTGATAAAGTCAAAATCAACCTGCTACATTTTTTGAATAGTTCTTCTCCTTGCAATACTGCAGATTGAAAATAACTTAAGAATAATCAATACCTGAAGTCTCTAACACGGATTAAACTAAAGAAACCGAACTAACCTGATAAAGTCAAAATCAACCTGCTACATTTTTTGAATAGTTCTTCTCCTTGCAATACTGCAGATTGAAAATAACTTAAGAATAATCAATACCTGAAGTCTCTAACACGGATTAAACTAAAGAAACCGAACTAACCTGATAAAGTCAAAATCAACCTGCTACATTTTTTGAATAGTTCTTCTCCTTGCAATACTGCAGATTGAAAATAACTTAAGAATAATCAATACCTGAAGTCTCTAACACGGATTAAACTAAAGAAACCGAACTAACCTGATAAAGTCAAAATCAACCTGCTACATTTTTTGAATAGTTCTTCTCCTTGCAATACTGCAGATTGAAAATAACTTAAGAATAATCAATACCTGAAGTCTCTAACACGGATTAAACTAAAGAAACCGAACTAACCTGATAAAGTCAAAATCAACCTGCTACATTTTTTGAATAGTTCTTCTCCTTGCAATACTGCAGATTGAAAATAACTTAAGAATAATCAATACCTGAAGTCTCTAACACGGATTAAACTAAAGAAACCGAACTAACCTGATAAAGTCAAAATCAACCTGCTACATTTTTTGAATAGTTCTTCTCCTTGCAATACTGCAGATTGAAAATAACTTAAGAATAATCAATACCTGAAGTCTCTAACACGGATTAAACTAAAGAAACCGAACTAACCTGATCAAGTCAAAATCAACCTGCTACATTTTTTGAATAATTCTTCTCCTGCAATACTGCAGATTGAAAATAACTTAAGAATAATCAATACCTGAAGTCTCTAACACGGATTAAACTAAAGAAACCGAACTAACCTGATAAAGTCAAAATCAACCTGCTACATTTTTTGAATAGTTCTTCTCCTTGCAATACTGCAGATTGAAAATAACTTAAGAATAATCAATACCTGAAGTCTCTAACACGGATTAAACTAAAGAAACCGAACTAACCTGATAAAGTCAAAATCAACCTGCTACATTTTTTGAATAGTTCTTCTCCTTGCAATACTGCAGATTGAAAATAACTTAAGAATAATCAATACCTGAAGTCTCTAACACGGATTAAACTAAAGAAACCGAACTAACCTGATAAAGTCAAAATCAACCTGCTACATTTTTTGAATAGTTCTTCTCCTTGCAATACTGCAGATTGAAAATAACTTAAGAATAATCAATACCTGAAGTCTCTAACACGGATTAAACTAAAGAAACCGAACTAACCTGATAAAGTCAAAATCAACCTGCTACATTTTTTGAATAGTTCTTCTCCTTGCAATACTGCAGATTGAAAATAACTTAAGAATAATCAATACCTGAAGTCTCTAACACGGATTAAACTAAAGAAACCGAACTAACCTGATAAAGTCAAAATCAACCTGCTACATTTTTTGAATAGTTCTTCTCCTTGCAATACTGCAGATTGAAAATAACTTAAGAATAATCAATACCTGAAGTCTCTAACACGGATTAAACTAAAGAAACCGAACTAACCTGATAAAGTCAAAATCAACCTGCTACATTTTTTGAATAGTTCTTCTCCTTGCAATACTGCAGATTGAAAATAACTTAAGAATAATCAATACCTGAAGTCTCTAACACGGATTAAACTAAAGAAACCGAACTAACCTGATAAAGTCAAATCAACCTGCTACATTTTTTGAATAGTTCTTCTCCTTGCAATACTGCAGATTGAAAATAACTTAAGAATAATCAATACTTGAAGTCTCTAACACGGATTAAACTAAAGAAACCGAACTAACCTGATAAAGTCAAAATCAACCTGCTACATTTTTTGAATAGTTCTTCTCCTTGCAATACTGCAGATTGAAAATAACTTAAGAATAATCAATACTTGAAGTCTCTAACACGGATTAAACTAAAGAAACCGAACTAACCTGATAAAGTCAAAATCAACCTGCTACATTTTTTGAATAGTTCTTCTCCTTGCAATACTGCAGATTGAAAATAACTTAAGAATAATCAATACCTGAAGTCTCTAACACGGATTAAACTAAAGAAACCGAACTAACCTGATAAAGTCAAAATCAACCTGCTACATTTTTTGAATAGTTCTTCTCCTTGCAATACTGCAGATTGAAAATAACTTAAGAATAATCAATACCTGAAGTCTCTAACACGGATTAAACTAAAGAAACCGAACTAACCTGATAAAGTCAAAATCAACCTGCTACATTTTTTGAATAGTTCTTCTCCTTGCAATACTGCAGATTGAAAATAACTTAAGAATAATCAATACCTGAAGTCTCTAACACGGATTAAACTAAAGAAACCGAACTAACCTGATAAAGTCAAAATCAACCTGCTACATTTTTTGAATAGTTCTTCTCCTTGCAATACTGCAGATTGAAAATAACTTAAGAATAATCAATACCTGAAGTCTCTAACACGGATTAAACTAAAGAAACCGAACTAACCTGATAAAGTCAAAATCAACCTGCTACATTTTTTGAATAGTTCTTCTCCTTGCAATACTGCAGATTGAAAATAACTTAAGAATAATCAATACCTGAAGTCTCTAACACGGATTAAACTAAAGAAACCGAACTAACCTGATAAAGTCAAAATCAACCTGCTACATTTTTTGAATAGTTCTTCTCCTTGCAATACTGCAGATTGAAAATAACTTAAGAATAATCAATACCTGAAGTCTCTAACACGGATTAAACTAAAGAAACCGAACTAACCTGATAAAGTCAAAATCAACCTGCTACATTTTTTGAATAGTTCTTCTCCTTGCAATACTGCAGATTGAAAATAACTTAAGAATAATCAATACCTGAAGTCTCTAACACGGATTAAACTAAAGAAACCGAACTAACCTGATAAAGTCAAAATCAACCTGCTACATTTTTTGAATAGTTCTTCTCCTTGCAATACTGCAGATTGAAAATAACTTAAGAATAATCAATACCTGAAGTCTCTAACACGGATTAAACTAAAGAAACCGAACTAACCTGATAAAGTCAAATCAACCTGCTACATTTTTTGAATAGTTCTTCTCCTTGCAATACTGCAGATTGAAAATAACTTAAGAATAATCAATACTTGAAGTCTCTAACACGGATTAAACTAAAGAAACCGAACTAACCTGATAAAGTCAAAATCAACCTGCTACATTTTTTGAATAGTTCTTCTCCTTGCAATACTGCAGATTGAAAATAACTTAAGAATAATCAATACCTGAAGTCTCTAACACGGATTAAACTAAAGAAACCGAACTAACCTGATAAAGTCAAAATCAACCTGCTACATTTTTTGAATAATTCTTCTCCTGCAATAATGCAGATTGAAAATAACTTTAGAATAATCAATATCTGAAGTCTCTAACACGGATTAAACTAAAGAAACCGAACTAACCTGATAAAGTCAAATCAACCTGCTACATTTTTTGAATAGTTCTTCTCCTTGCAATACTGCAGATTGAAAATAACTTAAGAATAATCAATACTTGAAGTCTCTAACACGGATTAAACTAAAGAAACCGAACTAACCTGATAAAGTCAAAATCAACCTGCTACATTTTTTGAATAGTTCTTCTCCTTGCAATACTGCAGATTGAAAATAACTTAAGAATAATCAATACTTGAAGTCTCTAACACGGATTAAACTAAAGAAACCGAACTAACCTGATAAAGTCAAAATCAACCTGCTACATTTTTTGAATAGTTCTTCTCCTTGCAATACTGCAGATTGAAAATAACTTAAGAATAATCAATACCTGAAGTCTCTAACACGGATTAAACTAAAGAAACCGAACTAACCTGATAAAGTCAAAATCAACCTGCTACATTTTTTGAATAGTTCTTCTCCTTGCAATACTGCAGATTGAAAATAACTTAAGAATAATCAATACCTGAAGTCTCTAACACGGATTAAACTAAAGAAACCGAATTAACCTGATAAAGTCAAATCAACCTGCTACATTTTTTGAATAGTTCTTCTCCTGCAATACTGCAGATTGAAAATAACTTTAGAATTATCAATACTTGACGTATGTAATTCGGATTAAACCTGCTACATTTTTTGAATATTTCTACTTCTGCAATACTGCAGATTTCCGTTTTTAATCTAAGATTCAAAATAACTTAAGAAATACCATTCCTCGCGATTCTCCTATTAATCCTCCCGGGCCCCCCGCGGCGTCGTTCCAACGTTTATTAATACAAACAATCCGCTCGCCACCTCCTTCAATCTATTTACCTGTTTTAATTTCCCCACCGCCATTTTAATTAAAGAAACGCCATCATCGCAAAATTATTGTTGATTTTCGTTTGTTTCCAGCTGATTGCTCGACGCCGTTTTGTTTCGTCGCGCGGAGCGATTGTTTCTCCGCGATTTGCAATTGTTCTTCTACGATTTTCAATTGTTTCGTTAATGATTCGGTTTTAGGTTCAAGTATTTCGATTCAAGGAGCAGTCGATGTGTTTATTCGTTTCCAGCGATTGTTTTCGATTGTTTTGATTTAAGAGGTCGAGTTCTAAATTAATTCGACTGTATTTTGTTTTCGGGGGATGTTGAAGTAGTGATTTGTTTGCGTTTTGTGTTAATAAATTGCTTATATTTTATTTAAATTCGTAGTAAATATTGTTGATTAATCTTAATGAAGTTTAGAGTTTATATAAGTTTTGAATATAAAAAATGGGATTTTTTTTTCTAGTTTCGTTTGAAGAAAAGATAATTAAAGCATACATCCTTTTCAATGCTTATAAAATAGCCTGATATGCGAAATAAACCTAAAAACTTTGTTAAGCTTGATTTTACATACTTAAAAATATATACAGGGTGTCTCTAAAAGGTTTGTACAAAACTCTAAAGCAAACTCCTGAGGCCAAGATAAGAGGATCTAGCCGAATTTACTTTAGTCCAAACGTTGATAGCTTTCGAAATACAGGGTGTAAAAATTATAATTTTTTTTTGTAAATATGTATCCTAATTGGAGCTTGATTTGAGCCAAATTCTGATAAAAGTTTTGATATATATTGTAGAGGGCTCCACCAGCAACCCTTTGCCTAGATGTAAAGCTTCATAACTTTTTTGTGTCTCGCTATATTAAATTTCTAATTAAAAAATTGTATTCTTTTACATCTTTATCCAAAAAAGTTATACCAACTATGTGTCGCTTTGAGTAGCTGTTTCTGAGATAACTAAATTCGTCGTTGTCCTCTTCACACTTAATCCAGGCTTAGGACTGGCCCTTCGAACATACCCCTGTAGAAGTAGCATAACGTCAGAACTAGGGCCCGGTTGTTTGAACGCTGAATAACGTAATAATATTTTTATTTATATTTCAAAAAGTGTTGATAAACAGTAGATATTTAATTTCTTGATACAGACATGCCGATTTTATGCTATCCTTTTCTAATTGCATTATTTAAACGAGTATCATCGGTACGTCCTTCGAACATACCCCTGGGTACGTCAATTCTGAAAACAAAGTATGAATATATGGTTGCCTAAATTTTTATTATTGTTATTTTCAATATGTAAACAATCTAACAATATTTACCGATAAAAATAAGTTTTTAAATCCTCTTTTTGTTAATATTAATTGTAAACTTCGCATTTATAGTAATTTCTAACACTTAAAAACACCGAAAAAAGTCACAACAAGCAATTAAACTGAAAGACAAGATAAGTAAATATGTTTATGTCTGTCAAACATCAAAAAAGCGTCTCCCCCACCGACGATAAATAGCCTTCAGACAAATCTATTGTTGTTTATATCTAGAGTATGATCGAAGGACTGGCCCAATAAATTTGGAGCGAGTTAAAGGATCAACAGGCCAACAACAATAAACATTTACATAATAATGAGTTAACAATGAGAATAATGTAAGAATGAACTGGAAAAGAACAATAAGAATGATATACAAAGTCAATAAGAAACCAAAAAAGAAAATTTTATTTATTTAATCGTATTACATTTAGATTTGGTTTAAAAAAATCTATAAAATACCTTAAAGTACTGTTGTTTCATGGGGACTCCTCTTAGGGAGTTCTATAGCACTGAACCATTTCTTAGGTACCAGGGAAATGTGATCGTATTGTGGGTTTCTATGATGGATATTTCTATCATTCAAGGTTATATCTTTAAAGTTTGCTCCCTTTAAAGCCTTAAAAAGCGTAAAATGTAAAAATAAAACATGTAAACAAATACCTATGAAAGAAGATAGGTGAAATTTTTAATCTCAACACTATTCCTTTTCTTCCATACTCTCCCAGTGCCTCTTTTTAATTTTTCATTGGAGTACTATATACTATATATTCTTGAGCCAATATTTGTGCTTTCTTTGAAGAAAATATTAATAGTATCCCGTTTATTTCTGACATTTTTGTGACGTTAAAACTAACAAGTTCAAATTGTCATTCACTGGTTTAAGTGTTATTTTGTTGTCACGTTGTCTGACATAGCATTAACGTCACTAATTGAATATTGCTTTTCTAGGGAAATTCCAATAAGATGATAGAATGTAACGGAGTGTTATATAGGGCAATTTTTGTCATTCTATACTTTTTATCGTTCGCCATTTATTGGTTCAAGAAATGCATATATTCGTTAGTTGTTGATTCAGGATTAGTTGCATATCTTCGGTGTCTATATCATTCAACCGTTAACTGTTACTTTACCAGGCATTTGGGACATATAAAATTTTTTTAAATATATTTTAATTCAATTTGGTGATGGCAAAAATTGTGCATTTCTAAAAAGACCGTTGGAAAGGCAACGACGTGTGAGCCATTAAGACATTTTTGGATATCTTTCGCCACCTGAAAAAGGATTTAAGTGAATCGTTTTGCCCTGTAATACTCCCTAATGGTTTTTAGTGTTATATGAAGTTTGATATTGTTGGACTTTGGGTTAACTGCAGTGGAAATTAGGGTTTCTTAACCAGCTTTTGGGGATCATTCACGCCGTTTCATCGGCCATTTTACCAAGTAACACGTTGCCTACAAAATAACGATTACCGTTTTTTTTGTTCCCAATTTTTTTCTGGTAAATTCCTGTTTTTTTTGTTCCTGGTTGTGTTCCTGCTTCTTGTTCCATATTTTTGTCTGTGTTCTTGATTGTTGCGTCCTTCGCAGCCCATGAAAGCAGTTACCCTAAATGGTTATGGATGACATTGTTAAAAGAAGTAAAGAGGCAACAAATGTTTAACTAAACTTTCAGTACATGTTCAAAATGATTTCCGTTTTTATGTAGATAAAGATTAATTCTACGGAGGAGATTGAACTTTACCATTTCCATTATCTCTGCATCTAAACATAAAGTGTTTACTGAATTTTGTATTCGTGTTCACAATTTTTCTTCCGTGTTTACAGGTCCACAATATACCATCCGATTAAGAGTTTTCCAAGAAAAGTAAAGGCGTTAAATCCGGTGAGCGGGGTGGTCAATTGAGCCAGATCCTTATATTTTACCCTCTGGAATTCTATAGAAAAGTATAACCTAACAATAAGAACTATAAATTATCTTAAAAAATCAGACTTTTTTGCAATTTTTCGATTTATTTTCTATTATTTTATGGCTATTTGAATTAATTTCTTAACACTATTAAAAGTACTTATTACTTTCTAGGAATCGATCGAACTCGATCGGTCTTCTCCCCATTATTCACCATCCTTTCCGTAACCCTTCGACAAGCCGGCACGCGCCGCGGCGTCGTGCACCTGTTGCCGCCTCGTCCGCCACCACCCCCTCGAAATCGGTGGTCATTCGCACCCCGGGGGCGCGTGACCTCAACCCTTGCCGAAACTGACCCTTCCTAGGGGGAAAGCCATTTTCTTAAAGGGTGAGAAATGCCTGTTCTGCTGTCTCGAGGGTTGAAGGCGGTTAAGGGATACTCGAGTCGAGGGGTTGTGTGTTGTTAAAACGAAGTTTTCTTTTTAAAGCACTTTTATTTGTCTTTTAAAAGTGGGGGAATTTTATGTTTGAGAATTAAAGGTGGGCTTTCAAGATACTGTTTTTCGTAATGCACTCATCTGTATCTCTTAATAGCCTCTGCCATCCATTTTCGGAAGTAAGTCTCTTCAAGGATTGTTTCCCAAACTTTCATGTAGTGGTCATAATCAGGTTCAAACCAGGAGACTTTATTTAACACTCTTCATACCCCTGTTGAAAATATGGCATAATAAACAAAATACAAGGTGTCCCAAAAGTTTTTTCAATTTGTGTTACCCACTGTGAGAATGCAATCGACGAAAACGGCGTGGGAGTTATGCCGATTGCTCTTACTTGGGCATTTGGTCGCTATGGAGCGAAAATTTTGTAATCTTCATCGATTGCGCAACATAAATGAAGCACCGAGTACTCAATTCATCAAAATATGGGTATTGAAATTTGACGAGATTCGTTCGACGATGAGCAAACCTCGGACGAGGCGACCAAGGTCATCAAGAAACGAGGAAGATGTGGAAAGCGTACGCCAGTAAGTTAAAGCGATTTTCGCTCTCACTGTTCGTAAAATGACAAGTGTATTAAATCTTCCTAAAAGTCCTCTACATTGCATAATGCATAAATACTTGTAGCTCCACCTCTACAAGATACAATTGGTTCAAGAATTAAAGCTACCTGATGGTGCTGAGAAGTTTAACTTTCCTAACCAAATGATTGTACGATTCTCGTCCTTTAACGAAATTTTATCATCGGATGAGGCACATTTTCACCTTAATGGTCACGTTAACAAGCAAAACTGCAGTTACTGGAATCCAACGAATTCACAACATAAACATCAGAGGCCACAACATTCACCAAAAATAACTTTTTGAGTTGCAACGTTGGCGCGAGGACTAATCCATCAGTACTTTTTCCAAAATCAAAGAGATCGCATAGTAGCTGTTAATTCGGAAAAATATGTGTAGATAATTAATTAACAATTTTTTCACACTATCTTTGTAAGATTGGTTCTAATTGAAACACATGGTCCCAGCAGGACGGAGCAACGTGCCAAGCAGTTCTCAGAAATATGGCCTTCCGTTTAGAAGTGTGTCAGCGAAATAAAGGGCCATAATATTAATTTTTAAGAAATAAATTTCCACGGACTTTATTACAAGATTTTTTATTTTGAAAAAGGCTTATAGGACCCCTTGTAACATAGTTATGTGATAGATACTAACAAATATATTATTTCCGAGAAAACATCGTATAAAGGAAGTTCTCAACTGCATCATAGCCCGTGCTGCTAAAAAATTATATACAGCTTTCCAATTATTTAAAAATCTCATTTACAACAAAACTGTTAATTTTTTCTTTAGAAAGTTTATTACCTTTGTAATCAAGTATTACGTTCAATGCATCTTTTATGATTGGATGCTTATAATTTATATATATATATATATATATATATATATATATATATATATATATATATATATATATATATAGTAATACTTCCGGCCGACGACAGTGGTCCTAAACAAAACAGACTATCATGATAAGATGATCGTCCTGTTAAACGATCCTGCCTATAAGCCAATAAACAGAGATCATACCACTTATCTAGAAAAGACCACCAAAACACTGATCAAGGCATCTCCACTTACCGAAGAAATAAAGAAGAAGATCACACCAAGAGAAAAATCATCCATATGTCCTAAACTTTATGGCTTACCCAAAATACACAAGCCCGGAGCCCCCTTGAGACCAATTGTAAGCTCTATTGGCTCTCCAACTCAGGCCCTAGCAAAACATCTAGCCACCATTCTCCAACCCTTCGTCGAAAAAACGGCCTCCTACGTTAAAAACTCGCAATATTTTTGCGAAATAATCAAAAACATACGTTTACAAGAAAAAGAATGTCTAGTTAGTTTTGACGTAACTTCACTTTTCACACAAATACCAGTTAAAGAGGCTCTTTCTGTAATAGAAAACAAATACAATCTGCTAAAATATATCATCGAATTGGCTAGACACTGTCTTGATAACACCTATTTTACTTATGAAGGCCGACGATATAAACAAGTCGAGGGAGCCCCGATGGGATCGCCGCTATCTCCTGCACTAGCTAACTTATTTATGGAAGACTTTGAATCAAAAGCTTTGGAGACCTCTTCACACAAACCAAGACTGTGGCTACGTTACTTAGATGACACATTCGTTATCTGGCAACATGGGGAAGAAAATCTCAAAAGTTTCCTGGAACACATAAACAGTATACATCCCAAAATTAAATTCACCATGGAGACAGAACAGGAAAGATAACTACTGTTTCTGGATATCCTACTGAAAAGAAAAGAGGATGGCTTGCTTTCGCACACTGTTTACAGAAAGCCCACTCACACCAACAGGTACCTCACGCCCAATTATTTGCAGAAGTGAAATCACTTGCGTTTCGATCGCAGTCCCTTACAGATCCAGAAAATTATCACAAAGAGATGAACATACTGTACTTGGCCCCAAAAAATTGCGAAAACCAAGAGAATGGCTCCAAAGCTTTTGTTCCTTATGTAAGAGGCATCACAGACAAGATCGCAAGAATTCTCAGGAGACACAACATTGAAACCATTTTCACCACAGACCGTAAAGTAAAAGATCTCTTGCCAACACTTAAAGAAAGAATCCCTCTAGAAAACCAGGGAGTGTACGAAATTCCATGGGGAGAATGCAGGTCATCTTACGTAGGCCAAACCAACCGTAAAATAAGCGCCAGAAGATACGAACATATGAACACTGTCAAGCAAAAAACAACTTCTTCTGCTCTGACCCAACACTGGTTAAACACAGGACATAAGATAAATTTCTCAGGAACAAAAATGCTATCGAGATGTGAAAACCTGTCCACAAGAGTTATAAGGGAGGCCATTGAAATTGCAAAGAGGCCCAACAACTTAAATAGCAGAGATGATAGCCAACGTGTGCCTAATACTTGGAAAAATCTGCTTACAAAACATCAACAAGTACCACTTAGTAACGAAAGAGATTACAACTCGGCAACGCAACCCCAAACACTGGCAACAGGGTCGATGACGCGCAGAGGGTCTCGCAACCTGATGGGCCGGAACCATTCGGAAAACGAACGCGTCCGACGCGCACACGGTACCGACAGCACTGAAGTCGCGTCAGTTCGCTCGTAGACGCCATACAGTAAGCTTTGAAAATGGGGAATGAGATTTCACCAAAACGTCAGCTGTCTTACAGTCCTGAGAGGGACTCAGCACATACACGGGATGCCCGAAAATCTTCGATTACACATCACACTCGTGAGAATATCCGACATAACATATATATATATATATATATATATATATATATATATATATATATATATATATATATATATATAAGGGAGAAGTAGTATATATATATATATATATATAAGGGAGAAGTAGTCGCGACTGACTAGTCAAGAAAAAATATTCCAAACTAGTGTTTTTGTGGATGCAGTCTGTTTGAAGTTTATAAGGTTCCCTGTTCTAACTGTCAATTAGTTTATATAGGCCAGACTTCCATAAGCCTCAAAGGCAGACTCACTTCCCATCGTAGTGACATTAATAGAGGTTTGCCCTCTTGTGCTCTGGCTGAACATGTTTTTCATCAAGGTCACAATATTAATTGGGATGACACTGAGATTTTGGAAAGAGTTCCTGCTTATCACAAAAGGCGCTTCCTTGAAATGGTGCACATTAACCAAGAAAGTAACATCATGAATAAAAAAAGTGACACTGAGAGTCTGAGTGCCATTTCCAGTTATATTTTAAAGTTGGAAAAAAAAGTATTTGAGCCTCCTGGACAGTCCAGACGAATAGGTTTTCTATTAAATTATCTCATATTATGTAAAAAATATCAAACAAGTAATTTTTAACTTTGTTTTTCTATTTTTGGTGAATCTTCTGCTTGACTACGCTGCTGTTCACGGAATCCGTATTTTCCCCCACCCACTACACTTCCCGGTTGACACATGGCTGGTCACTAGAAAATGGTGGGATAGTCAAGTAGGGCGTTTGGCTGCTTTCGAACTTTCTAGAATTTTTACAATTCAATCAAAAATATGCCTTTAAATACAGTTGAAACCACACTGGTGAGTTAATAATTATAAGTTAGGTTAATACTCTAACTATTTAATTAATAATTGTAGAGATGTCCTGAAGAAGAGATAAATAAATTCTCGAAAGTTTGACGAAAAAGGGTTTTTCTCCCTACCAAAGCTTACAAATTTAAACAGACTGCATCCCCAATAACCCTAGTTTGGAATATTGGTTATATATATATATATATATATATATATATATATATATATATATATATATATATATATGTATATATATATATATATATATATATATATATATATATATATATATATATATATATATATATATATATATATACGAAAAGGCCAACTAAACTGAAAGGTTTAAGGCACTTTTGACTACAGACCCACAAAAGTGTCTTAAACCTTTTTTAGTTGCCTTCTTTTTAACTAGTCCAATCACGAGTCTACCTCCTTTTTAATATATAAATATACTAGCGACCCGCCCCGGCTTCGCACGGGTGCAATGCTGATACTAAATACACTACAGAAAAACTGTGACTATTTATTTTATTTTTACAACAATTATTACATCGGCCTCCGACGCGCTATTTATAGGCACGCTGCCGCCGCCCCGGTCGGCCAGTACCGCCGCAAGCGCTACTTCCCGCAATTTTAAATCTGTAATATCTTCGAAAGTATTCATTTAAATCTTGTGCTGTAAAGGACCATATAGATCTATATTAAATCAACAATGTATTTAAGCTATTTAATTGGATAAGGATTAATGCTGTATTGGTTAAAATCGCTTCAAAATTTGCCATTATTTGTCGTAAAAAGTAAATGACAAAAAAATGTTATTGTGGGATATCCATGAGAGATAGACATATACCATCGCGGAGTTTTCTGTAGACCTTTTCAATGTGTACAAATAATTAGTACATTATTTTGATAAATCTCGTAGGGTTCAGCCTGCGCTTGCAATGTAAGCGGAAAAAAATATGATAATTAACGACATCACATTAGAAACCTCAAAAATAACAGTATTTCTCCACTATTTAATGGATGTTATTATACATATAAACCTTCCTCTTGAATCACTCTATCTATTGAAAAAAACCGCATCAAAATCCGGTGCGTAGTTTTAAAGATTTAAGCATACAAAGGGACATAGGGACAGAGAAAGCGACTTTGTTTTATACTATGTAGTGATAAATACGACTTCTTTGTCAAACAAACTGGGCGACTGCCATTCAAATTGTGAAAAGTATAATCAGTCAGCTGTTCATACACATGTGATCGATGGTCACCTTTATAATCAATAAGTTTAATTTTTAGTTGTATAATCAGCCCTTTTTAGTACATCGTTTCTTCCAGATCCGAAAAGGCAAAAAATACCGTTTCTTTTGCCTTTCTATAATTGAAACAATAACCAAAATTGGATAGGCATTACACAAACCGCGGGAAAATCCCCCATTAATTCGGAAGAAGGAGAAAAAACGCTCCGCGCTTTCGAATCTGTGTTTGAACGGGGCAATTTGGAAAATCATTCAATTTTCCGGCCGAACGACGATCCAGACTATAAAAACTACAAACTGAAACGTCTTGCTTAAGTCAAAGGCGTAGAGATTCGGGATACGTTTTTCTTTAAGAATAAGGGGTTGTAAAGTTTTAAAAAATCGGGATTTTCTTCGTTATTTAACAATTTTTAAATTCTATATAAAAACTTTTGACGAATATATCAAATTTTCCTTAGGATAAATAAATATTTTTCATTAAAAAGGAGTATTTCATTAAAGCTTTCATATCTCACAATGGCCCGAACTCTTGCTTCAAAATTATAATTTCGTTTTTTGATTACTTTTTTTAATAAATTTTTAAAGGATGAAAACATTCATTATGAACCATATATATATATATATATATATATATATATATATATATATATATATATATATATATATATATATATATGTATATATGTTTTTTCTTATTTTATTTCTTGGATTTTTCTATTTGTATATTTTTTAAAGTTTTTGTATTTTTAAATTTCAAAATAAAACATATCTTATTTAACTGTGAAAGCCTTCAACAAAAATTTCAAAATGTAATTTTTAAAAAAATTGTAGCCAACACTTTAAATATATTAACCATCGATACCACAAAAAATATAAACCTTCTCGAAAAAGAAAAAGAAAACTGTATGAAATCATTGAAAATTCATCTACCGCCGCATATACTGAACAACTATCTTCAAAACGAATTTCAAAAAACCGAAAACACTTTCCAAAAAATAAAACAAAATAATATAAACAAAATAAATAACCTAACAAAAAAACAACACAATAACACCACAAAAGACACGTCAGGGTGGATTGAAAATTTGACAAACATACACATTCCGGATTCAGTTGCAGACATTCTTAGCCTTGGTCCAAAATTTGCCACTCCTATTGAAACAACAAATGAAATTCCAATTCCTGAAATTATAACCAATATCGAAACTTCAATTATAAATAAAACCAATGAAACAAAAGACGAACTAAGAACCACTTGTTGCAATATAATCACCAACTACAAAAATAAATTCAATAACACTAATAAAAATTCAAATGATAAACAACTTCTAAAGAAAATGAAACATACAAAATCCTTTTTAAAACAAAATAAAAATATAAAGATCTTGAAACCAGACAAATCAAACAAAACCGTTTTAATGTATACTAACGAATACGATCAAAAAATGACTAACCTTTTACAAGACAATACCACATATAAAGAATTAAATAAAGATCCTACAACCAGCTATCAAAAAAAACAATAACGAAATCATGACACGTTGGGAAAATAAAATGTTTATCTCTCCAAATACTGCCAAACAATTAAAAATTCAAAACGCACAACCACCAAGAATTTATGGACTACCAAAATTACATAAACAAAATATTCCTCTCTGACCTATAGTTTCATGTATACAATCACCTTACGAAAAATTGTCAAAGTTCCTAAAAGCCATACTGCAAAATGTGGTCAACAAAAATCAATACTACATAAAAGATTCCACGGATTTCAAAAATAAAATTAAAAACACAACCTTACCCGAAAACTACATACTGATATCTGATGAATTTCAAAACGCAGTAGAACAAACGCTTACATCAACATATTTTCTCTACAATGATAAATTTTATAAACAAACAGAGGGATGCGCCATGGGTGCCTCAATATCTAGTGTTATAGCCCAGCTAGTGTTGGAGGACCTCGAAGAAACTGTTAAATCCAATTTAGATATCAATATACCATTTTTCTATAGATATGTAGACGATTGTATAACAGCAATTCCAAAAAATCGTAGTGAAGATATTCTCAATAAATTTAATGCCTACCACCAAAAATTACAATTTACCATAGAAAAAGAAGAAAAAAATAAAATCAGTTTCTTAGACGTTACAATTTACCACCAAAATAATGTCATTAAAACTCAGTGGTATACAAAAGCAACATAGTCTTCTAGATATTTGCATTATAATTCTCAACATCCTCTATCCCAAAAAAAATCGGTAGTAATAGGAATTGCAGACCGAGCCATAAAATTATCCGATCCAGAATACCGCAACGAAGCAATTCAAAAAGCAAAGGAAGCCTTATTACTAAACAGTTATCCCCCTAAAATTATAAACAATACCTTCAAAAAAAGAATACACAAATTTTACAATAACAACAACCAAAACCCCCAACACCAAAAAACAAAACAACAGAACCAATATGTTTCCTTACCATATATACCACAACTCTCAGAAAAACTTCAAAATGTCCTCAAAAACCATAATATAACTGTAAGTCACAAAGGACAAAATCTATTAAAAAAAAACTTTAGTAACTTAAAATGCAAAATTCCTAAAGACAAAAAAACACACGTAGTATATGAGATTCCATGTAAAAATTGTGACGGAGTTTACATCGGCCAAACCAGTCAACATCTTAAAAACAGGATTAATGGACACAAATACGACAAACATAATAAGTACGCATTAACAAACCACATTACAGAAAAACAATACACTTTTGATTCTGAAAATGTAAAAATTCTCAAAACAGAAAACAATAAAAAAAAAGCGTGAATTTTATGAAATGATTGCAATTCAAAAAAATAAGAAATCTATAAATACAAAAGCTGATACAAAACACCTAAGTAAAATATATTACAATATCCTAAAATAACCCCCCAAATAAATTAAATATACACAAAATGATCTCAAAAATAAATCATTCCAAAAATAAGAAAAAAATAATAGTCAGGCAAGGACCCTTAAGGCGGAAAAAAAATCCAAACCTTTGACCACCGGAACCCATGAGTTAACAATATGTAGTCTAAGTTGTGATCCTCGGCAAAAACTTATATAAGGTATGTTTCAAAATTAAACTTATTAATTTTATGTTATAATAGAGAAAAAAATTTTTTCTATTATAGTTATAAAAAATCATTCTGAAGAAGGTCAAGTGTGACCGAAACGTCAATAGATATGCATAGCAAGTAAAACATATGCAATTATATATATATATATATATATATATATATATATATATATATATATATATATATATATATATATATATATATGCAGTCGATGGTTTTCTGGTATCCCGTGTATGTGCTGAGTCTCTCTCAGGACTGTAAGTCAGCTGACGCTTCGGTGAAATCTCATTCACCATTTTCAAAGCTCACTGTATGGCGTCTACGAGCGAACTTGCGATTGCACATCACACCCGTGAGAATATCCGACATAACATATATATATATATATATATATATATATATATATATATATATATATATATATATATATATATATATATATATATATATACGCTGGTGGAAAAAAGTATGGAAACTTTTAGGATCACGAGTTGAATTTCTTTCTGCAAATTATTGAAACGTAAGCATAATTATAATGTTATGTAAAGCAATATTGGGTTAGTTCTTAAAGAAAATTATTTTCTGTGAGATTCACATTTTTAAATTATAAGGAATTTTCAAATAACAATTGGAAATAAGTATGGATATTTTTAAAATTTCATCAAAAAATATTGTTGTAAACATACGACTAACAGTTTTTTAGTATTTTGTAGAATACCCTTTAGCATTTAAAACTGCCTCACATCTCCTAGGCATCGAGTCAACTAATTTTTGGAAAGTTCCTGGAGGAATTTGCGTTCACTCTGATTTAATGATATTAAACAGTTGTTGTTGATTTTCGATATCGAAACGCATTCGAATACGGTGATCTAAACCGTCCCAAAGATGTTCAATTGGGTTTGAGTCTGAGGATTGGGATGGCCACTCAAATACAGTTATATTTTTCTCACCAAATCATTGTTTTACTATATTAGACGAATACTTCGGATCATTATCCTGTTGAAATATCCATCGTAATTGCATCTCTTCTTCTGCAAATGGAAGCATTGTATTTTCTAGTATTTCTTTATGTTGAAATCGGTCCATTTTACCCTGCACTTGAATGATGTACCCTATCAAAGATCGAGAAAAACATCCCCAGACCATTATGTTCCCTTCTCCATGTTTCACAGTAGGAATTTGGTACTTTGCCTTGAATCTTGCGCCAACCGGTCTTCTTACATACTTCCTGCCATCAGATCCAGATAGTGAAAATTTGCTTTCGTCACTCAAAAACACCATATTCCATTTTTCTGTAGACCAAGAAAGATGAGCTCTAGCAAACTTCATTCGGGCCTTCTTAGTCTTCTTTGATAGAAGCGGCTTTTTAACAGCAACTTTTCCATAAAGACCTCCATCAAGTAGACGATTGCGTACCGTTCTACTTGTCACTTTAACATCAAACTGCTCCGAGATTTCGTTTTTAATTTGTCTGGAGTCAAGTTTTGAGATCCTTAAAATAGTTTTATCGACTCGACAAGTAGTTTTATGAGGTCTTCTCGACTTAGGAGCATTTCTTACATCACCAAGACTATCATATCATATTTTTGTATTATTTTCGTTAAGGCACTTTTAGAAATATTTAAATATTTTGCAACTAAGGACTTTTTTCTCCCCATTTTAAATAAATCCACACTTTTTTGTCTAAAATCACATGAAAAATAACGGTGTTTTGGCATGATAAATTAATATTTTTACACGACATTTGCACAAACCAAAATATAAATAGTTTCCATACTTATTTCCAACCACAAATTCCTTATCGCAAAAAAATATAAACATCATTTCTTTTTAGATTGTTAAACGCGATAATTATGTATATCAGTGGAACTTCTGCATTTTAGCGAAATGTAAAAAGCTCTTGATAAATTCAGTATTAATTAATACGAACATAATTAAAAGTTTCCATATATATATATATATATATATATATATATATATATATATATATATATATATATATATATATATAATGTAATGGTGATCTAGGAACAGCCAGCGGAGGAACATTTCACCGATAGTTTCCGATGTCAAGAGGATTCAAATATCAGAAAAGACGCTATAGAAAATATATCAAAGGGTGTCTGAGAAAGACACCGGCGGACCTACTGATGAATCCACCGCCAGTGTAAGGACGAAATACCCAAAATTTTAGTGGTCGAAAGTTTGCAAGCCGTTCAGGGTTACGGTGAATTGCAACTATATATATATATATATATATATATATATATATATATATATATATATATATATATATATATATATATATATATATATATATATATATATATATATAATTAATTCAAATATTTTATTTTAGAGTTTTAGTAACTTATTTTACAAAAATACCAAGATTTGCCAATTTAAAGTTACGTCACTGTTGTCATCTCGTCCTGGAGCTAATTTTAATGTATTTAATGCAGAATATCGGCAACATCGGCGCCCGTAAATCACCGTTTTTATGAGCCATTTGGGCCGAATATTAATCGGCTGTCATGGAAACTGCGGAAAAATTCTTAATATGTCTTGAATGGGGATAATGCTTCGAATTTCCTTCTGAAAGTTTTTATCTGGAAAAACTGATATTTAATCATTATAGGCCATTATTTTCCTGATGGTTTTATTACACTTTCGTAACAATTACTATTAATCTTTATTAGAACACGGTAAAAAAAGATAATTATACTTAAAAAGGCTGGAAGATTATTCATGTGCTCTTACTTTGTGATCGAAAAAGGAATATTTTTGGTAATTTTTGGGAATATTAGAAACAAATTTTTGGCATTTTGGGGCATTAAAACGTGAATATGAAACTTTTTTTTTTTTGCAGTCGCTTACAACTTTTACAAATATATTTTTTTCACTTTAACACTGTATTTTTCGACTTATTCCTTTAAAATTTACCACTTTCACTAAATCACATTTACTAATTCTAAAACATAGCATATTTTGTATAAAATTGTATATAATATCTTGTTAAAATGAAACACTAAAAATGGAGTCGAAAAAGAAATACAAATGAACCTGTGCATTGTTACCGGATGTTATAAACGATCATAAAATTACATTTGTATTAATGTTAATTTAGTATCTAACTTCTTTCATTTTTTGTCCCTAAAATAGTGCATAAAGGACAAAATGATTTTAAACAATAAATTAAGAAGACTTAATTATACAGGTCTACAATATTTTGTTACAGGGTGGTACGATTTTTTTTTTAAAGTGAGGGGAAAGGAGGGTTAACTTGGACCCAGGGTAATCCTAAACGCAACGATTATACTGTGTTAGAAAATGACACACATATTTTGTGTGCTGCCTTTTGACAAAGCACGCCGCTTAGAGACAGACCGCAAGTGGAGTGAAACAAGTGTGCTCATTGTTCAAGGTGTGATTTTTTTAAAAAATATTTTGTTGTCTACGATGTAATTTTTTTGATAGATAAAACTCGAATCGCTCTTATGTGACATTTTCCAGTCTAAATAGTAGGTAACCATAGAATTTATTGTGAACTTTAGAAACAGCCAGACCCAATATAACCTAAAATTAGTATTATTTTTTTATTTTTTTTTACATTGAGGGACAATGGCGAGCGAATTAAGCCGGGTAAACTCGATCGTTCAGCATTACCCCATTTAATGGAATAATAGAGTTTAATACATTTCTATTTTATATATCGTGGCATATTAAATGAAATTTATTTCATTTTAGATGTCTTGAGACTACAAAAGAAAGATAGAAACACGTTACAAGTTAAAAGACTTGCAGAAAGCTTTTGAGAATACAAGAAGTAAAAAAGTTGACATAGGCAAAGCAGTAACTTTATATTCAGTACCTAAAGCGACCATTTTAAATCACTTGAAGAAGGATGTTATAAAACAGTCTGGATGTGAAAGAAAGCCTGTTATGTTAAATACAAATTCCTTATCTAAATAAAAGGTGTTTTTTTTTATAGAGGTATAGAACTTTACGTTGGCAACACTTTTTTAACTGGCGGCCATTTTGTCAGCTGTCAAGTGATTTATATTTATTTTGGTTTGGCATTTTAACATGAATAGACTGACGCCTGAACAACGCTTCCAAATTGTGCAAATTTATTTTGAAAATCATGGTTCTGTTCGAAATACGTATCGCGCACTACGTCCATTTTACGGTCAACATAATCGTCCATCAGAGCAATTAATTCGATTAACTATGGAACGTTTTCGCACCACGTTTACTCTAAATGATAATACGCGTCCACAGAGACGTCGTACAGTGCGTACAGAAGAAGTCATTGCTGCTTAGAGCGTAGCGTAGAGGAAGACCCGAATCAGTCTATCCACCATCGAGCACAGGAATTGGATATGTGTCCATTCACTTTATGGAAGATTTTGCGGAAAGATCTTGGTTTGCGTGCTTACAAAATCCAACTTGTGCAAGAATTGAAGCCACACGATCACTTAGCAAGGCGTAGATTCGGTGAATGGGCCCAAAACAAGATTGCCGTTGATCCCGATTTTCATAAGCGAATTTTGTTTAGCGATGAAGCTCACTTTTGTTTGAATGGATACGTCAATAAACAAAACTGCCGTATTTGGAGTGATGATAATCCTCAAGTGTATGTTGAGACATCGTTACTTCCAGAAAAACTGACTATTTGGTGTGTTTTATGGGCTGGTGGAATCATTGGTCCGTACTTCTTTAAAAACGATGCTAGTCAGAACGTTACAGTCAATGGTGACCGCTATAGAGCATTGATTACCGACTTTTTCGTTCATCAATTGAACAACCATGATGTGCAGGAGCTGTGGTTTCAACAAGACGGCGCAACATGTCACACAGCTCGTGCCACAATTGATTTACTGAAGGAAACGTTTGGTAACCGCATAGTTTCACGTTTCGAACTCTTGAATTGGCCTCCAAGATCGTGCGACTTAACGCCGCTAGACTATTTTCTGCGGGGATATGTGAAGTCGCTAGTCTACGCCGATAAGCCCGAAATGATTGATCACTTGGAGGACAATATTCGCCGCGTTATTGCCGATATACGGCCACAAATGTTGGAAAAAGTCATCGAAAATTGGACCTCCAGATTAGACTACGTCCGAGCCAGCCTTGGCGGTCATATGCCAGAAGTCATATTTAAATTATAATGCCAGAAGGTTATCTTTCGAATAAAGTAAATATCATGTCAATTTAAAAAATTCATCTTTGTTTTGTTCCATTTAAAAGTTCTATACCTCTATAAAAAACACCCTTTATAAACAACTTAGTACAATGTCGTCGAGTTAACGACATATGAATTGCATGTTTATAATCGTTGAATACCTGGCAACAATGCATGAATTTTTACGTCATGTTCAAAGTTCAATACGTTCTTTTCGGTTCGATTTTTAGTGTTTTCTGCCATCATTTTAACAAAACGTTATGTACTATTTTTTCAAAATATGCAAAAGTATTTTAGTGAAAGTGGCAAAAATTAAAGGATTAGGTCGGAAAATGCATTGTGAATATGGAAAAAATTATTTGTGGAAAAACGATGTGTAACCACTAAAAAATCAAATTCGGGTTTTAATACTTTAAAAGGGGAGAAAAATTCGATGTTTCCACTATTCCGAAAAAATATAATATCTTTTTGAAGATTGTAAGAAAGTAAAAAAATGCTTAATAACTTTTTGCATATAACTTTTGAGAAGGTTTTTAGTACATTATTAAACTAAAAAGCTTATACAACTATGTTGTATATATCTGTTTGCAATACTTCAAAAACGGATATTTATTAGATCACCATGGATCATATTACATGTGAAAAACACCATTTCACTAATTTTCAAACACGATTTCCTTTTCAAATTCACAGTTCAAAAAGCATTAGTGCTTATGGAACGAAATCCAGCATTCTCATTCGTTTATTTTAACTTTAAAGGCGTGGCCTAAAAGTTACTATAAAATACGTCGATCACAAGCATCGCTCTTCTCGATTCAACATCCATCAGAAGCACAACAAGCAACGGCCGTAGCGGTTACCAGTTCCAGTACCTTCATACACCAACCACGACGATCTTTCTGAAGGCATCGAAGTCTTCAAAGAACGTCCAATCTTCGCTTCAGTAAACCTAAAATCATATTCTCGGAGTCTTTGGGCGTTTAGTAGCTATCACTTGCACTTAGATAGTGAAAAACCAAAGATTCAAGAAGATTTTAAAGCGAAATGCAAACAACTCGGATTAAATACGGTGTCTGGGAATTCCCCTTGTATAAAACATAGTTTTGGAATTTAGGTAGTATCTGCATACGAACGCCTAGGTAAGTTTTCACAACTACAGGGCTCTCAGACACTATAGCTCGAAAGTCGGGTGTTATTCGTAATTGTATACACGAACTGGTGTTGCAATTACGGATCACCAACACAAACTTCGCGATTTAATTCGAATTAAACATGAGTTTCCTAATACTCAAACAAAACATAACCTCAAATTCACAAATATGATATAATTTCCTATATCATATTTTTCCAGAAAAATTCATTCAAATTGTCCAAAACAAATTCACATTCATTTATTATAACACTCCTATAATATTATTACATAATATTATATTCAACTTTCGCTTAGATAAAATTTTCATAATTTTGCTAAGTCCACAGTTACTAGTACTGTTTTAACACATTGGTTAACCATACATTTTTCACAGCGTTCTATTACCCATATTTATTTTGCGGAATGAACACAAAACTTCTTTTAATCTGTTCCTTGTTACCCCTACATTTTTTAGGTATTTTCCGATATATTTCAGAACATGAAAACGCCTTGTTTTCGGGATTGTTGTGGGAATACCCCGGAAAAAAGGTCGGTTCCTGAAATATTATTTTGGATTTTATTATCATCCCTCTTCAGCGAATTTAACTGCGGGAATTAAAAGCAAATTATGACATGATTGAAGTGATAAGATGTATCCCTTGCGAGAGTTAAATGGACTGTTACAATTACGACGTTTAGGAATAGATTACAAGAAAATATATGTACAGTTAATTATAGTTACACACATCCCACGTTAATTAAACACATGGGTATAAACAACGCTAAATCATTTTATTGCGGAATAAATTCTATTCTCAATTTTCAATATGCGCATTACCTTACATCCCTGTAGCGGATTTTATATTCAAATTTATGCATAATTTTCATGCGGAACGTTGTACAACAAATTTCTTTTGCGGAAATTTTTATCACCAAATCTTTTCCAAAATTTTCTTTGCGGAAAATACAAACAAAAACAAAAGGCCTATAAACTCATACACTTGCAAGTATCTCCTGGCTAAGTGTTATTCACCGTAATGCTTAGTTTACCCAATTCTTCATTTTCTCTCAGAATCTCAACCTTGGAGCAATCCAAGCTCAAACATTTATCATGCTTTATGCATAGCAGACAAATGCTTATTTTTGGAAGCAAACTTTACTTCAATTTCCTGAAGTAAACAGAAGAAACAAAAGCCCCTTTTATCATTCACTCCCCTTTGCCCCGGTGAGCGAGAAGAAAGGTGAGGCGGCCAGATTTCCTATCTGGTCGGGTGGTTTAGGAGGGACTCTCACCGCACCCCCCTGCGTTGCGGTTCAATAAGGTAGAAAAAACTTAGAAACGACATTTCACTTTCTAAATCTACCTTATAACAACGACAAATAGCGACCTGGTGGAAATGAACCACGATAGCGCTCGTTACAGGACCAAACACGCATCACGTTACGGTCTAGCGATATAAATTTATACTTGGAAACGCTTCGCCTAAGATTGTTATAGTCCCTGCTTTATGAAGATATCGCACACTATAGCCGTTTTAGGAACACCATCAGACAAGTCTGGCGCTTTCGACGACTGACTGAAATCCGGAAAGCTCGATTCGACACGCGTTCAGCAACCAAAACACACCCAAATATAAAAAAGGAGGCTTTCATTAGTGCGATAACTATCTGGGAAGAATAAATGAATTATGAATCTAAAATTAAAATTTTTGTTGATTTTTAGTGGACAAAATTTTGACGTTTTCAGCTACAAATTTTAATAGATTCAAAACCATTTTTACTAGCCTATACAATGATCAATGAATCACCCGGTTGAAATAATAAAAGAGCAAAGAACAATAATAATTATTACTTACAAAACGGCGATTAAAATCCTCTCAAAACACAAACGAACCAGGAACTATTACAGAATAAAACACCCTTTTGTTTTACCAATACAAGTACACAGCCACAATTTACTAGCACATACGATTTATTCCTCAGAATGTCCACGAACATTCCACAATTATTCTTGTATCAAACACAGTCTATCCATCACAATAGAACGATATTTTCAAGCGCAAAAATTGAGATCTCAACCTTTGTGCGTTCACGAGAGCCCGTATCATTACGAAAAACCTGTCAATTATATCATTAACGAGCTACAAGTGGCAACGCAGGCTACAAGTGGCGACGAGGCAATTGTAAGGTGAACATGTGGGATCATTTTTAAGAACGGTGAAGGTATAATTAGATTTCTAAGGATGGAAATTATGCCAACTTTTAATATGAGCCTTAAAAAGCAGCATTTTGTACGTAAGGAAAAGAAAAATTGTAAGAAATTATATTTAACGAGGAAAACGGGGTATGGATTATATATATATATATATATATATATATATATATATATATATATATATATATATATATATATGAAGTAAGTCGAAGCCGCGTTCAGTGTTGCATGCCTCCTTCCGATCTGTCCTTTGCACAGCCAGGTGCATGTCGGTACCCTGATGAGTCTAGTGAGAGACGAAACATGTATCTCTGCCGTATCACTATGGCGGGGAGGGTAAGCTTTGACTTTCTTCTCGGTATGGTGGTACAGGTAGGTCACCATCTCGATGGTGGTGGAATAGGATGAATTGTGTTTTATCACAATTTATTCTAACTGTGCAACCTCTAACACAGAAAGGATATGATGGAGCGAAGTTTGCATTCACTGTTTCGCATTTTACTTCACTTATGTACGGAGTTGCTGAATGTGATTTCAGCACTACAACAGCATAATGTGGATATAACCACTGCTAATGCATCTCACACGGAGGTATCCGTGAAAGCCGTATAAACATATATATATATATATATATATATATATATATATATATATATATATATATATATATATATATATATATATATATATATATACTAGCGACCCGCCCCGGCTTCGCACGGGTGCAATGCTGATACTAAATACACTACAGAAAAACTGTGACTATTTATTTTATTTTTACAACAATTATTACATCGGCCTCCGACGCGCTATTTATAGGCACGCTGCCGCCGCCCCGGTCGGCCAGTACCGCCGCAAGCGCTACTTCCCGCAATTTTAAATCTGTAATATCTTCGAAAATATTCATTTAAATCTTGTGCTGTAAAGGACCATATAGATCTATATTAAATCAACAATGTATTTAAGCTATTTAATTGGATAAGGATTAATGCTGTATTGGTTAAAATCGCTTCAAAATTTGCCATTATTTGTCGTAAAAAGTAAATGACAAAAAAATGTTATTGTGGGATATCCATGAGAGATAGACATATACCATCGCGGAGTTTTCTGTAGACCTTTTCAATGTGTACAAATAATTAGTATATTATTTTGATAAATCTCGTAGGGTTCAGCCTGCGTTTGCAATGTAAGCGGAAAAAAATATGATAATTAACGACATCACATTAGAAACCTCAAAAATAACAGTATTTCTCCACTATTTAATGGATGTTATTATACATATAAACCTTCCTCTTGAATCACTCTATCTATTGAAAAAAACCGCATTAAAATCCGGTGCGTAGTTTTAAAGATTTAAGCATACAAAGGGACATAGGGACAGAGAAAGCGACTTTGTTTTATACTATGTAGTGATATATATATATATATATATATATATATATATATATATATATATATATATATATATATATTGTATAGATAAATGATAAAAACCCAATATTGGCTTGAGATTACAAGATAAAAACAATACACAGAAAGATTAAAATCAAACATTGATACATAATAAATTAGTAAACACAGTGTAGATTAAAGTATCAAATAGAATTAAGTACAGTTTAAGGTATTTTTTTTAAAATATAGAATAAATAATTAGAAATAGTTTTAAGAATAACTCAATAGCTACCAAAATGCTGGTCTTAACATATAATTTTCGAACTGTTTGTTTTAGCAAAGTCTTGATTTAGTTTCCTCTTTAGAGACATAATAAGTTCAGAAAAAAACTGTGTTAAATATATTGAACAAGAAAGAGGAAACATTATTGTAAATTAATATATTTTTAATTTGTACTATAAGTGAGTGAATGCGTTAGAAAAACTAAGAATCAAGTGTTACTCATTTATTTTGGTTCCAAAATAAACAATCACATTGACACTAAAAGTTTACTATCAGTGCGGATATCGAGAAAATAAAACACTGTGATAAGTGAAAACATTCATAAATGTTCAGTTTGAAACAAGAATGTAATAGTTTTAAAGTTTATTAAACAAAATGTGGGAAAATTAAAACCATGTATGGTACTTTTGTGAAAAATATAAGATGGATTTATCTAGATTATAAGATAGATTTAAGTTTTTAGTAAGCAAATGTAGGATTAAAATGTCCAGAAAATGCCATTTAATACATAGATAATAATATCCGAGGCAATAATAAACATTTTAGAGTTTTTTCGAACAAAAATAGAGTCAAATAGTCATAAATTTCTATGTGCAAGCCGTTTATTTTCATCAATTTTAATATATAAATAGTATGCCAAAGTGGTTCTAATGTATATCAAAGTATCGAGAAAGCTCTAAAGTTTATTTTGGACAAGTTCAATAATGCTCAACTATAGAATTTTGGTCCATATATTCATTAAAACATATAAAATTCCAGTAAAAATTGATCAAATTAATCGCAAGTTTTCAAGTTGGTAATATTTATCAAGTTAACTGATGTCACAAATCTGGCCAATCAGGTTGGAGACGATTCAGATGTTCCGGATTCTTTTAAATAGCCGAAGCATAGGAATTTCGTGAGAGTTGAAGTTATCCTGTTGCAAAAAGCATCGAGTCTTGAGAGCTCCCGAAATATTGCCATAACCTCAAATTTTCATTTGTTTACCTACATCATTAAAACAAAAGTGAAATATTTTGTTTCGTTTTATTTTTAATTGAGGTTATGTGTTTGTTTTGATAAGTAAAACAAGTTTGTCCTACGAATAAAATAATCAACTCTCAAATAACAACAAGTACGGAAAATATTTGTAAGTTTCCTTACTTGACAGGAAACTTTTACAAAATATTTTGAGATATTTAAAAGATTTTTGAATAAGAAAACGAGTAAATCAATATATTGGAATTGTGGTTATAAAATTGGACCAAAATACAGAAAACAAAACCAAGATATAGAAAATAAAACCAAGGAACAGAAAACAACACCAATGTATTTATAATAGTCTAAGCAGGTGAATGCTTTTAGATGTTTGTAGAAAATAAAAAAAATTAGCATCAATAATAGTCTAAGTTTTCACAAGATTAAAAAAAATTATACTAACCTGATAATATATAAATAACATTAATCATTAATAGTATATAGAAGGATGCAAAATTAAAATAATTAAACGTGGCCAAGGAGTGATACAGGTGTTAAATAGGGATAATGCATGGCAAATTAATACAAATAAATAAAAGAATTGATAAGAAGCATAGTTGCATAAAATTTTATAGTATTGTTCTTATAATATCATCCAAAATTGTTGAAAATTGTGCCACATTTATGAATTGTTAAATAAAATATTTATATTGTGTTTTAATCTGTTTGTGTATTCATTATCTGAGTGTGATCTTTAAAAAAAAACTGAACTCACCTGAGAAGAGGGTCAAAATTAACAGGTAGGCAAATATATATATATATATATATATATATATATATATATATATCTGTAGAACATTTTGAATATCAAAAAAATTTTAAAAATTTAAATATTTTCAAAATTGGTAAGAAATAATTCTTATAATTATTTTTTACCTGGCGCCCAACAAACAAAAATTAAGTATTTTTGATTAAATTTTGGCAATACATTTTGAAAGTTTTAAAATTCTTGAAATAAAAAAATAAATAATAAAACTAAATAAGTTCCCTACATACACAAATTAAATTAAATTTTTTTAACCGGGTAAATTTCGATACTGAAAGATACAATGTACTGATTGTGGTTTTGGAAAAACAATTATTTTTTTATTATATTATTTTCTAAATCATTACTTATGGTGTCTTTGTTTTTTCTATTATTATTAAAGCTGCCAATATATAAATGTTCTAAGAGGATATTCCCATTTATTGACTTTTAAGAGGGTATATTAATTTTTGATTAGATTTGTGTAAACGTGGCTTAGGTTACTTATATCAGTTCTGTCGTTAACTGTGTTTCTTTCTTTTTTTATTTCCATCATCTCCTTAAAACTCAATTTGTTATAATTATGGTCACGTTCAAGTAATGTTATATTGTTGTAGTTGAAGGAATGGCCTGTCTCTCGTACATGTTTATTTAATGCAGTTGTAGTATTTTTCGTGAATCTGTGTCCAATTAATCTCTCTTCAAGTAACTGTGTTGTCATTCCTATATATTTTTTTGGACAATTGGTGCAATGAATTGAATATACAACAACAGAGTTATTCATTTTAGGTACTCTAATTTTCAGTTATGTAAAAAAAGAGTTTAACTTATTTTGAGCTTTGTGGCAGACAACGATATTATGTTGGTTCAGAATATATTTAATTTTTCTGAAAGTCTGTTTGTAAATGGCAAGGCAATAAATTTCGATGTATCATCATTGTTAAGAGGATTTTTAGAATTATAAAATTTGTGTATTCGCTCTTTTATTATTTTATCAATGTCCCTGTGTTTAAAGTTGTTTCTTAATAAGATCTCTTTCACTTTTCTTAAAACAGGTGGTCTAAATTCAGGGGGATTTAAAGTGATGGATTTGTCTGCTAGACCAATAGTATCTCCCTGACCATGAAGGTTTACTATACCACTCAGTTCAGATTTTATTTCCTCTTTGGATAAGAGTCATACCTAAAAAATGTATCTTACCGCCTTTCTCTATTTCTGATGTGAATTACAACATGTTGTGAAAGCTGTTTAAACGCTTGGAGGATTTTATCTGTTTTATTGAAGGAAACAGTCATCCACATATCTTTTAAAGAATATTATATTGAATTTAAGATATTTGATAATTCTTTTTTCTAAATATTCCATAACTAACTGAGCAATGGGTGAGGAGATTGGTAAGCCCGTAGCACAGCCATTTTTCAGATAAAATGCCTTTTACAAGATCATTTGGGATCTTAGTGTAAAGTGATACATCTAAAAAGATTAGTTTGTAATTTTCTGGAATTTTTGCATTGTCAATAAATTTTTTAAAAGTGAGCAAATTGACGCCGTACAGTGAGCTTGTCAGCTGCCTTATAGTCCTGAAAAAGACTCAGCATACCCGAAAACCTTCGATTACACACCACACCCATGAAAACATCTGACATCATCAAATATTTCAAATAAGAAAAATCGATATTATCGAAAGATAATAATCATGGTGTAGAGTGAAAATTAATAAATTTTTCTACTTTTGGTGATCATAAACAGAAAGACGGTAACGCAAACCCCATTTCTTTGTTTTATTTTCATTTTCACTGGTTTTACTGCGATTCGAATAATAAAAAAAGCAACATTCCATTAAATCCGCCACAAAATTAAAATTTCAAAATCGCAAAATCAAGAATCAATAAAGTCGGCAAATTTAATACCGAACGACACGAAATTTTCAATGGAAAATCCGCTTCCATTATTACTGGAAGGATTAAAGCCATCAGATAATAAAGTAATCAGAGTTAATGTTCCATTAGGAAAATTGGATTCAAATATTGACAGAAATCTTAAATTCTAATTTCTGATCCTCGATCGTTTATCAGCCGTATTAATATTACTGGGTTTGGTTTTATAGGATAATATCACGGACGCTAGTTAATTCGACAAGCAATCTAATAGTATGGTAGTATTATAAAGACTCTAGTGCAGCGTTTCTTAAGAGATGGTTTGCCAGTCCCATGGGTTCGCGAGTTTTATCAAGGGGGTTCTGGAAAAGATATTGTACGCTGGCGATGCGCGTACATTCTCGAACAAGCTACTTCTTATTCGGCGAAACAAGACTTTTTCCGAATGCGCACGACAGAACGAGAATAGTATCTGCCGATATAAAAATGCAGCAGTCACATATAAGGAAGAGTAGAGTCAAACTGAATCGTACCATGAGCTTAAGAACCACGAGTGATTTCAAAAAGATAAGTGAATTAGTACTTAATGCATGGTGTGTATATAAACAAATGTTAAATGAAATATAAATTTCAAAGTATGTCGGTAAGATATTAAAAACCTGCCACCTGTCGACTTCGATGTCAGACTGAAAGATATCGCCATTCGAACGACATCTATGAATCACCGGATTAGTGAGGAATTTTTAAAAATCAAAATTTCAGTAACAAAGAAATCTATCTGCCATATCTAAATAGCTGTTATATATGTATTCTCCTTTCAGGCAGAGAAAAGGAAAAATATATACAAACAGTTTATTTTCTGCAAATACTACTCGGATCCTCTTTCCATAAGCGTCTCGACCAACTTTTGGTCTCGTCAGTGGAGCTGTATCGAATCGAGAGCAACAATTGCAGAAAAAAAATGCTATAAAAAATATAAATTTCAAGGTATGTCTTTAGGATATTAAGGGGCTACGCTGCAGAATCACATATCAAAAGGCTTGAAGCTCAGGAAAAACATAGTACTGAGGATGGCCATAAACGCCCCGTGGTTCGTCAGAAACGAACAAGTACGCAGAGATTTGAGTTGGACCCCTTTGCGGGAGGTCATGAGACAGAAGGCTACAAAAGTCTTTCAGAAAGCAGAAGAGCACGATAATCCACTAACCAGATAAACAGCGGATTATAACCCGGAAGAGGTTAAAAAACATAAAAGATCTAGAATGTAATTTTAGACAAGGAAAGCAGGAGATGGGAAAGAGCGAAATATCAGGTAAAAGAAAGGAGAAATAATGAAGAGGAGTAGAATAAACAAGAGAGAAGGAAGAAGGCCAGAAGGACCGATATGCAGAGCTAGAGGAAGACCTCAAGGACGACACAGAATCTTGGGAAGATAAGAAGCCCTAACAAGTTTTTTTAGGTACGAATGATTGGTGTATGCAAGTTTGTATGAAAGCAAAGCGATTAACCTTACATTGTATGAGATATCTAAGGCGGTACGATGCAATAGGTGCAACGGCACCTAGAGCGGAAACACCAAGGTGTGATGATCGGAGGTTTACAAGGTCACGACCTGGAAACCGATAACGTTATCATAATCAAAATTATGTCCAGGTATTGAGTGATGTTCCACAACGGCACTCGAGTTTTTACCTATACGACAAACGCTTTCATGTTCTGTTATAAGATGTTTAAGCCATCGTGTGGTTTGTCCAATGTAACAGCCTTAACATCTCATACAAGATATTTCATAGACAACATTGTCATTATATAATTGAGGTGTTCTATTTATAACTCTTGTAAAAGATTGGAATTTTTAACCAAATTGTACTTTGCAATCTTCACGTTAGGGAACTTTTTAAAAAGAAAAACCACTGAATGTGTCAGTTTGTCAATGAAAGGAAGTTTTCGGTAAGTAATATGTAATTTATTTTCCTCTTTTGCACCATCGTACATATTTGAACTATAAATTGCAAATGATTGCACAGTATAGTTTGGTTAAAATGCTAATGTTACTAAAAAAAAAGAACACCTCTATTATCTATGAAATATCTCGTTTAGGATGTCAAGTCTGTTACATTGGATAAACCACACAATGCCTTAAACATCGTATAACACAACAAAAAAGCGATTGTCGTATAGATAAATACTCGTGTGCCGTTGTGAAACATCACTCAATAACAGGACATAATTTTGATTATGATAATGTCAAAATTCTAGAACACCAAAATAATTACAAGAGTAGACTATTTCTCGAATTGTGTCATATTAATAAACAAAAAAATGCCAACAATTATAAATCGGACCCTAGTCAGCTAAGCAATACTTACTGTAGTATTTTAAATTTGAGTGTTGTATAATATAAGATACTGAGTGTGTGTACATGTATGTGTAGTTTAGTGTATCTTTTGAATTTAATTGTTTTTTTAAGTAAGGGAAAAAAATTACCCTTTTTTTGAAGTTCTTTTATTGATAATTCATATTTATTTTCATCGCCATGTTGAGCGTGCTAGGTTTAACTGTTCAAGAGAATCTCTAATCCGTAAGTTAACGTCATTTATATTGTTTGTTTTAGTTTGTTAATTTGTCAATTTCTTTGTATTATTTTATAGTTTTACTCCTGATGAAGACACGAATTCGAATGTCGAAATAATGAACAGTAAAGGAAGAAGAGTCTTTATCTCATCCAGAGACAGCATCGATATTCCTTCCCTAATTTATATATATATATATATATATATATATATATATATATATATATATATATATATATATATATACCGGGTGTCAACGAATCTATTAGACAAGTCATAATTTCTAGAGTATTATGTGTATCAAAATGAGAATTGGTACAGGTAAATGGTATGTGAAGAGGAGAGTTTTTGCATATTTTCCACTTTCCGGTCACTTCCGGTTTCACCGGAAATGGCCCCGGTTTTGAATTTTTAAATGGAACACCCTGTATATTTTAACATTTTTGGATTTCTTAGACAATTCTAGATCAGTATGTGACATTTTAAAAACTTTTTACGTCTACTTCATTTTTTTAGAGCCACTGGATCTTACTGTGCTCGATTTCTTTGTCTGGGGATATGTTAAAGAAAGGTTTTACTATGGAGCAGCCCCAGCTACTTTTGAAATATTAGAAGAAAGAATTTTACGGGCATTTAGAAGTATAACGCCCCAAATGCTACAAAACGTGTTGAGAGAAACAATTGAACGAGCTGAAATGTGTCGTGAAAAAGAAGGAATGCACTTTGAACATTTACTACACTAAACTTTTTAACAAATTCAGCTACTGTACTTTCAAATATTTTAAGTGCGTCGTCTAAGTTATTAGTTTATTTTGTTAGTTTTTTGTTAAATTTTCCTGTCTTTCAAACTAGTCACTAAAACTTTGCGATTGTATTTTTTTGACATCACCTAAGGCCCTTAGATTAGTTTGCGTCCGATCATGCCACCTAGATGCAATTGTAAAAGTGGCTCTAAAAAAATGAAGTAGACGTCAAAAGTTTTTAAAATGTCACATTCTGACCTAGAATTGTCTCAGAAATCTAAAGATGTTAAAATATACAGGGTGTTCTATTTAAGAATTCAAAACGGGGGCCATTTCCGGTGAAACCGGAAGTGACCGGAAAGTGGAAAATATGCAAAAACACTCTTCACATACCATTTACCTGTACCAATTCTCATTTTGATACACATAATACTCTAGAAATTATGACTTGTCTAATAGATTCGTTGACACCCGGTATAGATATATAGTGCTCATTGCAAAAAAGTGGTCAATTTGCCAAAATTGATAGAAAACATTTTTTAAAAAATGTGAAACGTCAGTTTTCCTTTCTCTGCCGTAATGTCTGTACCTATATCTGCTCAGAAAAAAGTTATGGACAAAAATTTGAAAAAAAAAATGCGAATTTTGATTTTTTCTTCTTGTTTTTAGCTTTTAGTTTGTAAAAAAATTATATATATATATATATATATATATATATATATATATATATATATATATATATATATATATATTCCAGAAAAAAAACTTTTTTATAATCTTTGATTGAATCTTCTGATGAAAGTTGATGGATAGTTTTAAAAATACCATTAAAAAACTGACTCAATCAAATTTAACGTGAAACAAGACCGGTTGACTCGCGTCCCAATTAATTGGTGAGACAATATTAGTCTTCGATTGATTTTCGGGACACGCGATCGACTCCGCTCGACCCGCCCACGACATCGTCCCGTAATGACTTTCAATCTTTCGAAAATTAATCATAGGAACATGGCACTAATAACCCAGAACGATGTCGAACCTGGAATGGCTTTATCGGATGACATTTATTCGGTTTTTAGTAGATCACCGGGGTCTTTTACGTTAATTATATAAAAATTAGTACAGTAAGTTAATAAATATTGTATAACTCATTATACTCGTCAAATAAGCGAAAAAAGACCTGGTTGGGGACACTCATTCATCTAGGCAGAGACTCGGATTTTCGGGTAATATAGGCCTATAAAAATAAACCGTATATGTTCTCTGCACGAGATTTTGTATCATAAACTTTTTGTAAACGATTCAAGGACGAAAAATTCATTTTTTGCACTTTTTTGCTTACCAGCAAAAACTAAAGAAATTTTTGGACAAAAAAAGAAAAGTCATCTTGTAGAGAATTGAAAAATTTACAAATTGGTTTTTTCCGATCTCGATATTTTTATTTGTTGCTGAGAAAAATGCAAAAAAAGGTCAAAATTGTTATAATATTCAATTAAAAATAACTATTGCTAAATGCAACCTACGACTTTGTTGTTACGTAAAAAGTTGGGCCTTTAGTGCTTAATATATGGTAAAAATTTCAGATCGATTCATCAAATAGTTTGTGCAAAATTTAATTTGTTTATCACAGGCGAGGGAATTTTGCAATAACATTCTAGCTCCATCGATGAAGGTACACCGATTCTGAGGACATCTCATGAAAGAGGAACTCTTCTTCTATGAGAAGTATTACATGGAACTGAGGAAAATTAATTTTGAATTCGTTTAAACTTCATTAGAAAACCACTATCATTTTTACCTTGTAAACAAATTAAATAACTTTTTTGTTTTTGCCGATAAAAAAAATCTGTTTTAATATTTGGGAAGCTGGCATTTTTAGACGAATTTAGAAAAAAAACGGCTTAGGTCAATATGCGCCAAAGTTAACAATTTCTTTAAAAAAATCATTCGTATATTGTTAATAACAATTAAGAAACGAAACTAGTACCATTCGAAAATTTAAGAGTTTAAGTCTAGGTGTGAGTTTTCCGGAAAATGATAATATAAAAACAAAAGCTTCAGTGAAGTTCGTTTAAAAGACGACTCGGCAGGAAGATGAGTTGCTAACAAACAGCACGTTCAAAAAATCAAACAGCAACTTCAAACTGCTACCATTAGCTATATCTCCGAAAGTTGTTGACGGATTTTGATGATTCTTTTTTTAAATTTGTGGTACCTTTCTGCGTACATTACCAATATGCACACTATTTATTTATTTGTTTATAAATTAAACTTTTAATTTGTTTAAATATTTTTTTCAATATAATTTTTTTATTAAAAATCAATAATTTTTGTTCTATTTTTATTGGCAAGCATGGTTACAAGTCGGGAACATTGAATAATTAAATTATTGTTATAAAACATTAATATTCGTTACATTGCATGTAAGAAAAAGCTGTATATGTAAGTATTGTTTGCTACCGTGATATATACATGTTATAACAATATATGATACATTAAAAAATTTATATGTTTTTAAGATTTTCATAGTTAAGGATTGAATAATTAAATTATTGTTATAAAACATTAATATTCGTTACATTGCATGTAAGAAAAAGCTGTATAGGTAAGTATTGTTTGCTACCGTAATATATACATGTTATAACAATATATGGTACATTGAAAAATTTATATGTTTTTAAGATTTTCATAGTTAAGGGGTCTCTTAGGTTACAATTTTTCAAAAAAGAAATTTTTTTATTAATTTTTTTTAATAGAGATGTCATTTTATAATTTTGCGCATATATTTATTCGTACTGTAAGTATACAACTCTTTTTTTTTTTGGATTTTCTTATGGATTTTTTTACCCATAACAATTTTTTTAAAAAAACATTAAAAAATGATGGCAAGCGTGATTCCAGGTGACTGAATCATCTGAATATATATATATATACCAAATTAATCCTTGTTCAAGTGCCCATGGTCGGAACCGGAATGATTTTTGAAGGCGAAAAATCGGGTAAAAATCGGAAAATTTGTTACCAATCAAAATAATTCCGGTTCCAACCAGACGATTCAGTCACCTGGAATTACGTCCGCCGCCATTTTTTGATGTTTTTTTTTAATTGTTATGGGTAAAAAAAACCCATAAAAAATCCAAAAAATAAATATTTTTGTATACTTAAAGTACGAATAAATATATGCGCAAAATTATAAAATGATGTCTCTTTTCTTTTTATTAAAAAAAAATTAATTTTTTTTTTTGAAAAATTGTAACCTAAAAGACCCCTTAAACATAGTAATAGGTTTTGACAGTAAATTATTTAACCGGCAATTAAAATTTCATATTACGAATATCTGAAAGAAGAAAACGCTATGATCTTCAAATATGCTGTTTGTAAGTCGGGAAATAATATAAAACAAGTAATATTGTGATAATCTATTAAATTTTATTTAATATCGGATACAAACAAATTATCTTATGAATTAAACGTATATACATAATTGGTCTATATTACTAGTTTTACATTAATTCCCGCCTTATAAACAGCACATTTGAAAATCATAGCTTTTCTCTTTGTTTAGATGTTCCAAATATGACATTTTAATAGTTACGTATACAGCTTTTTCTTACACGCAATGTAACGAATATTAATGTTTTATAACAATATTTTAATTATTTAATTTTCCCGATTTATAACCATGTTTTCCAATAAAAATAGCACAAAAATTATTGATTTTTAATGAAAAAACTGTGTGCAAAAAATGATCAAACAAATTAAATGTTTAATTTAGAAGCAAATAAATAAATAATATCCATATTTGTAATGTACGCAGAAAGGTACCACAAATTAAAAAAAGAATCATCAAAATCCGTCAACAACTTTCGGAGATATAGTTAATGGTAGCAGTTTGAAGTTACTGTTTCTTTGTTTGAACGCGCGGATTTGTTAGCAACTCATCTTTCTGCCGGGTCGTTTTTTAAACAATTAACATTTTTTAAACTTCACTGAAGCTGTTGCTTTTGTGTTATCATTTTCCGGACAACTCATACCTAAACCTAAACTCTTAAACTTTCGAATGGCGCTAATTTCGTTTCTTAATTGTTATTAACAATAGAGGAATGAACTAAAAAAAATATATTAACTTAGGAGCATATTGACCTAAGCCGTTTTTTCTAAATTAGTCTAAAAATGTCGGCTTCCCAAATATGAAAACAGAATTTTTTTATCGGCAAATACAAAAAAGTTACTTAATTTGTTTACAAGGTAAAATTAATAGTGGCTTTCTAATGAAGTTTAAACAAATTTAAAATTAATTTTCCTCAATTCCATGTAATACTTCTCATTGAAGAAGAGTTCCTCTTTCATGAGATGTGCTTAGAATCGGTGTACTTTCATCGATGGAGCTAGAATGTTATTGCAAAATTCTCTCGCCTGTGATAAACAAATTAAATTGTGCTCAAACCATTTGATGAATCGATCTGAAATTTTTACCTCATATTAAGCACTAAAAAACTCAACTTTTTACGTAACAACAAAGTCGTGGGTTGCATTTAGCAATAGTTATTGTTAATTGAATATTATACCAATTTTGACCTTGTCTTGCATTTTTCTCTGCAACAAATAAAAATATCGAGATTGGTAAAAAACCAATTTGTAGATTTTTCAATTCTCTACAAGATGACTATTCTATTTTGTCTAAAAATTTCTTTAGTTCTTGTTGGTAAGCAAAAAAATGCACTCTTTGACCTTTAATTGTTTACAAAAAGTTTATGACACAAGATCTCGTGTAGAGAACATATACTGTTTATTTCTAAAGGCCTATATTACCCGAAAATCCGGGTCTCTGCCTGGATGATTGAGTGTCCCGGTAAAATGCTGATTTGACTGATGTATTAAGTCTTCTACAAGCAACGATAATTTATGCGTTATGGCCAATTAATTTACATAAAATAATCTAATAATGTGTTATTTTAAACCATAATTGAAAACTACCGTGCGCATAAATTTTCTTATTTTCCCAACGCCATATTATTTCTTCGACTGAAAAATCGCCTCGATTTTCATTACGTTCCGCTCTCAATCCATCCTCCGTTTTTCCGGCACGCCATCGCATCCATCTAGAGCATTCTCAAAGGAAAATTCTAAAAAATGACCGTGGAGCCTTCTGACAGAATCCGCTCAATTTTTCTATGTTATTCGGTTACTGCTCTATTAGTCTTTATTTCGGACGGGAGAGCCATAAATATGCGATTGGCGTATTTGGGAAACTGATGTACAGAATATATTAATATCATAGAAAATAATATCTCTACTACATACATGCAAAAATACAGTTGGTCCAGCAAAAGAATATTCATATGTCATCAATAATATTCACCTAAACTAAATCAAAATTAATTAGTCAATACAACGTTTATATTCATAAAGACGTGGCTACTGCACCGACGAACGGAACTAAATAGTATATTAAAAATTCCGTTATATTTTCAGATTCGCTTTCAGGAAAAGGGAGAAATGGCAACAGTGGTTTAGATAAGTGCAAATATCAGTAAAATAATAATAATAATCCAAATGAAATCCAATTTGGACTCGACAAGTGCCGTATTTTGAACATCGTTAAAGGTAAGATACAACCAGGAGCATTTGAAATGCAGAACGGTGAAACTATAGCTGCAATGGAAGCAGAATAAACATACAAATACCTAGGTATGAAACAGGCTAAAAGAATTGACTATCGCACCATGAAAGCTGAATTGACAACCAAATTTGTCAGAATGGTAAGCCGGGTATTACGAATTAACTTAAACAGTAGAAATTTGTTTAAGGCGCTCAACACGTACGATTGCTCTGCACTTAGCTACTCTTTTGGAATTGTATAATGGAGCAGGACGGACATCTAAAACCTGCCAAGAAAAATAAGAGCACTCCTAACAAAAACACAAAAACATCACCCTCGGAGTGCTATTGAACGTACAATGCTTCCAAGACACCAAGGAGGAAGAGGATTGGGGGATATTGGTAAGCAGCTCGACCAACAAATAATAAACTTACGTTCATATTTCCACAGGTTGGCGGACTCTTCCACACTACATCGAGCAATATGCGAGGCAGACGATTCAACACCGCTACAGTTGAGGGAACAAGATATTACTTCTCACCACCAAACAGACCAAGAGAAGTTACAAACCTGGCTACAAAAACCACTTCATGGACGGCATCCAAATGAGGTCAATCAGGACAATGTCGACAACTCAGCGTCGAACTACTGGTTGATTTCAGGACAGATGTTTCCGGAAACGGAGGACTTTTTGTTAGCTATCCAAGACCAGGTTATTTCTACGAAGGACTGTCGGAAGTTCATCATCAGAGATCCCTCAATAGAAAATAACTAATGTAGATATGGCTGTCGAACATCAGAGACAAACCAGCAGATAACTGGAGGATACCAAGCGTTTGCCACAACCGAGTATAAAGAAAGGCACGACTCAGCCGCTAAGATACTCCACCAAGAGTTAGCAGATAAGTTAAACCTATTGCATGTAGGAAAAGTGCCTTATTACAAACAGAATCAGGAGCCTATTCTTGAGAACAACTAGTTCAAGTTATATTGGGACCGAACGGTTCTGACGGATCAGACAGTTGCTCAGATAAAATTTCTAGGCGAACTATCCTAATCGACATTGCTGTACCTAACAACAACCACCTAAGGCCAAAATATAACGAGAAGATCGCCAAATACAGGGATCTGGAGGTGCAAATTCGAAGACAATAGTCAATGAACAGCGTTTAAACGATTCCCATAATTTTATCAACAACTGGAGTGATACCAAAGAATCTCCTGTTCAACACCAAGGGACTGAGCCCTAGTGAGCATCTGTATAAGCCTATTCAGAAAGCAGTTCTCCTTGTAACCCCGCGAACCGTCTGAAAGTTCGTAGGAAATACAACAGACTACGTCACTTAGGACCCGATAATATGGAAAGGGTTCTCACAGAGCTTCATACTTTTGGTATCTTTGTATACCTCGTATGAGTCTATATTCCCTGGAGGAAGTACGAAGCCGTTTGGCTTGAAATTATAATAATCCGAATGATAGATAACAAACACCGACGATATCAATGACCAAATCGCAGAACTTGCGACACAGCCAGACTCCGAGGTTGAAGAACAACCAAACAACGGCATGAGAGAGCACATCGCTGAAGACCAACAGCAGCAACGACAACAATAACTACATCAGCCCGATGGCCAAACACCTCCAAGAGTTCTACCCGCTGAAGATGCTGTGCGGGAACCTCAACCAGAGCTCTCTCAAGCAGGACTACCAAGACAACGCATGAAATGGACTGTGTCAATAAATGAGTCAATAATGCCCATTTTTTACAGGATAACCCATCTAAGACGAGAGATGATTGGCTACAAGCAACAACTTCACAACAGGGAACAGACAGAAACTATCGACAGAAGTGCGGTGTTGGAATATAATGGAACTAATCCGTCAAGCCGACCGGCAATGTCAAAAAGTAATTCATTTAAAAAACTGGGTATCAAGTTGGATATCATTAACAATCGGATTTTACCAGCTTATGTTTCAGAGACCTATACTCTGGAGTCCTTACATACGACAATCTATTGTGATGCGACTGTGATAGCTAGAGCTTTAAAAATTAAAATTACAACAGAGCTCTGATCAGCAAGAACGGAACCCAACCACCTCCATGGGAGAAACGTCTAAAGACCAAAATCGAAAATTTGTATTTACATAATGAAATGATTCGTTTGCCTAGGTTGTCTCTTTCTATCTTACTTTACACACAATGCCTGATTTTTTGCGACGTATGTCTTGGATTAAAATAATTATATTTTGTTTTTTGTTTTTTTTTACTTATATACAAATTAAGATGAATATGTGTCTTTTATACGTTCACAGATTGATGGCGCAATGGATATTTTCTCACTGGATCAGGTATATACTATTTATAGGTTGGAAACCAACAATTTTCAGATAAAATTTTTGGTAGTGGACAACTAAAGTCAAGTCTACACTATTGTGAATTGAATATGCCTTATTTACAGTACTTGAATTTCCTTCAATCTTGACAAAGATCACAAAAGGTGACAGGAATTGGCAACAAAAAGGCGCCATAACCTCCAAGAAAGAACAGCAATAAAAATTCAACACAAAAGCAATGAAAGAACGGAAGCAATAAAAAAATGACAAATCTTATTAAATTTGTAAAAAGGGTTGTAACGGGGGGCGCAGAACAAACACCCCCGCCCTCTTGACATGCTTTAACCCTTTATCTGGGCCCGTTTGAAAGAAATATGACAGCGGGGGGATAAAAAGCGGCGCGGCGGGAAAAAAGCACGCGCGAAAGACAAATGAATGACGATCGCCGATTAAGAAAAACAAACGACGGACACGCGATTAGAAAAAGGCGAAGGATGTAACCCTTTTACGAAGCAGGGGCGGAGGAACGATAAAATTGGTAAATTTTAAATTGAGAAAAAGGCAACTGATTCAAATAGCAGTCAACTGAATTGCAGGCGACTTTTCACCACAGTTTTAAGTTAGACCGTATATATGACAATGAAAATCAGTGTTCTAATCTCGTGGAGTAAAGATACCTGAAGATGCTTCGTGCAATCGTCGGCGAAACGTCAGATAATGGTTCCGGTTAGACACGATCTGATCCCAAGAACTATGATTTTCAACTGAAAACTGATTTTTTAAATACTTGGTCATTCCTCTTTAAAAAAGGTAGTCTTAATTAATTTCGATAAAACTGGCGGATTTCGAGATAAATCGACGAATAATTCAAAAGTTACTAATGCCAAACACAAACAGGTAAAAATAAAATACGCAGGGTGTGATGTGCTTTAACTTAAGGGGAAGCGCTGTCTCACTCCTCGAAAGGAAGAAGATGTTATTCTGAAAGATTTCCAGCTTGAACATTGTCAAGTCCAGAACCTTTTCAAAGGATTGATCTGGGCTCAATTAATTTACAATGTTATTAAAATGCAAAAATAGTAAAGACGTTTAAATATTACTTTAGCAAATGTTCAATATGGGCGCACCACGTACTTTAATACATTTTCTTATTCTTCGAATAGTTTCCCGTTGCACTGCAAATGATATTCCGGCATTATTACGGGCTCCATTAGAATGCTGTGCTATTTTCGCTAATAATTCTTCTCTAGTATTTACTGGTGTTGAACAAACTAATTCTTTTAGATTCTAATAATTAATTTCTAATCATCTTTTACCTGTTTCCCTTAGGCTTCGATCAATCCTTTGAAAGGTTTTTTGAACTTGGCAATGTTCGAAGTCTTCTGGCCTTCGAAGAATTTGACAGTGCTTCACCATAAATTAAATGCATACAAGCATATTCTGCGTAAGAATATTCTTTCATTTTTTTAATCATTTATATTTGAAAGCGGTTTTAACATGTTCCCTCAATAATAATACCTTTCTTGAAGAGGAATTACCAAAGTATTTAAAAAATCAGCTTTAGCTCTGTAAAATGACACCTGTCAAAAATTAGGCCCACAAGTGTGGCTGCAAGTCCGTTCCTGACTTCTCTGATGATCTAAAACCTCTACTGTAGTATGGTCTTAGACGTTATTATCTACTTTTTGTTGGATTTACGGTTTTTTTTTAATTTAAAATTTACTTACGAACTTCAGATGATCGTAATTTAAATATTTTAATCTTATATTTAAGTAAGTTATGTGTTAAATGTTTTCCTGTAGTTTTCTTAGATAAATATGTTAAGGTGAGTATTTAGAAAAAAATTTGTTAAAACATTAATTTTTTAAATTAAGTATATACGAGGGGGGTCAAAAGGTAAGGAAAAAAATTAGAAAGAAATTTTTAGATCATAAAATTATGTTTATTCGATTCTTTGACACTTAAACTATTTTTCTACCCACTTGCCTGCTACCTCAATATATTTTTGATATTTGTTATATAATTTATATAAATCTTAGATAATAATAACTAATATTAAACCCGTACCGTCCGATTTTTTGGGTAATTTCCCTTACAACCTCACATATATATATATATATATATATATATATATATTATATATATATATATATATATATATATATATATATATATATATAACATCTAAACTTTATCTTCAAACTATTTAAAACAATATTTAAACTTGTAAAGTACGAACAAATAAAAAAATCAATAATTTAAAGCCGCGATTGACAAACGTAACGCCAGTACGAAAACCAAAAAATACTGCAGATCAGATAGGACTGTTGTTAAAATATCGATACATCTAAATGTCAATATAATTTTTTGAAACTATGAATATTTGTGATTAACATTTTTAAGACGATAGTATACTCCATTTTTCTCGTCAATTATTTAAATATAGTATTGTAAATTACTTACAATATTATCCTTTTTCCACCTTTTTTTTTTGTTTACCGTATTCTTTTGAAACTGGACGTAATTTCTGTCCAGCCTTCATTTTATGATAGATTATCTAAGTCGAGACGAGAAGTTAAGTTAGTTGGTGTTAATGTTATTGTTGTGAAAAGGACATGCTTATTTAATTTAGTTTGTTTAATTTAATTGGCGAAAAATCGCGAAGGGCCGTAATATGGCGTCTGCAGGTAATTTTTCAGTTGTTTGGAACTATTTTAAGATTGACATCAGAAACGTTTCATGTGATTTGTGTGGCAAAATAATGTAATTTGGATTCATTCAATTTCTCTCTTGCTCTCTAGCAGCCTAATTTGGTCCACTTCTGGACATAGACCTCCTCTACTCTCCTCCATTTCAACCTATTTTTTGCAAGTTTCTACCGATTTTCCTTTTTATGTCGTCTATCCATCTTTTTGGGGGTCTTCCGATACTTCTTTTTGACCATCTAGATCTCCATTGCAATATATGTTTTGTCCACCTTGTATAGTCTTGCCTAGCGACGTGTCCTACCCAGGTCCATTTCAAAGTGCAATACGTTTTATCACATCCTCCACTTTCGCGCGTCTCCTTACTTTTTCGTTTCTTATTCGGTCACGTAGTGATATTCCCATCATGATTCTGTCTATTGCTCATTGTTTAGTACGCAGTTTCTTGGCTGATTTAACTGTTAATGTGGTTGTCTCCATTTCATAGGTCATTACTGGGAGAACGCACGAGTCAAATATTCTTCTTTTCAGATTAATGAGAATATCGGCGTTTTTAAGAGCGTATCCCAATCTTCCGACGGCTGCTCATAACATTCTTATCCTTCTATTTATTTCCGCTTTTTGGTTTTCTTTCCCAAGTCTAATTAGATGGCCTACATAAAGTGGCGTATCTTCTGGAGACATTATTTTGTTTTTTGCTAAGTTCATGCTTAATCCAACTTTCTCCGAAGTGTTTTTCAACTCAGAGAGCATTTCCTGTAACTGGTTTTCCATCGGGCGCCTCCCCAGGTGGCGGATAGAGGAAAGCCGCCCGGATATGGGTGGTATCGAGGAAATCAAATACTTGGGGCCGACTAAAACTAGCATAGCAGCGTCTTCAGAGATGCGGCTGCAAACAGCGACTGTTTCCCATGTTACGGACGGCTGACACAGATATCTTCCAGCCCGTCTAGCCACCGTGGAAGATTATGGCTATTAATCCCCATTGGAGAATTTTAAAACATATAGAACATTACTCCAGGTGGGTAGGAGCAACGAATACAAATCCCACACCTCTAAGGTCTGCCTCAACGATTCTAGGGGAGGCAAAATTTCGAAGTCACTCAAAATTTTATCATTCTACATAGCAACATTTAATAAAAGAACAATGCAATCAAATGATCCTTTAGCGGAATTAGAAGAAGAACTATCTCACATAAAATGGGATATCTTGGGCTTGTGTGAAACCAGAATAGGCCAGGAAACGAGGCAATTTTTGGGAGGTAAAAATGACTCAAATACTGCTTGCAATCTAATTGCAGAAATGGATACGGGAAGGTAGTAGAAATGACATTTCATCCCGTGTCTCAACAAATTTTGGTTGGAACATTGTTTTTTTTTAACAAATAGGTCGAAAAATGATTTTCCCCCGGTTTTTGGATTTTACGAAAAATCTAAAGGATTTAGAGAAAAATGTTCCAGAGACGAATTGTAAGTCTTGAAAATATCTTCAAAATGAGTTGTTTGTCAAAACTGGTCTATAAACAAAAAAGTTATTGCAAATTAAACATTAAAAATGGCTTAATTTTCAATTGTTAATAACTTTCTTAATATTTATTGAATTGTTTTCTACTTTTACCAGAATATGAACTTTAAAGTGCTTAAAAAGTGTGAGGAAGTTCAGCGCTGTCAGTCTTATAGTTTTTGTAAAATTGCAATTGTTTATTAGAAAAACGAAAAAAGTTACTATTTTTGATTGGCTGTACCTACAGAGTTCTCTCAGTGCTCAGTTCTCTTCGTAAAGACTTAAGCTATCAGAGGACTGCGTAATGAATTTTTTAAAAATTAAAGTTGATATATTAAAAATTCGATCCATATTTTTATTAACAACTCTATCTGCGGATATATTATGGGAGTTGTTCCAAGACCATATTATCGGAGCTATTACAAAATAAAATGACGTAGAATTATGACATCATCGAGAAGTTTAGTTTTGGTCTTCTGTACTTATTAGAGAAATTGTTGCTCCTCAACGTCTATGAAAGTCAATGTAGGTAAAGGTTATAATATATTTAAAAATAGTGGTATCCTGAAGCTGTGAGAGATAGAAATTTGAAATATTCATAGTAGTGTTAATGAAGCTAGTTTACGGATCAATTCGCCAGAACAGATTCATTACTATGCGTTACGTTTTAACCTCGTACCACTACTATTAGCAGGATATTACGTGCATCTATTAATGGAAAAAAAAGCACGTTCTCCGTCACTGTTCAGATGTCGTTAATGCAGAGATAAATAGATAAAAATAACGACGATGGATGAGGGCATTAGGGGCCGCTGATTAAATTTACTCGGTATCGGTGTTCGGCCATTTTCGCAATTTTTTACGTTGATACCGTCTAATGGCGTTTTTCTCGGAAAGGGGTTATTTTATGGAGACAATGGGCTTTATTAATGTTTTCTTGGTAGCGAAGGAATTGCTGTTTGTTTCGAAAAGAATAGGGGGTTTATGATGGACAATCGCAACCAAATCGGCATATCAAAGACAGTTGCTTTATAATTTCAAGTTCTAAATGTCGATAGATCGAAAACAGTTACATTTAGGTATAGAACATGTAATAGAAAAAATGTTCAGAATTTTGCAGGGATTATAAAAGTGTACACTCTTTAATAAATCAAAGTTAATTATAGCACAGCTTCTTTCAAGTCACCCTGTAAAATTTAATATATTCGTACCCAAAAAAAAAACAGCGTTTCTTAAACAATGAATTTATTCCAGACTTTACGTCCTCATTGTATGTATATATATATATATATATATATATATATATATATATATATATATATATATATATATATATATTTTATATTTTCTTGATTCTTGAGCCATAGATTTTATCATTTTTCTTTATTTGTCTTTTCTTGGGTTTAGGTTCTTTATTTAAAAAAATGCAAAACAATTGACGTTTCGTCCTTTATTTAAGGCATTTTCAAAATTTTTTCCTTCCTAAAAATATTTTTATATAATTAAAACATTCACATAAGAAACATATCTACAATTTTAAAAAACAAATAAGACACTTTAAAATGATATTTAAATTTTTAAAAAAATATATATAATTTTACCGGTACACACCTTGACATCTTGTTACTCTATTACTAATGAAATTTAATCCTTAACAACGTCTACTGACGATACATGGACGACACCAAACAATAAAAAGTAACAGCCTCCAAAAAAATTTAAAAAAGAAATTGAATCGAACAAAAAAATTTATAAAAGACAATCCTCAAATCATTGTTTTAAGGCCTGATAAAAGCAATAAAACAGTAGTTATGAACAAGGCAGATTACAAGACAAAAATGAACAACTTACTAAAGGACGAAAATACATATAAAAATATTAAGAGTGATCCAACCAACTTATATCAAAAGAAAAATAATACCTTCAAAAAAAAAAAGAACTAACTGAAAAAATGCAAGAAAGCTAACCATTCACAATGTCATTCCACCAAAAATATACGGCCTACCAAAATTACATAAACAAAATATACCACTAAGACCTATTGTCTCTTGTATACAATCGCTATTCTATAGTTTATCAAAATTCTTATCGGATTGCATTTCAAATATTACAGGCAAAACCGATTTTTTTTATTAAAGATTCATTCGCATTTAAAAAATTTATTGATACAATAAACCTACCTGAAAATTACAGACTCATTTCGCTAGATGTTATATCTTTGTATATAAACATACCAAATCAACTTGTCCACACTATTCTGTCAGAAAAATGGGAAATTTTTAAAAAACATACATCGCTATCAAAAAATAATTTTATGGATGCTGTTGACCTCGTTCTAAATACAAATTACTTTCAGTATGAAAACACCTTTTACAAACAAGTCGATGGATGTGCTATGGGATCACCAATTTCATCTACCATTGCTCAGTTAGTAATGGAATATTTAGAGGAAAAAGTTTTAGAAAAATTAAATTTTAATATAATATTTTTCAAACGTTTTGTTGATGATTGCATAGCAGCCGTACCACAAAACAAAATAAATGAAATTCTCTAAGAGTTTAACAGTTTCAACGAAAAATTACAGTTCACGTCGGAAACAGAAAATCATAATAAAATAAATTTTTTAGATATGACACTTATACGCAGAAAAAACAAAATTTTAACCGAATGGTACACCAAACCAACTTGGTTAGGTGGATATTTAAACTGTTTCTCTAATCATTCAAAAACTCAAAAAAATTGTGTTATAACCGGTTTGTCTGATCGTGTCTCCCTAACGTCTCCAGAATTCCGACCAAAAATACGGCAAAAAGTAAAAAATACACTAATAAATAATAATTTCAACGAAAAGACTATCACCAAAACAATTGATAAACGAACATGTAAGTTTTATAATAACGTAAAAACAAAAAATATAGAACATAAACAGCAAAAATATATAGCATTACCTTACACTAGTGAGCTGTCAGAAAAAATAAAATACATTTTAAAAAAAGCATGATATTATCATATGCCACAAGTCACATAATAAATTAAATACACTGTTCACAAATTTAAAAAGTAAAACTCCTCTCATGAATAAATCAAATGTAATAGATTCGATCCCTTGCACCAATTGTCCCAAAAAATATATAGGCATGACGAGCCAATTGCTGAAGAACAGATTAAATGGCCATAAATATAAGAAAAACAACTCAACAGCGTTAAACAAACACATAGGACGAAAAACATACTTTTGATTATGACAGTATCATAATAAAAAACAAAGATATGAATTACCAAAAATTACAGATAAAGGAAATCATTGAAATTAAAAAAGATAAAAACACTGTTAACGGTAGAACAGATATGGGAAATTTGAGCCACATTTACACAAGCCTAATTTAAACAAAAATATTAAGTATTCGATCCTGTCAAATAAAAATCAAAAATTGAATATCCTCTTAAACATAAAAGTAAACGTATATCTTATTTTGTTTTTTGTGCAGGATAAAATATAAAAAATATACAAAAAATAAAACACACTCGCATTCCATGTATCCTCAGTAGACGTTGTAAAGATTGAATTTCATTAGTAATAGAGTAACAAGATGTCAAGGTGTGTACCGGTAAAATTATATATATATATATATATATATATATATATATATATATATATATATATATATATATATTTTTAAAAATTTAAATACTATTTTAAAGTGTCTTGTTTGTTTTATAAAATTGTAGATATGTTTCTTATGCGGATGTTTTAATTATATAAAAATATTTTTAGGAAGGAAAAAATTTTGAAAATGCCTTAAATAAGGGGCGAAACGTCAATTGTTTTGCATTTTTTTAAATAAAGGACCTAAACCCAAGAAAAGACAAAATAAAGAAAAAATGATATAATCTATGGTTCAAGAATCAAGAAAATATAATATATAAATTTGTAAGTTCGATAAAATCCGAAACGAATTACTTACACCTAAAAACACACATCAAATTAAAGACGGCCGCCTAACAAGATAATAGAATTTTCCGAAAAGCAATTTTCATCGGTTTTTCCAGACGTTAGATGAAAATCTTCGGAAAAAGAAGGCCTTCGCGTCGCTTCGCTTGTTTTTATTGAAAAATTATTCAATTATAAAGTTTTTAAACAGATTGGAAATCACATGCTTCGGTGGCTAGCGAAATTTTCCGGGATTTTCCGCGGTTAACTATTTCCGGGACGATTTTCCGGTTTCTGATGGATTTGGTAATATAGGATTTCTATTCATTATTTCGCATTCCTTACGAACTGCAAATTCTTCTAATTAGAACAGTGTCTCCCAGAAGTAAGAATAGTAATTCAATAACATCAATATAGTTTCTTCAAATTGCCTATCTTTACTATTCTCATCTTTTATTTTCTATTGTTCCCAATATTACCCTTGGCATTTTTATGTTTTTGTTCCTTCTTCTTATTATTTTTTTGTTTTTTTCCTTTCTGTTTTCGCTAATGATTTCTTTATACTGCCATTAACACCATCCTTAATCCAGCTTTTTTTTGTTCATAATATGTCTCTTTTTTTCTTTAGTGCAGTTATGTTTGTTAAATTTTTCTTGATTTTTCTTATACCGATATTTATTTGATTTTAATTTTCTGTTTTATTATACTAATCATCCTTATTTTTTGTTATATTGTTTTATTTATCTAGATAAATCGTTCTCAGGGGTCTGCCTCTGTTTTAAACTAAGACTTTGTGGTTAATTATTAGGGGTGTGCCAAATTCGAGTTTGTGCAATATCCTGTCGACATACCTTGAAATCTATGGTTCATATATCAGTTATTTCCTGCTAATGTTGCTGTCCGTCCGATGCAGCTTCACTGACGAGATCATGAGGTGATCGAAACGCGTATGGAGAGAGGGCCAGAGCGATATTTGCAGGAAATAAACTGTTTGTATATATATATTTTTCATATTCTCTGCCTGAAAGGAGAATTACATATATAACAAACTATTTAAATACGGCAGAAAGATTTCTTTATTTTTTACTGAAATTTTGATTTTTTTTTTAAATTTGTTGTGCCCTGAAAAACACTGAACAATGATCTAGTTTTTCTTTAAAATCGGAACTGTGGGCCTTACGCACGATGCGAATATAAAACTGTTATTCTTTGTTGTTTTTCACCGGTAGCAAGGTCGATTATTTACAAAACGTATTCGCGTACACTTTTCCTCGTTTCAGAAAGCCAAATTTCGGCCGGAATTACCCGAAATTTATCAACTCCCCAAATACAAAACGATTCCGGTCACATAAACATTCTCGTCGCGTACTCCCGCATCCCCATTAACCATCTTTACAAACACCCCCCAATATTTTATTAAACCAAAACGAAATTCCTTATATCCCCCGTCACGTGACAATTTGCCTCGTCCCACAATAGATGACGTATGACGTCATTAGACCGATGTCACATCGGCAATTGTCGCGCGCGGCGCGATTTATGTTCGGACCTTTTTATTGTGAACGAGGCCTTATTGTATGTGCGGCACGGATGGCTATCAAATAGGTGGTAATTTTTGAGGAGTGCGGCGGGGCCGGGAGGGGGTGGCGGGGTATTCATTTCGGGGTGTAATGGGAAAGATGATTTAAGGGGGTATAGTGTGGTAATTTCGTGTTAGGTGATAATCGGTTGAAAAGACGTGTCACGTATGGAATTCGAGAGATATATTTTGGCTTTTGAGTATTTGTTTCTTCTTGAGACAAATTAACAATTTCCAAAATTCATTATGTACGTCATTTAGCTTTCTGTTCTGCATGCAGTCCAATTAGTAGGTACAGAAAATGCCTTTTTATGACGTTAGTTCAAAAATGGGTGGGAGAATACTCTACGATATATAGGGGAATAAAATACGATTTCCTAAAGCAATTTAAACACAGGGAGTGTGAGCCACAAGCATTAAAAGTTGTTAAAACAGTTTTTTCAACCTAGAAGCTAAGGTAACAATTTTACTTGTACAACAATTTCAAACTTATAAAAGACTTGAGGCTATAGTCTATTCAAGAACTAGAGAGAGTAATAAATAATTTTTGACCCATTTTTTCTTCGCAACTCCTGTTTTCTTTACTCCTGTATCTTTGGCAAAATTTGGTAGACACATATATTTTTCTTAAGAATGGGTTAGAACTTTTATAATCAAAAATACTTGTCTATAATAATGGGCTATGCCGGTTTGTATACACAGGCCTATGCTGATGACTTGGTCATTTTGTGCCCTAGTCGCGATATTCGGGACTTGGAGGGGCCAGTAACGCTGGTCCTCTGGATTGGAACGATGGTGCCACAGGGAAGGGACCAGAATAAACCCGGACAAAGCCAAGATGGCACTCTTTACAAAAACGAGGGAAATGGGAAGACTTTCCACCATTACATTGGTGGGAAGGACTCGAGGGACAGTTAAATACCTGAGAGTAATTCTGGACCCACGACTGAGCTGGAATGATCATATTGAGGCTCGAATCAAGAAGGCAGTATGTGCTTTCTGGGCTTGTAAACGAGCCTTTGGTTGTACATGGGGACTGACACCTAAAGTGCTATCTTGGATATACCGCCCCATGATAACGTAGGCCGCTATTGTAAGGTGGCGTAGTACAACAAAGCGCACACACATTCTTCAACTTGACAAAATTCAAAGAATGGCTTGTGTGGAAATATTGAGTGCGATGAGGACTTCTGTGCTTGGTGGTTGTAGATCAGTTGACCTACAACCACCAAGCATAGAAGATGCCAAATGAGATTTTGGCGAAACGTCTGCAAACTTCTACAGGAAACCAAAGAAACGAACGGATGTATTCCCGGATTAATACTGAATTACATGTTCCCATCCGTGAAACACTACGCAACAACATATATATATATATATATATATATATATATATATATATATATATATATATATATATATATATATATATTAGTAAAGTGAGTTGATAAATAAATTTTAGTTCTCTGTATGCAAGCACTACACAATGAAATTTATTTTGATCAACATCGCCATTTTATGGAATTATTTTCTCTTGAAAAATTGTCAATTTCTGCTCTTGCGAACAAAATAATATTTATTTGATTTATTTTTGTCAGGTTGTGCTTGTATGTTCGCAACGCAGGCGGGAGACAGGTTAATACAAATATATGTCGTAAATAGCATACATTTTTTTCATTTTAGCAATATGAATAAGACTTTTTTCTCAATTTTCAAAGCTGTCTTACAGGGCGTTACTGAGCCTGTATCCAAACTATAATAGTGTATAAAAGATTTCAATCTGAGTTTCACTGATACTCTCATTCCGAGACTTTAATTTCTTGTATTAAAATAAATTCTACATTTACGGTAATATTACACACTGTATAAGAAGAAGGAATGAAGTGACGTTACTCCACTATTATTGCTTTTAAGAAAAATTGATGGCATTTGACATCGTCTATTGTACATTACCAAATAAAGAATCCCGAACAAAATAATATATTTTTCTTGGATTAAGCCAGACTCCGAGGACTTACGCTATCCTAGTCATTTACGATAGGCCATGTCAATAAGTTTCTATATATGGAGTAAAATTTATCCGAGCTGTCTTTTCTAACCACAGCAGTGAGTTAAAACATTTTTATGAATATGTTTAATAATAAACTGCTGTTCAATTTAAAGATAATTTTGGGAGTCATTTTCGCTTTTGAAAGTATCGAAAAAAACATAGAAAGAAATTACTATCTGGAACTACTAAAAACAAAGAATTATTAAAAATATAACATGGTAAATTAAACCTTTTTTAACAGTAATTAAGACAGATTAGCTCAGAATCGTTCAAGTTTTAGAATTAAACTTATCGAAATCCTTATTACTGACCACAAAAAGAACCAAAAGTTTGACGAGAAATAGAAAAGAATATTTAACAAGTTTATTGTTCAACTGAGACCTAATTTTGGGGCCATCTTTTTGAGAGTATAGAAATAATTCACTAATTACTCTCACATTTTGAAAAAATAAATCGTTAAAGGTAAGATATTGTTAATTAATCATTTATTAAACATTTTTTGAGAAATCGACCATTAATAATTCTTCTTCTTCCTCTTTTATTTAAGACAACGTCTTGTTTTTCTGCTATATTAAGCCTCCTGTGATGTTGATGTCCAACATTCGTGCCATCGTTTTGGAGGTCGACGAGTGGGTCTTCTAGTGTTTGGTATCTCGTTCTTCGCCCATTTTGCCCATCGATCGTCGCCCATTCTGTCCACATGGTCCCTCCAATATCTGCGCCTTGACCTTATGAACCGTACCACATCAGGCACCTTGAGCTCTTCCCTTATTTCGGAACTTCTTATTTGATCTCTTAGGGTTACTCCTTTGATTGTTCTTAACGTTTTCATTTCAGCCGTTCGTAGCATACTTTTTGCTTTAGATGTTTCGGCTCGAGTTTCCGATGCATAAGTTAGTACTGGTCTTATCACAGTTCTGTAGATGCGTACTTTGCTCTCTGTGGACATATACTTATTTTTCCAGATTATGTCCCTCAGGCATCCTGATATCCTTGAGGCCTTGTTAGCCTGTGCTCTGACTTCCTGGTATAGATTTTTATTGCTTGATACATCAACTCCCAGGTATCTGCAAGACATGCTTTGTCTGATAGGATGGTTCTTCACCACCAATTTGCATCTGACAGAATCTTTTCAAATTACCATCGTTTCGGTCCTTTCTGTAGATATTTCTATATTTAAATTTATTGATGTGATCTGGAATCGGTATAGTAGTTGTTGCAGACCATCTTCATTTTCTGCTAACAGTAAGGCGCCGTCGGCAAAACATGAGATTTTTAAAGATTTTCGTCTCATTTTGTATCCTCGATTGACTTCTTTTACATTTTGAATTATCTTGTCCATAATTAAATTAAAGAGAAATGGACTCATACTGTCGCCTTGTCGTATTCCCGTCATGATAGGTATTTCCTCTGTTACTCCTTGTTGTGTCTTTATGCGTGTCTTATTGTTTTTATTTAGCTCTTCAATTGCCGTAATATAGTTGTGGTTAACGCCATTTTCCTGAAGTATTTGCAAGACGTCTTTAAGTCGAACTCTATCAAACGCTTTTTTAAGATCCACTAGATAGATGAAAAGAGGTTTGTTGTATTCTATCGAGTTTTCAATAGTCTGTCGGATAATGAAAATCGCATCAACTGTCGATCTGTTCTGTCTAAACCCGTGTTGTTCTTCACTTAATGCAATTTTACTCGTTAGTTTTGAAGTCATGATTCGTTCGAATTAATTCAGGTCAGAAGAGTTTTAAAATTATTTTGGAGGGCATCTTAGTCGAAAAATATATCTGCATGCGTAAACCTAAACAAACTACTCTAGATCTACAATTTCTTTGTCCAAATTTAGCCAATATAGTCCAAGCTAGATATAAATTGACCACATCTATAAACTTCGTATTTATTTATTTTTGCTGTTAATCCGCGTAGTCTGTGACATATCGTCTGTCTTTTGTCTCTTAATTAAAGAATACAGTGTGATATATGGAAAGTATTGTTGAAATATCTAGAATTTTATTGAAAAATAAAATTTTATATATATATATATATATATATATATATATATAACTTAAAATTTAAAATACATGAATTATGCTTAAAATCTTACACTTTAACAGAAAAGGTTAAAGGACAATTCAAAAAAAATTTTAAAAACTTATTTTACAATCAAAAACTTTATATAATTTTAAAAATATTTAAAAATAGGACAATCTCGTGGTCTCTGAGAACTATGCTCGATTAGAAAAAGGACAAGTTGACTCTACAAGAGAGCAATCCGTAATGACCTTAATTTTGAAACTGACATTTCACTTTTATAACAGTGGCGACGTCACGCTTTGACATCGGGGAAGCACCAAACGAAAGTGCCGTCAACGTGCCGTTTAATGTCTGGTTCGATACAATCCATTATATCGCCATGATGTTCTATCTACTGCTCTATAAAATGAAAAACAGCAGATAAGACACAAATAGCGACATCGTGACGGATTACTCGATAACACAAGAGCAACGTCCACCCACAATATTTTATACAGCCATTATGCGATGGCGCGACGGTAAAGTAAAAATAGAAATAAATCAAGCTCAGCTCGCCAAAGAACAGAGGTCGCATTATTCGGCATCGGCAACCAAATTAACCACGCATTCTACAGTTTAAGCAAGGTGATGCACCAACGATCTTCCCATGAGAGCGCTATCTCTATAATTTTAAATATAATAGAAAAATTCTCAGCTGAGAGACCATTAAATTTTTTATTACTATATTTTTCGTGTCAACCCTGTTTCTTAAGGGCTTTTGTTTAAATTTTTGCTACAAAAGGGTGTACCATATTTGATGCGATACCTTGGATTCGCACATTTTCAATTTCTGACCTCACATTTGTAATCAGCGATCCCGAAAACCTTCAAAAAACAAGGTTGGCACAAAAAATTTGATAATAAAAAAATTACTGTTTTCTCACGTTTTTTTCCAATATGGCGCCTTACACGACCGCCATTTTAATTTGGTCCATATGCCAGATTGCATTCAAAACTGTAGGTCCGAAAGAAGATTTTAAGTTATATATATATATATATATATATATATATATATATATATATATATATATATATATATATATATATACATACATACATGAGACAATCCACATCACTTTCCTTTCATCGTAGAAAAGTATGGGTAGTAGTAGACGCTACTAAAAAAGTAACAGTCTAAACTTAAACATCGGAGTCTTGAACTTAATCATTATAAGACATCAATACATATACTTTAACTTATGAAACATTCATTTTGACAAATATTTAATAGTTTCTAATTAAACATTGAAAATTAACATTATTTGAACAAATAAGATTGATACTTTCTTTTAGAGATTATTTCTCGTTTTTAACTGATATTTTGAGAAAACTATATTAATAAATTGGCTCCGATGTAATTAAAATTAGCCAAAAATCTTAATAGATTTAATTAACTAACCCCGATTTATGACTTATAGCTATTTATTTTTAACAAAATAAATTAGCTTACTTAAAATACTTGTAAAAGGAATTTCTTCCTTTAGATTAATATTTAGAAATTAAAACTGTAGTTTAACTTTTTATCGTAGTTTAGTTTTATAACAAATTCATGTACACATTTTATAACAAAACACATTAACCCTATAACTTAACATTCAAAATAATTTTTTTTTGTATTTTTAAACAACAAATTTCTTTTGAGAATAAAAAAAAGATAAGTTTCATTTTTTATTTTTTTAATTTTTGTTGATATATTCTTATCAACAAACTAAATTTTCTTTTAACAAAGAAAATAAAACAGAATTTTAATTTTTCTTTTATAAATTTTAATTTTTATATTTATGTAAAGGAACAGGAGACGTCCTGCTATTCCTTAGTGTAGTAAAGCGCAAGTTCGAACAATAGTTTAATTTATTAACAATTTAAATTTTAGTAACAACTATTAATTAACAACAACGATAGGTGTTAACAACAAGCCTATAGACGCTATCGACACGGACAATTGGACATAACTTACAAACGAATTACTTAACTTTTTAAATTCAAAATTAATTAATTAAAAAATTCATTAAAAATTTTTTTTTTATTTTGTTTAAATTAAAAAGCCTCAATTTAAATTAAAAATCTTGCCCTCCGTGAGTAATAATTCCTTGGAACAACTTTTCTAATCCGAAATTTCTGTATTGATTCCCATTTGGGGAAGAATAAATATAATTATATAATATATACTTCTTTCAATCATTATGTCTAAAATCCCTTTAAACATATTTCAGTGTCAAATGAGGCGAGTGGCTTTCGAAGCTCCTCGGGTGGTTTTGGAGGGTCCTCTGCGGCGGGTTCGCCTGTCACCAGAATCGACATGGCAACCTCCCCAATGAACATGACTAACAGTGACAAAGATGAAATACAACTTTCATTCGGATCCGTAAGAGATCTTATTAATAAGTTTAATATGACAGGGTTTCTTGAGGCTAATCTAGATTTAGATTTAAGTAAGCCAATTTATAGTGTTAACCCTAGTAGCCCCTATTTTGCACGAACACTGGAACATCCCGATTCCCCGCAAACAAATAATTTGTTGCGACTTTCTGTTAATAAAAATCAGGGAAAATTTAAATTCTTCTGATAATACTAAAATTTTTCCAAGGTCTACGGAACCCTTTTCGCAACAATATATATATATATATATATATATATATATATATATATATATATATATATATATAATCATGAAGGTCTAAATAAAAAGACACTAATTATTTTATTCTAAAAAATTAATTATTTAAAAGCATTAAAAGGGCGAAAATTATTTTCTGAAAAGAACGACAACAAGAAAGGTATAAAAAAACAACTCCCCGAACATAAGTATTTGATTTACCGATCCGAAGGGAGAGAATTTTCCACCGTGGAAAATTTACATGTGAATGTGTCGCTTTTCTTTGGAAAATGAACGGGAAAATTTGCGAATAGTTGTTACGAAAGTGTATAAGTTTGGTTACAAGCGATTTGTAGGGAAATAAGGAAAATTTGATATGAAAATTGCATACGTCTGCAGCTTATAGACGCTATAAAGATGTTTTATTCGAAAATTGAATTTCACACCCCGTTTCACGGGGGAAAATTTACACTGGAATCAAACAACGGTGATAATTTAACTTAAAAAAAACTGGTCTCATTATTAGCTTAGAATTAGTTAGTACAGCAATAAACCCTATACAGTGTGTCCCACAAAGAATTTTTATATTTAACACCATATCTAGATGCTTTATTATAAACGGAGGAGAAAAAGCTTTAAATACAAAAGGTGTTTTATTTCTTCGGTAATATTTTTATATTTATTTGAAAAAATTGACACATGGTAAAGTTGAAAAGTAATTTAAATTCTTTAAATGGGACATCTCATATATTATTTGCTAGAATGAAAGCCTTTTTTCACCTGATTTCAAAAATGTATAATACTTGCTGTTTAGGCTAGCCATTATAGCATTTAAATTTACCAGTTTGCATCAATGTTACATGTTTCTAGTAATATGACATAATTTGTATATTTTTACCTGATTAAATTTAATTATTTATCCCGTAATTTAAAAGAGAAAACATGGAATTTGTTTTTTTTTGGTTCACAACTCTTTTGGTCTTGTAACTTATCACTCTTTCTTCTTAACAGAGTTTGTAAATTGCTGTAGTTTATATATCACATTATTTGGTTTGAATTTAAAAGTCGTAAAATATTTTATTTTTAATAAATTCTCCTTTGTTTACATTCCATTTCAGTATTAAAAATATAAGGTTATAGTCGGTAATATAGTTTAGTTAGCATTTGTTGTGGATGTATACTCGATTCGTTGACACGAGCACGGCATGTCGAGATCGATCATTTAAGGTTGAGTGTACAGTATGGAATTTGTAGCAATTTTTTTGAACTTTGTTTTAATCATGATTAGTAATTTTGGCTGTTTGATCATAATTTTTTTTGATAATTTTCCATGGCTTGCCAATATTTGATGTATTACCTGGTAATCAGTGTAAGTTCGGAACTAGGTTAGAGTGCTACAGGTTAAGAATAAGGTTGGCAAAAGTAACTACAAATATCCCTATGATTTGTCACGTCTGGTTGCAAGAGAGATTTTTATTTTCGTTCCCTTTACTGTTGAACCGTCGAAGGCAGTAGACCAATCCTGCCATTAGATTTGAAAGGGCAGACGGTCAAGTGTTTTTTTTTCGTTAAAGTCCACTAATCAATGAGATAAGATTTTGCCCCTTATCTTTACGAACATGTGGTAAAAATAACATTTTATTTCAGGGCTATCTGAAGTAAGTCTTTTCCATCTTTGGCTTCATCTCATTCCTTTTACTGTGATTTCCATTTTGATATTGCTGTCAAGGCTTTCTGATGGTTCCGGCCCTAGTTTTTCTGTCCGTGTTACCACGACGATTTTAACCCTTACCCTGCGTTTGGTTGGTGAGTTGGAAGTGGCCCTGTGAAGCCCCCATTCATCCACAACAACAACAGGAATCCTAGCAACAGCGCTGGATCAAATAAATAGAAGTGAGAGGTACCATAGCATAGACCAGGTAGGAGAAAACTTTAATTTAGAGAATTGGAGCTCTACATCAATTTTTTTACATGCAAACAAAACAATATAAATATATTTTCATTTGATATAATAACATGTAAGAACTTTTTGATAACTTTTTTTATAAAACTTACTTTATTGGCAATTAAAGGTTCTAGAACGTTTGCGGCCAAATTTTATATAACCTTTTAAAAACGAGATAACAACAATAGTTATCAAGAAAGAGTATAAAAAAATTGTAGGTACCATTCTAATTTATGTACATAATAATTTTTTTTTGGAATAAAATGGAATTGTTGTTTTGTTTTAATTAAGTCGTTTCATTATGGAGCTATACACCAGCAGTCAATAAATTAAAATCATTCCTCATACCTATGTGTTTTCCTGTTTAATCACTAGGTAAGTAACACAGATAATGTAAAACAGGTGGCGTCTATTGGGTAATCAAAGCAGAGCACAACTATCTCTAAAAGAGATACGAACCTAGCCTCCGACATATTGAGCTGCCGTACGCGTCCGTTGCCGTACCCTGTAAAAAGGGAGACGCTGCACCATTTTTGAATTAACAATAAACTGATTTAAAAATAAAAAAAGGGGCTTGTAAAAGAAGTGCAATCCATACTGAGAAGTCACAAGATACAAATCTTAAATCTTGATGGTCATTTCAGGTATTAAATCTGAACTGAAAATGCAAGACACCAAGACCTCTTTCAAGCTGAAATTGCTTGTCTAAAAAAGGTGTTATTGAATATTTGTTTTTTTTTTAAATTACCTTTTATGTGGCAATTCAGTCAGAACGTTTAAAGTTCAATTCTCCTAAGAAAATCTTCAGATGTTGCTTTATCCAATCTTTAAACCCATTTCTCAGGACCATCATCTATTACATTATTTATCAAAGACAAATTTCCTGTGTTCTACAGTAGCAAAAGGCGAACCCACTACAAACGTTGCTTAGGTACAAGAAGAACTGTTAGTCCACAAATCATTGATAGAAGTACTAATTCATTTACGTCCATTCATCTTTTAAAGTAACAATAACATTACTTAGTGGTTTATTAAAACAAATCAACAATACAGACAGAAAACAAATAGTTCGTCAACGTGTTCCCTACATTATTAATCTATGATCGTCATATTGTCAAAAATATCAAAAATACAAAACAAAAAAATTCCTAGAAATTAAAACCTTGGTGAAAAACCTCTGAAATCAGCTGGGCCCCTATCCTCGAAAGTGTGATGTGAAAGGTGATGTGAATGGAGATGGGAATGGCGATGTGAACTTTTTGACACTAAAAGCCGTATTCTTGAAAAGCCAATGTTGCCAGATATGAACGTGCTAAAACCCGAGAATTTCAAAAAATAAAATGGATGACAGATTGAATTGAGCTGTCAGACCGAAAATGTCCGTAGTATATTTTGTTGCCATTTTAGGCAAAAAAGTAGTTTTGGTACTTTAAATTAATCGTCAAAAGTAAAAAAAAAATAGTGCTGTTGTTATTTTTGTGAAGTTATTGGTTACTTACTTACTTACTCCGTGGCGTTACAACCCCGTGTGGGTTTTAGCCGACTTGACAATATGCCTCCATTCGTTTCTGTCCTTTGCTAGCTCCATCCAGTTCTCTACATCCATAGCTTTAAGGTCTCCTGCTATATTATCGCACCACCGGAGCCGGGGTCGTCCAAGTGGTCTTTTTCCAGTTGAGGTTTCTTCCCACACCAGTCTCACTATTCTTTCGTTAGAGTGTCCTATGAGGTGGCCTGTCCACTGGAGTCTTCTAGACTTTATTTCTTTAACTATGTTGGCGTCTGCGTATAACTCTTCTAACTCTTTGTTTGTTCTTATTCTATATTGTCCCGTTGCCCCATCCAGTAACGGGCCAAAGATTTTCCTTAGGATTTTTTTCTCCCAAACTCGCAGTCGCTCTTCGTTTGCCTTTGTTATTGTCCAAGTTTCGCTGCCGTACATCACTACTGGTCTTATAACTGTTTTATATAGATTTATCTTTGTTCGTCTTGTTAGTTGTTTCGATTTTATCAGGTCTCGAAGGGTGTAGCTACATCTGTTCCCAGCTTGGATCCTATTGTTTATTTCTTGTGATCCGTTATTATCTTCAGTTATTGTTGTTCCAAGATACTTAAATTCTCTGACGCGCTCAAAGTTGTAGTCGTCGATGGTGATGTTCTGTCCAATTCTGTCTCTGTTTCAAATATTGCGGCTTAGTTTTGTTTTCATTTATTTGTAGCCCCATCTTCTCTGCTTCCTCCTCGAACCTGATAAAAGTTTCCTTCATTTTTATTCTTGTGTTTTCTATTAGATCTACATCGTCTGCAAATGCCAGCAGTAAGTTTGGTCCTTCTCGATGGAATATGGAAGTCGGGGTATCAATTCTTGCATTTCTGATTATGTGTTATGAAGTTATAGGTTGCCATTACAATATTTGTACTTTGACTGGATTAAGTTTATCTTAAATTGATATTCTAGAACTGTTAAACAAAAATACATACAAAGAGCCAAGTACTTGAAAATTCTAATATATAAAGAAAAAGGGATATTAAGAAAAGCAGCAATCATATATACAAAGTAATATACTGACAGTAGTTGCAGAAAGTCAGCACTGATAAACCTTGAAATGGTGGAAATTACAACTCTACATAGTATGACTAAAAGCCATCGTCCCAATCCACTACGGAAACTATCCAATCAGTTATTTATTGTATGAATTCACAAAATGTCCACCATCTTACTGCAAGATGTTCTGTCCTGACAACTAAATTTGAAAGAAAACCTGAAACTTGAACAATGATTGTGAAACTGTGTATGACCCGGGACCAAAACCAAAGGCCAGACAGAAGATGTGCATTAAAGATACTGGCGCATCTCACATTCAAGTTTAAATATATATATTTTTTATTTTATAGAGATTTGTAGAGACTTGAAGATCAAATATACCATAAATAAGGTTTTTATGCTGAAGGACCTCATTCGTTGGTCTGTAGGGTTCATATTTATATGTCTCGATAAATTATAATCATAATATTTATTTAATTGTAGTGTCGTACAGTGTTTAACACAGTCTAATTAAGTTAAGTGCTGTAGTTAACATAATTTAATATAAAATTGTTACTTATTTAAATAAAAGTTTCAGATAGCTTACAAATTGTTATTTCTCAAATTTATTATAAGTTGCGTCGTGAAAAGAATTATGTTAGATTTAACTGTATAAAACTAAGATACTCGGCTGTTATGGACACAAGTATTTATGTTAAATCCATAAGCAGAACTGGCCCTAGAAAAACATTTTTAAATAGCACGCTCATACATTTCATTATGAACAGAATCTCCTATAATAATTTTATATGTCTGTAATCCCAAATTTGCTTAATATTTGCGAGACATATTCAACTTTCTAAGGATATTTTATTAAAAAATTTGAAAATATTAAGAATATCGGGGTACCTCCTAATTAACGTTTTAACTGTTTATTCAAAAAATAAAACGTCTTAACAAAACGGTTCGTCAACATATTATTTTTTTAATGACGAGTTATTTTGAAGAACCAAAAAAAAATAAAAAATTTTAATACTATTTTACTTTTTGAAATCCGTGCGTTAACTCTGTCATTTAGCGGCTGACATTTGATTTGCGCATGTTTCACCTTTCGCTTACCTTCCACCGGGCGAACGAGGATATGAGTGATGAACATTTCAAGAATACGCGTTCGCCACCTTTTCACCGTTCACTTCACGTTCCCCAGTTCGAGGAGAGGGTCCCTAATGGGTCACAGCATAGACGAAGTATACTTCTTCTTCTATGGTCATTCGTAAAATTCGGGATGGACATCCGTAAGTGAGAACAGGCTATTAGGTACAGGATGTTATAAATGAAATATGTCTATAATAATTTTGCGTAGAATATAAAAATGGAATAACATATCTACAGGGTGTTCCGCTTAAAGTAAGCAAGAAGACATCAATAACTGGAAAATATTTTAGCCGAATTACCCCCATTGACTTTCATAAACTGCCAAATTAAAAAAAATTTTTCAAAGTCTATTTTCCGAGAAACTGATTGCGGAACTTGATCGTGGGACACACTATATTTCCGATTTAATGCAACTTTTGTTTCATCCTAAAAATTTACGATGCAATTCACGGCCTCCCCGATCCAGACTACACGACTTATCCCTTTCCGAAAAACAAAAGAACCGTTTTAAAAAACGAAAAGCCCGCTTTTGTCTCAGAGGCCACTTGGATGTTAATTAACTCTATAAATTCCGCGGCCGCCCGCGTTTCCGATTTTCGATCGGGGCGGCAAAAACAAAAGATTAACGCCAGCGGGACAAAAGACGGCGGCGCTGCGAAGGCGAAAAACAATTGAAAGAATCGCAACAATGGCGATTTGCATGCGGACAATTGAGAATCGGAATTCATTAAAGATTTTTATATCTTCATTTCCGGTGTTTCGGGTATTTTCGTTATTGTTTCGGTCCGATGCGGGGGCGGATGGAGTTTCTTTTTTATTGTTTCGGATAACCCCTAATCTGGGGGCGGATCAGGGTAGATGCATGGCGTTTTGTACGAATTAAAAAGAGGTCCTTTAATTTGATTTATTTTAAACTAAACTGGAGCTTGTGTCGTTTTTATTAAAAGTAATATATAGGACTCAACATCAAAAATGTACTATTAGTAAAATATGTAAGGGATGTCCCATTTTCGACATTTTAGAGGTATTGGAGTTATTATCAAAGATATAGTGTTGCGGTTTTCACTTTAGTGTCCTATAAAACGAAAGATTTCGGTGCCAAATTTGTCATGGCTCTCTTAGTTTTTAATCTACAAGGTGATTTTGAAAATCTTCGTTTTTAAAGCCTTGTATTTCTGTTATGCGTTAATTTATCAAAAAGATAAAAGCTGATTTATATAGAAATTTTTATGTAGAGTTCAATGTCGTAGTCAGTTTTTTTCTAAAAAGTTCAGTTTTTGAGATATTAACCAAACTTATGATTTTTTAAATACTACACCCTGTATTCTATTTTAGATATTGATTAAGTATAATTTAAGTTTTTCAGAAATATATAATGTGTTTATTTTACTTTGAAAAACAAGATCATAATTCGATATTTTCAGTAATTTACTTTATTTGTAACACTGGTCCATGGCCAATTTATAAGAAATAAGTGCAAAATTTTGACAATAATAATTATACTAAAGATCAGACACTTTAAAAGTTAATTTTAATGTTTTCTCGAATGCAATATTGGCACAGTTTTGTCATTCTTCTAATTGCATTTAAAAGAAACATAGGTCTATTATGAAGAGTTTGGAAGGCTGAACCAATTGCCACACGATGCTTCGCTATAGATTCATGTCGTGTCTTATACACTTGATTTTGCATAAAACCCTCAAAAAAAATCCAAAACGGAAAGATCGTGAGATCGTGGGGACATCTCACTGACCTATTGATACCTATCCATTTTTGAGGAAAGTTATTGTCCAGAAATGGTCTAAACAGCACAGAGTTGTGGTTCGGGGCACAGTATTGTTGAAGATAAACGGAGTTGCAATGGGGAACATTTTTAAGCAATTCTGGAATAATTTCCTCAAGGATTTCTAGGTATCTACGGGTTGTGAGACCTCCTTTATATATCCTATAAATTATGCGTCCGCCCAAAATAAAACACAGAGACACCAAACTCGAAACGTCCTTGTTATGCCTTTTCGAAAATTAAATGGTGATTTTCTGCAGACAAATGCGTTGTCTTGCGTTCTCCCGCATACCCGTTAGACCAGATGACAAGTATGCCAAAAGATTCGTTGGTGCAGATTTGTTCTAAATACCATTGACATAATGTTACTTGGCGTTCATCATCTCGCGGATGTCAATGTTGCACAATAGATTTTTTTTTAACGAGCAAATATGTCTGGAAAAGATTGCCATCTTTCCGGATACCTAACATGAACATATACGATCGCCAGATATGAGAAGTTATCCTAATGATAACTCTTTAAATACATTACTTGTTGACTTATAATTCAGAAGCTTTTTGGGGACTTTCATTGTTTTATATAAAACATACTAACATATCATAAGTTTTGGACATCTGCCTTTTGTTTCTTATAAATTGGCCATGGCCTATTACAAGTGAAGTAAATTATTGAAAATTTTTGACTAACTTTTTAAAATAAAATAAATTGTACTTAATATCATAAGTTTCGTTTATATCTTAAAAACTCAACTTTAAAAAAAAAACTGACTGCGCCACTGAACTCTACGTAAAAAACTATATAAAATCAGTTCTTACCTTTTTGATAAATTAACGCATAATCGGAATACGAGATGTGCCTAAAAAATGAAGATTTTCAAAGTCACCCTGTAGAATAAAAACTAAGAGAGCCATAACAAATTTGACACCGAAATCTTTCGTTTCCTAGGACACTAAAGTGAAAATCGCAACACTATAGCTTTGATAATAACTCCAATATACCCTAAAAGTGTCGAAAATGAGACAACCCGTACATGGCGAAAAAAGAGAAATCCAAAATTTAGCATAGCATGATGTGGCCACCGCAATCACCAAATCTAATTCCAATTGAGCTTTTGTGGGCCGAATTAGACAGGAAAGGACGAGAATCAAAAAGTGCAAAAAGTAATGTGTCCAATCTGTGGGGATGTTTGCAAGAATGTTGGAACCCTATTGATCCTGCATTCCTTGAAAAATTGGTCAACAGGATGCCTAAAATATATGGTGCCGTAATTAACTCAAAAGGTGGGTTTTTCGACGAATGAAAATTGTAACAATTAAAAATATTGCCACAATCATTTAAAAAAAATTGTAATATTTTTGAAAAAAAGGCATACATATTTTTGTTTATTATTTTGTTGTATTTTTGCTTATAAAATACAATATTTATTTTTGTTTTATGTAGTAAATTGAGATGAATAATTATGTATTATTGTTTTTTTTATTTACATGATGAAAATAAATTAAGTTAATAATTAAATAATTGTTTTTATTTGTGTAAAGAATTAATTATATTTAATTAAACCATGTATATGCATTTGAAATGAACGTACAATATTAATGTTAAATATGAGAAAAATGTAATAAAATTACAGAAAAAATTCAAATTGCGCATACTTATACAACAAACCAAAATATAAACAAACACGGACGTGCGATGCTGAAACAATTATTATGTCTAAAGACCAAATTTTGTATAGGCTCTACATTTGGATGCTTATAACTTCACGTAGAAAACATATATAAAAAATTGATCACCTTTTAGGAAATTTTCACTGCTTTTCATTGGTGCTCTCGTTTAGCAATTTCATTTATTCCTTAAAAAGTTACAGCTGATTTCATTCGTAAAAAAATCGGGTAAAAATAAATTAAAATACATTTTTCAAGGCGTAAAAAGGTAACTCTTGGTCTAATCTTTCGAATGGTATACAATTTCTTTAAAACCCATCGATGCGTCTTTGAAATATCGAAGTTTGAAGTTGCACTTCTAAAAATAAAAATTTTCAAGAACTTTTGAGCGGTGCTGCAGTTACTACAGTACAATATTGTATTTTATTCATTATGCCACATTTTAAATAAGAATTGTAACTATTACGCAGAACAGAAATTAACTTGCCCGTGCACAAACATAACAATTGTGATTAATCCCAACTTACTGAGCGCAAAATTCGAAAATATTTTTTTAATCAAAAGTTATTTATATTGAAAAGTGGTAAAAAATGCCATTATAACCCAAAAACTCTGGTTGGACGGAAAAATCAAAACATGCAACTTTTGCTTAGAATCGTCCGGCACAAACATATATTTATTTTACAAAAAAAAAATGGTTTATATATATATATATATATATATATATATATATATATATATATATATATATATATATATATATATATATATATATATATATCTGGCAAGATGGCCGACTTTGACAGTGGTGTTTTGATTGCTGAGTTTAATAAATTAAAGAAAAGCGAGCTGATTGAAATTCTTGTTCATCATACGTTACCTGAGAATACTACTAGTGAAGTGCTTGTAAGATTTGTAAAATTCTTGGACGATAAATGGAGCAACCACCGTGAAGATTGTTCTGATTTGATTGACATGCCCAATGATGGTTCGAAGACAGTGGTTAAAAATGTAAACAACCAGGAAATTAAAATTAAGTACCTGAAGGAGCTGTGCTTGCAGAAGGATCTAACGATTAGATATCAACAGGAGGTAATTGATTCCATAAATGAACAAAAATCACTTTTAAATAACCTATTAAATAACGGTCATAACTTTAACAACAATAATTTTAAGTTGACATTGACCCCGCCCAATCAACAGGAAACGATAAATATTGCTTCAGCAGATAAACAGATTCCCTTACGACCAATCAACGGTAAACAGAATCAACAGAAAACTGCAAATATTGTTTCAGCAGATAAACAGGTTCCTTTACGAGTAACTCCATCTAGCTCCGATCGCCCTGATATTGCCAGGCAGAACAGCGGCGGCGGCACGGCCGGGGTTAGAGGCCAGCGGCCAGCGACTGATCGGTTAGCTGCCCAGAGTAGTCGAACTGATCATGGTGAAACACACGCTGCCGATCCACGTGTACAGAAAAATGGAGAATCTGTTAATGTAGTATCGTTTACGGCCTCGGACGTGTCGGGTGCTGTATTGCATGCACAGACTCGACAAACTATGAGCGATTTGATTTATATGGATAAAGAGAAGGATAAATCGGATTGGACTGTCGTCAATCGTCGAGGTAATACAAGAAGGAAATTTGCAGTGGTTGGGACTGGAGTTAACACAGTGCGTGACTCAAATTTGAAAGCTGTTCCTTGCTTTTCATTTTTCCATTTATGCCGTCTGGATCCTCAAACGTCAGAAGGAGATTTAACCTCATATATACGATCTATTTTTCCGGAGGCAACATGCCAGAGGCTCGAGTCTAGATACCCTGAACTGTACGCATCTTTTAAGGTTGGCGTTTTGGAGTCTTGTTCAGAAAGATTCCTTGATCCAAGCATCTGGCCCAATGGTGTAAAAATCAAAAAGTTTTTTCATGCAAGAAAGAAGTAACCCTCAAAAATCATCGAGCTTTTCTGTCAAGAATAAAAATGACTCTATCTTGCTTTTTCACTTAAATGTTCAAGGTTTGCCTAACAAGATTGACACGCTCTCTTTATTTTTAGATAAATTGTTGTATAATTTTATTTGTATTAGTGAACACTGGTGCACTGCCAGTAATTTGAAATGTATTAAAATTAATAATTATAAATTAATTTCCTCCTTTTGTAGGTCTGATCATGTTCGTGGAGGAGTCTGCATGTACTCAAGAACTGACATGGAGTGCAAAATGGTTAATGTTAATGATTTTTGTAGTGAGATCAATGCTGAGTTCTGTGCTATTGAGGTCCCTCATCTGAAATTGGTTATTTTAACAGTGTACAGATCAGGTTTGGGTAACAGTAACGTGTTTTTGGATGCTTTTGAGGCGGTGTTAAACAAATTATCACAGTCGTATAATAATATCATTGTAATGGGCGATTTTAATATTGACTTTAGAACAGAGTCCACCATTTTGTCAGAGCTAACATGTATTATTAATTCCTATGGTATTTTTGCCACAATATGTGACTACACTAGGGTGACCAGTGATTCCTCAACTTGTATCGACAACATTTTGACTAATATTGCTGACGAGCTCTACAGTTCTGGAGTGCTGGATCCATGTCTTTCCGACCACCGTGGTCAGTTCATTGAGCTAAGTATGGGGATGGGAATTGGTGTTCCCGAACGAGTTAGAGTAAGACCTATGACAACAAAGGGAATTGATTCTATTTTGGGCGACTTGAGCATGATTGACTGGGGCATTTTCTATCAGAATGTCGACTCTGAATGGCTTGCTTGGCATCTGGTTTCGGTTTGTCAGCAACTGATCTGCAAGCATCTTCCTATGAGAGATGTCTTCACCGATAGGCCTCCTGTTCGGTGGTTTAATGAGACATTAAGGAAAATGAGGGATGAGCTCTCTGTGGTGAGGCTTTTGGGCGATGGGAGCACGGAATTCCGGGATTTGTATAAACTTATGAATAAAAAGTACAGACAGAAAGTTGCTTCTACAAAGAAGGATGCATTTGGGAGTTTTCTGGAAAATTCGCAAAACAAAGCAAGGGATGTTTGGAGAGTTATTAACTATGAGAGAAATCGATCTTCACATAATATTTCTAGTTCATCGCTCAGCGCTGGGAACTTTGGTGAGTTCTTTAGTAAAATAGTATCCGACACTATAAAGGATCTACAGATTGACACAGAAATACAAAATGCTATGGTTTCGTCGATCCCAAATTCGGTGCGATCTTTTGCCCTTTTGCCAGTTACGGAGTGTGATGTTTGGAGTGCTATACAGGCTCTCAAAAGGTCGAACTCTTTTGACATATATGATATGAGTAGCGCTATTCTGAAGGAGATTAGTGTGTATTTGGTCAAACCTTTGAAGCATTTATTTAATTGTAGTCTGGCTCAGGGTAATTTTCCGGATTGTCTAAAGATAGTAAGGACTGTTCCTTTGTTTAAAAAAGGAAATGTCGATTCCATGGAAAATTATAGACCTATATCTTTGATTCCGTTATTGGGGAAAGTATTTGAGGTAATACTGAAAAACAGCTTGAGTCGTTATTTTGAACATCACAATTTTTTGCATCCTTCACAGTTTGGTTTTCGCCGGAATTTTTCGACTATTCAGGCAGTTGCTGCGGTTGTGGAGGGCGCGGTTGAGGGAATAGAAGGTGGGGAAAGCGTGGGGCTCTCACTGTGTGACCTCAGTCGTGCCTTTGATTGTGTTTCTCATGAACTTTTGATTAGAAAGCTTCATAGATACGGTGTAAGGGGCGTTCCCCTCGATTTGCTTTCATCTTTCCTGTCAAATAGAAGGCAGACAGTCGCATATGGTGGAAAGCTTTCTGAGCCTACGGCGGTACGATGTGGAGTGCCGCAGGGTTCGGTATTGGGACCTCTTCTTTTCATTATATATGTCAATGATCTCTTTAGGTATTTGTCACCAGGTCTGTGTATTTGTTACGCTGACGACACGGCGCTAATTTGTAAAAGTAGAGATCCAGAATGTTTAATGAATGAAATGTCTGTTATGGGAGAGCGTGCGAGATGTTGGTTTACTAATAATTCCCTTAAATTGAATGAGGAAAAAACACGGAATTTGTTTTTCATGAATGGACGTGGAGTGGTTGATGGTTCTTCGGTGACATTTTTGGGTGTCAATTTGGACGATGGTTTGAACTGGAATTCTCACATTGCATTGTTGAGGAATAAGTTGGCATCCTCTATTTTTGTTCTCAGGCAACTTCGTGGGTCTCTTCACTGTGACACCCTTCTCTCTGTTTATTATTCCTTGTTGCATTCTCATATTTCGTACGGTGTTCACCTTTGGGGTTGCTGCGTTGGCGCGATTCAAATCTTTAGAATGCAGAAGAAGGCAATTCGACTTGTCTCTGGTATCGGCTATAGGGACCACTGTAGGCCACACTTTATAAAATTGCGGGTACTAACGTTGCCTAGTTTATTTATCTTATACCAACTACTGGAGATTCATAATAACCGTGGAAAATTCCACCAAAATTCCCACTTTCACTCTTATAGCACTAGATCAGCTAATTTAATTAGGCCTTCGAGGTATAGATTGGAGAGATCTAAGAAAAATACACTGAATGTGTCATTGTACAACACGTTGCCTGAAACATTTAAAAATTTAAATTTTATGAGATTTAAAATTAAATTAAAGGAATTTTTGTTAGAGCATGCATTCTATTCGGTGGATGAGTACATGGAGACTTCTTCTAGAGCTTATTGTTAGGACTTTTTTAATGTAATTTACAAATAGTTTTAACCTTATTTTTATTTTGTTTTGTGACATATTACAATTGTATTTTTCTGTACAAAATGTAATGAAATAAATTTATTTATCTATCTATCTATCTATACAGTGCCTTCATTTCAAAACGAACCATCCTTAATAACTTTGTTAAATAGAAAAATTTAAAAAAAAGAAAAAACACGTCAATTTAGATATACAGGGGGAAGTTTAATTTTGCATTTGTTAAAAGTCTGTCAATCACCTCCTCACCTCCAGCTAACCTCACTTTGATATGTCAAATGGGAACCCCCACCTTGTGACACATCATTGTAAGCGGCATAAAATTGTCTATCCAACCGTATAAAAAAAATTAAATCGGTTGACGTACAAGCGAATAGTGTGCAAAAATGTCTTGTAATAATGCATAATATATCGGCCTCGAACTTTGGTATGTCAAATGATTACCCTATAGTGTGATACATCATTTTAAAGGACGTACGATCTGCTATCCAATGATGTCAAAAAAAATTAAGTTAATAGACGTTATAGGCAATAAGGATGCAAAAATGTGTGTTAAATATAAGCAGTTTATTCAGTTGAAGAAAATTATTTTATTAAATGTTCAAAATGTGCGCCGTTATTAGCGAGACAATAAAAAAGCCTATTTTGAAATTCCCCACGAACATTGGCAAGGGTTTCTCTGCTAATTCCTCTACATTCCCGAACAATTCGATCTTTTAAATCGTCAATATTTTCAGGTGGGGTTTTATAAACCTTGCTTTTTAAATACCCCCAAAGAAAAAAGTCTAGAGGGGTTAGGTCTGGAGACCGTGCTGGCCATTCAATTGCACCACGTCTGCCAATCCACGTCCCTGGAAAATGTTCATCAAGCCACTCTCGAATTGCCAAAGCGTAGTGCGGGGGAGCTCCATCTTGCTGGAAATGCAAATTATTTTCATTTAGTACCATAACAGCATTTTCATCCACTTGATTTTCTAAAGATTGCACAATGGCAGGGTATATTGTGTTTTCTAAAAGGTTTAAATAAATTTGCCCAGTTAAATTATCTTCCAAAAAAAATGGCCCGATGATTTCATTGCCATAAATTCCTGCCCACACGTTAATTTTTTCGGGATATTGAGTATGCCCTTCTCGGAAAAGGTGCGGATTTTCATTATCCCAGTATCTGCAGTTATGTCTGTTAACCAGTCCATTTAGAAAAAAAGTTGATTCATTACTAAAGCAGATATTCTTAGGTAAATGGGGGTCCTCGTCAATTCGTTGGCACATTAATTCGCAAAATTGAATTCTCCTATCAAAATCGTCTTCTCCGAGTTCTTGAAGAATTTGAATTTTGTAGGGAAAAAACTTATTTTGTTTTAAAACTTTATGCACAGAGCCAGCAGAAATGTTGGTTAAATCTGCGACCTTTGAGATGGATAAAGTTGGATCTATTGCAAACTGTCCTAGTACCTCGATTTGGCATGCTTCATCTACAACCCTTTTCTCAATAGATTTTTTATTACAAACGGATCCCGTTTCTTCAAACTTTCGTACCAATTCGAGTACATATTTATGGCCCACGTTTTTGTCTTGATGCCTCTCGTTAAATGCTCTGGCGGTTCTACGAGCGCACCGATCTTCAGCTCCATAGAGAAAAATTATTTCTATTCTTTCGGCTAGCGTATACACCATTTATATTCACGTTTCAACTAGGCGTCACAATGACAATTTTAACAATAATAAACAACTGGTGTTTAAAGATCTTAAAAATTTTATTTATTGCAGTGATTTCTTGTACCTATCAGGTACCGCAAAAAATATCATTGAAATAAATACACTAGATTGATTAGACTGCAATGAATTTTGCGATGAATTTTAAAACAGGCTTAGTTTTTTTCTCGCAAATATTTTAACTGTTTATTATTTTAAAAAAATATTTATTTTAAATTTAAAATAATATTTTACTCTATGAAGTAGCCATTTGACATAATAAAGTTTAATGTGATAAGGTGTCTATTATTACCACACATCTTTTCTTACTATTCGCTTGTACATCAAGAGATTTTGTTTTTTTTTATTGGCTAAATAGGAGATAGTATGCCCTTTAAAATGATGTATCACACTATAGGGTAATCATTTGACATACTAAAGTTCGAGGCCGATATATTATGCATTATTACAAGACATTTTTGCACACTGTTCGCTTGTACGTCAACCGATTTAATTTTTTTTGTACGGTTGGATAGACAATTTTATGCTGCTTACAATGATGTGTCACAAGGTGGGGGTTCCCATTTGACATATCAAAGTGAGGTTAGCTGGAGGTGAGGAGGTGATTGACAGACTTTTAACAAATGCAAAATTAAACTTCCCCCTGTATATCTAAATTGACGTGTTTTTTCTTTTTTTTAAATTTTTCTATTTAACAAAGTTATTAAGGATGGTTCGTTTTGAAATGAAGGCACTGTATATATATATATATATATATATATATATATATATATATATATATATATATATATATAATGTTCAGTATTAATTAATATAGATCTACAACCCCCAAGCACAGAAGATGCGAAATGAGATTTTGGCGAAACGTCTGCAAACTTCTACAGGAAACCAAACGAACGAACGGATGTATTCCCGGATTAATACTGAATCACATGTTCCTATCCGTGAAGCAGTACGCAACAATATATATATATATATATATATATATATATATATATATATATATATATATTGATGATATATGATATTCGTAAAGAGGGACTCAAAATACATATAAAAAACTTTGGTGGAGCCATGTCTTCATCGGGTAACGAAAATCCACTGGGCTCCTCAACTATAGCCTAAATTTTTCTTTTCCCGTTATTTTCAGCTCAGCGAAACGTCAGGCTGTCCGTCTCGAAACCTCTCTCTTACACATTTCTTCTAAAGGTAACGGAATGTCGTTATCGTTGCGAACTACCCGACTAGCTTGCCCTAGTCGGATCTCGCCAGGCATAAACGGAGTGTGTGTGCTGGTCGTCCACTGAATACGTCGCACATCTTACGTGTTGCCAAGCATAAATAAATTATTTCGATCACTCACCGTTAAATTTTATATAAAATTTTAAAATATGAGGATATCATGCAAATTATCAATAAAAATCAATTACCGAAGTTCAAATTTCGTGTGCTGGATGTTTATACTTTATTTTATTAAACTCTATCTAAAACATTGCTTTTTTCTCTCGTGTAAAGCAACCAAACCTATATATAAAAATTCCATTTCGGTGACAAATATCTCTAAATTAACTAAACATATGGACCCAATAAGTTGCCTCTCGGATCGCCAGGAGCCATTCCGAAGTCAGCCAAGAAGAAAACTAGAAACGCTGGCAATAAGCTATATCAGGCGATCCCGGAGGAATGTGGAAAAATGACCAGGAGTCCCGGAGGACCACGGAAAAATACGGTGATAGTTCGGATGGAAAACAATCAGTTTTGTTTATTTGTTTTTCGCATTTGATGTGTTGTAACATAAAACGAATAAAGGGAGGTAAATTTGTTTTGATCAAAACTGTCAGTTACGGAACCGTTATTCTTTATATATATATATATATATATATATATATATATATATATATATATATATATATATATATATATATATATATATATATATAGGGTGTCCGGTAAAATGTCCCAGATATGAAAAAAAAACACGATGAAGAATTACAACAATTTCATAGGGCTCGTCTTCTAAGGCATGGGCTCCCAAAGAGCTGCAATGGGAGCAAGTTTTTTACACATAATTATTGAATCATCAGATATATTTCAATTTTCTTTTGATATGATGTATACCAGGTAAGACCCTTCAAATAACTATCCAAGAAAATGTTTACTTCTTTAGTTAAAAACGTCTAATTCGGTGAATAATGCTGAGTTAACGTGGCGGGTACAGCAGTCCTCAATTTGTCGTGCCCGCGAGTATATCTGGCTTCACAGAGCCCATGTTGAAAACTCTTACGAAGTTTTTAACCAAACATTTCGTTTAAGTTTTTACTGAAACAATAGTCACAGGGGAAAATTCCTCTTTTTCATATTCAAACCGACAGAAGTTAGGGGACTAACAGTGTAAATAAAATGACGTTTTTTCGGAAACGGTTAGGATCAGCGACATAAATGAAGAGTTTGTTATATAGGTAATTCTCCTTTCAGGCAGAGAATATGAAAAATATATGTACAAACAGTTTATTTCCTGCAAATATCGCTCTGGTCCTCTCTCCATACGCGTTTCGATCACCTCATGATCTCGTCAGTGGAGCTGTATCGGACCGAGAGCAACATTAGCAGGAAATAACTGATATATCAAGCATAAATTTCAAGGTATGTCATAGATGTCTTTCGACTGGCGATATTTTTCAGTCTGACATCGAAGTTGGTAGACGGCAGGTGTAATATCCTGCCGACATACCTTGAAATTTACGGTTCATGTATCAGTTATTTCCTGCTAATGTTGCTCTCGGTCCGATACAGCTCCACTGACGAGATCATGAGGTGATCGAAACGCGTATGGAGAGAGGACCAGAGCGATATTTGCAGGAAATAAACTGTTTGTACATATATTTTTCATATTCTCTGCCTGAAAGGAGAATTACATATATAACAAACTATTTAAATTCGGCAGAAAGATTTCTTTATTTCTTACTGAAATTTTGATTGTTTAATAAATGAAGAGTACTAAATTTTTAGTCAATAGTTAAAGGTATGTAAAATACATTGTCCAAAGTTCTTATCATACAGGGCGAAAAAATATGGGGTCGTGAGTGTCACAGCTAGTCCGTCCCTGCAGCTGTGAGTAATTCACAATACTTTCTTGGATAGTAATTTGAAGGGTCCCACCTAGTATACATCATATTTAAAAAAAGTTGAAATATACCTGGTGGTTCAATAATTATGTGTAAAAAAGTTGATTGCATTGAAACTCTTTGGGAGCCCATATCTCCGAGGAGGAGGCCTATACAAAAAAAGTTTTTATGAACTTGTAGTATTCCTTTGACGTGTTTTTTTTTCATATTCGAGAGATTTCCCACATTTTCCCGGACACCCTGTATACTTTTAAATAGAATTGGTTATTTTAAAGTACAATTTTAACAGCTCTATTTCTCTTATGTGTTGGTTTGAAGGTCATAGACAAAGATGTTTCTTGCGAAGTAGTAGATAAGTTGGACTTCCATTGTCTTTATTTTTGTTGAATATCACGACGTTTCGGCTAGTAGTTATCTCTAGCCGTTTCAGTTTCACTTGAAAACGTTCTATGCCTCCCAGTTCCCAGTCTCCATTGTTTTCGGTCTTCCCAATCCCCTGGAAGTAAGTTTCTTTCGGATATGGCTCGGTTACTGCCCTTAATCCAGGTAACTTCTGGTCTTCCTCTTTTTATTCTTTCATTTGGTGTCCATTTTAGGATTTGCTTTGGTAGCCGTTCGTCCGTCATTCTCTCCACATGTCCATACCATACCAGCTGACGTTGTTCGATTTCATCGAGAATAGTTTTCTTTACGCCCATAATCTCTCTAATTCTCTCGTTGGTTATCCGTTCGATCCTTGACTTTCCGGCAGATCTTCGCCAAAAGTCCATATCAAGAGCCAGCAGTTACGTTCTAAATTTTTATTTATCTGCCATGTTTCACATCCATACAATACAATGCTTTTAAATATTGCATTGTATAAAAGATGTTTTCTTTCCTTGGAGATGTTTGTTGACCATAATAGTGAGTTTAGGCATCCGATAGCTTTTTTCCCTTTAGTTACTCGCTCTAATATTTCTTCTTCAGTTCGTCCACTTTTATTGATCTTTGTTCCAAGGTAGGTAAAATCAGAACAAGATTTTACTATGATATTGTCATCCACTTCCAAATCTGTTTCTTCTTCACCGATATATTTAGTTTAACTGCAGTTGACGGTTAATCCCTATTCTGCATATTCTTTAAATAGTTTCCTCGTCATAAATTCGAGGTCTTCTTTATCTTGGGTCACTACCATTTAGTCATCTGCAAAATGAAGCGTATATAAATGGGTGCCATTATTTAATTCTATTCCCATTCTACTGCGTGATCTTCTCCAATTCTCTAAATCTTCATTGAGGTAGATTTTAAAAAGAGTTGGTGATAGACAACATCCCTGGCGCAGGCTTTTGGTCACATGAAAGCTTTGTGATAAGTTATTGCCGATGTTAATTCTGGAGAATGCTTGGTCGTATAGCTGTTTGATGGCTTGGATCGCTGTATTGTTAATTGGAAACTTCTCACCGTATCATATGCTTTTGTGAGGTCAACAAAAAGCAGATGAACCTCTCTATTTCTTGCCACCTTCTTTTCATTAAGTTGGGTTAAACTAAATATATGATCTATGCACGATCGGCCAGCTCTAAAACCTGCTTGTTCTTCAATGTCTTGGGTGGCCATATTCTGTTTCTACGATGTTTGTAAGCAGTTTTCCGTATACTCTACTCATTGTGCTGGTTACAGTTATACATCTATAGTTTGAGCATTCGTCGCGTCTTCCTTTTTTTGTGGATTGGTGTTATCCAGCCTTCTTTCCATATAGTTGGGATAGGATCATCATTATTTAGGAGTCTGTTAAATAGTTCTAGAAGAAAGGACGTTAGTTTTTCAGTACCGTTCTGAATCCACAGCCCTACATACTATCTCCTTTGTTACCTCTATATAGTGGCCTTGTACGTTGTACCGTCTTGGGGAGTTAACGAGGTACTCTTGTTGGTCTTCGGTAAGCTGCGTTTGATAATGCGTTATTCACTTTTTGATTGATATTGGTTGTAAGTTAATCTTGTTTGTGGTGTCTGATCTTAGTGTCTTTATTAATTTCCATGCTTCTGATGATCTTGTACCTCCTACATGTGTATTTAGTTCAGTGCATTACCTGTCCCATGTGTCGTTTTTGTTTTTGTTAATCATGTTTTTAAATTTGGATTGTTCATTCTTGTATATGTTTTTATCTTGTGGATCTTTTCAATATAGTCATTTGTTGAAAGCTTTTTATTTTATTTGTTTTTGTTCTTCCAGTGTCTTGTCCCATGTAACATTGTTGTTTCGTCTGTTCATGTCTTTCGTCTTAATTCCTAGAGCTTCTTGTGTTGCGAAGTGTAGAGAAGATACGATGTGTTCATACAGTTCATCAGTGCGCCCTGACAGCAATTCAGTTTGAAGTTTGTTATCTAATCGAGTCTTAAATAGATATTTTGTACTAAGTTCATGAAGTCCTTCCACATTGTAAGATATTCGTTCTATTGTTGAGGTGTTTGTATTGTCTGTTTCGTTGTCTTTTGTCTTGAGGAGAATTTGTATCTTTGCACCCAAGAAAAAGGGGTCAGCTCCGCATTCTATTCCTCTGTATACCCTAGTGTCTTGACCTTTCAGAAAGGATTCCTGTTTAATAATTATATAATCTATAATCGATTTCAGTTGTCTAGTTTATGTTGAAAGAATCCACTCAGAATTTTTTGTTTATGTTGTGTGCAAAGCTCGATCAGCCTTTATCCGTTGTTGTTAAGCGTATTTTCACCGTACCTTCCAACTATATTACTGTTCGTTTTTGATCCTACTCTAGCATTTAGGCCGCCAGTCACTATTGTTTTTTTTTTGGTTTCCTATTCTTGAGATAGTTTCGTTTAGTTGGTCGTAGAATGCATCCTTAGTCAGTTGTGTAGCATCATCATTTGGGCCATATGCGGCAAAGATGGTAAATACCAAATATAAATTGAGAAAAACGATGGCTTAAAGTTAATGTAAGGAAACTTGTATCTGATTTTTGATAAGATACTTTATCTATTCAAATTCGATGTTAATTTTGCTTTTATTATCACGAATACATTTACAGGTACATACTTACTACTTCGAACATATTCACGAAAATCGTCTTGTTTCATGCTTACCTACAACAAAATAATAATATTGATTAGTATATAAATATATACAGGGTGTTTCTAAATATAGTCGAAATATTTGAAAATACTTCTTGACTAAATTTAAGATAAAAAATCTGCATGAACATATATTTTTATGATTGTTATGGCACTATTACACTTCCAAACACATATTTTAGAAACTTGTTAATATTTTCAGCTAATTTTTAGGGCGACTTTGACTAAGCCATATGATTGTTGATCTTCTAGATACAGCCGATTATCATTTTTAGTAGGACACCCAATAGATATCCAGGAGCAGATATTGGGTCTGATCATGCTTTCATAGTAGCTGCAGCAAGCCTGAAACTATAAGCAGTAAAAGAGAGCAAATCAACCAAGTAGAAGTTCGTTGGCTCGTTCGAGAATGGACTTGCATCGCCAGTGGCCTAACGACTCGTTACAGAGTTACAGAAGCACTGACATAAAATATTCCGAACCTAATGGAAGTAGAGAAAAAAGCAAAAAGAAATAAAGTATAGAGCTTGCGATAGAGATATAAAAAGAGAAGGGAAAATAGTCAAAGAAAAATTGATAAACGAAAAATGTAAGGAAATTACAGACATAGAAAGTCTACAGAAAACAGACTATTACATTATCAGATGAAACAAATCATCCTCTAGTAAACAGCAAAAACAATAAATTACGTAGTATTGGAATACTACTTGGCTCGACCCTTTAGTGACTATATTACTGACTTGAAAGATGAAGAGAGTGTGTATTTGTAAACAATGTATAACGAGCTGTACGTCACTCGTAGCTTTCAAACAAAATCCGCCTTAGTTTGCCTTGTAAAAAATTTATATAAAAAAGAAATGGACAACCCACGAAGACGAAGCCAATGCGTGGGCCACGAGTACTTTAATACATTTTACCGTATCACCGATATTCTTCACTTCTTTCCTTTCAGCCAACATCATCCCGATTTTTCCTCTACATAATTCAAGACGACGGATAAAAACAGGAAACAATTGAATAAAATACGACCTTATGAATTATATTAAAAAAATATAACGCGAAATTTTATGTTTCCCGGGACGTTTTCGGGCCGATTCGAAAGAGCGCCCGAATCGACATTATTCGGCGATAAATAACATATAAATGCACCCCGGGTGAGAAGAAAGAGGGTGATATGTGACAAACTTAAGGAATTTTTCCCGGCGGAGGAGACGGAACATCTGCATATAGACACATAACTTACTTGTGAACGACAAGGAGGAATTTAATAAAATATTGTTTTCCTGATATAAAAGGTAAAATAAATTTTATTTTAGGGTCCCTAGGGTATCGGCGCACAGAGAGTTTTCCTGTACCGTAAAGGCTTGATGTTGATATGTTACTGTTAATCTTGTGTGAAGATTAAAAGAAATCTTTGAAGTTGATTGAAGTCAAAGAATTGATTAAAATATAATTGTTGGACGTGTATATTTGTACGACGTTTTGATTTTTCAGTGCTTCATCGCAGCTCTGAAATATTTTTTGATAGCAATATAACAGGGTGATTTTCCGGGAACTATAATTAGGAAGAATCTGAAATTTTAGCAGGGTACCAACGTGCAACGAGGACAGCCGGCCAAGATATTTTCAAGATGGCGGCACTTCCGGTTATACCGGAAGTAGATGTCAACTTGCTTATTTTAAATGGAACACCCTATATATTATTGCATTTTCGATTTCTACGTAAAATTCTAGACATATTTTATGTGTAATGCTCTATACTTAAGTCTCACCATTTTGGACATATTTAAATTTTTATGTTTATAGGAAAAAGTTATAGTTAAGTTTTGGTCCGCAACATATGACCCTGTATATATATATATATATATATATATATATATATATATATATATATATATATATATGTTTATGCGGACTTCACGGATTCCTCCGTGTGAGATGCAATAGCAGTGGATATATCCACTGCTATTGCATCACATTCAGCAAACTATTTGCAACTCCGTGTATAAATGAAGTAAAATGCGAACAGCAAGTGCAAACTTTCATCATATCCTTTTCGTGCCGGAGGTTGCATATACACATATATACGTCATCCGCTGAGTTCTCAGCGAGTAACGAGACGAACCGCACTTGAAAATGCCAAATGAGATTTTGGCGAAACGTCGTGAAAACGATTTTTTGAACGAACGGATTGAAACCCGGAATAACCAAACTATTCATTCTACTATCCGTGAAAATCTACGATATAACATATATATATGCAAATTTCTCGATTGTGCGGACATAAGATTGCTGGTAAATATTACTCTCGCGTTAAAAAATGCGGAGAACTCCAAGACAGTGGAGAAGGTTCGGAAAAAGACGACAGCATCTTTATCACATAGGATTTAAGCCATTGCATCCGATACAATCCATCATTTCGAAATCGTGCCCTATCAACTGTTTCTAAAATGAAAAAAAAACAGACAATACACGAATAGCCACATCGCGACCGATAACTCAATAGCACAAACCAAAAATGTTGTATAAAACCGAGATAGCTTGACGGGAAATTAAAAAAAATATATATCAAAACTACATACACGAAACATGCTACCCAAAGAATAGATGTCGCATCATTCGACCTCAGTAACCAAAATAACCACGAGTTTTCGAAGCTTAAGCAAGGTTTGACACCAACGATGTTCTTATGAGAGCGTTACGTGTTTTTTAAACCAACAAATATATGGAAAAAGGGATAAGTTTTCGTCCGTATAATTTTAAAATAAAGTAGAAATTTCTCAGCTGTGCGGACATAACAATTTTTATTCTCACTTTAGGTCAGTTTCCTCAGAAATGTATGGGGAGATTTTACATCCTCTGAGGAGCCGCTACTGATGCAGACAGAAATTATAGTGAACAGTATCTAAGAATTAACTTTAACATAAACATTCCATAACATAGACTGTGTCCTATAACAAATAGTCCCTTGGTACTACCAATAAAACTTTGTAAAAAGTTCTCATTGTGAATTAAACAGATTACTAATCATAATATGCATAATAACTTTTAGTAACATACGTAGAAGTCCTTTTTATGTTCTTTATAGTCTTAAAATTATTCTAAATCATAGAAGCGAACTGATAATTTTTCAGTATCTTTTTTAATACTTTTAAATATTTTATATATAATTTTTAATGTTTTGAAATAATTTTAAATATTTATTTAATTTTTTTACAATTTTCTGTGCATTTTCACATATGTTGGTTGTTTTATATAAATCTGAAATGACTTTTTCCTTTCCATGTATTATCAGTGTTTAACAATATCCTATGATTGCTTTGTATGCATTTGGAAATAAATGAATATTTATTAATTTTCCAGCTAGTTTGAATGCCTTAGATAAATTTGTTTGCTTGCTAAATATTTCCGTAATTCCTACAATGTTAAAATTCTTTAAACTACCTAGCTTATTTACAAAGCAAAAATTAATAATTTTCCGTCATCAGCAATGCTCCCATTTCTATGCAATCCTAACCTTTTGAAACATAAAATCTGGAATTTTTCCCCTTTTGATTGCAGGTGAAAGCCGTCACCGTGCTGCCGGCTCGTCAGGTGCAGACTAATAAATTTCCCGGAAAATGTACCGTAAGAAAATCCTCTAAATTTTCCCTTATTTAAAGAGAAATTCGCAGCAAATTTTCCAAAGATTAAGTCAATTTGCTTGCAAATCTAGGCTATAGAACACAGGTGACGAAAGTGCAGGGTTTCGCAGAATGCAGTATTTTTTTATTTGTTTTAAAACGAGCATAGTTGGCAGATGATGGAAATGGAAATTGTACAGAATTAGTTATGAAAAATTCTGTATATTTTCAATTCTACTTATGGATTGCAATTCACGGTTTAGATATTTCAAATATGTACAGTGCCAACCAATATTTGAAAAACTTTCTAGTTTTTTATTATTATAACAAATATTGGATAAGCTTTTAATTAAACTCTAATTAAAGGTCAAAATGACCTACATTTTCATATACGGGGTGTCACGACACTTTTAGGGGGTATGGAGGGGGTCTCACAGCACGTAGATACCTAGAAATCCTTGAGGAAATTATTTCAGAATTGCTTGAAAATGTTCCAATGGTCCATTTCAATTCCATTTATCTTCTACAAGACGGTGCTACAAGCCACAACTTTGGGCTGTTAAAGATATTTCTGGGCTCCTGATCTTTCTGTTTTGGATTTCTTTGTGGGGTTTTATGCAAAATCAAGTCTATAAAACAAGACATGAATGCATAGCGGAACTTCGTGAGGCAGTTGGTTTGGTCTTCCAAACTCTTCAAATAAACCAATGATTCTTTTTAATGCAATTAGAAGAATAACAAAACCGTGTCGATATTACATTCGAGAAAACGGCTGTCATTTTGAAAATCATCTTTAAAAAATTCTTAATAGTTTTATGGAATAAAGTTTTTCTTTTTTCTTTGCAATCAAATTTTAATATTCTGGTTTTATATAACAATATCGTTTAAAGTAAAAAATGTAATAAATGTCTAATCTTTGGTATAATTATTATTGTTAACATTTTCGATTTGGTTATTATTCATTGACCATGATGGCCTACAGTTACAAATAAAGTAAATTATTGAAAATATCGAATTCTGATCTTGTTTTTCAAAATAAAATAAACACATTATATATTTTTGAAAAGCCTAAATTATACTTAATCAATATCTAAATAATATACAGTATGTCCTATTTAAAAAATCGTAAGTTTGGTTAATATCCGAAAAAACTAAACTTTTTGAGGTAAATATTTCCAAAACGGTTGGAGCACACATAGGCAATATGAAATAAAATTATATTTAAAAAATCGTCAGAGTCAATTTTTTCAAATAGAAAGCACCTATTTTTACAATTTTATCATATTAAGTATTAAAAATAAGAGTAACTTTATATAAGGCCGTCTATTCCAAAAATTTGTTATTTTCAAAATATTGGCAATTCAGCATTTCTTGTATTGTAAAAGTGCTATATGGCTTTTAAGTTTTGTTATTAGTTGGCCATGACAGGGAGGCGTGGTGAAAATAAAAAAATCGAATCCTACAGAACTGTCACTATTTCTTGCCATTTGATTTTCATTAATAATAATCATGCCGGGGCGATTAAATTACACGCACGAAGATTATTTAAACTTATTTATTATCTATGGAGAATGTGATACAATTATTTCAAGAACATGCGATACATTCGCGATCCGATATCCGCAGAAATAGAAACCAACATCAACTGTTAAAAGGATTATAGAAAACTTCAAGAACTTTGGATCCATAAAAGCAAAAAGAAATAGACATAAATCAGTTGTTAATAACGAAAATATTGAAACTACAATTTTAGGATATTTCGCCGCATATCCGACACTATCCACAAGGCATGTAGCATTAGAATTAGGATTTTTCAAACATCAGTTTTAAGGATTTTATGGCAACAGAATATTCATCCCTATATATATATATATATATATATATATATATATATATATATATATATATAGATTCATCAAGATTCCCCTTTGTCTCTCACTCTATTCAACCTTTACACATCAAACATCCCATACTTCTTTGGCGACGTCTTTCGGGTCATTTTTCACGCTAATTGGAAAATCAAGCTGAACCCTAAGAAAACTAAGGAAGTCATTTTCACTAGAGCTGGGTTTGCGATCCCTGAGAAGAAATCACGAGCAATACTCTGGTTTGATCTTCGAGGTTCACTTGGCTCCTCAATACTAATTATTTACTTAGTCAAGCCAAGATTCACTTTCTGCTCAATCGAAACAACAAGCTCAATTTAAATCTCAAGCGAATGATCTACAAGCACTGATTTTCCACAAAGAGTAGAGTTCTGTCGATTTTTTTTACTCCGGTCACAAGAAAATGCTGTTTTTTTGGATAATATTATTTGGTCGGACGAAACCAAATTCACAAAAAAAGGATTGTTTAATCGACGCAATTTCCACTATTTGAGCGACTCAAACGTATATCCACATCCATTTAGAGAATTACATTTTCAAGAGTCTTGACAGTTTAACGTGTATTGTGCTATAAGAAACGACGGCCTCGTCGTCCTAGAATTATAGCAAGATAATCTGAATGGTAAGTTAGCCATTTCTGAAGACTTCTAGATACCAAATACGTTTTTCAAGTTATAGTTGAGCGCTACTTCGACATCTTGAGAAATTTGTCGCTGGCTGATCATAGAAATCTATTTTATGATATGATGGGGCGCCTTCACATAATAGTCATTTAGTTAACAGTCATCTGCAAAACTTGTTTTATGATCAATGGATAGCTATGAATGGGCCACATCTTTGGCCACCTCGCTCCCTCGACCTAACAGTACTTGATTTTTTTATTTGGGGGACAATCAAATATAAAGTATACAACACAGCACTATGGAAAATTGCATGCAGCGCGTCAGAATAGCATTTGAAGAACTTAATCCTCAGTCAATAAGAAGAGCCACCCATGAAGAGTTCCAGTTTAGGTGCGAAAAATGTTTGGAAGTTCAAGGGCGTTAATTTGAACATTTTTGTAACTTTATTTTATTAACAACTGGTTTATTTCTATTTATTTTAGCTTTTTTAGATTCAAAGTTCTTGAAGTTTTTCATAATTTTTTTGAAACAGTTGGTAGTGTTGGTTTCTGTTTCTTCGGATATTGGATTGCGAATGTATCGCATGTTCTTGAAATAACTCTATCACATTTTCCATAAATAATAAATAGGTTTAAACCTGATTGAACGTAACAATAACAATAGAGTATTAATAAATTTGTATCCACCCTATTTCTTACTTGCCACAACACATAATAAAGACGTCTTTTTAAGAACGCAGTCTATTTGCTGTAACCAAATTAGCTTTCAATGAACAAAAAACACAAAAATTTAGCTCCGTGTTTCTGTTCAGTCGACTCGTTACTAAATTTTACGAAAATATTTCTATTTGAAACTCTTAGGAGAACAATACTAAATTAATCGATGATGTGATTGGACCGAATATTAAGGTAATTGCCTCTGATACCGAAAACTAGAAAATTTATAAAAAAAATAGAGATTAAACTTCAAGAAAACAAAAACCTTTAAAAACATAATTACGAAATGAAAGAAAATTAAGAATATCATAAAAAATATATAAAATTTTAAGGTCATTAAAAATTACTCATTTCAAAAAAATTACATTTTTATAATTTCAGTATCTTCTTTCTAATTAGGACTTTTCCCCTAATACCCTCTTATTAGATATTCAATTAAAAAGTAAAACAGAAAAATTAGCTTTTTCTGACAAGCTGCACCGGCCGCCCGATGCTGATTCGAATTCCCGTATATTTTCCGTCAACTTAAAAATAAGCCCCGAAATGAAATATTTAAAAGCCTGTTTGTACTCATCGAAAGAATCCGAAATGACGTTATTGCAAATCTTCGAGGGGACTGGCATATTTTGGCCTGCTTTCCTGATTAGATGATAAATAAATTATTACTTGTTTTTAAATGGTTGATGATTATAAAAAATAACAAGATGAATAACAAATTAGGACATAATGTTATTAAAAGAAATAGAGACACATAAATTGACCATATGTTCAGTTTTCAATGGGACAGGACCGTTTTTAAGTGTATTGTCTGGTCTATCCGGACACAAATAAAATTTTTATAAAAAAAATTGAACCGACTTCTAAAAGTGCGCTAAAAAGTCAAAAATAACTATAAATTTTTATATAAGATTGACATTTTTGAAGTCGGCGCCAAACTAATACCTGACAAAATGTGATTCGCATAAACATACTTTATTTGTAATTGCTTTCTTAATATAATTTGTATATATTAGTAGTTATTTATTTCATTTAGAAATAATTTGGTCCGAACTTAAAAAATTTCGATTTTACATAAAAATTTATAGTTATTTTTCACTTTATAGCGAGCTTTTAGAAGTCGGTTCAATTTTTTTAATAAAAATTTTATTTTTCGATTTTTAGTTTTGAATTCATTGTCAATCTACTAGTTGTAAAAAATTAACTTCATATTCGTAATAGACGACCCGACCACCCCCTAATACCAAAACTGAAAAAAATGCGAATAAGGTAAAATTTTCAACCAACTATATTGGATCCGCCATATGGAATTTCAAAAAAATAATTTTAACGTCTTAATCTAATCTAAATCTAAACCCTTCAAAACCCTAGTACCAATTTTGGATGAAATCCGGAAACTTAAAATTTCTAGACATTCATATTGCATCTGACATATTAGATTTTCTTAAAATAATTTTATATTCGCTATTTATATCCTCAAAAACGATTTAGTTCCACTTTTGAACAGAATCGAAGGATGTACAATTTTTAGTCCGCTATATTGGATTCGCCATATTGAATCCTGAAAAAATACTTTTAAATTCATAATTTACACCCTCAATACCCCCCATATCAGTTTTGGAGAAAATTGAAAAAAAATGGCCTCTGGTTAACCTTGAGGTGTTAAACAAACCACGAATTAGATCTTTTACAGATCTATTTAGTACATTTTTCTTAATTTGACCTTGAAATGACGCTGAAATGACCTCTGGCTGGTCTTGGGGGATTAAACAAGCCACGAATGTGGATTCAACGACCCCAAAAACCTACATATTTTCTAATTCAGATTTATTAAATGGATTTATCTCAGTTTGACTTTGAAATGACCCTGAAACGACATTCGGATGACCTTGGGGGATTAAACAAACCACGATGTTGAATTCAGCGAACTTAAAAACGTGCGCATTCAATTCTTCAGATTTATTTAGTGAATTTTACTCCATTTGACCTTGAAATGACCTTGAATCTGACGTGAGAGAGGTTAGCGGACCGAGATTTGCCTTCAGGGAGTCTAATTACATAAGAATGAAATAATCTCGTGAAATAGACATCCATTTATTTTTTTTTGTAAACCTGTGTTATTGAATAAACTTTATGTCTATCTGGAAGGAATGCATCGACTAAAAGAGTTTTTATTTTAATTAATAAAATATGAACTGTTAAAAAGACGCAGTTAGTGGTAGCAGGGCGAAAAGCTATTATAATTTTGAAAGTAAAGGTCATTCTTATTTAAAATCATCATCATCTATAATAAACTAAATTTGTTCTTCAGAAAAATACCAAAAACCTGAAGTTACTGATTAGTTTTATGTTTATTAGTAAAAATAACTATTTCTTTTCCATTTTCACACTTACTTAGTGCTCTATATAAAGTATCTTATTAATAATAATATATATTAACGGATCAGCCATTTTACAAATAATTAATATTACATAAAAAAACAGTAAAATTACTTAAAATAATATAAATCAAAGTATACACCACCCTCGTCAATCAGTCTTGGTGAGGTTATCATCAAATTAAGAATTAAAAGTAAAACAATATAAAATTACTTAAGAAATTGATACAATTTTATAAATGTTAATAAGAATGATAAAACAGATGTTCTTTGAGCTTTCCCTTAAAAGGCTACAACCTATAAAAAAAGAAATCGATGTCAGCCTCCCTAACCAACTTGTTAGCGTTAATGCAACATCTAATGACAGCAAACGAAACACCATAATTTGTTCTATGGACCGCTACGCAGGACCCTTGGCGAAACATGGAAAGAGATTGCATTCAGTAATTCAAAACAATCAATATGACAAGTACCTTAAACAATGTACAAATATTAATAAAACTTCTTCTATACTATAAAGAGGGAAGTCTTAGGAGCATCAATATCTCGTCGCAAACAATATCCTCACTCAAAATACTCAACCTATAGCCTACAAACCTCAAAAATTTTTTCTGAACTTTATCAATTTAATCAATATAAGTTTTGTAATATGGGGACCAAACGGGACAAGCATATTCGAGAATTGATCTTTTATATGCGCAATACAACAGTGCTAAACAATAAGACATAAGAAAAATCAGTCAGTGAAGCCTAACAGTTTCAAAGCTTTGTTATTAAAGGGTTTGTTTCTTATTTGTGTATTATTTCCGCTGTACACAATAAACAATAACCAATTATTAATTTGCATTTACTGTGTTAAAATGGCAAATACTCTAGTAATATTTTCTCGTCTAGTCCATTTTGTTCCGTTTTCTATTCAAAAAATTCTGGTCACATAATAAATAAAATGATATAAAAGTAAACATAAATATTAAACTCATAAAATCAATACAAAATTATTAAAAAAAACCTGATTAAAAAAACAAGTACTTTTTCGTATCTTGAAAAACTAAGGAAAGATATTCTCTAAGAGAGTGTGATCATAAAACGAAATTGTGGATTTACATTCTTCAACTTACCACCATAAATCCCCAAACTAAAGACCCATTATAAAATTGTTTACCAAAAACGTGCGGGTTCCCTAATAGATGTCAATTTGTTATTCCGAAACGTACACCCCGCACCCATACCTTAATATCGTTCAAAATTTCCCCCATCACAGAATTTAGATAATCCCCACCTTAAAACAAATTAAGTGAAAAACAAGAAAAAGGGCATAGATCTCGCTAATCTCCCACCCTTAAATTTCCATCCCGTAAAAACGTCGGCGAGCATATTAATTGAATGGCCGTACATTTTTCTGTAAGACGACAGCCGAGCCGACGTGTTTTAATGTTAATCCACCTGCCCGCCCCCCTGACCCGGGCCCCGGGGATTTATTCACTTTTTTCGCTGTTTTTCTTTTATTGATTTAATTCGTGACGAGTGTTCTTAATTTTGGAAGGGGAGATCGGGATTATTTTTATTTCTATTGCCATTCTCGAATATGAAAATTATATTTTATTTAAGCCTGATCAAAAAACTTGATGGATTATACCATTTTTTAGGTTTTAACTGTTACAAAGAAATTACAGAGTTTTTCATACTTCTAAATAACTAGATATTGAAAAATTTTAAGAAATGTACTTCAAGTTTCTGGTCCATAAATGTACAAAACGCTCTAAGTGACAAAAAATTAATCGCATATCAGAAAGCATTATAATGTACTCAGAAAAACTTCAGGAGAAATAGCAATAAAATAGAGAACAAACAGAACAACAATATCAGAAGAAGAAACAGAAAGATTATTATATTGAAAAGGATACCATACCACAGACTTATATAGACAAATAAGGCCAAAGCCAAGAAGAATAATAAGGAAAAATCTTGAAAATAATACAGAAAATAGCGGAAAATCTAATAGAGAATAACAAAAATTTAAAGACAGGGAAATCAACACTTTGTGGTTTTGGAAAGCGATAGAGCGGCAGAAGCGAGATAATACAAATAGCTCAAAATATTACGAATACTTGTATAGGCACCTTTAACAAAAACAAGACTTTAACGTAGTAAATAGAAAATTAGAATACATTTCGGATATAAATGTTGTAAAAATCCATTTTGCCCTGAAAATATTAAAAAATAATAAGGGACCTGGAGGATACAAAATACTGGTTAAAATGAATAAATAAGCAGCAGAAGCAGTACTATATGAGTTAGAAAGACTTTTCAACGCTTGTCTAAAACTAGAATGATGCTATTATTATAATTATTCTATTCATAAAGACAAATCTATAAGTCTGCTGTCCTATATATACAAACTTGACTATACACATGGCTTTTGCTGACTATAAAAAGATTTTGACCTCAAAGAACATTGGGCAATTATGGAAGAGCTAAATAAATGCACTTCCAAACAGTTAATACAAAAATATACTGAAAAACATACACTAACAAGCACAATCGATAGCAAGACTTCCTGGAGAATCCGAACACCCAAAAAAGAGGCAAGAGGCTAGAATTTAGTCCAGATTCTTCATCTTAGAAATAATTTTCAGAAAATAGGTTTGAGAAAATAAAAGAGCTAATATAAATTCAAAGGAGATCTAAAAAAGAAATGTTGATATAACCAGGGCAAGAACTGAAGAAAAAAATAATGAATTCTCAGCAAGTAAAAATAACACAAAATGGAAAAGAAATAGAAAACATTAAAGAATAATGTGCAGTTAGGATAATAAATAGAAATGGGAAATACAAAGATTAAAGATAGGCAGCAATTGGTAAACTTTCAAGTATACTGAAAAACAAAAAGAGTTCAGAATACCTAAGGAAAAAAATTTAGAACGAATACATACTTTCTTAATGAACTTTAGAATATATATATATATATATATATATATATATATATATATATATATATATATACAGGGTGTCCAAGATAAGGATCCTAAGCATGGGGATCTCGGAAACAGTTGGAGATACGAGGTCGGTTAAATTAGAGAAAAGTTGCGCAATTTAGTGCTAAATTAAACGCAGTTAAAAAAATTTAAAAATTTCAAACACTTCCGGAGATTTCCGGAAAAAAACGAAATTTGGCAAAATCGTTTTTAATTTTTGCAGGCTTTATTTAAAGAGATATCCGAAAATAAAAGGTAGATTCTCATTGCCACTTTTTATTTTTTATAATTTGGTCTAAACAAAATTTAAATCCGACGTTTCGTTTCTGAGATACCATCATGAACTTTCATTTTTTATATGGAACAAAAAAAAGTATCCCATGTATTTGATAGCATTTTTTATTACAAATTCAACGATGTATCACCCTTGCATATCGAATACGTAGTTCAAGTACTTTCCATAAGAGCTCCATGAGAGCGAGAGAAAAGGTATATCAGTTTTATAAAAGCCAATGAACTACACACTTGATATGCAAGTGTGATACACCGTTGAATTTGTAATAAAAAATGCTATCAAATACATGGGATACTTTTTTTTGTTCCATATAAAAAATGAAAGTTCATGATGGTATCTCAGAAACGAAACGTCGGATTTAAATTTTGTTTAGACCAAATTATAAAAAATAAAAAGTGGCAAGAAGAATCTACCTTTTATTTTTTGATATCTCTTTAAATAAAGCCTACAAAAATTAAAAACGATTTTGCCAAAATTCGGTTTTTTCCGGAAATCTCCGGAAGTATTTTGAATTTTTAAAATTTTTAAATTGCGTTTAATTTAGCACTAAATTGCGCAACTTTTCTCTAATTTAACCGACCTCGTATCTCCAACTGTTTCCGAGATCCCCATGGTTAGGATCCTTATCTTGGACACCCTGTATATGAATAGTTTGGTTATTCCGGGTTTCAATCCGTTCGTTCAAAAAATCGTTTTCACGACGTTTCGCCAAAATCTCATTTGGCATTTTCAAGTGCGGTTCGTTTCGTTACTCCTCTGATGAATTTCCAGTTTTGTTTAGCTGGCTCGCCTTCTGATTGGATGAGCGGCTTCGCAGGCTCCTCCCCTCTATCCAGTGCGATATATTTTGTTCTTGTATGATGGCCTCTCGTGTACTAGTTGATTTTTGTTGTTTTCTTTCTTGATTCTTTATTAATGTTTTCCATGTAGTTGGAACATTTATAGCATCGTCTCGTTTATTTACCTGTCCCGCTTTTTCGATTTCTAGGGCCTCTCTTATTGTAGTTCTGTTGTACTGGTGTACTATTTCTTTTGTTTTCTCGAAGTCGATGGTATGTCCGGTTGTTTGTCCTATATAAGTTTGATGGAAATCTGCACATGGAATGCTGTAAACGCCATGATTTTCAAGGTTGGTCTTGTCTTTGGGATTTCCCAGGATGTTGGCTATTGTTTTTTGTGGTTTAAATATGGGCTGTATGGATTCTTCCGATTCTGTCTGTTATTCCTTTTATGTATGGTATTATAGCTTTGTTCCGTGTTTGATTTTGGTCTTTGTTGTAGTCTTCTCTTGTCTTTTTATGGCTTTCTTTATATCTGATTGTGAGAAACCATTCCGTTCTATAGCTGTTGAAATGTGTCTTATTTCGTCTTGTTTTGTTGAACGAACGGATTGAAACTCGGAATCACCAAACTATTCATTCTACCATCCGTGAAAACCTACGATATAACATATATATATATATATATATATATATATATATATATATATATATATATATATATATATACTTATTTACTTAATCCAATGTTTCTCTACTTTTCGATGCAAGACCCGAGTAGAGTCAAGTTTCTATTCTTCTTTATCGCTTCCTATCCTGAGTGTATCGCTTTATTCTTTCCCACTGCATCTCTCTTTCGTCCGCTGCTTCCCAAATATCGTCGTTCTATATTCTTCTTTGCTTTCCTTTCTCATTTTGTCTTCTCACTCGTTATTCATACGACACATATGATCAGTATGTCTCATTTCTTATTTTATCTCTCTTGGTTTTTTAATTTCTATTCGTCTTAGAAATCTCATATCCATTATATTCACGCTTGCTTTAGTTTTTCCTGTCATTGTCCATGTCTTACTACTACACTATATATTATGAGTCTTATCACTTTTTCACTATTTTCTTCTTGATCTGAAACGTCGTTCCCATTATATAAAACATTCTTCCTGCTTTCTTCATTTTCTCATTTATCTTTTGATCCATTTTGCCATCATTTTGTATTATTGTTTACAAATATTTACAATTTTCCACCTGTTCCAATATTTTTCTTTGTAATTTAATATCATGCCTTTTCCGTTCTCCTGCAATTATCATTCTATTGGTTTTTTCGATGTTTATCTCCATATTCATCTTTGTGATTTCTTTGTCCAAAATTTCCACATCTCTTTGTAAGTCTTCAGCTGTTCCGGCCATTACTGCCATATCATTCGCAGACATCATTTCACTCAAATACGTCTGTTGCATTTACCAGTATCCCATTTTTAGTGGCTTCATTGATTTCTTAGCTTCCTTTATAACTTGGTCTAATACTATCGAGAACAGTAATTGACTTAACATACAACCCAGTTTCATTCCTATCTTTAGACTCTTTGTTATTGGTTCTTTCTATGTTTGTGTTCTCTCTATACATCACTTTTACTATTTTTATTATTTTACCTACCGTTTTTTTTCCAAATTTTTCTATATGTTTTCTCTTCTTACATGATCAAAAGGCTTTTCTAAGTCTATACAACAAACATGTATCTCCGTTTTCTTGTTTATGAGTTTTTTGCTCACTTGGATTATCGCAAATATCAAGTCTCATGTCCTTTTTTTCTTTTCTGAACCAACTTTAAGTATATTCTACACTATCCTGGATTATTTTTCTTATTCTGCTTTCAATAGGCTTGACATTATTTTTTCCGGAACACTTGTCACTGTATTTTCCCTATAATTAATACAATTTATCTTATAATCCTTTTTTGTATAGCGGCAATATGATTCCCCATTACCATTCTTTAAGAATTTTTATCTCTTGAATTATCTCATTCATTAGTTTAGTTAGTTGTTTTATTCCTTTTTTCTCTTGTACACATTAATATTTCGGCTGTTATGTTATATATATATATATATATATATATATATATATATATATATATATATATATATATATATATATATATATATATATATATATATATATAAACTCTATAATTTCTTTTTCCTGAATTGGTCTTATATTCTCTATAGCCCGTTTCCCACCCTTTTCTTCCTCTTTCTCCATGTCTTTATCTGTCAACTTTAGAAAATAAAGTCGCCATCTGTCCATTATTTTCTCATCCTCTGTTACTGTTTCCCTCTTTTTATCTTACGTTAGTCATATTATGTTGCTTCTTTTGTTTTAGTTATTTCATTGTATAATAAAATAGTTGCTAGTTTTCTCTCTAGTTTTTGCCATTTTCTCTCCAAATTTCATTCATGACTTCTGCTTTGCTATCGCAATTTTCCTCTTGACTTTTTCCCGGTTTTTATAAATGCTTTTTCTACGGCAACAGCACCGCCATCTTTAATTTGTCAGATCCGCCACATTACATTTGAAAGTAGAGGTTTCACGAGAAATTTTAAGGCCAAAATCAATAAATTATTTAAAAAATTGAAACTAGACGGGGGTGACTAATTTGACAGAGAATATATTGGAGAGAGAACCAGCGTCGAATTCGCAGAGAACAAACTTTCTGCTCCTTTCTTCTGAACGGTTTCAAAGAGAAAAAACAACTACATAGTAAATACACTATTTCCCATCGATTCAAAACTCAATGCAAATACGAACGTCTCTGGTGGTGGCTTAAAACCATCTACCAAGTATGAAAAGCGCACATTAAAGACCGGTTATTTGTTATCCGTACAATCATCGTTTCAATCCATTATTTTTTTAATTTTCTTGATACCCGCGTCACCCGCTCGGTCATTTTCGTCCATTCGCAAAAAGCCTTTTTATGTGTACGACTCTTTCCGTTTGATTAATATAAACTCTAATGTGTAACGACAGGGATTTTTGATGTTCGTGACCATTTTGATTTTTATTATTTAGTTGAATGGGTGAGTATCGTAATTTAAAAGGTTATGTATGAAAAATAAATAATAAAAATTCTCTGTACCTTTGTTAAGTAATATTAACTCATTTTATTGTAGTAGCGATTCCTCTAAGCAAAATACAAAGAAAACCTTTTTAAAAATGTTGTGAGATGTATTTTCATTTCTTCGTTGCTAAATAATAACTAATATAGGAGCCATTTTTACCCAATGCTTTTACATACCTTTTCATGAGTCTCAATTTTAAGGACAATTGAGGCATTGACCTTAGAAAAACCTTTTTTGGTAAACTATCAATAAAAATAATAGATACGAGGGGACCGAGGTTGAAGCCCTGCGAAGCCCTAAAGGTTTCTGAAGTATAACCTCTTATTACTATTGTTTGCTTTCTACGGTGCAAGCATGACTGAAAAAATTTAATTAATTTAAGGTGAAGATCAAATTCAATATATAATTTTTCCAACAGTAATGCGTTCGAGACCTTATCAAAAGCTTTTGCAAAATCTGTATATATTACATCGACTTGTGCTTTATTTTCCAAATGTTCTGCTATATATTGAGTTATGTTATATAAATTACTGACAGTTGACCTATTTTTCATAAACCCATGCTGAAATACTGATATCTTTTGTGAAACAGAATTATAAAGATATTTACAATGAATGATTCGAAAATTTTTGCAAAAGTCGACAATATAGCCACAGGTCTGTAATTTTGTCACCTTTTTTTAAAAATGGGACATATTTTAACTTCTTTCCATATTCGTGGAAACGAACTTCAACGTAATGAAAGATTATATAACAATGTGAGAGGATATACTAAAAAATCAATAATACCTTTTACAATGTATGAAGGAATATTATCTGGCCCTACAGACCTGTTAACTTTAAAGCTCCTGACAGCCTCATACACATCACCATTGTCTACAGAAGTAAGGGATATTACCTCGGACATAAGATGATTTTCAGAAAAATAAGTATTTAATATATTTACATTATCATATACAGAACTAAAATATTCTGTAAATGCATTTAAGATAAACTGACCACTGATATATTCTACTTGATCTAAATACATTTTATTTGGTATGGCAACATTACCTTCTTTGTTTTTCATGTACTGCCAGAATGCCCTACTAATGTCTTACTGGACTTTTCTAAATGTAAGATATTTTAATATCGCGTTTTAATTTTGCTCTAAGTTTGATAAACTCTCTTCTCACTTGAATTATTCCAGTTTTTTTGCTTATAATTGTTAATTTATCTTGTTTCTTAATATTATTTATGATATATTTTGTGAGCCAAATAGGATATTCCTTTTTTCTTTTACTCTTTGGAACACAAATATTGAATATTGAGATATATTAATGTCACTGAAAGATTTTAACTCATTCCAGCAGGTATTCTGAAACAGTCTATACATTAAATTAAAGTTTGCCTTTCTAAAATTCTAATTATTAATTTTGTTAACTGATAAAGTTTTCTGTTTGGGTGTTTTCAATTGTGCTTCAACGACGAGATATGGATGGTGTGGATCCTTGTCAACAAAGCTTATTGTATTATCAGTTACTTTATATAAAATAACTATTTTTGAAAACGTAGTTTGTGTCTATAAGTAATACACATTAATATTAAGAAAATAGTTTAATTGAAAAGACTCAAGTTTTCTAATAAAAAAAATCATAATATAAAAATTAGATGCATTTACAATTTATTTTCCACCTAATGCAGACTTTACTGATGACAGTGTGTATTTGTTGGTCTTAATTATAATCTGTATTACTTTAAGACACAAACTACGTTTTCAAAAATAGCTATTTTATGAAGTTACCTTATACACGGTCAAAAACAAATAAACTTAGCATCACATGTGATCAAATTTTAATAGCTTTATTTGGATTTGGTAGAAAAACACATATTTAATACGGTGCTACTTTAAACAAAATATGTCTAGGATAAAGCATTGTCAAAACTAATAAGTTTTATGTAGGTTGCGTTGAGTCTTATTTTGCAACAGTGGCGCAATTTACAAAAAATGGGCAAAAATCTGATATATCTTATACAGCTGAAATTTGGCATATGGGCTAAAAATTGCATTTAGAAAAACTTTTTCTAATAGCTTTTTTCGATATTTTGAGATATAACCCCACTTTGCAATTTTTTTCTGGAAAAAATTAAATAGATATATAACGCCAATCACGTGACAACTATTTTTTTGGTTAATTTTCATCTCGATCGAAGCAGAAATTGATGCCAAAGTCAAATTTCGATTAAAGCTATTAATAAAAAAAAATCCAAATGATGAGGATTTTACTCGTCACACTGTATATGGTAAATAATAACTACGTAAGAAGTGGTTTAGGTTTTTAATTTTTCTTAATATGAATAAAAATATACAGAAAAACAAACATATATATATACTTATTTGCAAAATACGAGTTAAATAAAGTAAATATAAATATAAAAATGGATTATTTAAGTGGGTATTTATACTTGATAATAAAATAAATTTTATAAATCGCACAAAACAAACAGACTTCTAACTCAGTTGCAATTACAAAAAATACAATTTTTTTTGCCTTGAAATTTGTTCCCAAACATTCACAAAACTTTTCATTGTTTGCAAGAGCTCTCCCTCCATACACGTACTTTGAAACTCTCTTCTTAATTCTGGCAATTAAGTAGTACATCTTCTTCAAAATTTAAGAACATTGCTCAACATCCACAAAACATTTCCACAGGCGAAGCAAGAGGAAAAGTGAGGAGGTCTGAAGTTTTATTCGGGTCAGGCAGTAACGATGGATCCCTACCTACAAACTCTGTTTGTGTCAGAGCAATTACATTATCGTGATTTTCATTCAGAAAATGACCCCATACATTTCATGGACTTCAAACAAGACTTATTCTTTCAGGACTACGAAGTAGTCCCGGAAATAACGGAAATAATTCTGCCAAGATTAGTTCCAAACTTAATCTCTTTTAAGGAAAATCACAGGAAGCACGGAAATCCCAGAACACAATAAGTAATATAACAAAATGAGCACGAATTATTTCCCCTTAACAATAGGCGTGATGACTGATTTTGGAAAAATACTCCCCGATGTTTTTAAGGACCTACTTTATACAAAATAAATCTAATTTCCGCAAACAATTAATGTTTTAAAGGAAAAATTGACCTTTTTAAAATACAATTTAAATTTCGCACCAAAACGCTAGAATAGTAATGGCGTCCGTTTGTGACGTCACCGTTTCGTAAACACTTCACGATCCATATCTTCCATTATTTTGTGCGATAATCATGAATTCTAATGTGTATCGAGGGTGTGCAGTTTCTCGATGTAATAATACATGATAAAAACTCCAAATAAGTTATTTATTAACGTGCCAATGAAGAAAAATATCAGAAATACGTGGCTAAATCTTACAAGGCCAGATCCCGCTACTGTATCTGTTAATTCAGTAATTTATTTCTGCGAAGATCATTTTGATGTAAGTATTTATTTTATATAAATAAGTGGCGAAGCTCGCAAACAAGATATATGTAAGGTAAATATTTGTCAATAACACTGTCGATTCCGTTTGAGGTTAGGTTTAATTTCCTTGTGTTTGTTTGAAGGTCAAAAACAACGATGTTTCTTGCGAAGTAGTAGATATCTGTTGGACTTCCATTGTCTTTATTTTTGTTGAATATCACCACGTTTCGGCTAGTAGTTATCTCTTGAAAACGGCTAGAGATAACTACTAGCCGAAACGTCGTGATATTCAACAAAAATAAAGACAATGGAAGTCCAACAAATATCTACTATTTCATTTCCTTATTACTGTAATATATTTAAAGTTCCTAACTAAAAACTTTTTCTTTTTCCAGTTACCAAATGACCTGGAAAATTATATACAGTATCATGTAATGGGTTCAGTTTTACAAGTGGGCATAAAATCAGGGTGTATATCCACAAAATCTGAATGTTAACCAGGCAGAAGCAAACAAACTTCTGACACCGCTGAGCGTCTCTATGCCCTCAAAAAATAAGAATGGTATCTAATTGAAGAAAGTGAGAAAGATGTAGCACAAACAAAAACACCTACAGAACATTTAGAACTCGCAGGCATTTCTTCAGAAAGTTCAGGTATGTACCCATTGCCTTTTTATACCGGTAACCTGTTTTATTGAATTCAAGTGTATATCTTTTCTCTTTGCCGGTTTAGTCATAACATTATAGGTAGTTATGATTCTAAACAATCATTATGGTACCTGTTATTATTATTATATTATTATAGTCATTCAGAAGTAAAGTAGTCCAGACTGAAGTTAAAACAGTGCACAAGTTAACCTCGCTCCCAGCATCAAGGAGTCGATTCTTGGCAAATTTGAGCTATTGGCTTTGATAAATCCTTGTTCCATGAGGTTGTTGTACTTTTGGTAGCACGAAACTGACACACTTGATAGTTTTATTCCCCAAAAATCTGACTAAAGATGCAAATAAAGACAAATTCGAACGATAAAGGCGATAGACAATGATGACTGATGTGATGTTTACGAAAGCGTGACGTCACGCGCTACTGATTGGTGTTCGATCTAATATAGCCGATTTTCATGTTTAGTGTTTTTATTTTTATTAAAATAAATATAATCTCGCATGTAATTTAATAAATAAGTGTGTTTTTTAGAATCTGTCAATCCTATATAATTATTTCAAGTCATAATTTCAGTGATTCTTCGTTAGTCATCGTGCCTAGACAGAGACACACAAGTAAGCGAATCCTGACAAGAATTTTTTGGCAGTAAGAGCCGCTAAATCGCTAAAGACAAGTTCTGACAAAGCAAAAAAAGGAAAATATGAGAATGAAAAAGTGGAAAGTAATAGAAAACCTATGCAGTTTGCAATACAATTATACATGCTAAATAATAAATAAGTAAGAAGTGGTTAAGGTTTTTAATTACAAAAATATTTTATACCAACGTATTGGGCATTGGTAAGAAATAAAAATTAACGTTAATTTTTCTTAACAACAATAAAAAAATACAGAAAAAAATCTAAATGAACCTAACTTAGACATAGAGAAAATAATAAATGAAAGTGTTAGAGTTACAAATAAAGATGTTATAACCCCGATCTTGGTGTGTTTTTGATGGCGAAAACGATCGAATCTCATCGAAAACATAAAAGTTTACCGTGAACTGAATAACAGTCCCACGATCCCCATAACTTCTCCAAATGACGAGCTAACAAACGAGCGCCCCACCCCTAAATCAAACCGAATGAGTTTTTCTTTTCGGTTCATGTCGTCTAAGTAATTATCCATGTTTATGCATATCGTGCGTCCGTTCCATCACTAAAAATTAAATATGGCAACAGATTACTAATTCCTATTAATGGCCGGGACACTCCCTCGATTAGTGCTACATACCTTTGTGACAAATTTTACTCCCGCATGTTTATTCATTATTTCTATATGGATATCCATTTAATGTGTTATTGAATGGTTTTACAGTGACGTACGTTCTGTTTTAAAGAAGGTCCACTGAAATTTTTAAGTTAAATGCCACAATCGATTACGTTCGAGTGTTTATCATCTTTATATGAAGCCCTCACCATATAGGGTAGTGGAATTACCCTTAAAATGCGATAATTTTGACATTTAGTGTTTCTGTATACCAGCCGGTGGGAGGATATATATATATATATATATATATATATATATATATATATATATATATATATATATACAGTGCCTTCATTTCAAAACGAACCATCCTTAATAACTTTCTTAAATAGAAAAATTTAAAAAAAAGAAAAAACACGTCAATTTAGATATACAGGGGGAAGTTTAATTTTGCATTTGTTAAAAGTCTGTCAATCACCTCCTCAACTCCAGCTAACCTCACTTTGATATGTCAAATGGGAACCCCCACCTTGTGACACATCATTGTAAGCAGCATAAAATTGTCTATCCAACCGTATAAAAAAAATTAAATCGGTTGACGTACAAGCGAATAGTGTGCAAAAATGTCTTGTAATAATGCATAATATATCGGCCTCGAACTTTGGTATGTCAAATGATTACCCTATAGTGTGATACATCATTTTAAAGGACGTACGATCTGCTATCCAACGATGTCAAAAAAAATTAAGTTAATAGACGTTATAGGCAATTAGGATGCAAAAATGTGTGTTAAATATAAGCAGTTTATTCAGTTTTATTCAGTTGAAGAAAATTATTTTATTAAATGTTCAAAATGTGCGCCGTTATTAGCGAGACAATAAAAAAGCCTATTTTGAAATTCCCCACGAACATTGGCAAGGGTTTCTCTGCTAATTCCTCTACATTTCCGAACAATTCGATCTTTTAAATCGTCAATATTTTCAGGTGGGGTTTTATAAAGCTTGCTTTTTAAATACCCCCAAAGAAAAAAGTCTAGAGGGGTTAGGTCTGGAGACCGTGCTGGCCATTCAATTGCACCACGTCTGCCAATCCACGTCCCTGGAAAATGTTCATCAAGCCACTCTCGAATTGCCAAAGCGTAGTGCGGGGGAGCTCCATCTTGCTGGAAATGCAAATTATTTTCATTTAGTACCATAACAGCATTTTCATCCACTTGATTTTCTAAAGATTGCACAATGGCAGGGTATATTGTGTTTTCTAAAAGGTTTAAATAAATTTGCCCAGTTAAATTATCTTCCAAAAAAAATGGCCCGATGATTTTATTGCCATAAATTCCTGCCCACATGTTAATTTTTTCGGGATATTGAGTATGCCCTTCTCGGAAAAGGTGCGGATTTTCATTATCCCAGTATCTGCAGTTATGTCTGTTAACCAGTCCATTTAGAAAAAAAGTTGATTCATCACTAAAGCAGATATTCTTAGGTAAATGGGGGTCCTCGTCAATTCGTTGGCACATTAATTCGCAAAATTGAATTCTCCTATCAAAATCGTCTTCTCCGAGTTCTTGAAGAATTTGAATTTTGTAGGGAAAAAACTTATTTTGTTTTAAAACTTTATGCACAGAGCCAGCAGAAATGTTGGTTAAATCTGCGACCTTTGAGATGGATAAAGTTGGATCTATTGCAAACTGTCCTAGTACCTCGATTTGGTATGCTTCATCTACAACCCTTTTCTCAATATATTTTTTATTACAAACGGATCCCGTTTCTTCAAACTCTCGTACCAATTCGAGTACATATTTATGGCCCACGTTTTTGTCTTGATGCCTCTCGTTAAATGCTCTGGCGGTTCTACGAGCGCACCGATCTTCAGCTCCATAGAGAAAAATTATTTCTATTCTTTCGGCTAGCGTATACACCATTTATATTCACGTTTCAACTAGGCGTCACAATGACAATTTTAACAATAATAAACAACTGGTGTTTAAAGATCTTAAAAATTTTATTTATTGCAGTGATTTTTTGTACCTATCAGGTACCGCAAAAAATATCATTGAAATAAATACACTAGATTGATTAGACTGCAATGAATTTTGCGATGAATTTTAAAACAGGCTTGGTTTTTTTCTCGCAAATATTTTAACTGTTTATTATTTTAAAAAAATATTTATTTTAAATTTAAAATAATATTTTACTCTATGAAGTAGCCATTTGACATAATAAAGTTTAATGTGATAAGGTGTCTATTATTACCACACATCTTTTCTTACTATTCGCTTGTACATCAGATTTTGTTTTTTTTTATTGGCTAAATAGGAGATAGTATGCCCTTTAAAATGATGTATCACACTATAGGGTAATCATTTGACATACTAAAGTTCGAGGCCGATATATTATGCATTATTACAAGACATTTTTGCACACTGTTCGCTTGTACGTCAACCGATTTAATTTTTTTTATACGGTTGGATAGACAATTTTATGCTGCTTACAATGATGTGTCACAAGGTGGGGGTTCCCATTTGACATATCAAAGTGAGGTTAGCTGGAGGTGAGGAGGTGATGGACAGATATATATATATATATATATATATATATATATATATATATTTTCCTGAAAATTTTTTTTTAAGGTTAACAATAAACAAGTAATTGAATTTTAATATATTTTATGAATAATAAGTAATTAATCGATTAACAATATTTTTAACATACTTGGTGCATTTGAAATTACGAACATTCATTGACACTGACATAATCACATGCTGCAACCTATTTATACAAGTGATGACTTAATTTTCCAAGAGTTATTGAAACGCATAAGTTGCGAATGTAAAAAAGGTTGTAAAGCAAATGTTTGTACTTGGTGGAAAAACGGTTTACGCTGTTCATCGTTTTGTTCCATTTGTAATGACCAAACCTGTTCAAATGCCGATGAAATTAATGTAAATATCGATATGTCTGAAAATTTTATCTCTGACGATGACGTTGTAAGTGATCATCCAGTCATAGCCACCGATAATTTACAATCCAACGTGATTGAAGATTATTGCGATATTATTTCAAACGATGACGAAAGTTATATCGAAGAAGATGATAATAATGATGATAATGATAAAGACGATGTGCAAATTCAGCAAAAATAAGAACACTCTTAACAAAAGCACAAAAACATCACCCTCGGAGTGTTACTGAACATACAATGCTTCCAAGAGATCAAGGAGGAAGAGGATTGGTGAATATCGGTAAGCTGCTCTATCAACAAATAATGAATTTACGTTTTTATTTCTACAGGTTAGCAGACTCTTCCACTCTACATCGAGCAATTTGCGAGGGAGACAATTCAACGCCGTTACAGCTGAGGGATATTGCTTCTCACTAACAAACAGACCAAGAGAAGTTACAAACCTGGCTACAGAAACGACTTCATGGACGGGATCCAAATGAGGTCAGTCAGGACAATGTCGATAACTCAGCGTCGAATCACTGGTTGATTTCAGGGCGGATGTCTCCGGAAACGGAGGGCTTTTTGTTAGCCATTCAAGAGCAAGACATTCCGACGAAAAATTATGTAGATACAGCTGTCAAACATTAGAGACAATCCAGCACATAATTGGAGGATGCCAAGCGTTAGCCGCTACGGGGAATAAGAAAAGACCTGACTCAGCTGATAAGATAATCCTCCAAGAGTTAGCAGCTAAATTAAACCTATTTCAGGTAGGAAAAGTGCCTTATTGCAAATACAACCCGGAACCTATTTTTAAGAACAACGAGTTCAAGTTATATTGGGGCCGAACGGTTCTGACGGACCAGATAGTTGTTAATAATAGACTTGACATTATACTAATAGATAAATCTCTAGGTAAACTACACTAATCGATATTGTTGTACCGAACAATAACTCCATAAGGCCAAAATACAACGAGAAGATCGCCACATACGGAGATCTGGAGGTGTAAATTCGAAGACAACGGGCAATGAGCAGCGTCCAAACGATTCCCATAATTTTATCAACAACTGGAGTGATACCAAAGAACCTCCACAGAACATCAAGGGACTGGGCCTTAGTGAACATCTGTATAAGCCAATTCAGAAAGCAGTTTTATTTGCAACCGCTCTTACCCTCTGAAAGTTCGTAGGAAATACAGCAGACATCACCTAGGACCCGATAACATGGAGAGGGTTCCCACAGAGCTTCATACTCTTGGTATTTTTATATACCTGGATGGATTGCGAAGCCGTTTGGCTTGAAATCATAATGTAATGATGATAATGATAATGATAATAGTGAAAGCGATAGGTTTTTTGAAGATGAGGTTATCTTGAACTTCAAGAAACGGAGAATCGAATAAATATTGTATACAGAATTACTCGAAAAATATTAATGCTACAAAAAATGTATATAAAAAATGTTCTTCTCAATAAAATATCCAAAAATTATTCATGTAATTTAAAAAAAAACAATAGCTTTTTCTATAACTCAAAAAAAAAACTGTTTTTCGCACCTTAATTGCTTAATGAAAATTTTGACCTAAAAAAAATTGAAGCCTAAGAAACCATAAGTTACCACCATCATTTTCAACATCCTCCCGCCGATTGATATCAAGAAACACTAAATGTTTTCCAAATTTAATTCGACTGGCCTGATGAATCAAGCATGTTAATAACTTTTATTAGAGAAGTAGTTCATGTCGTGACCGACTTAAAAAAGTTTTCAAATTCAGATATGACGTAACTTACACAAAATGACAGGTCAGGCGAAAAAGTCGTATATTTCTCAATGGGCTTTTCTTGTAATTTTAATTTGAACATAATATTTTTTGCCGCTTATTTAGTACGATTGTATAAAACACTGCGAACTGGTACATTTACAACATCATAACAATTTATTACTCTCCTTACTCTCCTGATGTCGTATTCCTTAAAGGAATGCAGGAATTCCTGAAGGTATTATCAACTCCTGTTAAGTCCTTCGTCCTGCAATAACAGTTGAGGTAATGGTTAGAGTAACAGTTAACCGGTATGGGCTATTCCTAGATAAATTTCAAGTCGTAATTCGGGAAAGGAGGGACGTTAATTGTGACTGACTTGTGACTAAAATAAAGCAGTTATTTACTAAAAATTTATTACACCAATTTTCGCATTCTTATAAGAAATTTGACTCTGGAGAAAGTCCGGTTTCCAGGGATGTTCCCTGACAGTTTTTATGCGTTTAATAATGGTATTTATTATTCACATCGATGAAGTTTGCAATACGAGGTAAAGGAGTGAGGTGGAATTCATCCATATGGGTAATAGCTATTACGTGCAGTGACTAATGATTTACTTCATGTAATGTAACAAAAACTACCAATGATCTCTAATCATCGATTAAAGAGACTGTGAAAAAACTACTTAATAACGACGAATTTATTGATAAATTGATGGCCAAGGTCACAGATAAATTAGAAGGACGTATCGAGAACTTACAACAGAACATCAAAGATAAGACATTGTTAAATATGGTGGGAGAAATCACGGAAAAAAACAAGTCTATGATTGGTAAATTTGATAAATACCAATTGAATATGCAGGTTTTCAAGATCTGTAAATTATTAAAAGGGTACAATATCAGAACTGCTGAAGATCTACATAAGGAGAAGATTATACTCTATAAAGAAGCCGTTAAAAAGTATGGTACAAAATCGGTTATAAGTATTTTGTGAAAAAAAAGTAAAGTAATAAAGATTAGTGTATAAAAAACACCTGAAAGTGCGGGCACAAAGTAATTATATTTCCAGGGATCTTGTTGCTACGAAGATAACAACAGAGGAAGCAAGACCAAGAAACATAACAAATAGTTTAGCATACCTCCCTTACGATGACTTGGAAGAACCACCACCAAGCACAGTGGCAAACCTGGTGAGAGACTGTCGAGGAAATGGATCGCAGCTGGCCACTGGGTGTGATGCCAAAGCCCATCATGAAACTTAGGGAAGCTCTGACAACAACGAAAGAGGTAAGTCAGTTTTCCAATTCATAATTGCAAATAACTTAGACATAATGAATAAAGGTAATGAACCTACCTTTGTCATCAGGCAAAGGCAGGAGGTTATAGACCTAACATTAAGTACGACCTAAACTGGCATGTGTTTAAGGAGGAGGGCTGTTCGGATCACAGGCACATCCGGTTCGAGATAACGTGTATAGAAAGAGAACAAATAAACTATCAGCTGTTAGACAGACATGTTAGGGATTATTCAAGGGCAAACAGTTTGTTTCATCAGAACCAGCATGCGTACAGGACCGGGAAATCAACAGAGACGTGGAAAATACGATGGAATATGAAGAAGTGCTTCTAGGAGCATTTCTAGACATAGAAGGGGCATTCGATAATATGTCTTTTCAATCAATTACCACCTGCATTGTTGCAGGTAGATCGAAAACATATTAAACGATAGGGTTGGCTACATAGAACTGTTTGGGGAAACGCTAATGGCATGGGTGACTGGGTGTGCCTACAGGGGGAGTTCTCTCCCAACTGCTTTGGAAACTAGTGATGGATGGGCTTTTGTGAATCTTGAGCAGGAAGGGTTACTCTGTACTAGGATATGCAGATGACTTGGTAGTCTAACCCAAGATAAATTTAATATGACTGTAAGAGAGAGAATGCAGCGGGCTTTCAGGTTTGAAGAAAGATGGGGAGAATAGGAAGGACTTAATATAAGTTCCCAAAAGATGATATTTATTCCGTTCACCAAACAAAAAAAGCTAGAGGACCTCGGTCCCATAGTCCTACAAGGAAACACCAAGGCATTTTCCAGGGAGGTAAACTATCTGGGGGTAACTTTGGACTCCAGGCTGATCTGGAATAAGCATGTGGAAAATATACCACGAAATTGATTGATTGTTAGAAGATTATGTGGGGAAACATAGAGTCTCTCACCGAAGATGGTGCATTTGTTATACACTAGTATGGTGAGACCAGTCATCACATATGCTGCCTTGGTCTGGTGGTCCAAGGTAATGCAAATAACAACCATGACAAAGCTAAGCGACCTACTAAGAATCGTCTGCTTGAGCATTATGGGTCCATAAAACCGACCCCCACTTCAGCAATGGAGTGCATTTTGTATGTACCTTCGCTATATTTAGTGATTCAGAGAGAGGCGAGAGTGGGATTCCATCGGCTATACCACTCAACGTCAATGACACAAAAGTCGTTGACTGGACACAAAACTATATGGAATAAAATCACGAGCCCAGAGTTGGAAGTGGATACAGACCATATGACCTGGGGCTACCGCTATAATATAATACCGTTTGAAGACATAACAGAAGATTGAATGGCGAGTAAAAGAGGAAAACTTGAAGCATCTTCTGGTACAACTATCTGGCACAGTGGCGATTTAAAAACCAGTGAGGGTACCGGAGCTGGAATATAGGGATTGCAGCATAGAAAAGAAATAACTCTTCCCTTGGGAAAATACCCAAGTGTTTCAGGCAGAAATATATGCAATTTTACAATGTGCAATGAAAGGAGAGTTTGCAAAGGGAAGTAAATCTACATTTATTCTGACAGTTAAGCAACCCTGAAGACCCTTAAGGGCCAAAAGGTATCTAGATTGGTTTGGAAATGTCAGAGTGAACTCAATTCTGGCAAGGGATAACAGAGTTATGCTAAAATGTGTACCAGGACACGAATGCATATATGGAAACGAAAAAGCTGACGAGCATCTTAATATATTTGTCCCGAATCGGCTTTTGGGATGCCGCGGTGTACGGCCCGGAAAGCGGTCAAACAATGGATCAGAAAAAAGCACAAAAACCACTGGAAAGCCAGAAAGGGATTGAATCACGGCAAGCTATTTATTGGGAACCCTAACCCGAAATTAGTAAAGAAAATACTCCAAATGAGCAGAAATTAATTAAAAGCTATTACAGATATAATGATGGGACACATAGTTGTCAAAGTACATCTGAATAAAATGAATCTGTATAATGGAGACCTCACATATCATATGTGACTGTAAATCACTGGAAAGAAGACGACAACAAACCTTCGGTTCAACAAATCAGGAACCGAGGGAAGTACAGGGTGACTCAACGATTGGATGAAGTAGGTTTGTGCCTTTTCGGTGAAATTAACAAAGAAACTATATTTATTGTTTGATACAGTTTATTTTTATGCAGATTTTAAAAATATTTAGGACTCTACAGGGTGAGCCAAAAAACTAGGACAGCATAAAGTTGTATTTTTTTAAATAGAACACCCTATATACGAATCGTATTTTCGATTTAGCTTATAATTTTAAATCTTTTTTATTAAGGGTTTACTATTACAAAACTTTATAGTTTCTGAGATAATTAAGTTTAAAGAAAAAAAGTCACATTTTCAAGCATCAATTCAATCCTAAATAACGTTTTCAACTTTGTGACAAATATATTCAAATTTGGAATTTAGCAAGGCCAAGGACAAGTTAACATAATTTTTACCTAATATTTGCAATAAAAGCTACAGGGTGTTGAACACATCGGCTCAAATTTGAACAAGTTTAAATGAATAAATATCTTTTTTTTTTAAATGGTATACCCTGTATATTTTCATGTTATTTAATAGAGTAATAAAAACCCTAAAAGTTTTGTTCAATATATCCTATACCTATTTATAATAGTTTTTGAGATATTTCAGTTTTTCTTATTTTCCATACTTTTTTACAGAAATAGTCTTCATTATCATAGTAGCCATGGCAAAAACAATGTAAAAGAACATTTTTCTGTGTGTCAAATTTATAACCGCAATCGCTTCTTTTGGTTTTTATGTAGTGTAGTTTGGTTTTCTTTGCATTCATCTTATATTGTAAAATGAATTTTCCAAAGAATGAATTAATAGATATGATTTATAAAATAGGAGAGGCTCAAAAAAATTGCCTTCTTGCTCAAAGAATTTACAAAATGAAGTATCCTGATCGACGCCAGCCTAATACCCATACTTCTCAAAACTTAATGCAAAGATTTGATTCTTCTCGTACTGTTGATTATCCAAAATGTAAAGTGGTCAACAAACCAGTAACTAATGAAGAAAAAGAACTACAAGTATTGTTAAATGTTCAGGAAAATCCTTATATTGGTAGCCGTCAGTTAGCAGCATTATGTGAAACATCACAATCCACCGCTAATCGTACTACCAAGAAATATAGGTATCATCCATATCACATGGAATTACACCAAGAATTGCATGGACAGGATTTTGAAAGTCGTGTAAACTTTTGTCGTACAATAAATGCGGAGATTCAATTAAATCCAAATTTATTATGCAAGGTAATGTTTAGTGATGAAGCTACTTTTAGAAGTAACGGTGCCGTAAATATACGCAACATGCATTATTATGCCATAGAAAACCCATTTTGGATTAGAGAGGTGCAACATCAAAACCACTGGTCATTAAATGTTTGGTGTGGTATTCATCATAATCGAATTATTGGACCCCACTTTTTTAATGAACCACTAAATAGCCATAGTTACCTGAACTTTCTACAAGAAGAACTACCCCAACTGCTTCAAGGTCTCGATAGGGATGAGCTCGACAATATGTGGTTCCAGCACGATGGTGCGCCTCCGCATTACCATCGTGAAGTTCGTGCGTTTTTGGACCAACGATATCCGCAAAAATGGATTGAACGTGGGGGTTTCATTGAGTGGCCACCAAGGTCTTGCGACATCATCTCATTAGATTTCTTCCTATGGGGTTATATTAAAAATAAGGTGTATGTTAATCCACCAACAACAGTGGAAGATATGCGAAACAGGATTAGGGATACCTGTAGAACAATAACGCCACTAATTTTGTCCAGGGTCCGAGAAAATCTGCAAAAAAGACTAAATTTGTTCATTGCACAAGAGGGTCGTTTATTCGAACACTTATTAAAAAGAAATAATTAATCTCAGTATTTAATAGGTAATTTTTTTGTTTCAATTTAGTATAAAAGTAAATATGTATTTGCCTTGTCTTTATTGTTGTGTTAATTTTTTCACATTATGTTTAATTAAACTATTGCCGTTGTAATATAACGAATAATATATTTCATCATATTTAACCACATTCTGTTTGTTTCTGTAGTTTCTTTTTATTATTTTACATGGCTACCATGATAATGAAGACTATTTCTGTAAAAAAGTATGGAAAATAAGAAAAACTGAAATATCTCAAAAACTATTATAAATAGGTATAGGATATATTGAACAAAACTTTTAGGGTTTTTATTACTCTATTAAATAACATGAAAATATACAGGGTGTACCATTTAAAAAAAAAGATATTTATTCATTTAAACTTGTTCAAATTTGAGCCGATGTGTTCAACACCCTGTAGCTTTTATTGCAAATATTAGGTAAAAATTATGTTAACTTGTCCTTGGCCTTGCTAAATTCCAAATTTGAATATATTTGTCACAAAATTGAAAACGTTATTTAGGATTGAATTGATGCTTGAAAATGTGACTTTTTTTCTTTAAACTTAATTATCTCAGAAACTATAAAGTTTTGTTATAGTAAACCCTTAATAAAAAAGATTTAAAATTATAAGCTAAATCGAAAATACGATTCATATATAGGGTGTTCTATTTAAAAAAATACAACTTTATGCTGTCCTAGTTTTTTGGCTCACCCTGTAGAGTCCTAAATATTTTTAAAATCTGCGTAAAAATAAACTGTATCAAACAATAAATATAGTTTCTTTGTTAATTTCACCGAAAAGGCACAAACCTACTTCATCCAATCGTTGACTCACCCTGTACATATTCACTCTTTAGTAGACCTGTACAAATTAATCTAGGAGGCTAGGTTAACAGAGTGGTTGTAAATCAATAGGCCTTCTCTGGCAGTAGTGCATCCGGCTTCACGATGGACCAGGAAAAAAAACTTACGAAATGTATACTTTTATTTATTTATTATTATTTCTGACTTAAGCAAAATATTGAATGAGTTTTTGGAAGGCCATATTGTTAAGGCAGTTTTTTACCCAGATACAGCGTATCTAAAATAATTTTATTTTAGAAATAACGGGGACATATAGAGAATCTATCAAAATCCACATTCTCAATAATTATGAGCAAGAGTCACGTCAAAAACCAGCGAAAAATGACAATTTTTACTTCACTAAATCCGTACGTTTTTAATAAAAAGAAACTCAACAGAAACGCCGGAGTCTCGCCCTTAACATTCATCTATAAACGGTAGGTAAACGGTAAAAATGAAAATGGAAATAAAAATCGGTGTTTGTCCAGCATCGCGACGCTACGCGACGCCCGCCTCACGAGGCGTCGCTAAAGAGGCAGCGCCGCCCTCGATTATTTAATCATTTAGCAAGATGCTTACCTGATTTTTAAAAAGTGGCTTTTATTTTTGTGTAATTGGCCAATTGTACGTTTTTATTTTTTTATACCGATTTCATCCCTGAATGAATTTATTTTAACTAATTACATTTTATTAATTGAGAGGGTCGTTTAGTGTAGATAGTGCTTAAATTTAATGATATATAAAAACCCGAGAATAAAATTTTCAGTGAATTTGACCTAAAAACACCCATCTTCAACCAATCCAAAAAATACCATGAAATATTTCTGATTATCGAGTTAACCCTAGGTTAGTCCAAATTAATAATAATTTTAAACATATGCTGATGTTATTCATTTAGTTTACGGATATACTCACTTCCTTTAAAAATGTTAAGATTTAATTTTTATTGTTAGGATTTTCTCTCCTTATATTTTCAGACTTTTATTACTTTTAACTCTATAACAACCAGGAGCGGATCGAAGGGGGGGAGGCGATGGGGGGGGCGATTGCCCCCCCCCCCCCAAGAGCTTGGAGTTCAGGAAAAAAAAGAAGATTTTGCCTCTTATACTATAGTTTATTCAAGAACTAGAGAGAGTAATAAATCATTTTTTACCCTTTTTTTTCTTCGCAAACTACCTGTGTTCTTTAGTCCGGAGTCTTTGGTAAAATCTGTTAGACACATATATTTTTCATAGAAATGGGTTAGAAATTTTATAATCAAAAATAACGGTCTATAATAATGGACTGTTTGGGTTGGATAACAATAGATATTTGGATGTGTGAAGTGTTCAAAAGAATTTAAATCTGTGTTATAAGCGTCGGAAGGAGGTTTATTTTATCACTAAGTATTTATGGCATAGAATATTATTTCGGTAATAAACTTAAAATAATAAGTTTTTATAATATTATTTTATTTCCAATGATTTTTTAATAATTCACATACATTAGAAAATATAAATAATTTTGACATATTTAACACAAATCACAACTGTATTTTTATTATTTTTAATTTTAGCATTTAAACCGTCTTAGGCACATTCAGACTAAAACGTAGCCTTATTCTCTCAAAAAATACAAAATACCCATTGTCAAAAATACAAGACCTTAAACATAAAAAAATAAATTCGTCCATATAATATTAAAATTTTTTTAGGGCTAGGTTATTTTATTATTAATTAAAAACATTTTAGGACATTTGATGTTACAATTAAACACTAAAAATGGATTCAAATATAATTAATTTTATTACAGAAAATTTAAATAATAAATTGTGTTTACGCTGGTAAACATTACGTATCTAATTCGTAATTAAAGTCAGTGAAGCTATCTTCGCTCAAATTAATTATAATTGGTTCCTCTATCTCACCGATCATGAGATCGAGTCTCTTCTTTTATTTTTTTATTATATGGATTTTTCTCAATTTTCTGCAGTAACTTTATTCAAAAAAATCTTTCCAAAGTTCAGTTAAATTATTAATTTTGTAAGTTGTGTTATTTCTAGCAACTCTACCTTTTACTTGAGACAGATATTTCCTTCTCCAACGGAAATTTTTCGGACGATCTATAAGAACAGATTTTATATCTGGTTTTTTTCAGCAAAAATTAAGTTCCCTAAGCAATTTCCAGAGCTCAGTTCTTTTAATTTCAGGTAAATCCATTGATTTTAGTTAAAATTTTGTCGATGGTTGGGATCTGCTTCTCATAATAAAATTTATGTACAATTCGTTTTATTGCAGTTTACATTTCTTCTTCCAACGAGGTTTTTCGTCTGCCTGTGATCAAATGTGGCTTGGGAGTACTAACAATTCCAGTCGTTTTTTTTTCTCTTTCAGTATTTGGTACATAGTAGATTTTCCAACTCCTGTCATATTGGAACACATCTCAACAGATCTTTTAACATTATTATCTAAATATTGATATCTTAAGGCATCATAAACATTCATCGTAATAAGTTTTTCGTTGAGGAAAAAATGCCCTGGTTTAACGATTTTGGAATAAATATCGATATGGAAGCCATATCTGTTTGGTATCTCACTAATCTCAAATAATATATAAAAACAAGCACAAACAAGATAAATCACTAAGGACACACTGTAAGGTGTACTTTGCTTACTGACAGAAATTAAATTGATTTGTCAGAAATTTTATTGTTGCAGTAAATTTATAAAAGCTTATACAATTAAAAATAATTAGATTTATGGCAGTCCTCAGTTACCTGCGGCACTGGAGCAGGTCCGTTGGAGGTTTCGGTAACAGTTTTATTACTCTCTCTAGTTTTTGAATATAATATAGGAATGTGTATGCTTGCGATTACCCCTCCTCTTCTCAAGAGCTTGGAGTAGGAAAATAGAACCGATTCTGCCTTTTATATTAGGAATGTGAATGCTGCTGGCACTCCCCCCGTTAACAATTTATTTTTCTTGAGATGTCCCCCCCCCAAGAGCTTTGAGTTCAGGAAAATAGACCCGATTCAGCCTCTTATACTAGGAATGTATATGCTGCCCGCATCCTCACCCACTGTTGGCAACTTGCTTTTTCTTGTGATCGCCTCCCCCCTCTCCAAGAGCTTAAAATTCAGAAAAATAGATCCGACTCTGCCTTTTATACTAAAAATGGGAATGTTGTTGGTGTCCCCCCCCCCTCCCCCGTCGACAACTTGCTTTCGCTTGCCGTACTGTACTTTTGTAATATCACCGCCGCCCCCCCCCAAAGAGAGAGGCTGGATTCGCCGCTGATAACAACTACCTGTTTACACTTTCACTATTAAAATATACCTAATCAACTTAATCCTATTCTAGCAAAAGAATATACTTGCTAAAAGTCTAGAATAAACTTCTCAGCGTATGTGACCTAAAAACATCCATCTTCAACCAATCATCCGCATAATTAATTAGGAGATAATTCGATATATGTAGTGGCAAATCATTTATAAAAAGAATGGAAATTAAAGGACCCAGAATCGACTCCTGCAGGATTCCACGATCAACACTGTCCTGGCTGGAAATTTTTACAATGACCCAGTCAAGAGCGCACAGTTGTAACCATGGACGTCTGGACATGGAATGTTTACAAAAACAAAACGCCACGAATGGGTCACAATCAGTAGTAATTTGCCAACTGTTATGGAAAAAAATAAGGGAAAACAATATAATTTGTTAATACCCAATTTTTATGAAAAAAAAATTATTATTATGATAATATATTTCATATAATATTTATAAACAATTTATTGTTACAACAGTAAACTAATATCTTTAAAATAGTATGCTTTATAATGCTTCAGTTTAACTCCCAGAGAATTCAAGATTTCTAAGTAGTGTGATAAACTATGAAATCTGGAAACCTCGCAAATTTCTTTTACGCTATCGTACGATCAAGGTTGAATCCGGTCCATTCATAAAAATTTTGACATATGACATTTTTGTGGTTGACGTTGTGTCTTGGATCGTTTTTTAATTTTTTGTGATTCCAAAAGTCTTTTTGTAAGTGACTAATTATTCATTAGTGACAAAATGGTCAATCAGTGCCAAGTTTGCCGAAAATTGGATTATTTATTTCCAAATTTAACTTTTCACAGGTAATAACATAATTTAGGTTAAGTTTGGTATCATAGGCGGGTAATTTGGGATTTTAGATTTTGTTATCAGTGATTTTTTATAGGTTTCCTAGTGATTCTAACCGCCGAGCCCTTTGGATTAATATATTAGGACTACAAGATAAAATCTTGCCTAAACGATTTCTATTATCGATTTGATGGTGTTCGTGTTTTAAATAAAGTGAGACCAACATAATAGAAGCCCACCATTTTCTATTATTTTTCATTAACATTTCCCTCGTAATGTTACACCAAATAGTGCCACTTTTCCTATCTTTTTACAATTTTTTCCTTAATTTTTGTTTTCCCTATTACTTGTAAAAGTGTAAAATTTTCATTTAACCAAGATATTACAAAATCTGCAAAAAAAACTTATAAACGTTATAAATAAATATATGACTTGCCTAATAACTGCCGTGTGTGAAAAGACCAGAAATAAAACTTTAATTTCTGCAATGTTTATTTATTTTTATTCGATGTCCGATAGTTACATAGTCTCAGATTTGCTTTACACAAATTAGATAATGTCAGTAAGAAAGAAAAAAAGTATATTTTATTGTACGTTATTCTGTTTTATGTATATAATTGTAATATGACCAACAAGTAATATATTTAATAATATCATATACTTATTTTTATCCCACACATTTTCTTATCGGTATATTTTGTCATAAATATTTTAGGATACTAGAAATAGTGAAAATCAAGAAATACACAAATCATATTAAAATAAACAATTTCCGTTAGAAACACATGACACAAGATTGTCGATTCGAGATATTAAAAATTTTCAACAATAGTAGTGTCAAAACCTGATGGGCAAACAAATTTAATTGTTATTTGCTTTTGTAATATACAATTTTATTTTTATTAATTTGTTTTATTGTATTTCTTTAAATATCAATTTCTTATGATTGGAGTTTGGGGACTGTTCGGTGAAACAGGTTTAACTGCAACAAGTTTTTCAGATTAATACCTAAATTGAAACAGTCTATCATATATATCCCAAATCATAATTGAAATTATATACAAATATTACCAGGTGATTTCTTGAAAATGAAGTTGTAAATACTCTATTTTCTCCTGAACACATACACCGTCGAATATATATTTTTTAAATATTTCCATTTTCGATTTGCTTCATTTATTAACTTACAAAAAATATCTCCATTTTCTCGGTTTAGGAATTTTGTACAAGTGTTATAATTTTTACAAATAATTGGTATACTAACCAAACGTCAAAGTAGTCATATTTGCATACCACGACGTCATTACATTTATTCAGTATTGCACTTTAATATTTGAGACATTAGAACTTTGGTAAGACTACTTTTTTACGATGTTCATGGCTGACGTTAAATTTCATATGCGAGTGTCTGTACGGCATAGACACGTTAGGAATAATAAAAATAGACAGCGAGTCCATAAAATTTAGAAAAAAAATTTCAATAACAGTAATATTCAAGAAACAAAGTTTTTGCCGATTTAAAATTGTGGGCATTAATTAGCCACTTAACTACAATCCGGCAAAATATTACACAATTTTTTACTTTGGACTTGGATAATTCTTACATGGTACTCTGTTTTAAATAAAAACTAGTTCTGCAAATAAAAGCCTCATAGAATATTAATTGATATTTTTATTCGTTTTAAAATTGTTACGCCGCTGGCGTATGATAGATTGTGAGCTATGACACCCCTCTAACCCCTGGCCTACAAACATGTTGGCGCTCATAAATTTCCTATTCATGAATGACTAGCCTAGTCTATTCTCTACTATGTCTATGGTTGTAACACAGCTATCGCTGACCGTTTAAGCATACTACTACACAAAATCATAAGTTGACTAAATGTAACACAAATTGATATTATTTCGAAATAAATCAAATGAAGATTAAAAGATGACCTTTCCCCGTGTTTTCCAAAATCACAAAACAGGATTCAACCATAGAAACAAAAGCGACAAGGGAATTTTCTTTAATGCTAAGTAAAGAAGACTCCCTAGCAATCTTAGACCTGTGTTATTTTACTCCCGTTTAAGTCCCAAATAGGCGACAAAACAAAACACGCGTCTTACGTCAACCGATACCCCGTTCTCAAATTTACAGCCGTCTAATATATTAATTCAGACCCCCGGTTGGCCATAAATTTCCCGATTTTTGACCAAGGTGGGATCCAAAACATAATATAGTATTTAATAAGGCTGCCGTAATTAACACTCCGCATTCAAGTATTACAAAATACCAACACACGATAACATATAGTCTATATTGTCGACAAATTCTATAATCGAATTTGCCGCACGTCAGAATGGGGTTCTTTTGTCCTTGTTCAGTTCATAACGAGGTAATAAGCGCGATAAAGAGGAACGCTGATGACGTAGGGAAGAGATCGTGTGTTATACTATCTTTACCGACCGCGGAGGGAAAGTGTCTTGTGACAAAATTTATGGCGATTGTTGTAAAATGGGGATGCAGGAGTGAATCTAGGATATTTTAATTTAAATCAGTAATAAGGTTTTATACTTTAAAGTAAAAACAGATAAACTCCTGTAGAGTCTCTAAGGAGAAAGAAGCCAGTGAGATCGAAGGAAGAAAAGTATACAAAAAACATTAAGTAGGGACACCGAACATTGAAAGAGTGATTATCTAATTGTTTTATAGATGTATAGATACCAAACAGTTATCCTAGTAATGGAAAATCGAATATCTAATACTAGTACGAGGATGATTCGATAAGTTCCTGGCCTGATAAAGAAAACAAAAGATTTTTGAAAATGTTTTTATTTATTTTTCAACATAGTCCTCTTGTGCTTCAATACATTTAGACCAATGATGTTCTAACATTTTAATACCCGTAGTATAATGCGATTTGTCCAACTATGCAAAATAGGCGGTCGTAGCTGCTCTGACCTCGTTATTTGAACGGAATTTTCGTCCAGCGAGCCATTTTTTCAAGTTTGGGAAGAGAAAGTAATCGCTGGAAGCCAGATTTGGCGAATATGGCGCATGTGGAAGCACTTGGAAACGTAGGTCATGGAGTTTTGCAGCAAACAACCATAAATTTGTGTGCAGGAGCGTTATCCTGATGAAAGAGCACTTTTTTTGGCAAGATGTGGACGTTTAGCGTTAATCACATGCTGCAAAAGGTCCAGTAGTAAAGCGTATTACTTCCCGGTGATGGTCTTGCTTTGTTCTAAATAATCTATAAGCACCACCCCATGTGAATCCCAAAAAACTGTTGCCATGACTTTTCCTGCAGACGGAACCGTTTTTGATTTTTTTTGGCGCACTTTCGTCTGCCCCTACCCACTGTTTAGACTGCTGCTTTGTCTCTGGCGAGTAATGGTGAATCTATGTTTCATCTACAGTTATAAAAGGTCGAAGAAACTCAGCAGGACTGCATCTGAATAAGTCTAAACACTCTTGCGAAGTGTTGATTCGAAGGCGTTTTTGGTCGACTGTCAACAAACGCGGCACCCATCGCGTAGAAAGCTTTTTCATGCCAAGAACATCATGTAAAATATACTGGACACAATCTATCAAGATGTTTGCTATACCAGCAAGCTCTCGAACTTTCAGTCGGCAGTCATAAAGTATGACAGTGTGAATTTTTGTGATAATTTCGTCAGTTGCAGCCGTTTTTGGGCGTCCCGAACGCTCATCATCTTGAATTGATGTACCACCACGATTAAATTCAGCAGTCCATTATTTTACTGTCGTTCTTGAGATATTTAGCAATTTTGAAATTGTAAATCAAAATTTAAAAGGAGTGTCTGTCTTGCCTATTTAAGCTAGATGTTTCAAATTGTATTGGTTTGTTAGTAAAATCATTACAATTTATTGTAAAATAAAAATGATCTGAAAAAATAATACAGGGTTAATAAAAAGTTACATGTGATTTTTTTAACATTCAATTAACTTTCTTATTTAAAATTGAATTAAGGCTTTCTATCCAACTGTGAATTTAGCATTTTCAATTACAGACATAAATTTTTTTGCAATTTATTTTGAAAAACAGGCGTTGACGGAGTTGACATTGTTATTACTTACATAAAAGATTAATCATCAGTCAATCTGTCCATTGTTGATCTCTTTCAATGCATAGGGGAAATTTTTTCTGAAATGACTGTTTAAATTTCATTAAAATATTTGTACAGCGAAACGCTCTTTATATTCGGTCTGTCATATTTTCAGGTATCCTTAACGGTATACTATAAACAATATTTTTAATGTACACCCATAGGAAAAAAATCAGGACATGTTAGATCCGGAGACCTTGCCGTAGTGGCGTAAATAACGACTTCGCGGACCCAGCGATGCGGGGGGGGGGGCACAGCCAATCCAGGGGCGCGTTCAAGAATACATCCGTTCGTTCTTTCGGTTTCTTGTAGATATTTGCAGATGTTTCGCCAAAATCCTATTTGGCATCTTCTGTTCTTGGTGGTTATAGATCAACTGAAAGAAATTCAACGTGCAGCGTGCTTTATACGCGGTCGCAGATGGTAACGGTTGGTTGGCGTTGGCAGAACGGTACTCTGAATAAGAGAGACGATGCACTCAATCTACCTTCTACTTGGAAAACTCTCTTTAAGCGGGACCATTGTTCCGACACGCATGCCACGGTTAACCTGACACCAACGGCGGCGCTCGAGAGGGATATATATATATATATATATATATATATATATATATATATATATATATATATAGGGGAAGTAGTCGCGACTGACTAGTCAAGAAACAATATTCCAAACTAGGGTTATTGGGATGCAGTCTTTTAAATTTGTAGGCCTTGGTAAGGAGAAAAACCAAGCTTTCGAGAATTTATTTATCTGTTCGTCAGGACATCTCTCCAATTATTAATTAAACAATTAGAGTATTAACCTAACTTATAATTATTAAGTAACTCACCAATGTGGATTGAATATTAAACAAGTACACGTTTGAAAAATAGGGAAAAAACACGACGTTAGCACTTTTTAACTATATTTAGAGGCATATTTTGAAAGAATGGTAAAAATTCGTTGAAATTCTAGAAAATTCGAAAACCGCCAAACATCCTACTATTCTACCAATTTATAGTGACACCTGTCATGTGTCAACCGCAAACTGATGTGGGTGGTAAAAGTAGTGGGGGAAATTACGGATCCGTAAATAGTGGCGTAGTCAAGCATGAAATTTAGCAAAAATAGAATATAAAGTTAAGATATTACTTGTTTGATATTTTTTACATAATATAAGAGAATTTAATTTAAAGAACTATTCATCTGAAGATGGACTGTCCAGGAAGCTCAAATATTTATCTTTTTCCAACTTTAAAATACAACTGTAAATGGCACTAAGACTGTCGATTTCACGTTTTTATTCATGGTGTTACTTTCGTGGTTAATACGCACCATTTCAAGGAAGGGCCTTTTGTGATAAGCAGGAACTCTCTAGAATCTCACTGGGATAGCACTGAGATTCTAGAAAGAGAATTAAATTCTCTTATATTATGCGAAAAATATCAAACAAGTAATTTCTTAACTTTATTTCCTATTTTTGCTAAATTTCATGCTTGACTAAGCCACTGTTTACGAATCCGTATTTTCCCCCACTACTTACACCACCCACGACACTTTTCGATTGACACATGACAGGTATCACTATATAATGGTGAAATACTCAAGTAGAATATTTGGCTGTATTCGAATTTTCTAGAATTTTTACAATTCTTTCAAAATATGCCTCTAAATATAGTTAAAAAGTGCTAATGTTGGGTGTTTTCCCCCTTTTTTAAACGTGCACTTGTTTCATATTCAAACCACATAATTATAAGTTAGGTTAAAACTGTAACTGTTTAATTAATATATGTAGAGGTGTCCTGAAGAAGAGATAAATAAATTATCGAAAGCTTCACAGAATCAAAAAAGGGTTTTTCTCCTTCCCAAGGCCTACAAATTTAAAAAAGACTGCATCCCCAATAACCCTAGTTTGAAATATATGTATGTATATATATATATATATATATATATATATATATATATATAATTTTCTTGGGATTAGGTTCACAATAAAATGTTTTTCATCGCTTTGACGTTTCGTTCTTTATTCAGAACTTCTTCAAAAAATCATCGTCTAAAATTTCAAGCGAATTATGAATATAATATAAATACAACAATGACACACATACATTAAAAATATTATTCTCAAAAATAACTGTTTAAAACTTAAAATTCAACATTTAGAACAACAATTTAACATTTAAATCAATAATCAAAAACTGAAACAATAATTATTCAAAAGGTTTAGTAAATTTTACACACCTTGACATTTCGTCAAAACTTTTGGTAATATCGATCAACTACCAAGGATTTGCATTGATATTAGTAATAGTTTTGACTAAATTTCAAAGTGCGTAAAATTTACTAAAGAAAACCTTTAAAATACTTTTGTTTCAGTTTTTGATTATTGTTTTAAATGTTAAATTATTATTTTAAATGTTGAATTTAAAGTTTTAAACAGTTATTTTCGAGAATGTGTGTGTTATTATTGTATTTATATTGTATCCATAATTCGCTTTAAATTTAAAAGTTAAGGTGATGAAAAACATTTTAATGTGAACCTTATCCCAAGAAAATAATAAAAAATAAATATCAACGGTTCAAAAAATCACACACACACGCATATATATATATATATATATATATATATATATATATATATATATATATATATATATATATATATATATATATATATATATATATATATATATATATATATATATATATATATATTTATTTAATTTGCTAATTTTTTTTAAACCACCTTTCTATATAAATGTATGGTAACTTCTTTAGATTAGGTTTCAGATTAATACTACTATTCTGTGTTTGACGTTTCGCCCAAAATAGTTGGCTTTTTCAAAAGTATAACCTTGATTTACTTTTGTCATGTTTTTTAGTGAAAAAGTTCGATGTAAACATTTAAGCGAAGTTTAATTATCAAAAAAGTTCCTATGAAGGAAAAGGTTGTTTCAAAATATAGAACAGTGTAATTTTCAACAAAAAAACATATTTATTTGTAAACTCGGCCGTATAACCTTGAAAATATACCCCAACACCAAGTGGTGTATCAAAAAATCTCCGAAATACGGTCCTGCGTGGAAATACACATACTCCATACGATGGAGCGAAAATAATGCCGAAAACGGGATAGTTTGAATACGCTGGGCATGTAACGTTGTAAATTAACGGCACACTAAATTTCCGAATGTACCCCCATCAGTAATTAATGTCTTTTGGGGGGACAAAAATTCCGAATTTCACTTAGTTTCGGTACGGGCGGCGTAGCGACTTTTGGGACAAGAATTTGAATTTAATTTAAATGCTTTTAAGAATTTCGGTGGACGAAATTATATGTAAAAGTATTTAGTTTAAATTATACATATATATATATATATATATATATATATATATATATATATATACTACACTACAACGGCATAATGTGGATATATCCACTGCTATTGCTTCACACACGGAGGTATCCGTGAAATCCGCACAAACATATATATATATATATAATTATAAATGGATATTTATGCAAAGGCTTTGTTGAATGTCTATTGTTTCCCGACAACTAAGATCCTTAGACTAATTTATTCTGTCTTAGACTGCAAAAAACTATAAAATGATCTTAACAGCGTAGTCTCATGCTCTCGAATATTAACGAGTGTTTTACATTAACCTATACTAAACCTTAAAATATAAGTGAATTTTAATATATATCCAAATAGGAAAAAATTGGACAGCAGATACCATTGTAGGGATCTCGGAGTTACGTTGTGGTCTAATTTTAGTCCGCATCACAACCATATAGGCGAACGGGCCAACCACTCAAAATATTCATAAAAATATAACTTAACCGACCAAAAGAGGGCGCTGAGATGAAACCTTTTGTAATCAATTCATTTCATCATTGCCAACAAAAAACCTAAATAATATTTTTCTATCTGAATGGTCCTTAATTTGTTATTAACAAAAAACTTGCAAAATTATGAAACAAGAAGTTTATTCGGCACCAATAAACACTTTTTATTCTTTGACATTTTTTCGAAAAATGCATCCCATTCCTAGTTATAAGCTTTTAAAGGTCGAAAAATTATCAAAAACCGCCATTTTAAAAAATTTATATCTCCGCTTATACCAAGTCTTTTCAATCATTCTTAAGCGCAAAATAATTGTTGAGAGTTGTACTTTAACGTAATATTTATTTCATGTAGGCAACTTTTCATTTTCTTTGTGAATTTTGCAATCGAATTTTGATAAAATATTGCAATTTTTCATAAGGGGATCTGAAAAACGTTTTTCATTGAATACAGTAAATACTAAATTACCATAACATGTTATCAATAAACTGACTAAATTGTTATATGATGTATATTATTATCTTGTGTGCCCGATCAAAAATATATAGCTATATATCTTACTTTCGGCTTCACTTTTATTAGATATCAATAAGGTTAAATATATACATAAATTAATTTAATAATTAATTATACATAATATTAAATTATTTACTTATCTACGTGAATGGCAACTGGGTACCGGAGAGAGCTATAACACTGGACGTACATACCTACATACTTATCTACGTGTATACATGTGTGGTATTATATATAAAGTATTATGTGTTTCATGCGCATTATTCAGTTTACCTTTTAAATTCAGGTATGTACAGGTGTGAGTCAACGATTGGATGAAGTAGGTTTGTGCCTTTTCGGTGAAATTAACAAAGAAACTATATTTATTGTTTGATACAGTTTATTTTTACGCAGATTTTAAAATATTTAGGACTCTACAGGGTGAGCCAAAAAACTAGGACAGCATAAATTTGTATTTTTTAAATAGAACACCCTATATACGAATCGTATTTTCGATTTAGCTTATAATTTTAAATCTTTTTTATCAAAGGTTTACTGTAACAAAACTTTATAGTTTCTGAGATAATTAAGTTTAAAGAAAAAAAGTCACATTTTCAAGCATCAATTCAATCCTAAATAACGTTTTCAATTTGTGACAAATATATTCAAATTTGGAATTTAGCAAGGCCAAGGACAAGTTAACATAATTTTTTACCTAATATTTGCAATAAAAGCTACAGGGTGTTGAACACATCGGCTCAAATTTGAACAAGTTTAAATGAATAAATATCTTTTTTTTTAATGGTACACCCTCTATATTTTCATGTTATTTAATAGAGTAATAAAAACCCTAAAAGTTTTGTTCAATATATCCTATATCTATTATAAAAGTTTTTGAGATATTTCAGTTTTTCTTATTTTCCATACTTTTTTACAGAAATAGTCTTCATTATCATAGTAGCCATGTAAAATAATAAAAATAAACTACAGAAACAAACAGAATGTGGTTAAATATGATGAAATACCTTATTCGTTATATTACAACGGCAATAGTTTAATTAAACATAATGTGAAAAAATTAACACAACAATAACGACAAGGCAAATACATATTTACTTTTATACTAAATTGAAACAAAAAAATTACCTATTAAATACTGAGATTAATTATTTCTTTTAATAAGTGTTCGAATAAACGACCCTCTTGTGCAATGCACAAATTTAGTCTTTTTTGCAGATTTTCTCGGACCCTGGACAAAATTAGTGGCGTTATTGTTCTACAGGTATCCCTAATCCTGTTTCGCATATCTTCCACTGTTGTTGGTGGATTAACAAACACCTTATTTTTAATATAACCCCATAGGAAGAAATCTAATGGGGTGATGTCGCAAGACCTTGGTGGCCACTCAATGAAACCCCCACGTCCAATCCATTTTTGCGGATATCGTTGGTCCAAAAACGCACGAACTTCACGATGGTAATGCGGAGGCGCATCATCGTGCTGGAACCATATACTGTCGAGCTCATCCCTATCGAGACCTTGAAGCAGTTGGGGTAGTTCTTCTTGTAGAAAGTTCAGGTAACTATGGCCATTTAGTGGTTCATTAAAAAAGTGGGGTCCAATAATTCGATTATGATGAATACCACACCAAACATTTAATGACCAGTGGTTTTGATGTTGCACCTCTCTAATCCAAAATGGGTTTTCTATGGCATAATAATGCATGTTGCGTCTATTTACGGCACCGTTACTTCTAAAAGTAGCTTCATCACTAAACATTACCTTGCATAATAAATTTGGATTTAATTGAATCTTCGCATTTATTGTACGACAAAAGTTTACACGACTTTCAAAATCCTGTCCATGCAATTCTTGGTGTAATTCCATGTGATATGGATGATACCTATATTTCTTGGTAGTACGATTAGCGGTGGATTGTGATGTTTCACATAATGCTGCTAACTGACGGCTACCAATATAAGGATTTTCCTGAACATTTAACAATACTTGTAGTTCTTTTTCTTCATTAGTTACTGGTTTCTTGACCACTTTACGTTTTGGATAATCAACAGTACAAGAAGGATCAAATCTTTGCATTAAGTTTTGAAAAGTATGGGTATTAGGCTGGGGTCGATCAGGATACTTCATTTTGTAAATTCTTTGAGCAAGAAGGCAATTTTTTCGAGCCTCTCCTATTGTATAAATCATATCTATTAACTCATTCTTTGGAAAATTCATTTTACAATGTAAGATGAATGCAAAAAAAACCAAACTACACTACATAAAAACCAAAAGAAGCGATTGCGGTTATAAATTTGACACACAGAAAAATGTCCTTTTACATTGTTTTTGCCATGGCTACTATGATAATGAAGACTATTTCTGTAAAAAAGTATGAAAAATAAGAAAAACTGAAATATCTCAAAAACTATTATAAATAGGTATAGGATATATTGAACAAAACTTTTAGGGTTTTTATTACTCTATTAAATAACATGAAATATACAGGGTGTACCATTTAAAAAAAAAGATATTTATTCATTTAAACTTGTTCAAATTTTAGCCGATGTGTTCAACACCCTGTAGCTTTTATTGCAAATATTAGGTAAAAATTATGTTAACTTGTCCTTGGCCTTGCTAAATTCCAAATTTGAATATATTTGTCACAAAGTTGAAAACGTTATTTAGGATTGAATTGATGCTTGAAAATGTGACTTTTTTTCTTTAAACTTAATTATCTGAGAAACTATAAAGTTTTGTTATAGTAAACCCTTAATAAAAAAGATTTAAAATTATAAGCTAAATCGAAAATACGATTCGTATATAGGGTGTTCTATTTAAAAAAATACAACTTTATGCTGTCCTAGTTTTTTGGCTCACCCTGTAGAGTCCTAAATATTTTTAAAATCTGCATAAAAATAAACTGTATCAAACAATAAATATAGTTTCTTTGTTAATTTCACCGAAAAGGCACAAAGCTACTTCATCCAATCGTTGACTCACCCTGTATATGTAAAATCGAGTACACGAAACGCGCTGCCCAAAGGATAGAGGTAGCATTTTTCGGTACTGGCAACCCAGACAAATTTTCACGTCCGCTTCGCCAATACTGGATTCTATTTTATTTTAAATTACACGGACAAAAACTTATCTATTTATTTATTTACTTGTTTGGCTTTGAAACACGCTAAACGATGCTCTCATGGTGGGATCGTTTGGTGCGACACGTGGCTCTGGCTGCTGAAATTAGCAGTAGGCTTGGTTGCCAGTACCGAAAAATGCGACCCCTATCCTTTGGGCAGCGCGTTTCGTGTACTCGATTTTACATATTTCTGTTTTAATTCACCGTCGCGCCACCATATGGTGGTTATTTTACAAACTTTGTTAATCTGTGTGGTTCTTGTGTTATCAAGTGGACCATCGAGATGTCGCCTTTGTCGTCTTGTTTGCTGTTTTTTGATTTTACACTCAGCTTTATAGCATGCAAAGGCGAGATGATGGTTTGTACCGAATGCGGTGGCCTGACGAGTCCCATATTAGGACGAAACAGCGCTGTCGCCATTTGTCGGACACGGAGTTTTTCCATATTTTGGAGTGCCCCGCACTTTTTAACACGAGAATCATGTAGATTGACAAATTTTCACGTCCGCTTCTATTTTACATTATATATGTATATATATATATATATATATATATATATATATATATATATATATATATATATATATATAGGCATTTTCTATGTCAAAGACGAGAACCAATCAAAATATAAACAAGCACAATCGCGAAACAAACCCAGCTCATTGAAATTAATAAATAACCGAAGAGGCTCACTTTCGGCGGCAACCTTACAACAACACACGAGGAGATAAAGATACATGCTAAGTATAACGGGCTTTAATAGTAATAACAATAAAGGGTGCCGGCAATGGGCGGCATTTTGAGGTTATGTTTAAAATTAAGGGTGGCCTACGAGGGTCGCCGATTAATTTTCGAAACGTCTTGTAAGACGGCCGCGTTTGGGGGATCGTCGCGGTAATGAGAATTTGAAGAAAATTATGTTGTTGGGATATTTTGCTGATTTATTGTTATTGGTCGTATATGGATACGAGGTTGGGTTTAGTTCGGGTCTGCGTAAATAAAATACAAGGTAAAATGGATATTGTGAATGTGTGTTAACAGTCGGGGAATATAGTGGATTTTCATAGCCGATAAAGAGATATTGCTCAATTAACGCTTTTTTATATGTATTTTTACCTCTTGATTACGAACATCGAGGATCAATCCCTGAAAAATGGTCAGGTAATTAGTTGTAAACAAAAAAATGTCAATAATAAAAAAAAACTGTTTTTCTGTAAAATAAAAAAAAAAAATAAAAATTCGCGTTCCTTGGCTGATTCTAAGCAAAATGTGTTTATTTTGATTTTCCCGTCCGACGCAAACATTTGAAGAATGACTTTTTTGCCACTTTTCAACATGAATAACCTTTAATTAAATAAATATTTTATAATTCTGCACCCAGCATCTGATAGTTCAAATCAAGAACAACAATCTGATACGCGCTGTCGTGCATGAAGGGAACTGGAAGTCTACTTACATGCGCTCATCTAGTGTACAGGGTGAGTCAACGATTGGATGAAGTAAGTTTGTGCCTTTTCGGTGAAATTTACAAAGAAACTATATTTATTGTTTGATACAGTTTATTTTTACGCAGATTTTAAAAATATTTGGGACTCCACAGGATGAGCCAAAAAACTAGGACAGCATAAAGTTGTATTTTTTTAAATAGAACGCCCTATATACGAATCGTATTTTCGATTTAGCTTATAATTTTAAATCTTTTTTATTAAGGGTTTACTATAACAAAACTTTATAGTTTCTGAGATAATAAGTTTAAAGAAAAAAAGTCACATTTTCAAGCATCAAGTCAATCCTAAATAACGTTTTCAATTTTGTGACAAATATATTCAAATTTGGAATTTAGCAAGGCCAAGGATAAGTTAACATAATTTTTACTTAATATTTGTAATAAAAGCTACAGGGTGTTGAACACATCGGCTCAAATTTGAACAAGTTTAAATGAATAAATATCTTTTTTTTTAAATGGTACACCCTGTATATTTTCATGTTATTTAATAGAGTAATAAAAACCCTAAAAGTTTTGTTCAATATATCCTATACCTATTTATAATAGTTTTTGAGATATTTCAGTTTTTCTTATTTTCCATACTTTTTTACAGAAATAGTCTTCATTATCATAGTAGCCATGGCAAAAACAATGTAAAAGAACATTTTTCTGTGTGTCAAATTTATAACCGCAATCGCTTCTTTTGGTTTTTATGTAGTGTAGTTTGGTTTTTTTTTTGCATTCATCTTATATTGTAAAATGAATTTTCCAAAGAATGAGTTAATAGATATGATTTATACAATAGGAGAGGCTCAAAAAAGTTGCCTTCTTGCTCAAAGAATTTACAAAATGAAGTATCCTGATCAACGCCAGCCTAATACCCATACTTTTCAAAACTTATTGCAAAGATTTGTTTCTTCTGGTACTGTTGATTATCCAAAACGTAAAGTGGTCAACAAACCAGTAACTAATGAAGAAAAAGAACTACAAGTATTGTTAAATGTTCAGGAAAATCCTTATATTGGTAGCCGTCAGTTAGCAGCATTATGTGAAACATCACAATCCACCGCTAATCGTACTACCAAGAAATATAGGTATCATCCATATCATATGGAATTACACCAAGAATTGCATGGACAGGATTTTGAAAGTCGTGTAAACTTTTGTCGTACAATAAATGCGGAGATTCAATTAAATCCAAATTTATTATGCAAGGTAATGTTTAGTGATGAAGCTACTTTTAGAAGTAACGGTGCCGTAAATAGACGCAACATGCATTATTATGCCACAGAAAACCCATTTTGGATTAGAGAGGTGCAACATCAAAACCACTGGTCATTAAATGTTTGGTATGGTATTCATCATAATCGAATTATTGGACCCCACTTTTTTAATGAACCACTAAATGGCCATAGTTACCTGAACTTTCTACAAGAAGAACTACCCCAACTGCTTCAAGGTCTCGATAGGGATGAGCTCGACAGTATGTGGTTCCAGCACGATGGTGCGCCTCCGCATTACCATCGTGAAGTTCGTGCGTTTTTGGACCAACGATATCCGCAAAAATGGATTGGACGTGGGGGTTCCATTGAGTGGCCACCAAGGTCTTGCGACATCACCCCATTAGATTTCTTCCTATGGGGTTATATTAAAAATAAGGTGTATGTTAATCCATCAACAACAGTGGAAGATATGCGAAACAGGATTAGGGATACCTGTAGAACAATAACGCCACTAATTTTGTCCAGGGTCCGAGAAAATCTGCAAAAAAGACTAAATTTGTGCATTGCACAAGAGGGTCGTTTATTCGAACACTTATTAAAAAGAAATAATTAATCTCAGTATTTAATAGGTAATTTTTTTGTTTCAATTTAGTATAAAAGTAAATATGTATTTGCCTTGTGGTTATTGTTGTGTTAATTTTTTCACATTATGTTTAATTAAACTATTGCCGTTGTAATATAACGAATAATGTATTTCATCATATTTAACCACATTCTGTTTGTTTCTGTAGTTTCTTTTTATTATTTTACATGGCTACTATGATAATGAAGACTATTTCTGTAAAAAAGTATGGAAAATAAGAAAAACTGAAATATCTCAAAAACTATTAGAAATAGGTATAGGATATATTGAACAAAACTTTTAGGGTTTTTATTACTCTATTAAATAACATGAAAATATACAGGGTGTACCATTTAAAAAAAAAAGATATTTATTCATTTAAACTTGTTCAAATTTGAGCCGATGTGTTCAACACCCTGTAGCTTTTATTGCAAATATTAGGTAAAAATTATGTTAACTTGTCCTTGGCCTTCCTAAATTCCAAATTTAAATATATTTGTCACAAAATTGAAAACGTTATTTAGGATTGACTTGATGCTTCAAAATGTGACTTTTTTTCTTTAAACTTAATTATCTCAGAAACTATAAAGTTTTGTTATAGTAAACCCTTAATAAAAAAGATTTAAAATTATAAGCTAAATCGAAAATACGATTCGTATATAGGGCGTTCTATTTAAAAAAATACAACTTTTTGCTGTCCTAGTTTTTTGGCTCACCCTGTAGAGTCCTAAATATTTTTAAAATCTGCGTAAAAATAAACTGTATCAAACAATAAATATAGTTTCTTTGTAAATTTCACCGAAAAGGCACAAACTTACTTCATCCAATCGTTGACTCACCCGGTACATAATCCATTTCATTAATACATTTTAATTGTATATATATATATATATATATATATATATATATATATATATAAATAAATAAATAAATGTATGATAACTTCTTTGGATTAGGTTTCAAAAATTATTACTACTATTCTGTGCTTGACGTTTCGCCCAATGTAGTGAGCTTTTTCAAAAGTATAATCTAAAATAAAAACAAAATACAACTAACATGGTCACAAACGCACACTCACATGACTTAGAATTAACACTCAATATTAATTAAAAATATCAATTTATAAAATAATGTGAAATCAAAAATTAAAATTAAAAATTACAAATTAATCCCAGATACGCACCTCAATTTACCTTGGCCATGTTTCTTAGTGAAGTATTTGACGATTCCTTCAGTTACTATCAACTTAATATTTCTTTTATTTGGAAACCTTTTTACTCAGGTTTTTCTGATTTATAAACAAATTTAATCAATATTGACTATACAGTGTGTTGCAAACAATAAGGGCTACAATAGGTGGTTTAGTTTATTAGGTTAAAATATATTTGGCTTAAGTTTTTGATATCTTGTTTGTCATTGATTGCTTGTTTTTCTTTTTTTATATGTAGCATTTCCTTTATTTGAAGTTTATGATAGTTTCTTTCCTGGGTTAGAATCTTTGTTTGAAAAATCAAATTCATGTTTAAAATTTGTCTCGTGTTTGTGTAATGTCGTCGTTGCGTTTTTTGTGTATTTATGTCCGTTCAATCTGCTGTCTAGATATTGTGTTGTCATTCCAATATATTTCTGTGGACAATTTAGACATCGTACGGAATAGATGTTAGATTTCTTTTTATGGGTCACCTTACTTTTTAGCTTTGTAAATAGTGGTGACAAGTGGTTGTATGTTTTGAGGCAGACTATAATATCGTGCTGTTTTAGGATGTGTGTAACTTTTTCTGACAATGAATTTATGTATGGTTTTGCAACATATGTTTTTGGGTTGTTATTATTATTATTTGGTGTAAGGACGTTCTTACTATACAGTTTGTAAGTTCGTTGTTGTGTATTATTCTGTTTGTGAGTTTTTCGGGGAAATTATTATCGCTTAGGATTTGTCTGACTTTCCTTAAAGCTTCTTGACGATATTTCGGAGCAGTTAGGGTTAAAGCTCTATCAGCCAAACCTATTATTACGCTGATCTTTTGGGATTTCGGATGATGTGATTGATAATTAAGGTAGCGTTCCGACCATGTATCTTTTGTGTACCACATCGTCTCAATCTTTTTATTTTCATAATTTCGAACTAGTGTGAGGTCAAGGAAATTTATTTATCCATTTTGTTCGGCTTCTGATGTAAATTGCATCTTTTGGTGGAAATTGTTGAATGCATTTAGTATGGTGTCTATTTCATTTTCGGGGACAGCTGCTAGACAGTCGTCAACGTACCTCTTGAAAAATTGAATCGGTATATTAAGTTTTTCTATGACATTTTCTTCCAGATATTCCATGACCAACTGTGCTACTGTAGATGAAATTGGTTATATATGTTTTGGAAATAAAAAAAAAAAATATTAAGTTGATAGTAACTCAAGGAATCGTCAAACACTTCACTGAGAAACATGGCTAAGGTAAATTGAGGTGCGTATCTGGGATTAATTTGTAATTTTTAATTTTAATTCTTGATTTTAATGTCACATTATTTTATCAATTGATATTTTTAATTAATATTGTACCAATTAAGTGTTTAATTCTAAGTCTTGTGAGTGTGCGTTTGTGACCCTGTTAGTTGTATTTTGTTTTTATTTTAGATTATACTTTTGAAAAAGCCCACTACGTTGGGCGAAACGTCAAGCACAGAATAGTAGTATTAATTTTCGAAACCTAATCCAAAGAAGTTACCATACATTTATTTATATATATATATATATATATATATATATATATATATATATATATATATATAGGCATTTTCTATGTCAAAGACGAGAACCAATCAAAATATAAACAAGCACAATCGCGAAACAAACCCAGCTCATTCAAATTAATAAATAACCGAAGAGGCTCACTTTCGGCGGCAACCTTACAACAACACACGAGGAGATAAAGATACATGCTAAGTATAACGGGCTTTAATAGTAATAACAATAAAGGGTGCTGGCAATGGGCGGCATTTTGAGGTTATGTTTAAAATTAAGGGTGGCCCACGAGGGTCGCCGATTAATTTTCGAAACGTCTTGTAAGACGGCCGCGTTTGGGGGATCGTCGCGGTAATGAGAATTTGAAGAAAATTATGTTGTTGGGATATTTTGCTGATTTATTGTTATTGGTCGTATATGGATACGAGGTTGGGTTTAGTTCGGGTCTGCGTAAATAAAATACAAGGTAAAATGGATATTGTGAATGTGTGTTAACAGTCGGGGAATATAGTGGATTTTCATAGCCGATAAAGAGATATTGCTCAATTAACGCTTTTTTATATGTATTTTGACCTCTTGATTACCAATATCGAGGATCAATTCCTGAAAAATGGTTAGGTAATTAGTTGTAAACAAAAAAATGTCAATAATAAAAAAACTGTTTTTCTATAAAAGAAAAAAAAAATTCGCGTTCCTCCCGCCGCCCCTGATAAATAATAATTATATTAAATCGAAAGATAAGACATTAACAGCCGGATTCACTAATATGGTTTAAATTTAAAATCATCCTAAATTGACAAGACAAATAATAAGTCAAGCAAGTCTTAAACCCTATAAATACTAGCATAAAACAGCAATTTGTTTTATTACTGAACCGGCAAAAAAGGATAACTTTATTTATTTTCGAGATACAACTATCTCTCTTACATATTTTAAAGGTTTATCGCAAGTTTCTTATCCTTATTTATTGACATATGTAATATAACTACATAGTATAAAACAAAGTCGCTTTCTCTGTCCCTATGTCCCTTTGTATGCTTAAATCTTTAAAACTACGCACCGGATTTTGATGCGTTTTTTTTCAATAGATAGAGTGATTCAAGAGGAAGGTTTATATGTATAATAACATCCATTAAATAGTGGAGAAATACTGTTATTTTTGAGGTTTCTAATGTGATGTCGTTAATTATCATATTTTTTTCCGCTTACATTGCAAACGCAGGCTGAACCCTACGAGATTTATCAAAATAATGTACTAATTATTTGTACACATTGAAAAGGTCTACAGAAAACTCCGCGATGGTATATGTCTATCTCTCATGGATATCCCACAATAACATTTTTTTGTCATTTACTTTTTACGACAAATAATGGCAAATTTTGAAGCGATTTTAACCAATACAGCATTAATCCTTATCCAATTAAATAGCTTAAATACATTGTTGATTTAATATAGATCTATATGGTCCTTTACAGCACAAGATTTAAATGAATATTTTCGAAGATATTACAGATTTAAAATTGCGGGAAGTAGCGCTTGCGGCGGTACTGGCCGACCGGGGCGGCGGCAGCGTGCCTATAAATAGCGCGTCGGAGGCCGATGTAATAATTGTTGTAAAAATAAAATAAATAGTCACAGTTTTTCTGTAGTGTATTTAGTATCAGCATTGCACCCGTGCGAAGCCCGGGCGGGTCGCTAGTAAATTATAACAATATCATAAGCAAAACAAAACTGGCCGACTATAAGATTTAAATGTCATGACAACTAGATCGGATTTAAAGCTTAAATCTTCTTAATGAATCTGGCTGTAAATGCTTAAATTAATAATATTAATTAATAAGGTCATTACCCTTTCTTACTACCCTGTAAGTACGACAAAGACATGCATGTCCGGCACCTATTCTTAACTCGTTACTCCTTTCCCGCTCTTACCTACATAATATATAATAGAACTATCTTTATTTCACATTCTTCTTATAATTTAATTTTTATCTCCTCTTTTCTCTTTTCACGCCAGGTCTATAAGTTTATCTTTGTCACATTTGTTCATAAGCTTAGGGCACGCATGTCGATATGTGCATAAAATTAATAAATATAAAAAGATGTTAATGTAAAAAACCAAATTCCTTAAAATGTCAAATGTCGATTACTTCCATTTTGTTAAGCAAAAATGTAACTTATAATTATTAACTACTAGCGACCCGCCCCGGCTTCGCACGGGTGCAATGCTGATACTAAATACACTACAGAAAAACTGTGACTATTTATTTTATTTTTACAACAATTATTACATCGGCCTCCGACGCGCTATTTATAGGCACGCTGCCGCCGCCCCGGTCGGCCAGTACCGCCGCCCCGGTCGGCCAGTACCGCCGCAAGCGCTACTTCCCGCAATTTTAAATCTGTAATAACTTCGAAAATATTCATTTAAATCTTGTGCTGTAAAGGACCATATAGATCTATATTAAATCAACAATGTATTTAAGCTATTTAATTGGATAAGGATTAATGCTGTATTGGTTAAAATCGCTTCAAAATTTGCCATTATTTGTCGTAAAAAGTAAATGACAAAAAAATGTTATTGTGGGATATCCATGTGAGATAGACATATACCATCGCGGAGTTTTCTGTAGACCTTTTCAATGTGTACAAATAATTAGTACATTATTTTGATAAATCTCGTAGGGTTCAGCCTGCGTTTGCAATGTAAGCGGAAAAAAATATGATAATTAACGACATCACATTAGAAACCTCAAAAATAACAGTATTTCTCCACTATTTAATGGATGTTATTATACATATAAACCTTCCTCTTGAATCACTCTATCTATTGAAAAAAACCGCATCAAAATCCGGTGCGTAGTTTTAAAGATTTAAGCATACAAAGGGACATAGGGACAGAGAAAGCGACTTTGTTTTATACTATGTAGTGATTATTTTTCAATTTTCTATTGAGTAATGTTTTTTCCTATTTTTAATTTAAATCCACTTGGTTTTAAATACTCGAAAGCTTGATTAATAAAAAAGGGTTTTTCTTCAAACCGTAGCCATAAAAGACTGCAACCCCACTAATTTTTTTATATTTTTTCTGAACTAGTCAGTCACGACTACTTTTACTTCTTTATATATATATATATATATATATATATATATATATATATATATATATATATATATATATATATATACCGTTCAAAAGTTAGGAAACACTAAGATAATTTGATCAATTATGTTTTATTACACTTAAATCTTAAACAATCCTTACACTAACATTTAGTTAAATATATTTAGTACGAATAAAAAAAAACAATTCGTTTCTGGTTAAATTCTGGCTACGTCAAAATGGTCACCCTTATTATTTGTTCACAAATTTTACTCATTCTTTTGATTAATTTATAGAAGTATTCGGAGTCCAGTGACTTCCATTTGCTTTGTAAATATTCCCACAACTGTGCCGAACTCGATGGGCAACGATTATTCATTTTTGGGTCAAGTTCACCTCATACTCACTCAACAGGAGATAGATCTGGCCATTGTGATGGTTATTTCATAATTTGTAGGACTTTTTCGGTTCGTTTTTGCTCTAGGAACTCTTGACATAATTTAGATGAATGTTTAGGGTCATTGTTTTGTTGAAAAAAAACTTAGGCTAATTAGATTCATTCCAGAGGGAATCGCATTTTCTTGAAGTATTTTCAGATATAAACCAAAAGTGGATAATATACTTGCAGTTGGATGTATAAAATACAATTATATAAGAGAAACTTGCGTTGGAATGCTGGGAGATGGCGCTGCTTGTATAAGATTTCATATTTTGTCTAATATAAGTTGCTTAAAGGATTTACTTTTCCGATGCTGAAGTGCGCTGGCTTATTCTGTACTGACGAGAACTAACAAGTTCGAAACAGGTCTACAGATGGCGGTGCACCACCATAGGAAAGACTTCCACCCTTTCTTGGTATTCTTGCAATCTGAGATAGTGCTTTTTCTCTAACTGTGTTAGAACAGAGTACGTTTGTCCTTATAGTATAAGGTTTTTTCAGTTGGTTGAGAGCTAAGTTACTCTTTTATAATTGTATTTTCAGATAACCAGCTCTATTCTATTTTCCGTCAATTTTGATAATATGGCCGGGCTTATTATTACCAAAGCATCTCCAAACCATCACGCTAACACCACCATGTAACAGTCTGTACAGTACACGCTTCTGAAGCCAGTTGGCCTTTTGATCGGCTTTTTTCTCAGCCTTCTTCTGTCCAGTTTTAATGTGTTCTAGCCCACTCCACTCTAGTTTTTTATGGATACTAGTTCATCTCGCTTTTTTGACTGCTACGCATCCTCTCAGCCCAGCAGACAGGAAACATCTTTTTAAAGTTGTTATTGAAACTGGCTTTGCTCGTGTTCCATTTAAAATAGCAACAATTTTGAGATGCAGCTAAACGTCGATTTCATTTCGATAACATTACGACGAACTTACCTTCCTGCTTTGTCGTAGATTTGGGACGTCCAGATCAATTTCGATCTTGATTTTCTCCAGTAGCTGCTTTTCACAGGACCAAAACACAATCAGTAATATCAAAAATGAACATGAATTATTGGCCCTTAACAATTTGTAGACAAACAAGTAAGCGAGTACTGTCGCTAAACCGCTAAAGACAATCTGACAATGTAAAAAGAGAAAGGATATATATATATATATATATATATATATATATATATATATATATATATATATATATAATCAAAATAATCGTGATTTTTTTAAACATGTCGATGATTTTTGATTTAAAAAAAAAACAAAATCTACTTCTTGCTAAATTTACCATACATAAACTTACTCAACCAATCGTAGACTCATCCTGTATAATAATTATGTAGATTTCAGTGCACATATTTTCTCAAATTTCTGTATTGTCTCTACCTGTGTCTATATTGCTACTTTAAATACTACCCACCCCCCGCGAATATGCCCTATCGACCCCTAAAAACAGTTTCCACTTGGGGGGATTAAAAGAGGGCAAAAATACATTCTCGAAAGGTGAATGATTATAAAAATGGTCCGTAATTTTTCTCCACTCTTAACTTGAGCCGTAATTATTTCGTTTTCCCCGGGGTATTTCTTCTTGTTTGGGACGTTTACGGGGGTAATGTGAAAAATTCGGGTAAGCACCACATACCAAACTTTACTGAAACAATCTTAGTTTATTTTATACTTTTGTTTTGGAGATGAGCAGAAGCTTCAAACTTTCGTTATCAAGAGAACTTGGTAAACGGAACTTGACGTCTAAGTTTTATATTTATTTCCTTTTTACATTTGTTTATATAAGTGTACATGGTGTCCAAGATAAAGAGGGTCAGTATATGAATCTCGGTAACAGTAAGAGATAAAATTAAATAGGCAAAAAAATGCATAATTTAAGAACCACCAATGGAATGGTCAGAAATATTTGATATGTCTTTTAGTGTTTGAGTAATTAAAAAAAAAACGAATTTTCACATATTGAATTCTATTTCTTTCTGGTATTAAGTTGTAGCGACATCGATAAAACTTTTTTACTTCAAATTTTAATGAGTTTAAAGATGATGATATCGATTTTTTTTAATTTAAAGTTTTTTACAAAATTATCAAAAACTACAGGTATGTACATTTAAAAAATTTCTTAATATTGATCAAAAAAAGGTTCAAAATTAAATTAAATTATAACGCGTCCTTCATTGTTTAATTTACAATAAAAAGGGCTTTAAATTTATTATCAACGCCAGAAAAAAAATTGTATTAAAAATCAAAACATTCTGTTCTCTAGAATAACTGAAAGGAAAGGCTAAAGGTGGATCTATATGCTACCCTATATATATATATATATATATATATATATATATATATATATATATATATATATATATATATATATATATATATATATATATATATGAAATAAAATGCGAAACAGTGAATGCAAATTTCGCTCCATTATATCCTTTCTGTGTTAGAGGTTGCACAGTTGGCTGTGCAAAGGACAGATCGGAAGGAAGCATGCAACACTGAACGCGGCTTCGCCGACCTCTCGTCGGATGGCTTATATATGTTTATACGGCTTTTACGGATTCAGTGAGATGCATCTCACACGGAGGAATCCGTAAAAGCCGTATAAACATATATAAGCCATCCGACGAGAGGTCGGCGAAGCCGCGTTCAGTGTTGCATGCTTCCTTCCGATCTGTCCTTTGCACAGCCAGGTGCATGTCGGTACCCTGATGAGTCTAGTGAGAGACGAAACACGTATCTCTGCCGTATCACTGTGGCGGGGAGGGTAAGCTTTGACTTTCTTATCGGTGTGGTGGTACAGGTGGGCCACCATCTCGATGGTGGTGGAATAGGATAAATTGTGTTTTATTAAAATTTATTCTAACTGTGCAACCTCTAACACAGAAAGGATATAATGGAGCGAAGTTTGCATTCACTGTTTCGCATTTTATTTCACTTACATACGGAGTTGCATATAGTTGTACGTTTGCTGAATGTGATTTCAGCACTCAGCATAATGTGGATATAACCACTCCTAATGCATCTCACACGGAGGAATCCGTAAAAGCCGTTTAAACATATATATATATATATATATATATATATATATATATATATATATATATATACATACATATAGGTTAGCATACAGCATTTCCGTTGCTTATACAAAAGTTTATTGAGACTATGTTTTAAAATTATTTTGAAAAAAAAAAACAGTGATTCAAAAAAAAAAGTTTCACACCAAAGTTGTCACAACTTAAACGGAATACTCTTTATATTATTGCATTTTTGATAGCTCGAACCAAGTAAGGGTAAGTTACTAATCTAGGTTGAATAGGCATGGCAGGAACGCCTTTTAAATTTAGGTCTACAATTTCAGGAATAGCTAAATATCTTAAGAACAGCTTGTCTTAGCTATAAGAAACATAACAGTAACTTACCCTTAAGTTCTTTGTTGATTCCATTTCAGGTAATGAAGATGTCTGCGACAGCGAAGATCCCATTGGAGTCCATCATCCTAGATGAAGAATTTTTCCTTTTTTTTGAAATATGAATTGGTCGGCAAGTCCATGATAGAGTGTGGTGGTGGAGACGTTCTTTCTACTAAAATCTGGTTTTCTTCAAGTTTCTTCCTAGTGATTTTTAGTGACTCTTTAACTGGAACGTCGGCTTATAGGGTTACCACGTCAACGATGATAAAAAGCTTTTCTGTTTGCACGTCCATTTCGCATATAATTTCTAAGAAATATTGCGAGTTCTTCGCCAAGGACGATGTATTTCCTTGTAATGGTTTTAGGGTTGGAAGAAGAGACTTGGTCAGCTCAGAAGTCGGTGAGTTTTGGGAACTTATGATGGGTTGTATACATCAGAACTGGATGTGTTTTAATGAATCATCTTTCGATATAAAAGAAGTGTGCAAACTACTTCTTAGTAATTGTACACTAAAACAACCTCTATGATTGCGCTATATCTATATGCAATAATGCCAATTCATTGGAAAAAGAGGTAGCAAATATTAAATCCGATTTATAACAGAATGGTTATCCTTTAAAACTAATTGACGATGTTATAAATAACTTTAGAACAACGATCAGTCGACAGCAAGAAACACATTTCTTCTTCACAATTCCGTACATTCAGGGAACTTCGGAGAAAATAAGACGAATTGCCAGTAGTTATAATACAAAAATAGAATTTAAATCAGGAAATAAACTTACGAGTTCATTTAACAAAAACAAAACCAAAAATTACCGATATGAAAGAATGTGCTTACAAAGTTCCATGTGAGTTTGGTGAAATGTGTATTGGAGAAACCAAACGACCACTAGAAGTTAGGATTAAAGAGAATAAAACTAATACACAAAAAGTGGAAACGTCAAGATCAGGTATTGCAGAACACGCCTGGGATAAACCACACCATATAAAATGGTCTGAAGCTGCGGCAATACATATGGAAACCAACATGAAAAAAAGAAAATTTATAGAAGCAACTTGCATTAAAAACAATAGTGGAATCTTCAGTAAACACTATCATTACTTCGTAACATGAAATCATGTACAGGGTGAGTCAACGATTGGATGAAGTAGGTTTGTGCCTTTTCGGTGAAATTAACAAAGAAACTATATTTATTGTTTGATACAGTTTATTTTTACGCAGATTTTAAAAATATTTAGGACTCTACAGGGTGAGCCAAAAAACTAGGACAGCATAAAGTTGTGTTTTTTTAAATAGAACACCCTATATACGAATCGTATTTTCGATTTAGCTTATAATTTTAAATCTTTTTTATTAAGGGTTTACTATAACAAAACTTTATAGTTTCTGAGATAATTAAGTTTAAAGAAAAAAAGTCACATTTTCAAGCATCAATTCAATCCTAAATAACGTTTTCAATTTTGTGACAAATATATTCAAATTTGGAATTTAGCAAGGCCAAGGACAAGTTAACATAATTTTTACCTAATATTTGCAATAAAAGCTACAGGGTGTTGAACACATCGGCTCAAATTTGAACAAGTTTAAATGAATAAATATCTTTTTTTTTAAATGGTACACCCTGTATATTTTCATGTTATTTAATAGAGTAATAAAAACCCTAAAAGTTTTGTTCAATATATCCTATACCTATTTATAATAGTTTTTGAGATATTTCAGTTTTTCTTATTTTCCATACTTTTTTACAGAAATAGTCTTCATTATCATAGTAGCCATGTAAAAAAATAATAAAAAGAAACTACAGAAACAAACAGAATGCGGTTAAATATGATGAAATACATTATTCGTTATATTACAACGGCAATAGTTTAATTAAACATAATGTGAAAAAATTAACACAACAATAACGACAAGGCAAATACATATTTACTTTTATACTAAATTGAAACAAAAAAATTACCTTTTAAATACTGAGATTAATTATTTCTTTTTAATAAATGTTCGAATAAACGACCCTCTTGTGCAACGCACAAATTTAGTCTTTTTTGCAGATTTTCTCGGACCCTGGACAAAATTAGTGGCGTTATTGTTCTACAGGTAACCCTAATCCTGTTTCGCATATCTTCCACTGTTGTTGGTGGATTAACATACACCTTATTTTTAATAAAACCCCATAGGAAGAAATCTAATGGGGTGATGTCGCAAGACCTTGGTGACCACTCAATGAAACCCCCACGTCCAATCCATTTTTGCGGATATCGTTGGTCCAAAAACGCACGAACTTCACGATGGTAATGCGAAGGCGCACCATCGTGCTGGAACCACATACTGTCGAGCTCATCCCTATCGAGACCTTGAAGCAGTTGGGGTAGTTCTTCTTGTAGAAAGTTCAGGTAACTATGGCCATTTAGTGGTTCATTAAAAAAGTGGGGTCCAATAATTCGATTATGATGAATACCACACCAAACATTTAATGACCAGTGGTTTTGATGTTGCAACTCTCTAATCCAAAATGGGTTTTCTGTGGCATAATAATGCATGTTGCGTCTATTTACGGCACCGTTACTTCTAAAAGTAGCTTCATCACTAAACATTACCTTGCATAATAAATTTGGATTTAATTGAATCTCCGCATTTATTGTACGACAAAAGTTTACACGACTTTCAAAATCCTGTCCATGCAATTCTTGGTGTAATTCCATGTGATATGGATGATACCTATATTTCTTGGTAGTACGATTAGCGGTGGATTGTGATGTTTCACATAATGCTGCTAACTGACGGCTACCAATATAAGGATTTTCCTGAACATTTAACAATACTTGTAGTTCTTTTTCTTCATTAGTTACTGGTTTGTTGATCACTTTACGTTTTGGATAATCAACAGTACCAGAAGAATCAAATCTTTGCATTAAGTTTTGAAAAGTATGGGTATTAGGCAGGCGTCGATCAGGATACTTCATTTTGTAAATTCTTTGAGCAAGAAGGCAATTTTTTTGAGCCTCTCCTATTGTATAAATCATATCTATTAACTCATTCTTTGGAAAATTCATTTTACAATATAAGATGAATGCAAAAAAAACCAAACTACACTACATAAAAACCAAAAGAAGCGATTGCGGTTATAAATTTGACACACAGAAAAATGTTCTTTTACATTGTTTTTGCCATGGCTACTATGATAATGAAGACTATTTCTGTAAAAAAGTATGGAAAATAAGAAAAACTGAAATATCTCAAAAACTATTGTAAATAGGTATAGGATATATTGAACAAAACTTTTAGAGTTTTTATTACTCTATTAAATAACATGAAAATATACAGGGTGTACCATTTAAAAAAAAGATATTTATTCATTTAAACTTCTTCAAATTTGGGCCGATGTGTTCAACACCCTGTAGCTTTTATTGCAAATATTAGGTAAAAATTATGTTAACTTGTCCTTAGCCTTGCAAAATTCCAAATTTGAATATATTTGTCACAGAATTGAAAACGTTATTTAGGATTGAATTGATGCTTGAAAATGTGACTTTTTTTCTTTAAACTTAATTATCTCAGAAACTATAAAGTTTTGTTATAGTAAACCCTTAATAAAAAAGATTTAAAATTATAAGCTAAATCGAAAATACGATTCGTATATAGGGTGTTCTATTTAAAAAAATACAACTTTATGCTGTCCATCCTAGTTTTTTGGCTCACCCTGTAGAGTCCTAAATATTTTTAAAATCTGCGTAAAAATAAACTGTATCAAACAATAAACATAGTTTCTTTTTATTAATTTCACCGAAAAGGCACAAACCTACTTCATCCAATCGTTGACTCACCCTGTACATACAGTGAAGCGAAACTTTGCGCTTCAATGGACACGGCCCCTATATAAGCTTGTAGTCTTAAGACAAAACATTCAGTTTATACTTGATAACGATTAGAGATACAACCTAATCGAAACGTCGTAAGAAAATAAATTAAAATAAAGACAATGCAAGCCCGACAACCACATTTTAGTCAATAATTTTTATTGATTATCTTGAAAAAGGAAAGACCATCAACGGCGAGTATTATGCGAACTTATTGCAGCGTTTGAGCGATGAAATTGGGGAAAAAATGCCGCACTTGGCGAAAAAAAAATGTTGTTCCATCACGACAATGCACCTGTTCACACATTCGTTATTGTGGTGGTTAAAATCAATGATTTGAAGTGCGAATTACTTTCCCATGCACCTTATTCACCAGATTTAGCACCCTTGGACTCTTTTCTCTTTCCAAATTTGAAGAAATGGTTCGGCGATGAAAGCTTTGCCAACGATGAAGAGGTGACGTCTGCAGTAGATGGCTATTTTAAGGAGCTCGACGTTTCTTACTATAAACAAAGTATCGAAGCTATTGAACATCGATGGGAAAAGTGAATTGAGGTAAAATAAGACTATGTTGAGAAATAAATAAAGTTTTTGCCAAATATTTTGCGTTTTCTTTTGCCAATTAATTCTGGGACTGTTAAAAAAGAAGATTTCGAAAAAAAAAACCGCGAGGCTATTTTATTGTATTAATTTGATCGGTATCACTTCCCATTTCACTAATTCTCCTGTCCATTATAAATTTAGTTAGTTGAAACTATGAATATATTTACCCCCTAAAATCCCTTTTAATTTAATTCTTAACCATTCTCATTAATTTTCGAGATAACTATCTCATCGTGTGTGTGTGATTCGTCATTCTTACACTTAACACGACTTTTAATTAGGCAGATGGTCAAATGCCACTAATATCGCTAATGCGACGAATTTTCACGATTTTTTTTCGGTAATGGTTTGTCTAATTTGTAAAAAGATTTATTAGAATATGTTGGGGTGTGTATTTTTTTTATTAAATGGAATGGTCAAAAATCTGCCCTGCCTTTTTTTGTATAGTACACCTGGGTATTAAAGATATTTATTTATTTTTATGTAAAGTTTTTTGTAGGCTTGTGGGTGGGGCTACCAGGTTAAAGTGCGATTTAAGTATTTCCTAACAATTTGATAGACTACATAGACAAATCTATGCTTTGAAAATGGAATAATCCTGTCGCAGTGGAACAACGCCATAATGATACTTCTCCATAAAAAAGGCGATATCATCGAACTTGAGAACTATATATCGATAAGCCTTCTATGTTACTTGAATAAGCTATTTACGAAAATCATTGCCAAAGGTTTGGAAGGTAAATTAGACTTTTATCAATCAAGAGAACAGGCCGCCTTTAGGAAAGGTTACGGAACAAATGACCATCTTCAAGCAATTAAGGTCCTGATAGAAAAGTCTGTGGAATACAATAGATCCTTAGCCTTGGTATTTATAGATTTTCATCAAGGGTTCGACACGATAGAACTAACATCAATAATAGCAGCACTGGAACAGTGTAGAATAGACTATAGATATACAAGGCTTATAGAATACATATACAGTAATACGACCACAACTGTAAAACTTCACGAAACAACAGGTAAAATTAAAGTGGGCAGAGGACTTCGACAAGGGGACACCATTTCGCCTAAACTTTTCACAGCTGTCCTCGAATACGCAATGAAATCACTGCTCTGGGAGAATAGAGGCATCAATATCGATGGCGAAAGGCTGACACACCTTAGATTCGCAGATGCCATCGTTCTTATCACAGATAACATCGGCGATGAAAAACAGATGCTTGAGGAAATAGTACAGGCCTCATTAAAAGTCGGTCTCCGAATAAATGCAAGTAAAACTCAAATAATGACAAATCTAGTGCTTGCACAAAACATCAGAATAGGCAACTCCGAGATAAAAGAGACGCATATGTACAAATACCTCGGCCACGATATGCAAATTGGAAAAAACAATCAAACACACGAGATACTGCGTAGAATAGGTTTGGGTTGGGCTGCTTTTGGCAAATTACGAGAGGTATTTAAAGGTGATATACCCATATGTTTGAAGAGAAAAGTATATGAACAATGCGTGCTACCGGTAATAACATATGGAGCAGAAACTCTAACATTAACAAAAAATTCAGTAGAAAATCTAAGAGTCGGCCAAAGAGTCATGGAGAGAGCCATGCTTGGAATCACTAAAAGAGGCATAGTACCCAATAATGCCATTAGACAAGGATCCAAAGTAAAAGACATAGTTGAACACATAACTAGAAGGAAATGGAGATGGGAAGGTCATATGGCGAGAACATCAAACGACAGGTGGATTAAAAGAATATCGGAATGGCGGCCACGAGAAGACAAACGTAATAGAGGCAGACCACCAACACCCTAGAGTGATGATATAAAGAGAATTGCTGGGAACTGGGTAATGACGGCTCAGAATCGAAAGAAATGGAGGAACTTAGACGAGGACTATGTTCAGCAGTGGACAATAACGGCTCCACGATGATGATGATGATAATGAAAGAAAAATGCATTGAAACAATATCTCAATTTGGATAGTCTTCATAGTCCTTAAGAGGGCTGTCTTTTCATTTAGTCAAAATTCGGACCATAGAAAAAGCTCACACTCTTAAAGTTTTTTTTTAATTTTTTGTAATTACTAATTATACTGCAAGATGCTGTCATTAGATCATCTCTTATTTCAGACGTTGAAGAACCTAAAGTTAATCTACCGCTTTGGTCGTCCAAATTACCAGATATTTTTCGAATATAACCTATATGGATTTATAATAGGCCGAAGATTGCCTAGATTGGCGTCTCCGAAGCGGAAATTTACGGAAAAAAATAATGTAATGGTGGCATTTTATATTAAACAACAGGCAATAATATGTAACGCGACGAGTCGGTACGCAGCTGGCGATGCGACTACATTCTCGAACGAGCTGGCAACTTCTACTTCTACCAAAACATTTCCCGAATGCGCACGAACGGAAAAAAGCCACAGTTACATACAGTGCCTGCCCCCATGTACTTTTGCCCACCCTACGCGAAAACCAATAGAATTTCAAAGTTTATATTTCCGTAAAGAATAATTGTATGACAGTTTTCAAAAAAGCATTTTAAAGTGCTTTCCAAGTATTTTTAGGTAGTATAAAGTGCGAGTTAAATTTATCATTTTTAAAGAGAATAGAAAAATGAAAAGAAAAACGCTTTTCTTGGTTTTGCTAATATCAACGCAGTTTCGCGGGAAGTAATCTCAGAAAAATTCAAAATAAAAAGTTTTTTGGTTTTTCCGAAAGTTTTATAATGTTTTTTTAAATTTTACTCCAAGTGCATTTTTGACCAAAATACGCCCTTTTTAACGAGAAAAATAACTTTTTTTTAATGCTCGATATACCTGTAACTACGAGAGCTAGAACAAAAAAAAATCAAATAGAAAAAATATTTGTTTCTACACGTAGAATTATCTTGAATTGTTCCTGCATTTTTTCCACACTTCTGATTTTTTTCGGTTTTTTGATGTTTCTAAATTTTTCAAAAAAATATAATAATATAGTTATTGATCTATCTAAAAACAGAATTGAAATAACGTAGGGTCACGGTGTTACTTTTTTTTACATAGTTACGGTCTCTTTTGTTAAAAAAAGAAACATTTTTAATAGCTCATATGTATGAGCTCATAAGTAAGATCTATTAAAAAAGTGATTTTTTTTCATAATATAGACCAAAGCTCTTTAAAAAAAAGTCGCATCAGGACCCTGAGTTGTTCCAATTCTGTTTTCAGATACATTCATAACCATATAATGTTTTTGAATAATTTTTAAAAAATTTTAAAAATAAAAAATCGAAAAAAAAAACAAAAGTGACGAAAAAATTCTGGAATAATCTCGTGTAAAAACAAACACTGTTTCTTTTTGAAGTTTTTTTCTGTCTTTTGTAGTTACAGAAATATGAACCATTGAAAATAACTACTTTTTTTCGTTAAAAAGCAAAAATGCACTTAGAACAAAATTAAAAAAAAAAAATAAACTTTTTAAAGCTCTCGGAAAAATCCAAAAAATTGTTCATTCAGAGTATTCCTACGGGCATTTCCCGCGAAACTGCATCGATATTAGCAAACCGGTGGTGGATTCACCAATGGGTCCGCCAGTGCCTTCTCCAGACACTTTTTGACATGCTTTCTATATCTATTTATTGTTATTTGAATTTATTTTGCCTCAGAATCTATAAGTAAGATATTCTTAAGTGAACGGCTTCTACGATAGTTTTCTTCTGTTTAAATGCACTTGTCTATCCTGTACTGACAAGAACCTATGGGTTCGAAATCGGTCTACAAGTGGCGGTACATTGCCCTGGGAGGATTCACCCTTTCCTGGAATTTCCTTGCAATCTGAGATGGTCCTTTATCTCTTTTCGTGTAAGACAGAAGTACGTATGCTATATATATATATATATATATATATATATATATATATATATATATATATATAAGTAAACAATTTCCCGGTCTAGGTATTTGGAAAAATTATTTTATTCTCCTTACGACCGTTAAGAAAGGGGGCAGACAGAATATTCTTTATGAATTCCACTCTGGCTCTCTCTCTTTATTAGCGTGTAACGAACCGAGAGCATGTGCATTTTGCTCTCGGTTCGTTACAGCTTCACTGATGAGACCATTAGGTGGTCGAAAGTAGTATGGAGAGAGAACCAGAGAGGAATTCATAGAGAATATTCTGTCTGCCCCTTTTCTTAACGGTCGTAAGGAGAATAAAATAATTTTTTCAAATATATAGACCGTGAAATAATTTTTATTAATTTCCTAATTTTCCGGGGTATATTCAGATGTCCGTTTGTACTGTTTAAGGTAAGAGCCCGGCATCAAGTTCTGTAAGTAATATCATGCCGATATTTTACAATATGGGGATTTTAATTAGACACTTGTTGTCTGTACATTTTGCTCTCGGCTCGATACAGCTCCACTGATATATATATATATATATATATATATATATATATATATATATACAAGGTGGCGCAATACTGTGACAAAGTACCTTATCTCTTTTTTTTTCAAAAATTTGAAAAAATGTTTTATTAAAAGTTGTTTCATATGAAAATTTTTGCAATCTAAAAATATTTTCAATCAATTATACATGATGTTTGGTGACAGCGTGACTCTAAAAAAATATATTTTTTTCTCTTAAGAACTATCAGTATGATAGCATATCTAATTTTGAATTATATTGCGAAGTTGCTCACTTTTTCAATATATATATATATATATATATATATATATATATATATATATATATATATATATATATATATATATATATATATATATATGTGTGTGTGTGTGTGTAATCGAAGGTTTTCGGGCATCCCGTGTATGTGCTGAGTCCCTCTCAGGACTGTAAGCTGCCTTATATATATATATATATATATATATATATATATATATATATATATATATATATAAGTAACCTGATTTATTTATATTTCAACAAACAAGTATCAATGTTGCATCAAATAATTTAGATCTACATACTTAAAAATAACGACACGGACACCAATCCCAGCGCAATAAGCAATTCGCCCCCAATAAAAATACTCGTAAAAATCTCCGTCAAACATTAACAATACTACTAACTTACCTTCCCTTCCGCCTGGCAGGAACTACTCGTTTTCCACCCCCAAATGAGTTTACGATCAACCCAAAGTCCCGAAACGAATAGTCTTAAACAACGTTTAAGTGGACACAAGATTTGCCCTCTGCGTGTCTTGTCGGGGCTGTAAGTTTGGTGGAAGGCGTAATAGGGAGCTTTGTTTCTATAAGATGGAATTGTCTATATTCTTTTCTCTGTTATTATGAGTTCACAGAATATGTTAAGTAAGGGAAGATGTTGAGAAAAGAGTTAAAATGAATTTAATTAATTTCCAAATAATCTAGTGAAAGTCAGCTCACTATTTTGAATCGTAACATTGTTGACAGCAACTCACCGAAGTTTGACAGTTCTAGGAAAATAAGCGACGCGAGTGGATTACACTAAAAATTTCAAGACATAAGGGTAAATTTTATTGGATGTTGAGGAATCATTTTTTATCACCAATTTGACAATATTTAATACACTCTACATTTACATGATACCATCGAAATAGACAAGAAAGAGTAAGTATTTTCTGATAAATAAAGAGATCTACAGGAGTCTTTCCTAACAGTTCCACACATATATCTTAGTGCTCTCTTTTGGAGCACAAAGACGGAGTGACTTAAATATTGAATAGCGTTTTCCCAGAAGAAAACACCATACCAAATATGTACTTGAATATATGAAAAATATGTTGCACAAACGGCTCTCGAAAGAGATCTTTAACAGCAAACACATAGTTTATCAAATGAAATTTTGGCGAAATGTCTGTTAAGTTTCCACATGGAATATTGTGAGGGAAGCCTTACTAACGTAGATTTTGGATGAAAAATAATATTTAAACAATTAAAATCAAAAACATATTGAGGTCGCAAAAATTCTTTCAGCTGTCATATTTTGATTTCGAAAAGTACAAGAAGTAAGAAAATTCGCGGAATAAAATTGAGGCACTAACCAATTGATATACACTGCAATAGTGAGATCAACCATAACATATAGATCGCGCATCCATAATTTATAATAATAATAATCTGGGATGCAAGGAACAATTAATGGCTGACTCTGTCATATGTAATCAAGCCTGTACCAACCGAAGAAACCTCTTTGCTGCCTATGTGGATTATAAGAAGACTGTCGACACAAGGCCATATGAATGGCTCGAAACTATATTGAGAATGTATAGAGTCGATAATAATTTTGTTTCCTTTTTAGAACACTTCATGTCAACCTGGAGAACTAGGATCCAATTGCAAGTGCCATCCAGCAACACCATCGAAACTAACACCATTCCGATACGAAGGGGAATATTTCAGGGCGATTCACCCATGGTGGTTCTGCCTTGCAATGAACCCACTGTCATGTCGTTTGAACTCCACCAGATACGGCTTTAGTATTAGAAATCACAACGAAGACGTAGTAAGATTCTATACATGGATGATCTGAAACTGATGGCTGCTACCAAAAACCCGCTGGAACAAATGTTCAGAATTATAGAGGGGTTCTCTGGCGATATCGGAATGCGGCTTGGACTTGACAAGTAACCGTGGGCATTGAAATGCAGAACGGTAAAACTATAGCTGCAATGGAAGCAGAACAAACATACAAAGACCTAGGTATGAAACAGCTAAACGAATTGACCATCGCACTAGGAACGTCGAATTCACAGCCAAATTTGTCAGGAGGGTAACACGGGTGTTATATAGCCTAAATAGTAGAAATTTGTTAAAGGTGCTCATCATGTACGCACGCTCTGCACTTAACTACTCTTTTGGAACTGTAAAATGGAGCAGGACGAACATCGAAAACCTGCAAAAGAAAACAAGAACACTCTTAACAAAGGCACACAAACACCACCCTCACAGTGCTATTGAACGTACAATGCTTCCAAAACACCAAGGAGGAAGAGGATTGGTCGATATTGGTAAGCACCTCGACTATCAAATAATAAACTTATGTTGTTATTTCCACAGGTTAGCAAACTCCTCCATACTACATATAGCAATATGCGAAGCAGACGATTCAACGCCGCTACAGCTGAGGGAACGAGATATTGCTTCTCACTACCGAACAGACCAAGAGACGTTACAAGTCTGCCTACAGAAACCACTTTATGGACGGCATCCAGGACAATGTCGACAACTCAGCGTCGAACTACTGGTTGATTACAGGACAGATGTTTCCAGAAACGGAGAGCCTCCTGTTAGCTATCCAAGACCAGGTTATTCCGATGAAGAACTATCGATAGTTCATCATCGGAAATCCCTCAATAGAAAATTTCTAATGTAGATATGGCTGTTGAACATCAGACACAATCCAGCGCATAACTGGAGGATGCGCAACCGAGTATAAGGAAAGACACGACGCTAAGATACTCCACCAAGAGTTAGCAGATAAGTTCATTCTGGTGGGATTTTCCACTATCTGTTAGAGATCAAAAACATCAAGAAACTCAGTAAACAAAGAAGTATTTGAGGAGAGAACATAAGATTGAGATTAACATCCCCCAATAAAATCAATTAATCCATCTCTGGCAAAACTGCAGGAACCGAGTTTTCTATTACATCCAAAGCTTGCCGGACATTTTGGTTTAGTGGTCGATAAATTGTCCCAACTACCCACCGCCCAATTTCATCTTTACCCAAAGTTGTTCAATCACTGCTAAGGGGTGTGATAGCTCCTCCAACAACCTCGGTTGTAAAGACATTCTGATATAAGGACCAACACCCCCCCCCCCCCCGGAAAGTTTACAATTCGACTATCAATTTCACTATTCAACCATGTTTCGGTCTAAGCCAGGATATCTATATTCTATATATATATATATATATATATATATATATATATATATATATATATATATATATATATATATATATATATATATAATTTTATCATAGGACGGAAGCAAAGAGCGAATATTTATATATCCAATGACAATATCTTTTGTTGAACCCATGTCGCGCATATTACAACGTTTATAAACGATTAAATGGAGCAATAAGAATGTGTTCAACGGTCGATACGAAAGTAATTCCAAACTTCACACCTCTACACATCTTGGTGGAGAGTGTGATAAAGAAGACAATATATAGAATGTGGGAAAGAATCAATAAACGAATATCTCTTCTTTCATCTAGAAATCAGCAAACCTGAGAAGTGCCTCAAGATAAAATGAAAAAGAAGTTCAACTTCATGAAAGCTTTAACACAAAATTGAGTTGTAAAAGTTACAGTCAACAGAGATACCATTGAGAACCTCAATAGACACTCCATTAAATGGTATATAGACGGTTTTAAAACAACGAAATCAACCGAAAAAAGAATGTACATACCAGAAACCAGACACTTCAATAAGTATCTTCCAAGAAGAAACTTACGCTATTAAGGACAAAGGCTATCCCAGACAAGAGGTCGTCATAACGAAGAGTCAAGCAGCCATCAATGGGGAGTTTTCATGTAATTGGCTCCAAAATGGCCCGGAAATCCTTAGAGAAACTAAACGAACTAAGCAATAACAAGGTTATTCTCTTGTGAGTGCTGGGACATACTGGAGTGGAAGAAAATGAAACAGTGACAAATTCGTAAAAAATGGACCTGAATCTTTCTAAGGAATTAGCAATAGCACTATAAATGAGAGTAAAATATAAGAATGAGATAAGCGAAGATACTTCTGGGGCACTATGACCAAAAGAAATCCAAGGACCGTACTGGTCTAAGTAAAACCTAATATAAAATTCTACTAGGGATCTTAATAAGGCACTGTCACCTGAGGGGACACCGTCGGAAACTTGAGATTAGCAGAAAGAGAAGAATGCAGGTTTTGCCAGGAAAACAACGAAACCTCTATCCACTTTCTTTCAAAATACACTGCCTTGAAAAATCCTCGAATGCGAGGGAGGTATACCCAATAGTAGGGGAGCCCAAGCGGGGATTTTGGGATTTATGCAAGCTCGGCAGAATACTATAAAGGAAGAAAGTTTGTACCCTGTTATGAACTACCAACCTGTTATGAACCTTAAATATAGGGGGGGGTGCGTCTCAGCCGATCAGATTAGTAAAAAAAAATCAATCCTTAAAGTAACTCGAGCTCGTCACATTAAGACAAGGTAAGTTAATTACATGCAGAAAAGTGTACATTTCAATATTCTGACGATTTTAGCGTGACATAAGAAAATGAGCGAGTGACAAAGTTGCAAAAAAAAACGTCGTCTGGACATATTCGAGCGCGGTTGATTTTTTTTTATTTTAATGGAAATCATGTACGGATCGCGGAAATAATATAATCTGACGATTTTCGCAAGCCGAAAAAGCTAATTACATCAATCAAGTGTAGTACGTGCAGGTGCTGAGAATAATGTATTTTCCACTCCGCGCCTCTCTCCCCTTCTCACTCTTTCCCTATTTCTCACTCTCTCGCACCGTCCCCACACTACTTTCTGCCGCCATGATGTTATTCCAGCTGATCACAACAACGCGTTTGTGCTCTTAGATGTATAATGTTTGTTTATTGTATTTTCAAAAAGTTTAGTGAATTAAATACAGTACGTTTTATATGTATTACTACAATGAGTGATAATAGTGATAAAAGAGTGAACTGTGTATTTTGTAGTCAAGAAATACATGAAAAATTAATAAAATTTACACCAGAAACATTAAAAAAAATGCAGGGTGATTTTGGAATATCGCCTAACCAAGCCAGTTTGAAGAAAATCACACAGCACCTACACTGAAATTGAAATTTCAGAGGAAACATCATTAAATGATGGCTATCACGCGCAGTATTATTATGACGCTTGTAACTTGCCCCCATGCCAATCAGAGCTACGGCAACAATTATTACGAACGCAATACATCGCATGCTTATGGAGGAATGCCCACTTTCGAATCGTCACTGAGATGTCACCAACAGATTTCGGATGGAAAAATGTGGATGGAAAGTTGGAGATGACTTGGTTCGTTGGAAATCAACTCCTAGAAGCATGTGAAGATATTGTCATAACACCTGACATTTTAGGGAATACTCCAGATTCAGGAATGTTTTCTTTTTAAAATATTAATAATATCATGAAATAAATTAAATATTGTTAAATATCATAACCATTTCTGATTACAGATACGCAAGATATAGATGAAAATGACCAAAGTGATTCATTCGAACTCCCGATTCCACTGATGACGATGAAGTATCTTCTTTTTGAAATTTTTTTTTCATTCAACATTCTTCTCATAAATACATGATAAAATTGTATATGTATATATTTTTCTATGACATTATATATTATTTACTGTTCATTGAAATTATTCGGTTCATTAATAAAAAGAAAATTAAACTGTCAGATTTTAAAAATTCCTCCACACAATTGTCAGATTATTGGTCTACACGATAAGTACATCATGCTGAACCGACTGTATATAAATCTGATGCGCTCGAGTATTTCAAGGTCAGTTTTTTTTACACTTTCAAAAATCGGCTATGAGTTTTAGTTGCGTCAAAATCGTCAGTCTTTCTAATATGACATCTTTAAGGGTTCACTTAGCATTCTCCGTGAATATCTGACGCGCTCGAATAACTTTTTTTTTCTAATTTTTTCCACCCCTTCGTGTGGCTATCCCCATCTAGCAAGCCGTCAGATTAAGATCCCTCCGTTACCAGAAACAGGTTGCGCGTTATACATTGTTAATGTCTGACGCGCTTGAGTATGTTTTTGTGACTGATTTTTTTTACATTTTTGAAAATTTATACTCGCTTCCCCCATCAGTATTGGGGCATACATCATATAAACTTTTTCTCTATTTAGCATTTGATCTTCACAATCCAATAGGGCCCGACAACGCTCGAGTAACTACTCATTTAGCCTCTTGGGCTCCCCTACTACAAGCTGAAGCCGACTGCATTCTGAATTTCCTAAGAGAAATAAGATTGGAGGACCTGCTTTAGTCAGCGAGGCGTTATCAGCGATTTAACAGCAGGAAGTCACAATAGATCTTTTATTTCGCAGTGTTCACATCCCTGTCACAACATACATACATATGTAGCTGAAGTAAATGCGTTCCAAAGAAAAATGAGTATAATTTTGCCTTGTGTTCGTTAGTTGCAAAAAAAAAACTATCCCAAGTCCGGCAATATTTTTTCCCCCGATACTTCCAATTAATATGCAAAAAACTACAAGCAAAAAACGCAACCACCTAATTACGACATAGGCACATTATCGAGGATGGTAATAACATTCAATTTTCTATTTTAATAATAAAATAAGCCCCCCGTATCCCACGGGACCGCGACTATCCACGATCTACAGATAATAAAACTAATTTATGATCAAATATAAATGAACGAGTAATTACCCGAGAGCAGTTGTCGAGCGAGTTTCACACCCTTTTTTCAACATTTTCGATTTTATATGTATTTCGCTACTTTAGTTAATTCCATTGATGGTCCCTCGGGGGGGAAATAGTTAATATATTGAGTAAAAAACAACATCGAGGGTGGAATTTGCACGGTATTTTCAGTTTTCCGTGAATTAAAGTGGGTTTAAAGGTTGTGTAGTTGTGGGAGATAATTGATTTAATAGTTTTTAAAACAATTTTCTAAATGGGATGTTCGAAATGAGATTCGCTATCACTAATGGTTTCTTTGTATATTTATTTATTATGTACTCGCATTTACTCGCCGGCGTAACGACGGATTATAATTTGAAAATGTATTGTAATCACAAATTTTATAAACATTATTTTATTAAAACACATCTTTAAAAAAATATTGAAAATCGTGGTTCTTAGGTTTAGACCGTGTCAAATTGGAATTATTATTCCACGTTTCGCCTACGATTGCACGAGGCATCTTCAGAGATCTTTACTTCACGAGAATGACTATCAAAAAGCCATAGCCCGGTATTTATACCCGACTAGTGCTCAGATGACACGATCAAGCGCTACAATCGATTTCCACGTGTGATGTAGACTGTAACATGCATCTCTATTAATATTATTTGGATATTTACAAATTTCAATTGATTCTCTAATTTTAAGGAAACCAGATATCTTAGTCATTCCGACGGATCCCACAAACAAAATCGAAAGGAACCTCAAATTCTTAATTAATACCCCAGCCTCACTCCAGAAGAAAAGAAAGCCGTTAAACCAAGCAGCACCAAAATTCCACGCCTCTATGGATTGCCTAAAATACATAAAGAAAATGTACCTCTACGTCCAGCGCAACAGACTGACCAACCTCCAAACAGGTAAATATCTGGCCAAACTTTTACATCGCTTACCAGGAAAAACGAATCCATCGTTAAAAATGCTGGACATTTTGTACAAAGATTAAAAACCTTCCAATTTGAGCCTAAAGACGTATTGGTCAGTTCTGATGCAGAATCCTTGTACACGAAGGTTCCTATAAATGATTCAGTTTCCATAATATCGGATATATTACGAAACAATATGGGCTCCACCCTACTAAAATTAATTAAGCATGTCTGATTTCCACGATTCAAGATACATAAACATCATAAAGAACATATACGAAAATGCAACCATTCAAATAAAAATAGACGACAAAACGAAAACGAACCCCATAAAACTACAAAGGGGAGTGAGACAAGGGGACACTATCTCGCCAAAACTGTTCACCTTAGTCCTGGAGGGCATTTTTAAGGAACTTAAATGGGACATCAAAGGTATAAACATCGACGGAATATACTTGAACTATCTCAGATTTGCTGATGACATAATCTTAATAGCAAGTAATCTCCAAGAATTGAACGAAATGCTACAACAGCTAAATGACGTATCCGCATCTGTAGGCCTTAAAATGAACTACAACAAAACAAAAATAATGAGCCATGAACAGGTAAACATAACAATACAGAACCAGAGGATAGAAAACGTCGAACACTATGTATACTTGGGTCATGACATCAGACTAGGGAAATCAAACCAGGATGCTGAAATAAAAAGAACACAGCTGACATGGGTCGCTTTCGGTAAACTTGCATACATCCTGAAAAATAATTCAATTCCCATAAATCTAAAAAGAAAAGTATACGACAAATGCATATTATCGGTGTCTACGTATGGATTAGACATAATGTCCCTTACCAAAAATTCCGCTAAAAAATTAGAAACAGTTCAAAGAGCGATGGAAAGAAACATGCTTGGAATATCATTAAGAGACAGGATTAGAAACACAAAGATAAGACGCAGAACGAAAGTCAAAGACATCGTGAAGGAGGTTGCAAAGATGAAGTGGCGATAGGCTGGTCACATAGCCCGATATGAGGACAACAGATGGACACGAAGAATCCTGGAATGAAGACCGAGGGAGACAACAAGAAGCACGGGAAAACCTCAAAAAAGATGGGTAGACGACATAAGGACAGTGGCGGGCAAACAGTGGATGAGATTGGCAAAGAATAGAGAAAGATGGAAACAATTGAGAGAGACATACATCCAGGAGTGGAAGGACAGAGGTTGACAAAGAGAGAGAGATTTCCATTTATTTCTCTTTTCAAAGAACTTTCCACGAGCAGACTCCGGGAGCGGTCATGGGATCTCCGTTATCACCTGTGGTAGCTAACATCTTTATCGAAGCTTTCGAAGAAAACGCCTTGTCTTCTGCTCCTTTAAAACCTAAATTTTGGTGCAGATATTTAGATGACACGTTCGTAGTTTAGCCGCATGGTGCAGATAACCTCCATAATTTTCTGGATAATCTTAATCAACAACACCCTGGCATAAAATTCACTATGGAAACTGAATGCAATGGTGCCCTTCCCTTTCTTGATGTACTAGTACAAAGGGAAGAGAATAGCAAATTAGGACATTCTGTGTACAGAAAACCAACACATAAATCGACACCTCAATGCAATGTCACACCATCATCCTTCTTAAAGACAATCCATCATAAACTCTTTGGTACATAGAGCACTTTCAATATGTTACGAATAATCACTGAAATCAGAAACAGAAAAACTGAGTAATGCTCTGAGAGACAACGGATACTGCGCGGAAGATCAACAAAATGTCATAAATGTATCTCCTATGAACAGTGTTGTCTTACCTTACATACACGGAACCACCGACAAGATTGCCAGATTGCTCCGAAAATCAAACATTTGGACAATTTTCAACCCATGTAAGAAAGTTGGACTAGTGATTCTTCCCTACAGGATCAACGATTTATAGAATTTATCTAATCAAATAGACTAAATACAAAATGTATTTATGAATAAATATAGACCCACATTTAATCGAGAGTGTTAGAAACAATGAAGTGTTGCTCCAGTTAGGAATTCTAATTAATCTGAGGTTTTTGGGGAACGAAAGCTATGAACGTAGTATTGGAGGAGAACATTTGTTATCTTGAAGTCAACCAGTAGTTTTTTGATACCTTTCGAAAATCATGGAAACCATTTTAAACTAGCTGATGGACCAGTGGATAATATTTGCCATGGGAGACATAAGAATAACATAAACAGGCGTCATAAGTTACGCAGGAATGATGACTGTACATAATAGGTATTATTAACGAACTATAGAACATAATTAAATTAATAGGAAAAGCTCGCTTCCAAGAATATGCTAATTATATTCAACTTCAATTTGGAAATATTACATATTAATGCCAGATTTTCTGTATCATACCATGATTAATTCATTTAAAAATTATTCAAAATAAGAACTTTTCTTGAGAACGCTCTAACAGAAGTAAGTAGACTAGAGATATAAGTTTTTCAGTTCACTAATTTATTTTAATATCTAAAAAGTTTAAAATTTAGGAATATATATATATATATATATATATATATATATATATATATATATATATATATATATATATATATATATATATATGTAAAATGCGAACAGTAAATGCAAACTGCGTTCCAACCATATCCTTTCCGTGTTAGAGGTTGCACAGTTTGAACAAATTGCTAAGGAATACAATTTATCCTATTCCACCACCATCGAGATGATAGCCTACCTGTACCACCATGCCGAGAAGAAAGTCAAAACTTACCCTCCCTGCCACTCATCAGGGTACCGACATGCACCTGGCTGTGCAAAGGACAGATCGGAAGGAAGCATGCAAATACTGAAAGAGGCTTTGCCGACCTCCCGCCGGATGGCGTGTATAGCGTATATACAATTTACCGATTTTTCAAATAAATATACTATTTTTTATTAAATTACAGAATTAAAAAACGTAAAAATTAAAAGGAGTATGTGCACTTCTACCATTATGCTATATAATCTTTATTTTTTATTTGTTTTTGGTATTTAAATATTGACTTTTGTATCCGATTTGTGATATTTATTCATTTTGTTAACGTATAAGATAATTCGGCCAAATTTTTCTTTTGTTTCATGTTATATGTCGACTGAATTATGCCATGATCTAAGGATCTTCACCTGAATAAGTCCTCCACCTAACGAAGATTTTTACCTGCACCTTGATTGCGACATCCACTATGACTTTACAGTTGTGCGGTGCCAAAGAATTAAAGTTCCTTTGGGTTTTTAGAGATATTTAATTTTTTCTATATAGTTATTTAAAATATATTTTATATTATTATTATTTATGTTGTTATATGGAAAAATATTTTTCCGAAAGGCAACTAGAAATGATTATTATGGTTTTAAAGAACTTTTTTTTTTATTATTCTAAATACATATGCTTTTAAAAGTGGAGATTTGAGAGAATTAGAGCAAAGTTGTGAAAATTAGTTGCTTTGCTCTGGCTTTTTTGAATTTCTGTATTTAGGATTAACGATGAATATAATATGTGCATTAAGTCGAAGAATTTATATAATTATTCTATTTTTTCTCTTTAATATGAAACAATAAGTCCCTTAAAATTTATATTTTCGTATTCTGTTATAATTTATAAGTAACCGAAAAGCTTATATATATATATATATATATATATATATATATATATATATATATATATATATATATATATATATATTTGTTGTTTTTTTGGGAAAAATGGGAATATAATATGTGCATTAAGTCGAAGAATTTATATAATTATTCTATTTTTTCTCTTTAATATGAAACAATAAGTCCCTTAAAATTTATATTTTCGTATTCTGTTATAATTTATAAGTAACCGAAAAGCTTATATATATATATATATATATATATATATATATATATATATATATATATATATATATATATATATATATATTGTTGTTTTTTTGGGAAAAATGGGAATATAATATGTGCATTAAGTCGAAGAATTTATATAATTATTCTATTTTTTCTCTTTAATATGAAACAATAAGTCCCTTAAAATTTATATTTTCGTATTCTGTTATAATTTATAAGTAACCGAAAAGCTTATATATATATATATATATATATATATATATATATATATATATATATATATATATATATATATATATATATTTGTTGTTTTTTTGGGAAAAATGGGAATATAATATGTGCATTAAGTCGAAGAATTTATATAATTATTCTATTTTTTCTCTTTAATATGAAACAATAAGTCCCTTAAAATTTATATTTTCGTATTCTGTTATAATTTATAAGTAACCGAAAAGCTTATATATATATATATATATATATATATATATATATATATATATATATATATATATATTTGTTGTTTTTTTGGGAAAAATTATTTTTTGTTTAATGTATACTTTTGAAAATATTGTTTAATTTTTTTGTATTTATATATGATGCTAAATGTGGACATTTGGGGAATTTAGGGCAAAGTTGTGAAATACTTGGCTTTGTTCTGACTGTATTTATGACTCGAAACTTCATATAATGTGATTTTTTTTTATTTAAAGGAATTTAGTTTTTCATTTTTTGCAAGATAGCAAGGCATTAACTTTTATTATTTTTTGTAAGTTATTAAGAAAACCTAATATGTTATTTTTTGTCTTAGGTTTTTACTAAAACTAGCTTGAAATTATTATTTCTTTGTTCACATACTAACATCGTTATAAAGATTATTTTGTATTTGCATATCTACATATTTTGTATATGTAAGAAAACATACTTGTTGAAATTTATAGAACCCTCCCACCGATTTGTTTCGGCTGTATATCTTTTTCTGTTTAACATATCACATTTTCTCAATAAATTTTATAAAACATACCCTAACCTTTACAAAAATATGATGGTATGATAATCTTTACACTTTCAAACTATCAATTTCAACAATTTAAATAGTTTTAATATTAAGATGGTTTTGATTTTCTTAATAATATGACTTCAAAATGTAATATAACGAAACAAAAATATATGAAATCAAGAACAATTCAGAAGAGAGTTTGTTAAAATGTACATAGCAAAAATATTTTATTTATATGAGTTGAAATGTTAATTTTTGCAAGTTTTGACCAATTCATCAGGACTGTTATTTATATAGATATTCAGAAAATATAAATCTAATTAAAACTATTTTGTGTTATTTTCCTGAATTTGTATTTTTTTTATGTGGTATATTAATATTTTGACGTTTTATGCTTTTGTTGTATTTACTTCTGTTAACAAACTTTTTTAATACGACAAAAGTAAAAAACGTCAAAATATTAATATTCCTAAATAAATAAATAATAATTTCCTTCAGGCGAATTAGTTATAACACCACTGTTGGGGCCGACACCATCAATTTTTACGTCATTGTCGTTTCCACCAAAAAAATTGTGGTGAGTACCCATAAATGAGAAACGGCCTTTAGAGAATCTCAGTCCTGATGCATTACCTGAACACCGTATCGATTAACCAATAATACGCCAATATATAAAAAGGATGATCCTCACAACCCGGCCAATTACAGGCAAATATCTATACTGAGTGTATTTTCTAAAGTTTTTGAAAAAATAATATGCATAAATTTGATAAATTTTTTTAACCAGAATTCAATTATTACTCCTTGTCAACATGGTTTCAGACAGAACAAATCCATCGAGATAGCATGCTGTGATTTACGTAATTTTGTATATGCAGAGCTCGACAGGGGCAAGTATGTGATGTGTCTAATGTTTGACTTAACAAGTGCGTTTGATACTGTGAGTAGAGAGTTCTTATTGAGAAAGCTCTTGCTTCGGGTATAAGAGGAAATATCCTAAAACTCATCGACTCATATATGTCTGATAGGAATATGTTTGTTTGATACCAAAAAAGTAAATCTGATTGCAAAAAAATCGCCTTGGGTGTGCCGCAGGGGCCGCTCTTGTTTATGATTTATGTAAACGACTTACCTAGATTCATTAGTAGGGGAAAGTTGGTTATGTTTGCTGATGATACCATGACAGCTATATCTGCGGATGCCCCAGAGGAACTGTTGCGTACAGCAGGAGGGATATGTGAGGAGTTGGAGATTTGGTGTCAGCATAATCAGTTAATACTTAACCCAACAAAGACTGTATATATAAATTTCAATATTAAAAAACCATTGCGGGTAGAGGATAAAGTAACATATAATATTGAAACCTCAGCTTATGCTAAATTTTTAGGCACGTGGCTTGATGAATCGCTGCATTTCTTTTCCCATATTGAACATGTTTGTAAAAAATTAAATTCTGCCTTCTTTACTATTTTGCAGATGAGGTCATCTCTAGATCGGGCTGGATTGCTGACTGTGTATTATTCTCTGGCATACAATCATCTGTCAAGCAATGTCATGTCTTGGGGAAGAGGGTGTGAGGTGAACAGAGTGTTTCTGGCTTAGAAAAGAATACTGAGGTTGATATTTGGTCTTAAGCCGACGGATTTGTGTAGACCCATTTTTAAGGAAAACAGCATTTTGACTTTTTACTCTATTTATATTCTAAAATGCGTTTTATATGTAAAACAAAATTACTCAGAGTTTAAAACTCTTGGCCAGGGTCACAGATATGTGACATTCTTAGTATACCTAAACATAGAACGGCATTCTTTGAGAAATCCCTAATTTATAATTTCATTATTCTGTTTAACAAATTGCCTGCAAAATTAAAAAACATATCAAACAGTAATAAATTCAAAACGGAAGTAAAAAAATTTCTTGTTCAGGGATCATTTTATTCTTTTAACGAATACTTAAGTCTGTAGGATGTACTGACTCTTTTACTGTGTACTGAGTGATTATTTCGTTGCGTCCTTCGCTGACCAGTGCTACGGATTGTGTTCTTATCGTTTTATTTTTTTCTTTCCTGTTAGTTGTTTTAGGATTTTAATCTGTGGTTTTTATTATTAAATATTAGATTAAGTTATTTTACATTTTTTATATTATAACAAGTATCTTATGATACTAACTAATATAACTGTTTCTTGTTTTTTCTAGCTTTAAGGTATGTTATGTATATATTTTTTTGTTTAATTGTATACTGTTGACGAAAACAATGCTAAAGTATCAGTCTTATGGCTAATAAATTATTTCATTTCATTTCATTTCGTAGAAATTTTGAAATCATTCTATTGAATATCAGAAGATTGTGTCACATAGCTTATTAATCTTTCATAAAGGTATAATTGAATTAAAACTTAGGACTAATAAAAATTTTAATTTAGAACAAAAGGAACGTTAAAAGGAAACTCGATGGCAAATAACATTTTCCATTAAAAAAGAAAAACAAATAATAATTTCTAAAATAATTTCGTTCGTTGGAAAAACTTCGTCGTCCCCGTAACGAAGTTAGACGGAAAACGGGCCTCAGGCTACAATTTGCTTCCACGGGATCATACCTCCATGTCAATAACGAAATTACTCAACTTTTCTTATTATTATCTTCTGATATTACAATTTTTTTTTCGGGAAAATTGCCTCGAAAAATTACGCGTACCTCGATCTCTTCCGACGATCCTCGCGAATCAATTAAAACTTTATAAAAAGGAAATGGCTTGGGAATCTGGGAGTTTTCGCAATGTACCGGTTTTTCGAAAATGCGATATATACTAACGTCTTTTTAAATTCGACATTTGTTTGAGAATTCAGTTAGACTATTGTTCTCATGGACGTCTGGACATGGAATGTTTACAAAAACAAAACGCCACGAATGAGTCACAATCAGTAGTAATTTTCCAACGGTTTTGGAAAAAAATAAGGGAAAACAATATAATTTGTTAATACCCAATTTTCATGAAAAAAAAATTACTATTATATTTCATATAATATTTATAAATAATTTCTTGCTACAATGGTAAACTAATATCTTTAAAATAGTATGCTTTATAATGCTTCAGTTTAACTCTCAGAAAATTCAAGATTTCTAAGTAGTATGATAAACTATGAAATCTGGCAACCTCACAAATTTCTTTTACGCTATCGTACGATCAAGGTCGAATCCGTTCCATTCATTAAAATTTTGAAATATGTTTTTGTGGTTGACGTTGTCTTAGATCGTTTTTTAATTTTTTGTAATTCCAAAAGTGTTTTTGAGAGTGACTATTCATTAGTGACAAAACGGTCAATCAATGCCAAGTTTGCCGAAAATTGGATTATTTATTTCCAAATTTAACTTTTCACAGGTAATGACATAATTTAGGTTAAGTTGGGTATCATAGGCGGCTAATTTGGGATTTTAGATTTTGTTATCAGTGATTTTTTATAGGTTTCGCACTGATTCTAACCGCCGAGACCTTTGGATTAATATATTAGGACTACAAGATAAAATCTTGCCCAAGTCACTTCGTATTTGTAGTGAACATTTTGGCACAAACGATTTCTATTATAGATTTGATGGTGTTCGTGTTTTAGAAAAAGATGCTGTACCCAAAAGACGTTCACCAAGATCTACAGTCCAGGATGGCAAGTAACAAGATTTAATATTACATATGAGTAGTTGTAATTTTTTGAACTATTTATACCCTAGCTTTTCCGAGGGATTACACTTTACTTGATCAGATCTATATTTATAGGTAGAATTTACTTTTTGATTAGAGAGGTTTGCAACTATTAATTTGTTTTGCTAAATTTTTAATACCATATATATATATATATATATATATATATATATATATATATATATATATATATATATACGATCTTGTTGCTATAGGTGCTGTTGCCAGATTGCAAATATGATTTCTTTGAAATTCACGTTTATTTTTTTCTTACAACATGGTTTAATGTTTGTAATGTACAAAAAAGGGTAAAATTCGTGTAAAATCTTTGGTTAGTTCTGGTTAGTACAGGTTTAACTTGGTTTTGTTTAGTTTGAAAAACTGAAACTAACCTGAACTAACCTAAACTGATGACCTTTCCCAATATTCTTTTCTGACAGAGATTGTCCTGCCACCACGTGGCCTCTACTGAACAATAACATTTTTAATAATTAATAAATCTAGATCAGTTTTAGTTTTTCAAACACTAACCTGAACTAGTTAAACCAAGCTAAACCTGTACTAACCAGAACTAACCAAAAATTTTGGGTGGTTAATATTAATTTTACCCTTTTTTATACATTACAAACATTAAACTATGTTCTTAAATGTAATGGATAAATTTTATAGTTTAAAACAGGAAAGTATAAATATAGGTCAATTTAGATTCATTCAGATTAGTTTCTGTTTTCTAAATTAACCAAAATCAAACTAAACTTGAACTAACCAAGGTAATAATTCGGATTAGAGTAAATCCAGAGGTGGGTGCCATTTTGGTTTTGATTTGATTTACGATTGACGGCTAGTTTAGATAGTCTGATGGTTGGTGATTTTTCCAAGACTTATTTTTGACTTTTCATTGAAAATAAAAACTTTTCTAAATTGGTTTGTCACAATTTATGCAAAAATAATTGAAATATATTACTTACAATATATTTTAACTAGTTCCATTGAAAATAAGTTTGGTGTTTTAACTGAAATAAAAGTGTTTTGTGAAGTGACGATTTTTTTTTGAGTTTTCCGGGAAAGTAAGGTAAAATAGTGAAAAATCAAGGTCAGAATCGTATTGTACGACCTCGAAATAGAGAGTAAGGTAAGAATCGAAATTTTTTCAAAAAAAAAAAACGTTATTTTCCTAGTTTTTACTCTTAACGAATTTTTACTTTGACCTTAAATAAAGAGAAATTTGATAGAAATTTTCATCTTTTTCGGCATGTATATATCTAAATTTTGTTAAAAATATCATTAAATATTGTGGTCTTGTACCCAAAAATAAAGTGTTATATAAAAAATTGCGTGTATTCACTATTTCAAAATATCACTTTACTTTTTATGTGTTTGATTGCGGTTTATTACACTGTTGCTCCATTAATTCAGTTTCATATAAATATATCCATTAAGGTAATAAATATATAATTATTATTAATACTCATTTAATAAAAAAACGAGACGACACTGACTCGTATACCACTTCAAATCCACGCGTGAAAGTGAGGTTATACTACAACACCCAAATTAATCAATAATCAGACCGAATTTGGCTCCAAAAAGCCGGAATGTGATTTGAAGTCCGCAAAGGGATTAAAAGAATATAAAACTTACCTGATGAATAACGTTATCGCCTTCCTTGCTCCTCGCAGCCTTTATATTTAATGAGAGAACACAATTATTGGCGAAATCCCATGTAAACAGCACAGAATCGCGCACTGTCACCAAGTTTAACGGCTTTTTAACATTTTTCGGTAGGCTTTCGCACGCTTCTTTGAATATTTTGTGTTCGGAAAGTCTTAAATAATCGGTTAAACTCATATTTAAGTTCAAACTTAGAATTATTAGGAAATAACTTTAATTTTAAATCAGACAAAGCGAAAAACTCCAAGCATAAACAAACGCGAAGAAACAGCTGATATATAGAGCGGAGTAATAGTATCGATATCGATTGAGCTGATTTAAGAATATCCAAATATTTTTATTAAATTTTTATATGGTGAACTGTTTTAATTAGGCAGAAAATATAATAGAATTTCTTGTAATTTTTTTATATATAATACTAAAAATTGGGAGTTAAAATGAAACAATTACAAATAAGGATATATCCAAAAATAATAGAATATTTCTATTTATATTATTTTTATAGGTAGTTCTGTAGATACGTGTTGAGGTTTATTAACCAATCTGCAGAGGAATAATGTGTTTGTGCGTGTAATACGTCATAAGAAGAGAGAGCGAATAGCAGTATATGTTATCTCTCTCGTTCAAAATGCAATTAGTTGACGCGTGGGACGCGCTTTAAAAGTATGAGGATAAGAAAACAGAATAAAATTAAAATTTTACACTTCTTTTTCTGTCGTGTAACGTACGTAAAGCACTCAATGCTGCATTTAGTTGTATACAAACTGCAATTAAATTGAATAAGGTGTTAAACATTAATGACGCCACCTTAGTTAAGTGCTTTGAATCAATTAGCTTTATCTAATACAATTGTATTTCAATATTTACCAAAAACTATCGATAACTAAATAACTGTCGATATGATGTTTTATATCTAGCAAGAAAGGCCAGAGCAACATGATTGCAAACTCGGTCAAATAGTAGGACTGTTTTATCGATATAACAGAGGCGTGCAGCCTTATTTTTCTAGCTTTAAAGTTATCGATGTAAAATAAAAATAAATAGGGCCTTTTACTTTGGTCTCTAGTCTTGTTTATTTTAACAGAAACTGCTTTTCGTTTGATGGAAAACTGAAATAAAAAGCAAATAAACTTATAAACAGGCTATATGCCGGGAAGTTTGTCGATTTTTAAAAGGGAAACATTGAAATTGTCAACTCTCTTTTTAGTTTTTTAAAGAGGAAATGTAAAATGTGGCGGGGCTTTATTTACTGTCTTTAATGACTTATTAATTATTTATAGGAGTATATTGCTAGCATTTTACTCGAATATGAATTGATATACAGGTTCTTTTTTTGCTGGGAGACTTTTTGAAATACAACGGAAACATAAATGTGATAATATCTACCTTCTGTAGGTATTTTCAGTCATTAAGTATAACATCTTATACAGCGTCCTCGAAAAAAATTGCATAATATGGAAGGTTGTCAGGAGAATATAGACTGCTTTTTAATAATTAGATATAACTCTAATGCACTAACATTGTCTAACCGTTCTATATTGACTGCAGAGTGTTTAAACTGACGAGATTAACCAAAACTCGCGCAAGCTGAGAATTTTATTTATTTTCGTAATACAGCTATTTCTGTTAAATATTTCAGGACTTTATGGCTAAGTTTTTATACTTAATATCCCTATATTAGCATTTATTTGTCGACATATGTAATATAAATTATGACAATATCATAAGCAAAACAAAACTGACCGATTAAAATATTTATTTTTCAAAACAACTAGATCGGGTTTAGGTCTCATACCTTCTTATTGTTAGTGAATCCGGCTGAAACATTTTCATTATTGTGAAGTAGGCTTTGACCATAATTTCTAAATTCGCTGTTGTTCAAACTGTTTCATTTTTGTTAAGCAGGCTTTGACTTTGACATTAAAATATTTGACGCTTGGTTTTTCTCCATTATTATTACCAGTTCCTAAGCAAGTTTTTAATCGTTTAAAGTTGTCAGTAAATTTCTATAAATACTAAATCATCTATCTAATATTATAACGTCTTTAAGCGTGAAGTTAGATGGAAGCGTAATCTTTGAAAGGTATAGTTGTGATCAACGAAAATATTAAACATTTACTAAGAAATTTAAGACTTAAAATCGATCTAGTTGCCATGAAAAACAAATTTTCTAGTAGGCTAGTTTTGTTTCGCTTTGATGTTGTCCTAATTTTTATTACATAAGTCAACATACAAACGTTTACAGTTGGTCCAGTGAGTCACCAATTTACGAATATATCAAAGACTGTTCATCTTAATTTGTACAAAAATAATAAATGGACGTAAAACAAAATATTATTCTTCTAATCCAAGCCATACGTCGCAGAAAATCTGACATTATGGGTAGAGCAAGATAGAAAGAGACAAACGAATTATTTCGTTTTATGAATCCAGACTTACTTTGACTTCAATCGAAACATTATTTTATTGACTGTCATCGTTCAGAGTTTTATTTACGTTGTGTTTTTGAGATATTTTGATCGTTCAAGTGAATTTAAAACAGAGGTTTGTTTTACATAAAAGCTATTAATTATTGTTTTATAATTTATTACCGGTAAGTATTATTTTTATTAAAAAACTATACTTAGGCATATAAATATTTCTAACCTTCAAATCTGTCGTCGGTGTCTAAATTCCCTACACACGTATATAATTTTAAAATGTTTTTCACACTACCGGATGTTTTAACGCTGAATAACGTAATAATATTTTTATTTATATTTTAAAAAATCATGATAAACAGTAGATATTTAATTTCTTGGTACACACATACAGATTTTATGCTGTCCGATATGATAATCGGTACGTCAATTTTAGAATACATAGAGGTATGAATTTATGGTTGCCCAAATTATTATTATTGTTATTTTCAATATGTAAACAATATTTAACAATATTTACCAATAAAAATAAATTTTAAATCATATTTTTGGTAATAATAATTGCAAAATTCGCATTTATAGTAATTTCTAACACTTAAAAACACTGAAAAGAGTCACGACAAGCAATTAAACTGAAAGAAAAGATAAGTAAACATGTTTATGTCTATTAAACATCAAAAAAGCCTCTTCCCCACCGAACATAAACAGCCTTCAAACAAATCGATTATTGTTCAAATTTATAGGGTATGATCGAAGCATATTATTGATGACGTATGGATATAATCTCGCTGGACCAACTGCACATAGGGATATTAAGGATAAGAACCTAGCGACAAAGCCTTGAAATATCTAAGATACATATATAGTCGTATCCCGAAAATAAATAAAATTCTCCATTTTGGCCGGTTCAGTAATAAAATATTTTTTTTTGGCTTGTAATTTTAGGGTTTAAAACTTGCTTGACTCATTGTCAATCTTATCAGTTTAAACACTTAGCAATCAATTTAGAACAGTTTTAAGGTTATACTATGTTAGTGAAGTCAGAAATAAGAACTTATATTAATAATTTTCACCTGTAAGTTCAATGATACACTTTACTTTCATCTGTTATAGTCGTAATTAAAAATTAAAGCCATATCTCCTTATCAGCTACAAGAGCCATTGGGCTCCCGAACTATAAAACTTATTACATCTTTTTCCATTTAATTTATATATTTCAGACTTTCTGAAGTTGTTTTATTCTTCTTTATAAAAAACTGTAATAAGGTTTCTATAGTTTAAACAGATAAGAGTTTTTAGAAACTAATTAAAGTGTTCTTGGTTATTGTTTATGTAGAAACTAAAGCCGGAGATAATTTTTCTAGAAAAAAGGTAAAAAATTAAAAAGTTTTTCGTATCGCGTAGAAATTCTGGCTAGCTAAAATAGTACAATCTTGATTTTTGACATTCTCTCTCTTTTCGTCTCCTAAATGTAACAATTTTATTGCAGGAAATCAAAAAATATTTATGTACCCTATTGGGCATGGAATATTGCGGCCAAAATACGTCACTTTGAAAAAGTTTTACTTTTGGAATATATGTGGATCTAATATAGTTACTTTTTAAAATTATTTTCATATTATACAGGGTATCCCAAAAGATCTGAAAGTATCAAAGTTGTATTTTTTCTTAAATAGAACCCCCTGTATTTTATTGCATTTTTGGATTTTCCGATTAAAATAAGTGTCTATTTTAATGAGGTTTATAGTACCTAAACCTTACGGGTTTTTAAATAATTTGAATTTTGACAAAATCTAACCTAATTTTTTTAGAGTTATTTCAGTTATGTACTGGAAATTTACAGTGAAGTGTAACAATAAATCATATTTTATGTCCCAATTATAATAAACTTGCTATATTATACAAGGTGTCCAATAATTAAAACTAATCAAATAAGAACTTTAAGTGGCTATAACTTGATTAATTTAAATAGAATGTTATACTTTTTAATTTACAAGAAAATGTACCTTTAAAATACCTATCGAATGGTATAAGCGAGTTTTATAGCTAAGTCTTCACTTTTTCACAGAATACGCCAAATAATCGTTTTCTGCACCATTTTTTGTTTTTTGAATAGATGTTCTAATGTATCTAGTTGCCTATGGCATTTAGAAACGTCACATAATTAATTTAATTTATCAGTTTTGTCTGCAAAGCTTGTTGCTATAGTATTATTTTTTGTAACTATAAAACTTCATTTATTGAATTGAATTACTTGAATATTGTTGTTTTATTGCTTTGTCAAAATGAAGATTTATCCAAAGGAAGAGCGTATTCATATGATTTTGTCAAAATTCAAATTAAGGTTTAGATACTATAAACCTTATAAAAATAACCACTTATTTTGATCGTAGAATCCAAAAATGCAATAATATACAGGGAGTTCCATTAAAAAAACACAACTTTGATTGTTTCAGAGCTTTTGGGACACCCTGTATAATATGAAAATAATTTTAAAAAGTAACTATATTAGACCCCCATATATTCCAAAAGTAAAATTTTTGGAAAGTCACGCAATATTCCGTGCTGTATAGGGTGAATAACTCTGTATAACAAAAAAGTTTTCTGTAGATGTAGACATTTATTCGAGCATATAAATTAGTACAATCTTATTTTTTGACCTTCTTTCTTTCCTTGTATCCTAAATGTAGCAATTTACCTCTCTAGCAAATCATGAATAGAAATGAATCTAAAAAAATCACAGATTCTCCCCATTTGTCAAACAGCATCAAAGAAAAACCCTAATTATTGCAATATTTTACGCGATTTTCCTTTTAATCGCCTTTAATTAATTTAACACTCTGAAAAACCCTAAAGTCCTGAAAAATTCACACATTATCCTCTAACGGTTAATGAGTAAAAAGCCGTTGAAAACGGGAAAAATATTTATTACTATCGAATAAAAAATATCACTTTTCTCCGGTGGAAATGGAAAATCCTGCGTGATGGATACCATTGTCACAGTTATTAATGACGTATGTGTCATCATAAACATTTTCGACACGTTGTGGAAATAGGTACATATGTAGCGGTGTTGTCATATTTACTTGAAAGTTTTGATTGTATTATTTTAATTTATTTATTAATCTTAAGTAGAATTATTAGTATACAAATATAGGGTATCAAAGTTATATTTTTTTTAACTCTTTTGTAAATATTTATCTTATATTAGTTTGATTTGCACTAAATTTAGTATTTTGGTGTTTTTTAGGATAAGAAATAAAATTTTTTACAAATAGTAGCACTTAACCTATATCTACAGCTTCATAATATTTGTGTGCCTTACTTTATTACATTTCTAAGTAAAAAATCTTATTTTCTGACATCTTTTAATCAAAAAAACAAAGTATCCGTTTCTGAGATAATTGCAGTTAAATGGTTTATTCGATACTCGTCATGGCATTTCTTCATACCTTCTGCAGTCTTAGGACGGGTCTAAAAAATTTGGATCGTGTTTAAGGGCCAATAGTTATACACATTAAAAATTCACATAGCAACGAGCTAACAGTTATAATAATGTAAAAAGGTACTGGCATAAAAATAACAAAGCCAATAAAAAAGCCAAAATAAAAATTTTATTTACTTAATTATTTATTTAAATTTTAAGTGAATATTCAAAATGACCTCCGTTTTCATGTACGGGGTGTTCTATTTTTAACACTTTTAAGGGGTATTGGAGGTATAATCAAAGACATAGTTTTGATTGTATTATTTTGATTTATTTATTAATCTTAAGTAGAATTATTAGTATACAAATACATGGTATCAAAGTTATAATTTTTTTTTAACTCTTTTGTAAATATTTATCTTATATTAGTTTGATTTGCACTAAATTGAGTATTCTGGTGTTTTTTAGGATAAGAAATTAAATTTTTTACAAAGAGTAGCACTTAACCTATATCTCAAGCTTCATAACATTAGTGTGCCTTCCTCTATTAAATTTCTAAGTAAAAATCTTATTCTCTGACATCTTTTAATCAAAAAAACAAAGAATCCGTTTCTGAGATAATTGAAGTTAAATGGTTTATTCGGTACTTGTCATAGCATTTCTTCATACCTTCTGCAGTCTTAAGACGGGTCTAAGAAATTTGGAAAATGTTTAAGGGCCAGTAGGTCTACACATTAAAAAATCACATAGCAACGAGCTAACAGTTATAATAATGTAAAAAGGAACTGGCATAAAAATAACAAAGCCAATAAAAAAGCCAAAATAAAAATTTTATTTACTTAATTATTTATTTAAATTTTAAGTAAATATTCAAAATGACCTCCGTTTTCATGCACGGGGTGTTCTATTTTTAACACTTTTAGGGGGTATTGGAGGTATAATCAAAGACATAGTGTAGAAATTTTTGGACAAAATGGAATAGCCAACTTCTAGAGAATTGAAAAATCTACAAATTGCTTTTTTACCTATCTCGATATTTTTATTTGTTGCTGAGAAAAATGTGAAACAAGGTCAAAATTGTTATAATATTCAATTAACAATAGCTTACGATTTTGTTGTTATGTAAAAAGTTGGGTCTTTTAGTGCTTAATATGTGGTAAACATTTCAAATCGATTCATTAAATAGTTTGTGCAGAATTTAATTTGTTTATCGCAGGCGAGTGAATTTTCTAATACCATTCTAGCTCCATCGATGAAGATACACCGGACATCTCATGAAAGAGAAACTCTTCTTCTATGAGAAGTATTATATGGAATTGAGGAAAATTAATTTTAAATTTGTTTAAACTTCATTAGAAAACTACTATCATTTTTGCCTTGTAAACAAATTAAATAACTTACGTATACGTATACTTACGTATACAGCTTTTTCTTATAAGCAATGTAACAGATATTAATGTTTTATAACAATAATTTAATTATTCAATTTTCCCGACTTATAGCCAAGTTTGCCAATAAAAATAGCACAAAAATTATTGATTTTTAATGAAAAAATTTTGTGGGAAATAATTTTTAAACAAATTAAATGTTTAATTTATAAACAAATAAATAAATACTATGCATATTTGTAATGTACATAGAAAGGTACTACAAATTAAAAAAAGAATCATCAAAATCCGTCAACAACTTTCGGAGATATAAAGGGTGTTTTTTATAGAGGTATAGAACTTTAAGTTGGCAACACTTTTTTAACTGGGGGCCATTTTCTCAGCTGTCAAGTGATTTATGTTTAGTTTGGTTTGGCATTTCAACATGAATAGACTGACGCCTGAGCAACGCTTCCAAATTGTGCAAATTTATTTTGAAAATCATGGTTCTGTTCGAAATACGTATCGCGCACTACTTCCATTTTACGGTCAACATAATCGTCCATCAGAGTAATTAATTCGATTAACTATGGAACGTTTTCGCACCACGTTTACTCTAAATGATAATACGCATCCACAGAGACGTCGTACAGTGCGTACAGAAGAAGTCATTGCTGCTGTAGAGCGTAGCGTAGAGGAAGACCCGAATCAGTCTATCCGCCATCGTGCACAGGAATTGGATATGTGTCCATTCACTTTATGGAAGATTTTGCGGAAAGATCTTGGTTTGCGTGCTTACAAAATCCAACTCTGCAAGAATTGAAGCCACATGATCACCTAGCAAGGCATAGATTCGGTCAATTGGCCCAAAACAAGATTGCCGTTGATCCCGATTTTCATAAGCGAATTTTGTTTAGCGATGAAGCTCACTTTTGTTTGAATGGATACGTCAATAAATAAAACTGCCGTATTTGGAGTGATGATAATCCTCAAGTGTATGTTGAGACACGGTTACATCCAGAAAAACTGACTGTTTGGTGTGCTTTATGGGCTGGTGGGATCATTTGTCTGTACCTCTTTAAAAACGATGCTGGTCAGAACGTTACAGTCAATGGCGACCGCTATAGAGCCATGATTACTGACTTTTTCGTTCATCAATTGAACAACCATGATGTGCAGGAGCTGTGGTTTCAACAAGACGGCGCAACATGTCACACAGCTCGTGCCACAATTGATTTATTGAAGGAAATGTTTGGTAACCGCATAGTTTCACGTTTCGGACCCGTGAATTGGCCTCCAAGATCGTGCGACTTAACGCCGCTTGATTATTTTCTGTGGGGATATGTGAAGTCGTTAGTCTACGCCGATAAGCCCGAAACGATTGACCACTTGGAGGACAACATTCGCCGCGGTATTGCCGATATACGGCCACAAATGTTGGAAAAAGTCATCGAAAATCGGACCTCCAGATTAGACTACATCCGAGCCAGCCGTGGCGGTCATATGCCAGAAGTCATATTTAAATTATAATGCCAGAAAGTTATCTTTCGAATAAAGTAAATTTCATGTCAATTTAAAAAATTCATCTTTGTTTTATTCCATTTAAAAGTTCTATACCTCTATAAAAAACACCCCTTACTTAATGGTAGCAGTTTGAAGTTGCTGTTTCATTTTGTGAACGCGCGGATTTGTTAGCAAATCATCTTCCTGCCGAGTTGTCATTTAAACAATTAACATTTTTAAACTTCACTGAAGCTTTTGTTTTTATGTTATCATTTTCCGGACAACTCACACCTAAACCTAAACTCTTAGACTTTCGAATGGCGCTAGTTTCGTTTCTTAATTGTTTTTAACAATATAGGAATGAATTTAAAAAAAAATGTTAACTTTTGCGCATATTGACCTAAGCTGTTTTTTTGCTAAATTCGTCTAAAAATGCCAGCTTTTATCGGCGAAAACAAAAAAGGGATTTAATTTGTTTACAAGGTAAAATTGATAGTGGTTTTCTAATGAAGTTTAAACAGATTTAAAATTAATGTTCCTCAATTCTATGTAATAATTCTCATAGAAGAAGAGTTCCTCTTTCATGAGGTGTGCTCAGAATCGGTGTACCTTCATCGATGGAGCTAGAATGTTATTGCAAAATTCGCTCGCCTGCGATAAACAAATTAAATTTTGCACAAACTATTTGATGAATCGATCTCAAATTTTTACCACATATTAAGCACTAAAAGACCCAACTTTTCACGTAACAACAAAGTCGTAGGTTGCATTTAGCAATAGTTATTGTTAATTGAATATTATAACAATTTTGATCTTTTTTTTTTTGCATTTTTCCCAGTAACAAATAAAAATATCGAGATCGATAAAAAACCAATTTGTAGGTTTTTTAATTCTCTAGAAGTTGGCTATTTCATTTTGTCCAAAAATTTCTTTACTTTTTGCTGGTAAGCAAAAAAGTGCAAAAAAAATGCTTTTTTCGACCTTTAATTGTTTAGTGTTTGTTCTCAAGAAACATGAACGGTATATTCCTGAGAGGATCCGGACTCAGTTGACGCCATACCATAGCAAAACTCCACATCTTAATGGACTCCCGAAAAATACATAAGCAAGACATGCTCTTACGACCTATCACGAGTTCCCGCAACTTTCCGACTTCTGAACTTGCCAAATTTCTTCTTCCAATCCTGAGACCATTACAAGGAAATACATCGTCCTGGATTAAGAACTCGCAACATTTCGTAGAAAGTATACGTAAAATAGCAGTACAACCAGAAAACCATTTTATTAGCTTTGACGTGGAAAGCCTATACACCAACGTTCCAGTTAAAGACTCACTAAAAATCATAAGAAAGAAACTTGAAGAAGACCAGACCTTAGCAGAAAGAACATCTTTATCACCGCACGCCATTATGGACTTGTTGGAAAGTTGCTTGACTAATTCCTATTTCCAAGAAAAGGAAAAATTCTACATCCAGGATGATGGACTACCGATGGGATCTTCACTCTCACCAGTGGTGACAAATATTTTCATGGAATAGTTCGAGACGTTTGCAATTGAATCCACAACTAAGAAATCAAAGTTATGGCTCAGATACGTAGACGATACTTTTATTATTTGGAGTGGAAACGACGAAGAACTTCGAAACTTCCTTTTTCATCTCAACAATATCAGCCCAACTATTAAACTCATCATGGAGAAAGAAGTAGAAAATAAATTACCATTGTTAGATGTGTTGGTTGAAAGAAATGGTAGACAAATTTGAACTTCGGTTTACAGAAAAGCCCCGCACACAAGACAATACCTTAATTATTCATCTAATTACTCCAACAACACCAAACAAGGAATTATAAGAAATCTCGTAGATAGAGCCTTAACTTTCTGCAACTCCAACGAGAACTTGATGAAAGAGATAGATTATATTGAAAATGACAGCCAACGGATACCCAGTATATCTAGTGGATAAATTTCTTGAACAACGCAGAAATAGGACAATATCGACAACGAATGAAGAACGAAAACCAGTATTGAACATCCCCCATGTTAAAGGCATTTCAGAAAAAGTTAGAAAAATAGGAAAACGATATAAGATCAACGTTGTTTTCAATTCAAATAACTCTCTGAGAAGTCGGCTCACTAGGTCAAATCAACAACTCAAAGATACATGAAGAACTGTGTATATCAGATACCACGTGAATGTGGCAATTCCTAGATTGGCGAAACAAAGAGACCTCTTGACGTAAGGATCAAAGAACACCAAAAATTCACATCTCGAGGAGAAACAGAAAAATCTGGTGTAGCCAACCATGCCTGGACTCATGGACACCACATAAAATGGTCTGAAGCTAAAATACTATACCGAGAACAACAGTGGAGAAAACGGAAATTCAAAGAAGCCGAGGTTATACATCATAACCCGAGTTGTTTTAATAAACCATCTTTAGATATAAGAGAAGTATGGAAATCACTTCTTAGTAATTGTAAACTAAAACTAAATGCAGCATAAAAAAAATAAAAATAAAAAAAATAAAAATAAAATATGATTTTGCCATAGCAGGCGTGACTGCACCCATCTCAGTCACACTCTACTGCATTTACTTTTAGTATTTAGTATAAATAGTCATGTAGCTAAGGGATTTATTTAGTTTCACTTGAAAACGGCTAGTGATAACTACTGGCCGAAACGTCGTGATATTCAATAAAAATAAAGACAATGGAAGTCCAACAGATATCTACTACTTCGCTTTAATTGTTTACATAAAGTTTCTGACACAAAATCTCGTGCAGAGAACATATACATTTTCTTTCTATAGGGCTATATTACCCGAAAATCCGGGTCTCTGCCTGGATGGATGAGTGTCCCCAACTAGGTCTTTTTTTCGCTTATTTGTCTGGAGTAATAGTAAATGTGTCTCGGAGCCCAAAGAACAAAATAAGGTGCGTCACGCGCATCGTACGGCATGATGCTTAACGTGTTAATATTATTAATCAAAATCTATAAACAGGGATTAAAATAACGCATCGAAATAACTATGACCATAAATTAATGTTCCTGGTTGCACTGTGCGTTGGTTTTTAGGCTACCTAAGTTAATAATAGGAATTAGAAGGAGTGGATGAGGATGTGAAGGTATATGATACAATAAAACAAGATAGAAAATATAGAAGTATTCTTATATTGACATTAAGACTTATACGTTATGGAATGTCAGTTAAAGAAAATTCATGGTCTGGCAACCTTGCACAATGTATTTCTATTTGTTTTCTCTCTGTATTGGGTGTGTTATTTTCTATAATTTATCAATTTCTATTACTCTTTTCGGCTGGAAATAAATGGACCGGCGACGGGCGAAAAATTGGGAAAACGTGATAATCTTTGCTGATATCGTTTTGATACTCGTTATTTTCATCGCAGCTTTTGTAACTGTGTTTTCCCTTTTATTTTATTTTTTAATGATAACCTAAATAATGGAAATATGAGCTGATTTAGTTGATATTATTCGATTTCAGAAATTAACTTAAAGGTGTCAATAGATTTTTGTTTTTTGTGTTTCTAAAGGGAATTACAAAACACCAGCGTAAATTCATATAGATAAAATATGAGGACATAGCCCCATTTATCTCAGTCCAGAGGTTACAGTGTCCAGAATACAGGGTGTCAAAGTTATATATTTTTTAAAAACTTTTTGGTAAACGTTTATCTTAAAAATGGCTTTATTTGCACTAAATTTGGTCCATTGAGGTGCTTTAGGAAGATAAGTCCAGATATGATTACTGTTGCGATCTATATTGCAGAGGGCGCCACCAATAGCACTTCGTCTACGTCTGAAGCTTCATAACCTTTACTGCCTCACGGGCCAATAGACCAACAACAATAAAAATTTACAAATTTACGAGCTTTACAATGATAAGTACAGTTATCCTCAGAAATTTGCACCAGCGTTTTGTACAAACATTTCAGATACCATATATATATATATATATATATATATATATGACTGACTGACTGACTGACTCCGTAGCACTACAACCCAGGGTGGGTCTTGGCTGCCTCGACTATCTGCCTCCACCTAGAATGGTCTTGTGCCAGCTCCCTCCATTCTGGCTGCTAGATCCTTGTGGATGTTATCTCTCCTTTAAAGTCTAGGTCTTCCCAGTGGTCTTTTTCCTTGTGGTGCTTCCTCCCATACCCGTTTTATTAGTCGATCCTTTTGACTCCTTTGTATATGACCTGCCCATCGTAGTCTTCTAGACTTTATTTCTTGAATGATGTCAGGACTTTGATATATTTGCGCAAGCTCTATGTTGCTTCTCATTCTGTGACGGCCTGTTTCAAGGTCTCGGTATGGGCCATATATTATGCGCAAGATTTTTCTCTCAAACCTTCTTAGCAGTTCCGTAACGTGGATAGTCAGGGTCCATGTTTCACTGGCGTGGATTGCTACTAGTCGTATTATTGTTCGATAAATTTCGGTTTTTGCCTTTCTAGTGATAAATTTTGACTTAAGCAAGGTTTGCATCGCAAATGTACATTTATTTGCTTGTGTGATGCGCTGTTTAACATCTTCTTGCATATTATTGTTTGTCGTTATTACTGCGCCCAGGTACTTGAAAACTCGCACATGCTCAAAATTATAGTCATCCATGGTGACGTTCTGCCTGATTCTGTCTCGGGCGGGGTTGCGGGAGACATGCATGTATTTGGTCTTTCCTTCATTTATTCGGAGCCTTATTCTCTGAGCTTCTTTTTCTATCTTTATGAAGTTTTCCTTCACAGTGACTGTGATTTCTCCTATCGCGCCCATATCATCCGCGTAGGCCAAAATAAGTTTAGGGCCACTTGGCCCAAAAACCTCCGCGTCAACTGATACTGTTCTTACGGCTTTCTCCAGTGCAAGGTTAAACAGTACTGGCGACAAAGCATCTCCCTGTTTTAATCCTCTGTTGATAGAAAATGTTTGGCTACACTCTCCTTCAATTTTGTTACAGCTTTTTTCCCCCTCCAGGCACGCTCTACACAGTCTAATCAGCTTGTGCGGGATTCTAAATTCTTCCATAGCTTCCCACAACTTTATCCTAATAACACTGTCATATGCTTACTCGAAATCTATGAACAAGGTATGTGAAGTGAACAGCTGGTCAACTGTTGATCTTCCGCTTCGAAAACCACATTGGTAGTCTCCGATAAATCCTCGGTATACGGAGAGAGACGTTGAAGGAGAATGCTGGAGAATAATTTATAGGCGTGGTTTAGTAAAGCAATACCTCGGTAATTTTACATTGCATTTGGTCCCTTTTTTTGTGGAGTGGAATTATTACCCCTTCTTTCCATTCATCAGGAATGATTTCTTGATTCCAAATTTGTTTCACGAGGTTATGTATTTGTGTGATTAGGTCGTTCCCTCCATGTTTCAGACTTTCTGCCAAAATATTATCTCGACCTGCCGTTCGGTTATTTTTGAGCTTCTTAATGGCTCTAATGGTCTCTTCCGTGGATCGAGGTGGGATATTAACCTCTGCTGTAGCGAATACTGTAGCTTCAGGCTCTTCCTGCGTCGGCACGTTTAGTAGTTCATCAAAGTAGCACTTCCACCTGTCCAGTACCTCCACTTTTGGGGCGGTGATTGTGCCATCGTTAAGCTTTAGCATTGTGGCACTTCTTGGGCAGAATCCCTTTTTATGCCTTCCCACTTCCTTGTAGAACCTCCTAGTATTGCCGTTCTGAAAATCAGTCTGTAAGTTAAGTACTTTTGCTGTCTCATGTTCTTTTTTCTATATATATATATATATATATATATATATATATATATATATATATATATATATATATATATTTGTAAATCCGGGAGATTTCGAAAAGCCCTTGAAATTATTTGTATACATTTGTCTCTTATTTTCCCGAAAAATTACAAACTTAATTAGACCAAATTTTTACAGGCGTGTTTCGTCCACAGTACCTACGGTATGATTCCTCAGTGGGACCGTCGGTACCAATCCCAGACACCCTGTTCGACGTACTATAGTAAAGTTGAATCTAATATTTGTAGTTATTTTGCGTCGGGACGTATCGATAAGATGTTAATTTTTAATGCATGCTCACAGAATATTTTTTTCAGTTTATGTCCGCCATTTCGTCGTCATATTACGACAATATTACGACAATATATATATATATATATATATATATATATATATATATATATATATATATATATATATATATATATATATATATATATAACCTGGCGATTTCTAGACCTTCTGTCATAGGCGTCCCATGTTACTAAAAAGATCCCGACTCCATTCATCGACGTTTTACGAGGAAATTAACAGAATATAAAATTAATTAAATAAATTATAAACTCGTAGAAAATAAACCTAAAATCGTACAAACTAGAAACATAAACTAACACTAAGAAGCGTCCCTTTTTATTTGTAATAGTCCTTTCTTCTATCCTCTCCACCAGCAGTATGTTCTAGGCAATCTTTGTAAAAGTGACCTTTAAATCCGCACTGGTAACAACGCATGTTATTCGAATGGTACTGGCGACCCTAACCTCTCTTCTCGGTCTGGCATAAGTCACTCTAATATGACAACCTCATACTTCAACTCCATCGCAAGATTTGACGACAACTGTAGCATTTTTTTAAATCTTTGTAAACAGAAAATCCAAAACAGGGGATACTATTACTTAACCAGACTCCTTTAAGTTCACCATAAGGAGCACAGACTTCCTCCAAGTAGTTCCGCCATCAGAATCTCTGTTAAGAACAGTAGTGCAAGTACAGTGCCTTTGTATATGCCTCTCTTGGTCACGCTTCCAACAACGAATCCTATTTCTGCTACGAAAGGTTGTTTTTTTTTGTTGTTATGTGTTTCTTGTTTGTTCAAAAATTTTTACAACTCCCTCATTAGCCTCACGAAAATTTCCTCGTTGGTCATGCGATAATCTCGGGAATCATTGATTTTTTTTATGATTCTTCCTTGGTTCCTTGAGGACATAAGTAAGAGCCTCGGAAATTTTCTTCTGTCTCCAGAAAAGTAACAATAAACTAATTCTGCTTTTCTTCAGGAATGTTACGTGGAACCTCTGTAGCTTCATCTTTTAATGCTAGAACAAGAGCACGTACCTTCTCCGGTGAACTCCAATTATTGCCGGTGACGGCGGCTTCGAATTAACGGAGCCAAGGTATCTTACCGTCGAAGGTAGTGGCTTCATCACACTAATGGCAGGAATACTATTTACCTTTATTATACCTGTACTGGCTACCTTCTCGATTTGCAAATGTAATTGTTGCATTTCTTGTTCTATGCGCTTCATATCTTCCTGATTTTTTTTAATGTCTTTCAATTCTTGTTCCATACCTTCTTGACTGCTAATGTTCTGTTGCATTTTTTGTCCTATACGCTTCATATCTTTTTGATTTCTTTAACGTCTTCTTCCAGTTCTTGTTTCATATCTTCTTGACTCCTATTTCATGTCCTTCAGGCTTGTTGTCAGTTCTTGTTTTATACTTTCTTGATTTTACTTCATGTCTTCTTTCAATTCTTGGTTCATTTTGACTTGTTTTCAGTATCATCAATTCTTGTTTCATATTATCTTGGCTTGATTTTATATCTTCTTGGCTTGTTTTCATTGTCATCAATTTTTGTTTCACATCATTTTGATTTTTCATCATATCTTCTTTCAATTCTTATTTCATTTCTTCTCGGTTTTTCTTCATATCTTCTTGGCTTGTTTTTATGCCTTGTATCATCATCAGTATCTGATTTAAACTAGTTTGAAGTTGTTCTTCCATTTTTGCTTTCAGTTTTCTAATTTCCACTGGCATACAATTTCAATTTATTTATTTTTTCTACCTTTCTAATCTAAACTAATCTCTTCTGGATTTTATTCCACTTTTGACACCAATTTGTTCCGCACTGTTTTGTTTTAAAACCTTTTACTGCTACAATTTCGACATTTGTCAAAATATTTCAAGTTACATCGACGAACTCCCAAACTAAAACTGTCCACAAAAACCTATCTGGACCTTTTATATACCCTTTTGGTCGATACCAGAAGATTCCCTAATTTTCCAGAAGTATTTCTATACTACATGGTGTAAGAAACATAAGAAAAAGAAGTAATTTGGGATTTCAATACCTTCTGTCGTAAGAGTTCATGTTCAAAATAAGGTGAAGAGAATTTACTAAAAAAAAGTTCCAGACCTTCTTTCATCGACGTCTCATGAGGAAATTAAGAAAAGGTAAAAGGAATTAAATAAATATAATATAATATATATATATATATATATATATATATATATATATATATATATATATATATATATATATATATATATATATATATATATGTTAGTTTTTAGTGTTTCACGGATGGAGAAATATGAGTTTGTGTTTTTCCGGGAATACATCCGTTCGTTAGCTATTTCCATAGTTGGAATTTGCAGACGTTTCGCCAAAGAAGGCAGAGGCACAGCTAAAACCAAAACTATGGATTCGTTATGTCGACGACATACTGATAATTTGATCGCACGGTAAAGACAAACTTTCAAATTTCCTTGAATACATGAACAACATACACCCTCGAATTCAATTTACCAGCGAAATCGAAGAAAATAATCAGTTACCATTCCTTGATGTACTTATAACCAAAACAACAACAGGAAACCTACGACACACAGTTTACCGCAAACACACACACACCGACCGATATCTTCACGCAGAATCACACCACCACCCCACACAACTGCAGGGACTTGCCAACACTCTAATAACACGATCCATTCGATTGACTGACAACGATGCAAGACTGGAAGAGTTGAATAAAATCTCGAGATCGCTACGACAAAATGGCTACAAAAATCACACAATTAAATCAGCAATAAATAAACAACAACTACCGAAAATACCAAAAACACAACAAAAAGATTTCAGATCGATAGCCACACTACCATATATAAAAGGAACAACAGACAGAATCGGAAGAATTCTCAGAAAACACAATATCACGGCTACATATAAACCACACAAAACAATAGGAGCAAGTCTAAGAAACCCAAAAGACAAAATTCCTTTAGAAAATCAAGGAGTTTATAGCATTCCATGTGGCACTTGTGAAAAAACATACATTGGACAAACCAACCGAAGAATATCTGCCAGAATAGAAGAACACAAACTCAGCATCAAAAACAAACAAACAACATCTGCACTTTTTCAACATAAGCTAGAAACCGGCCATAAAATCGACTTTGAAAACGTCAAACAAATAGCAAACGAAACAAACTTCAGAACCAGAACAACGCGAGAAGCAATAGAAATAGAGAAGCAAGGCAGTTTAAACAAGAGAGATGATGCCCAAAACCTACCATCTACTTGGAAAAATCTCATCCGCCGAGATATAACCACTTCAACGGCACAGCCACAACTAAGACCAGCGTCACAAACAAGACAGGGGGCGGAGCCAAAAACAAACACTTCGACCAATAGATACAGCCTACGAACAAGACAAAACCACGCACGCAACAGACAATCTCTCAGTTCATCGTCAACTACGGACACGAGCACTTGAAGATGCCAAATGAGACTTTGGCGAAACGTCTGCAAATTCCAACTATGGAAATAGCTAACGAACGGATGTATTCCCGGAAAAACACAAACTCATATATATATATATATATATATATATATATATATATATATATATATATATATATATATATGTATTTTATTAAACTTCAAGAAGTTTGGTTATTTTGTATGATAAGAAATAGATGCGTGTGTTTCAAACTGAATGCTTTAGTTTGTAAATTTAATGAAGATTACCTTCGGAGTCGTTTCTTTTCAAAGGGATTTATTTTTCTTAAATTGAATGCTCACTTGTACTTTCTTGTCAGACTCCGCGACGTCTTTCACGCGCTTTTTGCCGTCTAATAATTAAATCTCGGCGTTATTAAATTCCTTGTGCTCCTTTATAGTTTCGAAAGATTATGATAATCGTCAAACTTTGATAAACACTATACCTTTATTATCCTTTATCTCCTGGATCCGCACAATATCAAAATTCAAGGCTTTTTGCCCACCGGTCGTCCCAAAACTTAATAAATCCCAAAGACAACGACGTGACGCCTTGACGCGATAATAAAATAAAGTCCAACGTCTTTTCAGCACCTCCTTCCCCTCGTTGCTCCTTTCGAAGCCTTTCTGTGAGCCCCCGTGGTTAATTTTCCTATTTTATTATACGAAAGGTATACCAGGGATATTTAAAATCCAGCAAGAGTATATATATATATATATATATATATATATATATATATATATATATATACTTTATTTTTGTATCTTAAACTTTTATTTATATTTTTCTTTAATTTTTTTCTTGGGTGTAGGTTTTCATATTTTCAAATTGAAAGACATCAAAAATTTACAAATCCTTCTGACGTTTCCCTTTACATGGTGAGCCTTTTCAAAGTTTTTTTATTTACCTTATGTACTTCTTCATATCTACCAAAAGTTACAGTTTTTTATAACTGAATTACAGTAATGGTTTTATACATATAAATTCATGTTTTTAATTTAATGTTAAAATTAATACAAGCAAAACAAATTGTATAATAATCAAAAGTTAAAAGAAACGATACAATAGATTAAAAACAGTAAAAACTATAAATAGTACATACCTTGAAAATAGCTTGGCTAGTGTGTTAAAAAATAAATTAAATTATTACAGTCTGGTATGCATTTAATATGAGTAGTTATTTTTTATGATAGCGGAAAATAGGAAAAAAGATTATTTTTAACCGACTTCTAAAATAAGCAGGTTCTCAATTTGTCGAGTATGTATGTTTTTTTTATGTATGTATACCGATTACTCGGGAACGGCGGCACCGATTTTAATGAAATTTTTTACGTTATGTTCAGGAAGTTGCTGCGGTGGTCCCATATTTTTTTGGACGAAATTGGTGGAGTAATATCCAAGATAGCGCTGACAATATAGCGGCCAAAAAAATTAATTTTGTTTGATTTTCTCCAAAATTGGTATGGGGAAATTTTTGGGGAACACAACTAATCTGAAATTATTTTAAAAAAATTCAATATGGCGGATTCAATATGGCGGACAAAAAAAATCAATTTTCTCCGGTTTTCTCCAAAATTGGTACGAGGGAGTTTTCAGGGTCGTACATAACTAATTTAAAATTATTAAAAAAAAATCAATATGGCGGATCCAAGATGGCGGATTAAAGATTCTACATCTCCCGATTTTGTCTAAAATCCATATTGGGGTATTTTTCTTAGTGTTAATTATGATTTTAAAATATTTTTGAAAAACTCAATCTGGCAGATTCAATATGGTGTCCTAAAAATTTTACATTTTTCGATTTTCTTCAAAACTGATATAGGGGGTTCTTGAGGGTGTAAATTGTGAATTTAAAAGTATTTTTTCAGGATTCCATATGGCAAATCCAAGACAGCGGATTAAAAATTTTACACTTTTCGATTTTGTTTTAAGGTGGGACTGAATCGTTTTGAGAAAGTAAATAGCGAATATAAGTCTAGAAATTTTAAATTTCCGGATTTCATTCAAAATTGGTACTTGGGGGATTTGAAGGGTTTAGATTTAGATTAGATTAAGACTTAAAATATATTTTTTTTAAATTCAATTTAGCGGATTCAATATGGTGGGTTGAAAGTTTTACCTTATTCTCATTTTTTCAGATTTGTCATTAGAGGGTTTTCGGGGTCGTCTATTACGAATATGAAGTTAATTTTTTACAAATACAATATGAGGGACAGAAAATTTTACATATTCCGATTTTGTCTAAAATTAATATTGTGGGGTTCTTGAGGTGTATACAAACTCAATATGCAGTATAAAATATGTCGAGCTAAGAAATTTACATCTCAGGTTCTTTGAACATCGATATTGGAAGGTTTTGGGGCCTTTATCACCAATCTAAAATCAATCTGAAAATGAAGATAGTGGATTTACTATGACAAACTAAATATTTGTTTGACTCAATTTCATTGGTATTTGAAAAACTCTAAGAACCAAAGAATTTTTAGTGGTTCATTTTAGGGTGATTTACAACTTTGGTAAAATGGGTACTTTTTTGCCACCTTGGAGTCATTGCGAGGTACACTAATCTCGATTAGTACTTAGTTCAAATAATTTATGGATATCATAATGAATTCTAAAACTAAAAATAGAAAAATAAAATTTTTATAAAAAAATTGATCCAACTTCTAAAAGTGCGCTAAAAAGTGAAAAATAACTATAAATTTTTATATAAAATTGAACTTTTTGAGGTCGGCGTTAAATTATTTCTAAATGAAATAAATAACTACCAATATATACAAATTATGGTAAGAAAGCAATTACAAATAAAGTATTTTTAATCTGTTTATGCAAATCATATTTTGTCTGATATTAGTTTGGCGCCGACTTCAAAAATTTCAATTTCATATAAAAATTTATAGTTATTTTTCATTTTTTAGCGCACTTTTAGAAGTCGGTTCAATTTTTTTATAAAAATTTTATTAATTTAATTCTTATGAATTTATAAAAACAAAACAAATTTTATAATAGTCTAAAGTTAAAACAAAAGATACAACAGATTAAAAACAGTAAAAACTATAAATAGTACATATCTTGAAAGTAGCTTGGCTAGTGTGTTTAAAATAAATTAAATTATTACAGTCTGGTATGCATTTGATTTGAGTAGTTACTTTTTATAATAGCGAAAAATAGGAAAACAGATTATTTTTACAACATTCTTTAATTTACATGCATTTTTATAGAGTGGTGTCAAGCATCATTGAATTGTTTATAATACTTATTATAGTGTAGTTTCAGGTACGTCGTATTGGAGGGAGGGAGGGAGTGAGAGTGAGAGTGAGAGTGAGAGTGAGAGTGAGAGTGAGAGTGAGAGTGAGAGTGAGAGTGAGAGTGAGAGTGAGAGTGAGAGGGAGAGTGAGAGTAAGAGTGAGAGTGATTAGATTGAAACCATATAGTATATAGTCCTATTTTTTGTAGAGTATTTTAGAGAAAATCGTAAATATTGTATAAGATTATTCAGTTAAGAAATAATAAGCTAAAAGTATTAAACGTTTTTGCTGCACACCCTATTTACACTTTTGTCCAACAATCGAAACGACATTTTTTAATAAGTACTCTAAGGGCCATTTCAAAATTTTGACTCTCTCTCGTATACTATAAGACTTTTAACGGATTTGAAGAGTATATATATATATATATATATATATATATATATATATATATATATATATATATATATATATATATGAAGGGAAGAAAATCTCAAAAGTTTCCTGGAACACATAAACAGTATACATCCCAAAATTAAATTCACCATGGAGACAGAACAGGAAAGAGAACTACCGTTTCTGGATATCCTACTGAAAAGAAAAGAGGATGGCTTGCTTTCGCACATTGTCTACAGAAAGCTCACTCACACCAACAGGTACCTCAACGCTGATTCACATCACCACCCCGCCCAATTATTTGCAGTAGTGAAATCACTTGCGTTTCGATCGCAATCCCTCACAGATCCAGAAAACTAACACAAAGAGATGAACATACTGCAGGAAGCCCTAACAAAGAACGGTTATAGAAAAGAACATATAGACAAGGCTCTAAAAAACAAACACTTGGCTCCCCAAAAAATCGCGAAAACCAAGAGAATTGCTCCAAGGCTTTTGTTCCTTATGTAAGAGGCACCACAGACAAGATCGCAAGAATTCTCAGGAGACACAACATTGAAACCATTTTCACCACAGACCGTAAAGTAAAAGACCTTTTGCCAACACCTAAAGAAAGAATCCCTCCAGAAAACCAGGGAGTGTACGAAATTCCATGCGGAGAGTGCAGCTCATCTTACGTAGGCCAAACCAACCGTAAAATAAGCGCCAGAAGAGACGAACATATAAACGCTGTCAAGCAAAAACAACTTCTTCTGCTCTGGCCCAACACTGGTTAAATACAGGACATAAAATAAATTTCTCGGGAACAAAAATGCTATCGAGATGTGAAAACCTGTCCACAAGAGTTATAAGGGAGACTATTGAAATTGCCCAACAACTTAAATAGCAGAGATGATAGCCAACGTGTGCCTAATACTTGGAAAAATCTGCTTACAAAACATCAACCAGTACCACTTAGTAAGAAAAGAGATTACAACTCGGCAACGCAACGCAAGAGGTCTCGCCACCTGATGGTTCGGAACCATTCGGAAAACGAACGCGTCCGACGCGCACACGGTACCGACAACACCGGAGTCACGGGCGTCAGTTCGCTCGTAGACGCCGTACAGTGAGCTTTGAAAATGGTGAATGAGATTTCACCGAAACGTCAGCTGCCTTATAGTCCTGAAAGGGACTCAGCACATACACGGGATGCCCGAAAATCTTCGATTATACATCACCCCCGTGAGAATATCCGACATAACATATATATATATATATATATATATATATATATATATATATATATAAATAGACAAACAAATCTCCCTCGTAAAACCGCTTCTTGACCCGTAAAACCAACAGCGTCTTGAATCTCCCCCTGGGGGGTCGGTTTCGGCGTTTCGGGGGTTTTCGGGGAGTCGGACGTTAAGGATATTTATGCATGTAAGATCGGAGAAAGCTGTTAATCTCCAGTCACACACAAGTTTGTAAGGCCGAAACACAATGAGGTCCGTAAATTTGACGGTCTTTTGTAAAACAATACGCTGTTGGAGTAAAAACAGGGATATTATGGTTTATGGAAGGTTTGTGGTGGCGGTGTTAACGAATCGTTATTGCCTTTAAGGATTATCATTTTCTAGTTTGTGTATCTTGGAAAACTATATGGTTATTAGCGAAGTTTCTTGGAAGTTGTTTTTTTTTTGCGAAACTTATCTCGCCTGATTCACAAGAAAGTTTTCAATTTATCGCTGCTCTAATTTGACTATTTTATATACACACTATCGGACAACATATTTAGATTATACAAATATATATATATATATATATATATATATATATATATATATATATATATATATATATATATATATTTGATCATCTATTAAATAGCGTTATTCCAAACTTGCCTTTCCAAAAAAGTTGGAATTTTTCCTCCAGTCACCTTCAAAATCAAGAATCAACTCCGTAGTAGTTCTTAAAAAAAGAATAGTACATATCTCTGATCAGTCGCGTAACTAAGAGAATATGCCCCCCCCCCCCCCCGCAGGTAATTGAATGCGCCCTGCTATTTTGCACCCGTCTGGTCCTGCGTATTTACACTTTGGTACTTGAGAGCGCCCTGGATTGGCTGCGCCCATCGCACCACGGGGTCTACTGGGTCATTATTTACTCCACTGTCCCTGATGATACCTTTATACAAACGAACATAAACAAACTGTATGACATGTTTTTGAATAATAGTTATCCAAAGCATGACTTGAGAAAACTAATATTTAATTCTAATAGCTTTGATGGACCCACAGAAGAAAATGCTCCTTTGCAAATAAAATACAAAAAGCTACCTTGCCTTAATGGCTTAACCAACAAAATTACTAAATTACCTAATCACGTACCAGGTATCAAAATAGCAAAGTACAATTCAACAAAGACCTTTGATTTATTTTCGAAAGTGAAAGAAAAAACACCTTTATTATTGAAGAGGATCGTTATATATCAGTTGTCCTGTCTAGGGTTTGATGGACAGTACGCGGGTCAGACATCGTAATGCCTAAGACAACAAATTACCCAACATAGGAGAGCTTGTTGTTTGAAAAAAACTTTTGTCTAGTAGTCGAACCTAACAAAAAGAATGGTCATAACTTTAATTTTGAAAATTTTAAGATTTTGGCATCTGAATAAAACTATAAAAAAAGGTTATTTCTCGAAACGTATCGTATTGACACAACTAAAATGTGATTAATTACAAGGCAGATACAAATCAGTTAAGCAAAATCTATTGTAATTTACTATATTAAAACACCAAAATTAAATTATAATATATATTTCCCTGAGTAATAATGTATTTGATCAGACAATGTATGTAAGATAAAAAGTTGAAATGCAGAATTTTTGTGTGTGGCTATACATAAGCCAGGTAAGCCGAGATTCCAGGTATATAGTTACACACCAATATCTCTTAGGAGTCATTTGTGTAAGCTCATGGAACGAATTGTCAATTTACGCCTAAACTGGATAATAGAAAACAAATGAACAAATGGGATTTAGAAGAAACAGATCGACCACAGATCACTTGGTAGGCCTCGACCTAGACATCCACTAATCATTTCTATCAAAGCTGCATACTACTGCGACTTTCCTGGACCTTAATCATTCCAAGTCTATTCTTCTAGCTGGACCTTTAAAAATACTATTGAAAAGTTAATATACAAGAGAATGTGTGATTATAATTGGTTTGTGATGTAATTAATTTTTATTTAAAACAAAAATGTCTATTCTCAATGGTAAGTTTTTAACCTGTTATTCCGTATATAATAATATTAAAAATGTTCATATTTGTAGAATCCGCCGAAACCTTCAGTTGAAAAAGATTCGAAAGAATCAAAACGTTCTGAAATATAAAATATATACAATAAGTATGACTACTTTATATATGTAGTTTCAATATAAAAATGAACCATATTCCCAAGAAAATAACCAACTATATATATATATATATATATATATATATATATATATATATATATTCTCAGGTTCATTTTTTTTTTCGATTGATATTTAAAATAAGAATCCAGTGTGGTAATTTTAAAAAAATAATTTCATCACTCAAAGCGAAAAGTACAAAAGGAAAAGGACATCGCGTTTTTATTTTTAATAAAATAAACAGTCCCACCTCATCCCGCCCACAAAATTAAACCCTTGACAGCGAAAGCAGAAAAACATGGCTGCATACGGCTCTAAATCACGGCTTGGGCCGGCACGGCGTAATTATAAAAATGATGACTCCTCGGAGATATGTCGCGGTCTTGCTTTAATGTCATTACGTGAGCTAATTTTGTATTAAAATTAAAAAATCCGCTTATTGTCGCCGACACTCGACCTGGACTGAAGACGAGCGCAAACAGAGAAAACAGAACGAATGGAAGTTTTAAAACACATATTATTTCATTTTGTTATGGTAACTTAAAATACTTACTCAGTGAGAACCAAATAATGAATTTGCAAAAAACAAGTTTTTATGGTTTTAATCATGGGTAAACACCCCCAGTGGGCGCTGAAACCTTTCAAGGGGGCGTCAGTGATTGTGTTTCACCGCATACATCGACAGCATGATCGCCAAATCTTTTTAGATAGGCGGATAAGGCGTTGTCGCCTTCTAATGAAATCGTTATATATATATATATATATATATATATATATATATATATATATATATATATATATATATATATATATATATATATATATATATATATATATACAGATCTGGAAAATCCAAACCAGAAACTCGACGTTTCTTCGGTATGATAAAGAAAATACTATATTATTCATCAAATCAGAATGAAACAAAAGATAAACATCGTAAGCATCGACATACGTGTAAATTACCAGTTTGGCCCTCGGATGAGGGGTAATACAATGCTGGCGCGGTGAGAGCGGGTGGCAGCATACGCCACGCCCTAGCAAAACAAGAGTGTTCCACTTTATTTTCTTTTTTATTTAGGCCGTCAAAGCGTAAGTACCGAATATTGGTATTTCCGTGTTTCGAGTCAAATTTTTTTCTTTAAAATGGTAGTTTATTCCACGGAACAAAAAGAGCAGATTATTAAGTGGTATTTTCTGGTAAAGATATGGATGAGATAATCGGCAGATTTGCATTTACGTGCGAAAATCATCCTGTTCCTTGAAAATTTAGAATATCGGAAATTATTAAAAAATTTGAAACAACCAGTTGTTTAAAAATTTGTAAAAAATGCACTAATAATAATGAGGAACAAGGAGAAGACCGAGCAAATCGGGAGACTGACGTTTGTAGTTAAGCAGAAATTAATTTTCCTTGCAATAGTGCCGTAATTTCCGAAGAACTTGATATGAAAGCTCGAACAGTTCGGAATATTTTAAAGCGGAACAAATATCGCTGTTTCAAATTGCGAATAACTCAAGCAATTTGTCCGAAAGATCAGGAAATACGTATGGCGTTTTGTGAAGACATGATAGAATGGGTTAATAGGGATATAACCCCTGAAGTTTTGGCAAATACGCGAACCGTATTTTACAATAGACTGGGTTATTGTCTCGCTCAAAGTGGAGGCCTGTTTGAACATCTCTTGTAGACTTTTAGGTGTTTATTTATTTACAATTACTTTTATTTTTTACCAGAATAAAAGTTTATTTTTGAGAATCACTTTTAATTTTAAAGTGGTCTATTAGCTTATTTACTTCGAAATTACCGTTGCGTTTCACTAGTATTTTTATTAGAATAAATGTTTATTTTGCAACAGAAATATCAATTTTCTTTACTCTCAACGGCAAACAAAATCTATTTTTTTTTTGTATTTCGACTATTTGATGTATTTAAAACAATAAATGTATCAAATAGTCATTAAATATTCCAAATTCCGTCGATTACGTTATAAGTTTAGACGAAAAGTAACTACACCCTCTCATTCGTTTCAAGGTACTGCTCGTCTTCGTGTTGCACGGAAGTTAGTGGGGGTAATATTGGGCGTAGGCGTTCCCTGCGATCTTCTGTCCCGAACTAATCTGACGGGCTTAGTGGGTTAGAATTTGAGAAACGGCCAAAATAATTTAGAAATTATTTTGGCCGTTAAGAAATTTAAATTAGAAGGTTGGCTATAGTAACGTTTCTATTAAACCTTGGTAATATGAACGACCAGTCTTTTCTTTCTAAAGTTTCGTCTCAGGTCAAATGCAACAGTGTTGTGGTTGCATCGCGCCCAGTTATATTTGTGCGCGGTTCTTCTATTTGACATTGGGTTGTCGAGAAACAAATATCAACGATTAGAAAATTGGGCCAAACAGAAAAGCAGTAATATATTTTCGCCGTTACTCTGGTGTGTAAAATATAAAAAAAAACATGTTATCCACATGACGAGTATCTAACTTTTACTAAATCAACAGCCGAGGTTAAATTCCAAGGCTTACTGGATCATACAGTGGATAGAATTATATTGCTTCAAATAGATACCCTTGAACAAATCGATAAATTAGATTTGTAGATATGAGTTTTATATGCAAATGGGGCTTCGATGGAACGTCAGGTCAGAGCCAGTACAAGATGAAATTCACTGATCCGAATATTTCTGATACAAACTTATTCCTAACCTCTCTTATTCTACTTCAATTAGCAGGTATTAACACGCAAACTCAACAAAAACAGATTGTGTTGTACAATTCCAAACTCTCCTCTACTATGAATTGTGGGCCTCTGAAATTTGAATTTATTAAGAAAACCGAACAAAAGTCTTTAAAGAAAATAGAAAATTATGACCTCGAACCACACAACTTGCACCATATAAAAGAGTTCTCTTTTCCACCCCAGCTTCAGTACAGTACAACTTATTTATGACGATGATAGACGGCTAGATGAATGCTTTGGCTGAAGCGAAATCGGTCCAACGTTGTTACCTCTGCCAAACAACATCTCAGTTCAACAACATTGATACTGTGACCAAGTAAATACAGAGTATTTCAAGCTACAACTGTTAATTCTATACGCATATATTCGATTCTCCGAATGCTGCTTGTATTTGTCGTATCAACGTGATACCCAGAAGTGGTAAGCCCATAAGCAGAAAGACAAAGAGGTGAAGCACAGACAAAAGCTACCATCCAGCAGGCCTTTAGGGAGACAGATTAGGACTTCTTGTTGTCATACCAAAGAAAGGGTTAGGAAGCACTAACGATGGCAACACAGCTCGACGTTTCTTCGAGGACAGTGATGAGCCAGCTATTATAGCAAGAGTAAAGCGAAAACTGATCCTCTGGTTTCCCATCATTTTGCAAACTATTGGAAGCGGACATTAAACAGCAATAGAGAAGATTTGGGAATACAAACTTCAAGCAGCAAGATTATTCTTGGTACACATTCCAACAGGAATCCACAAATTTCTTATTCCATTGACCAGACATCATAGCATTTGCAATATTACCGATAGGAAAACTACCAATGGACAATCTTCTCGAGAAAAAATATGGAGGATGTGTTCCAAAACTTTTCGCATCGAAGGACCCTTACACTGTTTTTGATATAGTAAGGATTCGGATAACAATTCATACGTAATGGAGAATGAGAAAAGAGCTGTTAACAAAGCAGGCAGTGATTAAAAAGTTCTTTTTATTACTGCTATTACAATCATATTATTTATTCATTTATGTGAATCAATAAATATTATACTACTCACAAATTATTTGCATTGGTATTTATTAAGAAGTCTTAAGCATAGAGGAAAAAGTACTTTCGCCTTTTTAACGATTATCGATTACAACAGTAACTCTGATTTATTAGTTAAAATCTTCAAAGTGTGATAGCTTATATATTGGACAAAGTGGTAGAAGCTTTAAAACTCGCTTTTCAGAACACCACCGATCATATAGACTACAAAAAATAGACTCGAGCTTTGCCAACGATTCCTTAGAACAGAGCCACAGTTTTCCTAATTTAAGCAACACTGACATATTACATTATTCAACAAAGGGCCAAAAAGTTAAATATTCTTGAATCTTTAGAAATATATAAACATAGTAAAAATAAAAATGTAAATTTGCTTAATGACCAGACAGAACTTGGGTTTTCCCCGTTATTTGTTGTCGCCAAATAATCATTAGTTCCCAAAATTTAGTACCTCCCCTTTGTAATAATGTAATTTCTCAGGTAGTTTTTATTTATTGTTAAATTTTCTTATGTTTCTGTATTGAATACTAAGCCTATCTTTGTAATTCAGTTTGAAAATGACTCTGTGAGTTGAAACTGCAGTCACTGTTTTCTAAATAAATTTAGTGGTATAAAACATAGTAGTTCCTTTTTAAACATTCCCCGAAGATATTCAATATTCTAATTTTGTGGGGAGTAAAGATTCCTGAAGATGCCTGGTGCAATCGTAAGCGAAACGTCGGATAATAATTCCAATTTGACACGATCTATACCCAAGAACTATGATTTTCATGACCAAATCTAAATTCATGAGATTTTCCTCGTCTACGTTAAAAAATGATATTTGACTATCAAATTGACCATAATAATGTGACAATTATTTATTAATAATTTCGGAGTTACCTTGAAATTTTCTTGTAGTTTTTACAAACAATTTGAAGTTATCGCACAATATAATCAGCGTCTCCTATTTCCTCACTATTACCCCTAAAACTCTAAAATATTTCAAATGATAACCGTGTAATATATCTATTTAAAATCATTTTTACTGCTTTATCCTGAACCGTTAAAAAAATCTTTCAAATTAAGCCAAGAATCCGCTCCCGTTTAGTTTACACGGTAGTAACTTTAATTTAACTTTCATTATTAAATCTCCGAGAATGTCACGTCAACTGACACTCTAAAGATTCGTCTGTGAGTTATTAGACACAAATTAACTTGAGAGCATCGACTTCCAATCCGGGTGTCAACTCAAGATATAGCAAAGTATGTGTAAGACGAGGTGATGATGCCATTGTCTGTTAATTTAAATTTATCAGATGTTCTACACTCGGCGACTTGCACCTCGTCTTCCGTTTCGTTTCCCTAATTTTCTTTTCGGTATTTCGGATGTTTCTTGTGTCATACAACCCTTTCCGCATATTTTAGATTTAGCTTCTATTATTCAATACGCGTTACTCGATTTAGGGTGTATTCTGATGTATTAAGATTTCTTTGATAGGTTAGGTTTCTATGAACTTTCCAAAACATGTCGGTAAGGTTTTTTTTCGAAAAGGAGAAATTTGTAAAAGTTACAAAGGTTTGAAGTCAGGGATTGAAGTAACTGAGAACATTCCTTTTACTCTTAATAACTGACTTATTCATATTAACCCGATACTCAGATTATTCAGTTCGTTGTTTATTCTCTCAAATATAATTATGTGACCCTCGAAGGGCAAAATGTGTTAATTGGTCTCTATTAATATGGAAACCTGGGTTCCCTCAATCTATCTTTTTTATTATGTCCAGAAACAGCGTAAAAAGTATGTTTTCTTTATTATTTTGTAACGTGTTTTTAATCTATTGTGGTAATTTGCCGATCTACGGATACCCATATGTTACGGCAGCGGAATATCGGTAGGAAAATATCTATCCTGCAGACGCTCGTCGGTCAAGCTACGAACTTGACATATAAAACTGGACCGCTCATATATAATACCTCCCTTAGAGCCGTTTTACACACACGAGAATATTCCGAAAATTACAACAAAAATTTTCAGCAAATTTTTGCCGAAATTCTATGGAGATAATTTTAAAATAAATACCACTCTGTGTGATACGTACAAGAAGTTTGAATATAATTTTGGTGATAATTTTGTCGATGCTGATGCGCATTTTCCATCACATGTGACGTTCCAGCAGTTAAAAAGTTAACTTGCTCTGGGGATAACCTTAAAATGTCATAAATATGAAAGTTTCCGAACATATATAATCAAGAAACCACAAAATAAGGGATATTTTGTGCAAGAAACAATGAGTTAATATTAAGATTAGGTTGATTACCAAACGTGGGCTGTCAATTCACAAATTTTATTCTCCGTCGATTTTCGCGCACTTTCTGCATTTTAGTCATAAAGATATAGAACACGTTCTATATTTTTATGCCGAAAATTTTCACCAAAATTTTAACAATAATTCTTTGATGTGTAAAACAGCAAATTAGTTTTATGAAAATTTTCGACATAATTATGAGATAAATTTTCGGAATAATTCTTGTGTGTGTAAAACGGCTCTTATACTAAAAATGACCCGGACCATGTTTCGTGCCATTACGCGCAAATAATTGGTTTGGCAATAATGAATTCCCTAAGTTTTTATTATATTGGTGAAAGTGTATTTTTGACATTGAGTGAATACTTTTCATTTTGACAATAATTTATTTTTGATGTTGCTGTTTTATGCATTTTATCACATTTTATGTAACGTTTCACTGAAAATTTCAAACAGGAATGTGAATTTAAGTTTTTTTTTGGTTTTTTAAAAAATGCGATTCTTCATCGCCAAACGTGCAAATATCTTATCTGGTAAATTGGAATTGATTTAAATGGTAAGTTTTAAAAATTCAATAATAATTATTTAAAATTTTACCTTAGAATCAAATTGTGAATCTAAAAGGAACAAGTTTAATCTTATGGATATGATGTATGATAATTTTTAAATGTTAATCAATATTTTAGTTTTTTAAAAGAAAAGAAACTTCAAATTCCAGGGCTTGAAGCAGATTGGTCATGATCAAAATTCTTTTATACACCAGATGATTAAGTCTATCAGAGAATTTTTTTGAAATAGGTTTATACAAGACGATGAACAAAAAAGTTTGTGGTGTGTACAAATAAATTGCATGAAAAAAGCTATGAGGCACTGTTTGATGTAAACATCTTGAAGGAACTAAACTTGGACTTATTAACATATACTTATTCTACAAAAAAAACAATTCTGAATTAGGTGTTCATTAACCAACAACAATATCGTTTTACCATGAAGTTAATGTTCCACTGACATATAAAGCTGAACATCGAAACTGGTATGCCGTTATAATTTAAAATGATTATATATTTAAAAACCAATATGCCATATTAAAATAGAAATAAATGATTCCACGTAATATGAAATTTTTCAATATTAATAGCATGTTTGGAAATTATATAATTTTTTTTATGTATTTGTTTTGTCTAAAAATAAAATAATAACCTTTTGTTTGAATATGTTATTAATTTAAAATAAATTTTTATTTAATTACTTTTTATTAAAAAAAAAATAAAATAAAAAATCTTGATTTTAGCTCAAATTGTAAGGAAATTATTTTGTTTACAATTAAATATAAACTGCTTTAACACTATCCCCTTAGAGTTTATTTTTTTTTATATAAAAATGGTTTAGTACATAATGTTGCTTTACTTCCTTTAAATTAAAGTTCTGTTGTTATGAGGACATGTCAACATTATTATGAATGTGTTAACCTATATAAATACCTAACATATCAGTTCCCTAAAAGCATCGAGGAGAAAATAATTTTAACACAGACCTAATCGAAGCTATTTTTAAATGATGAAATTATCTTACTTTGCAATAGATTATATGGAGATTTTGATACCTTACATTAAACAATACACTATATTAGTTCATGATACAAATTTTTAAAAATAAATGCCTTAATACTTTTTTTTCGTTAACTTCTTATACTCTACGTTTGAATAAGGATGTAGATTATACTAGTTATTTACAAAAATACCCACTGATTTCCTCAATTTTTTTCTAAAACAGATATTTAAAAAAAATTAGTCTCGATTTGTTTTTGGCGCATATTTCACATTGTAGCTATTTTGCTAAATAACAGTTCTATTGGAAAAAGTAAAATATGTAAACAGTCATAGAAAAAGCATTTTCATTTGTTTATAAGAACTTACATTTCATGCTTGTTATATGAAAATAATAAAATTGCAACGCTGTTCCAAAGAGGTTAAAAAAATTAGCTTTAAAGGATTGTTTTGAACAGAAAAATTATAATTTTGAAGAAACTAAATCAGAAATTCAAGTTAAATATTGTTTTACTGAAACAATTATCCCGGTCCTTCTTGATTGAATATACTCAATTAACCTGTCAAATACAACAAGGAAGAGCGATTTATTGTTTAAATATAGTATAGAAAGAGATATACTTATTGTCTAAACCTGTTAGTTAGAATAATAGAATTGACATTCATACACGACACATTCACGCCAATATAAAAAACTAGCAGGGAATTCAATGTTGCCATACAAATCATTGCACCTAATGTCGACCAATAAGGGGGTCAAAAAATTATTTTCATGAGCAGTCCAGTTTTATATGTCATGTTCGTGGGTCAAGCGCTCAGCTCATAGATTAAAATACTATAGCGGGATAGATTGACTCTTAACCCATTTCAAAAAAAATATTTTGACTGCCATTTCTTGGTATGGAGAATAGCTAGTAGAATTTTAGCATGCACTAATTTTACCGTGCGTTATATATTGATACATAAACGTTATTTATTAATTTAATAAATACAAATTAATATTGGTTGAGATTTGGATCATGAATTGTAAAAAGACAATTTTCCTTTTGCCGACATTTTCCTTTATTTGAAAGTATTTGAAAGTTGAAAGCTTGGGAAAGTAGTTTTCCTGAGTAAAAATTAATATCAAATACAAAACTTTTCCGCAATAATATTCAGCATATCATGGCACACACGAAATAAAAACTGACTCCCTCGCTACGAAAAAACGGTACTGTACGTGTGTCATCTTCTGCTAAATGTTATTCTGGAACAGTTTTGTATCTATATTTTTGAATTAATGAGAAAAACTGCTTTCTCGAGCCTTGAAAATCCTTAAAATAAAGCGAAATGTCGGTAAAGAAAAAATTGTTTTTCTACGATTTAGATTTCAAATCTCAATTAATTTTGGTTAAATATTTATCATCATGGGACACAAACGTCTTTTAAGTTATTAAAATAGTTACAGCCATTTGAAAGGTAAAATCATAGTTTTAGAAAAAAAGCATTTTCTCCAGCAACGATAAAATTAATTAAATTTTTACTAGCTTTTATCAATCAAATTGTAAGCCGCTTAATAGAGAGAGGTTGGGATAATTTAAAATTGACATATGTCACTGAAAATATCTTTATTAAACTAAAAAAACTTACAAAAAAATTGTGCAAATAAATGAAATTGAGCTCTAATGTAAAAAGGAAAAATGTTATAAACAAAGCAGGTATGAAACCACCTAAATGTGGTGTGTAATAAATATGGAAAATGATTGTTATAAAAAAATAGAAAAAGGATATAAAACTAAAGGAAAACAGACTTAAAAAACAAAGAAACAAATTACTACAGACTCGCACATTCCTAAGAGTAGAAATATTATATAACTGGGATTACAATGGATATATCAGATAGCACCCAACAACGACAGTGTTGTTGCGAAATATATTTCAATTGTCACAAAACAAAATCATGAAAAAATCGTTCATAAAACCATCAAAATTCAAACTATTATTCGGTTAAATTCTTACAACAAAGCGAAACAGTTCCCGAAACTTATTCGATCCGAAAATTAACTTCACGTTACATCCTGCCGGAACTTTAAACTTCGAGTTAAGTTTAAATATCGGATCATTAGCACCGGAACAATCGTTTCGGTCCAAAACAATCGCCGTTTTGGTCCGTATCTTAGAAAGTCCCCTCGAACTGACCAAAAGTCTCGGACCCGCATTCCTTCCGAGTTAAAATAGCGGTCTCTTTAACCCCCATCGGGAGATTTACAGTAATTAAACAAAGGGAAATAAAAGCGGTCAATTGAAACTTTGCTTTTGCGAGGATATATGGAAATTGAAGCCAATTTATTTTAGTTTTCGGTCAACAGAGACTATTTACATCAAATTTATTTTCTTATATATGTGCTGATGTTTATTTTGTAGGTAAATATATTCAGATGTTTTAAAGTGGCTTTCTCTCTCGCGCAATATACAGGGTATCCGGAAAAATATTGAAAATCTCCCGGATATTAAAAACTATTAGGATTAGCGACATGAAAGAAGAGCACTTAATTTTTAGTCAGTAGTCCAAAGTTCTAATCATACAGGGTGAAAAAAATGGGATTACTAAATTTTTGAGCATGAGTATGTTCATCGGGATTTAATTTATTTATTACACTTCCAAAAAATCTAACTCTTGCGGAAAAATAATACTTAAACGTTCAATATTGCCAGTATATAATTAAATTTGCCGCGCTATGCCCGGAAATGCGATTTTCCGACGGTTTTCAGAGCATTCATTCGTAGGAATCGCGGATCATATACAGCAGTACTACATGCGCGATCACTGCATGCGTTACTTCTCGGCGTAGTGGGAGCTCGGGCCGGCTATTTAAACTCGAGTTGACTATTAATTCGGGGAGAACTGCACGATCTCCACTCTGGTCAACAGTCCCAACGGACTATTTGGGTCGCCCGCCGGACCGCGCCTTCCTGGTCTAGCAATGTGGGTGAGGCTAGGTTTGTGTGTATGGTATTTCATCATCCACTTCCTTCCTTACGTCCTATCCCGCTAATGGCCAGCATTGTCGAGGACCCTTGTGAGTACTGACAATCTTGTGTCATCGTACTGTCACTGCCGAGGACCCTTATAAGTATAGGCAATGTCGAGTCCTTTCCTAATTTCCTACCGCTGTTCGTCGACATTTTCGAGGACTCTTGTAAAGACGGGCAATGTCGTTCCATCTTACTGACGATGTCGACGATCCTTACAAGTACGGGCAGCGTCGGTTCCTTTCTGTTCTTCCTACCATCATTTCACACACGCACTGAATGTCCGTAATGAACAGGAATGCGTTTTACCGACGGGTGCCTTCCGATGTCCGTTGATAAGGTGCTTAACAACTGCCGCCCCGACGTTTATCGCCGCCGCCGCGTGTATAGACGCCATCTATCGCTGATCGAGTTATTTTTAAGGATATCGCGTATACCGTCGTTGGTCGAATTTTTAGTATGAAGCGCCATGAACAGCTTCAGCGGATTTTGGATATGAAGCGCTGTCGTGAATAGCGTTGCACACGTGTAGTATTAGGTAACGTGAATAGCGTCGTGAATGATACCGCCGAGTTGCTGTCTACCGGTACCGACAAGTACAAGCTACCGTGAACAGCGCTCATAACATACTCTTGCCCTCCAGATCGTTTAATTGTTTATTTTGGTGTACGTCTTAGGTTGCAAGTTAGTTTTAAGCCATATCTTTATAAAAGTACGAAATACTGGATACAGGATGCTTTAAAACCGTTTGTTTCATTACCTAGTTCCCATTTTTACCATTTCAGATAACAATTGGCAGTCGGCAGCCAGCACTAATACGCTCAATTGACCCCTGGTTTGCCGTTTCTCCACTGTAACAAGCTGCCCGATGCATAAGTGGGCCCTCGACCACATTAATCCCGAGGGTGGCGCCCGAGAACCCATCACCGGGTGGATGTTTTGATCATCGGCAGATAAACCGTTGAATAATTCAGAGAGCAGGGATTTCCCGATTGTAAATTGATACCGCCAAACTGATACCCCTGTGCTGAGTATCAGACCGATGACTTTCTACACAAAAAATATCCACTGATCGATGTTGCGCTGCAGTAAACAAAGTAGATCCGAAGAGCGCAACTTGCTCCTTACGAAAACGCGTCACAACAGCTAGTCCATCTCTGCCGCTGTAAGTAATTCACAACACTTTTTTGGATAGTAATTTGAAGGGTCTGATCTGGTGTAAATCATCAAAAAAAAATGAAATATACCTGGTGGTTTAATAATTATGTGTAAAAAACTTGATTCGATTGCAGCTTTTTGGGAGCCCATATCTTCGAAGAAGAGGCCTATATAAAAAAATGTATATGAACTTGTAGTACTTCTTTCACGTACTTTTTTCATATCAGGGAGATTTCCCACATTTTTCCGGACATTCTGTATATTTATCTCTAGGTTTTTCTCCTGTATTTTCTTATTTAAAATTTTGCAGTAAGCAAAACAAAACTAAACAACTAAAATATCTAACTTTCGCAGAAACTAGATCCGGTTTAAAACTGGAAACCTTTTCAGTGAATCTGGCTGTTGATGCTTATCAACTGTTACGTCATAAATATTAAAAGACATCTTTCATAAAAGCGATATATTATTTAGCATAGATATAACGGGGGAGCATTTCTCGTCTTGTTCATTAGACCGGAGTGGGGCACCCTTTATTGGGGTGGATTTTGCATAGATCCCTGATTTATCGGCACTCATCAATGGACCCATTGTGGGACTCGATGAGCCATTTGCATTAGCGCGGTTCATATCGGTGTGTCAGTGGCAGCGAAGGGGGATAAAATGATAGATATCGAAATATAATTCTTTTAATGTTAATTATTTTTTGGCTCTATTAATACCATTAGTGGAAATTTACTGATACATTATTTTTTTTTTTAAATTGGGTTTGTAGCAAAAATTTTCACCGTACTTTTTCTAGCACTGTGACCTCTTAAAATATATTCTATACAGGGTGTCCCAAATTGGTGATGAGAGCATTGCAATCTCGAAAACTATAACAGATATATCGATCGCTGGAGAAAGTTTTAGAAAATTATGTCAATAGGTCACTGGTGATTTATTAAACCTGTAAACGCTTTTGTATGGTCACTTCTTGTGCAGAATACGCCTATTTGGTCAAATTTTAATTGTAATGTTTCGGTTCTCTGAAATCATAATCACATATGTTTTTTCTTACAACCGCCATATTCGACTTTTTACTCATCAAAAAGACCATATGAACTCGAGCTACCGTTATAATATACCGTTTGAAGTCACAATAGAGGATCGAATGACAAGTAAAAGAGAAAAACCGGAAACATTCTCGGGTGCAAGTATCTGGTACACTGACGGTTCAAAAACTAGTGAGGGTACTGGAGCTGGGATATATGGGTTACCACCGAGTATTCCAGGCAGAAATATACGCAATCTTACGGTGCACAGACGAGATAAACAGGAGAGCTTACAAAGGGAATCAAATCCTCATTTACTCTGACAGCTAGGCAGCCCTAAAAGCCCTCAAGGGCCAAAAGGTATCATCGAGGCTGATTTGCGAATGTCAGAGTGAGCTGGAAATTCTGGCAAAAGACAACAGAGTAATGTTAAAGTGGGTACCAGGACACGAAGGCATACATGGAAATGAAAAAGCTGACGAGCTAGCTGGAGCAGGTTCAGCATCTCAATACATTGTTCCAGAACCGGTCTTTGGGGTGCCGCGGTGCGCGACCCGAGAAGCAGTCAAAGAATGGATCAAAAGAGAACATAAAAACCACTGGATGACCAAACAGGGTTTAAACCACAGCAAGCTGTTTATTGGAATCCTAACCCGAAACTGGCAAGGAAATTATTCTAAATAAGTAGGAACCAATTAAGGACTATTACGGGTATAATGACGGGACATATGGCCGTCAAAGTACATCTGAATAGAATGAATCTGTATAACGGAAACCTCGGCTGCAGACTATGTGGACAAGCCGAGGAAACGGTGAAGCATATCATATGTGACTGTGAGTCACTGGAGAGATTTATACAACAAACATTCGGGTCAGTAAGTCCTTAGCAGGACTGTACAGATTGAGCCAGGGGGCTAGGTTGACAGGGTGGCTGTAATGTCTAGGGTGAGTACATAAGGTCTACTCTGGCCGCAGTGCGTCCGGCTTTAGGACGGACCCGGGAATAAAAAAAATAATTAAAACCCTTTTTCAATGAAAATTTGAATATTCGACAACACTGAAATTTTAAATAATTTTTTTACTTAAGAATAAATTTAAACTTATAACATCATCTCTCCATAAAATTGCGTTCCCTATTATAAAAATGTTATTTAATAATAACGAACTACAATGTCATACTAAAGTTTAAAATATTCACCATTTTTTTCAATTCACTGATGAGATTTTTTCTAAACGGCTCTGGTTACACGATGAATACGATCGATATTACCGAGAATATTGCGAGTTCTTTATTCAAAAATTCTCTGCTTTCAGG